>CM057337.1:532246141-533463321 GCA_030015575.1 Agapanthus africanus | reverse complement strand
TCTAATTGATCAAGAAATGACGGGTAGAACTTGACTAGTACTTATGATTTGTTGACCATAGTTAAGGTCATAAGTACTAGGGGTAAAAATTACATCGGGAATTTCAAGTGCTGAAATTTGCAATGAGATTGCATACCTTCCATGTGATGGTTGGATCCCGATCCCACTGTGGGCAATAGTTGCTCCTAGGAGAGTTTTACAGTTTACAATTAGCTAACTCATTAGGTGTCTAGAAAGGTGTTAACGGGGCTCCGCCTCTGGGAAAACGAGGTTTACTCTAATTAGGTCCGTGCGAAAGCACGGGGAACCTCCCTTAAGTACCGACACTGGCCTGGCTGAACGGTCAGCGAAGTTGTAGACTGTAATTAATCCTGGCTAGTTTTTCTTTTTAAGGTTTGAAAGAAAACTTGATAAAAAGCAGTAGGAAACATCGATTAGACAAGATAATAAACCAATCTAATCTGTGCAAGAGCTTTCGCTGAGTGTATTCTTTTCTCTCTCTTAATGGCAGATACCAATGACTGGACTTAAGCTTCTACTAGATAAGAACAAACTGAATGGGACCAACTATAAAGACTGGCTGAGGAATCTAAAGATCGCCTTGACTTATGATAAAGTATCATATGTCCTCACGGCTTCAGCCCCGTCCGTCCCAGGCCCAAAGTCCTCAATTGCGGACATTGAAGTCCGCAAGACATGGGACGCTGACTGTGCCACGGCAAAATGCCTCGTGCTTGTATCGATGGACAACACACATCAAAAGCAGCACGAGGACATGGACAGTCACGGGATATTGCTCCATACAAAGGAGTTGTATGGGGAACAGTCCCGCGTATTACGATACGAAGCATCAAAGAAACTGTTTCAGATGCGGATGGCCCCTGGCACACCGGTAGCAGACCATGTTTTGAAGATGATAGCTCTTATAGAAGAGCTTGAGGGCCTCGGATGGACAATGGACAATGAACAATATATCGATATTATTCTGCAGTCCCTCCCCTCCACCTTTGCTCAGTTCATAGTGAACTTTAACATGCATGGCATGGAGAAGGAACTCCCTGAACTCCTTAATATGTTAAGGAGTGCAGAGAGCACTATGAAGTCAGCAAAGACTCCCGTTATGACTATTGGACAGTCTTCTTCTTCTCGCCCGAAAGCTAAGGCCAAGGGAAAGAAAAAGAAGAAACCCACTAATCCTAAGGGCGGAGTCAAAAATATGAAAGGAAAGGGAAAGTCCACAGCTGGAGACCCAGGGAAAGGCGAGTGTTTTCATTGCAACAAGACAGGACATTGGAAGCGCAACTGCACGGAGTACCTAAGTCTCAAGAAGAAGCATGGTGATGCTTCTGCTTCAGGTGCGTTTGTGACTGAAAACTGTTTTTCTATAAACTCTGCTTCCTGGGTATTGGATACCGGTTCAGGTTCTCACATTTGCAATTCTATGCAGGGGCTGAGAAATAGCAAGGTTTTGAGGACAGGTGACCATACTCTCCGCGTTGGAAATGGTTCCAATGTACATACAGTCGCAGTGGGAGAGTATCACTTGGGGTTGCCATCTGGATGTATTTTGATTTTTAATCCATGTTATTTTGTACCAAGTATGCTATGTAATATAATATCCGTTTCTTTGTTGGACAATGAAGGGTATAATTTTGTGTTGCAAAACAATGGTATGAACATTCACCTGAATCAAATGTTGGTTGGGTATGGTACACTTAATAACGGAATATATGTCCTAAATCAACAGACAGTTTTCAGTATACAACACACTAATAAAAGAAAACTTTCAGAATTAAATGAAGTTTTTCTTTGGCACTGTAGACTTGGTCATATTAACGAAACAAGACTAAACAAGTTACACAAAGATGGATATTTAAATTCTTTTGAATATAAATCTTATGCGACTTGCCAGTCTTTTATCAAGGGTAAAATGACCAAAACTCCGTTTACCGGACACGGAGAAAGAGCTACTCAGCTCCTGGGCCTCATACATAGTGATGTATGTGGGCCTATGTCTACACAGGCTAGAGGCGGTTTTTCATACTTCATTACATTCACTGACGATTTCTCAAGATTCGGTCATGTATTTTTATTAAAGCACAAGTCCGACGCTTTCGAGAAATTCATTGAATATAAACAAGAAGTAGAAAAACAAACCGGCTTGAGTATTAAGATGCTTCGATCAGATCGAGGTGGAGAGTATCTCAGTACAGAATTTGCAAACTTCCTAAAAGAGAATGGGATTCTCTCTCAGCTCACTCCTCCTTACACACCACAGCATAACGGTGTGTCAGAACGATGGAATAGGACCCTATTAGATATGGTCCGGTCCATGATGAGTGACGCTGAGTTACCAGTCTCGTTTTGGGGACATGCATTGGAGACTGCAGCGTTTCTGCTAAACAGGGTTCCAACCAAAGCCGTGTCTACCACGCCATATGAGATATGGAATGGGAAGAGACCATCTCTTAAAAGAATTAAGATTTGGGGTTGCCCGGCTTATGTTAAAAAGCAGAATCCGGACAAACTCGAGACACGGTCAGTCATGTGTAACTTTGTGGGATATCCAAAGAATTCTTATGGATATCTGTTCTACCACAAAGAGGAACAAAAGGTGTTTGTTTCTCAGTATGCCACATTCTTGGAAAAAGAGTTTTTCACAGATAAAGATGATGGCAAGGTAGTAGATCTGGAAGAGGTTCTGGAGACACAAACAACAAATGACGATTTGGTTGAACCGGCTGTTGCAACAGAAACTGAAGAACCTCGGCCACTCCGAAGGTCTGGTAGGACTTCTCGCCCACCGGAGAGGTACTACGGTTTCCTCATTGATGGTGACAGAGAAGACTGTATCATGGAAGATGATGATCCTACCAGTTTTCAGCAAGCTATCACGACTGGTGACTCTGTGAAGTGGCTGGATGCCATGAGATCCGAAATGGAGTCTATGTACACCAACAAAGTATGGACTTTGGACGTTGTACCCCCTGGGGTAAAACCTGTAGGGTGCAAATGGATCTTTAAAAGAAAGATTGGTGTGGATGGGCAGGTAGAGACCAATAAGGCAAGACTTGTGGCGAAAGGTTTTCGTCAAAGACCAGGTTTGGACTATGACGAAACTTTTTCGCCCGTAGCCATGCTTAAATCCATTCGGATCCTACTTGCTATTGCTGCTCACTACGACTATGAAATCTGGCATATGGACGTTAAAACAACATTTCTAAATGGAGATTTAGAAGAATGCGTTTATATGGATCAGCCAGAGGGCTTCATTGACAGTGGGAGCAGCGAGAAAGCATGTAGATTGCTTAAGTCCATATATGGGTTAAAGCAGGCATCTCGGAGTTGGAACATCTGTTTCGATGATGTTATCAAAGAGTTTGATTTCATCAAAAATCCAGATGAACCTTGTGTTTATAGGAAGGCTGTAGGAAGAGCTGTCACATTCCTCGTATTGTACGTGGATGACATTCTTCTGATAGGAAATGATATTCCTATGCTACAGTCGGTCAAATCATTCTTATCACTGAGGTTCTCCATGAAGGACCTGGGTGATGCCACATACATCCTGGGCATAAGGATCTATAGGGATAGATCCAAAAAGTTATTGGGATTGTCCCAAACCAGGTACATTAACACCATCCTAAAAAGGTTTAGTATGGAAGACTCCAAGCGGGGTGCCTTACCCGCTTGCCATGGAGTCACTCTCTCCAAGGATTCTTGTCCAATGACCGATGAAGAGAGAGCTCGCATGAGCATTATACCTTATGCTTCGGCAGTAGGATCTATAATGTACGCGATGTTATGTACACGCCCAGATGTAGCTTATGCACTTAGTGTTGTAAGCAGGTATCAATCCAACCCAGGGGAGAACCACTGGACAGCTGTGAAGAACATTCTTAAGTACTTACGAAGGACTAAAGAATTGTTCTTGGTGTATGGTAATACAGACCTCCAAATGGAGGCCTTTACCGATTCGAGCTTCCAGAGCGATAAGGATGACAGCAAAACTATCTCAGGGTTTGTATTTACCCTCAATGGAGGGGCGGTAAGTTGGAAGAGTTCCAAACAAGATACCGTTGCAGACTCTACGATGGAAGCTGAGTACATTGCTGCAAATGATGCCGCCAAGGAAGCCGTCTGGATGAAGAAGTTCGTCTCGGAGCTAGGAGTAGTTCCAACCATTATTGATCCAATACCTTTGTATTGTGACAATAATGGGGCAATGACGTTAGCCAAGGAGCCCAGATCCCATCAGCGGTCCAGACATATCCTGAGGCGCTTTCATTTGATCCGGGAGATTGTAGATCGCCGCGAGATCGAGATTAAGAGAGTAGACACAAAGAACAACGCCGCGGATCCACTCACCAAGGCCCTCCCTCAGCCACAGCATGAGCGACTTTTTGATATGTTGGGTATGGGATACGCCAATAACTGGCCTTAGTGCAAGTGGGAGATTGTTGGATATATGTATGCCCTAGAGGCCATTATGTGATAGTGGATATATCTATACATGTATATATATTCAGTTTGCATTCTTGCTCGACATGATAGTATGCTATCTGGTTCTTCTTTATCTGACATGTTTATTTGATCATGCTTCTATTCATTCATACATGCTGATAAAGCCCTGAGGATATCGGCTTGACTACTCTGATTATGATGGAGATCATACTATTGGGACATCTGTAGTCTATAAGCATATCCCGGAACGTCCCTAGTCGTAGGTATATCGAGACGGGGCATTGATATACCAGAGTAGACTAGCGTATATGATACTGGACCCATACGATGGGCGATGGATGTTCCCACATTCATCGATGTTTGACATCAAGATCGTATACGGGTGCTCAGTGGTGACTGGGTACACTGGACGGACTCACCGAGAACTCCTATATGGAATTATATCTATCGTCGGATAGCAGTTCTCAGGTAACACTGGTACAGGTTAGTCTGTAGACCCGAGATCGTCATGGAGTCTTGTGTGTTCTCCCACTGCACTTTGATTGCCACCCTACCACGGCTCTACTGAGTCGTGCAAACAGGTTGCCGTTGGGTACAGTCCCGAGATACACGAAGACGATGAGCGATAGGAGGGGTTTCGTCTCTCCCGGTATTGGGAGTTGATGCTGTGCAGTGCCCGACTGGTTATAACAGCAAGTCCCTGGCCAGGGCTGCTGAGATTTGCTGATAAGTGTTATCAGTAGTTTCTCGATCTGTTATAGACCATTCACCTACACGACTTATTGAGTTATTGGGGTCGACATGACCATCCCTAGGCTCGATATGCAGCATATCTGACGAAGAGACCGGACTGTACGGTAGTGTTGCCGGATGGCTGGACGGGAGTTGTAGCAGGTTCGCTTGTTGTCTTCTGATCGCTCAATACCCGGGTCGCCGTTACGTTTCGCTGACCGCTTGGGGCTTGAGGGTACTTGATATGATCATTACCCTCTGCCGGCGTATTGACGAGTCTTAGAGTCCCACAGAGGAGTTACCCAGTCCAGGAGAAACGTTGTGGTGCGCATATGCGATATGCGCATGCACCCGATTGAAATGTGCGTATATGATACCGAACATTATTCGGGTGAACTGCTTTTGGTGGGGTCATATGAGATATGACCAGATTGATAAATCAAGTATTGATTTATCATTTAACCATTAGTTTTCTCACTTAAAACCTTTTCTTGGATGATGGATGTGTGCATGCATGTGTGCTTTTCTTTCTTTCTTTCATGCTAGTTTTATGCACATGAAGATGTGCATACATGCACACATACATACACTCATCCATCATGGTTGTTAGTATATGGAAATGGTGGCAATATAAGACTCACACCATGGATTATATTATGGATTATTGTTTAATTTTGGATTTAAAAGAAAATGAAAAGGGGAAGGATAATTATTCATGCTTCTACATTCTTCCTTTGACCTAACCATGCTCAACTACCACTAACCTAAGGTTATCCTTCTCTTTATCATTCCAAACCAAAGTTAAATAATGTCTCCATCACTTTAACCATGGTTCATAGCATGAAGGAATCAAATATATATTGATATTTTTCTTTTACTTCACTAGAGTTAATCTTTTATCTCTTGTTAAAATTGCCACCATCTTCTTCCTCTTGCTCTTTTGCTCTCTAGTTCTTTCTAGTGATCAAATACCACTCAAAGATAGGTTTTTGAAGTGAGATACTCAACCACAACATCATTCTACACACGCTTAGCCGCTTTGTTTAGAGTGTTCTCTTCGGTTTGTCGATGTTGCGAGCTTGGACGGATATCTCCGTGGTGGATCGTCGTGGACACAAGGGGACATCAAAAGGACCTTCGTTCAACACCTTAGAGACCAAGGAGTCTAGCAAAGGGGAACTACAAAGGTTGTAGCCTTCAAACCCTAATCTTTTCTAGCTTAACGTTTAATAACCCTAATATTCTAGGATCAATCCATGTGTATGTTAGTTTAGCACCATAAAAACTAAAACTTTGGGTCATGTGATGCTTCAAAACTCTTCATAGGGTGCTATACTAACCTTTCAATAGCCAATCGAACACAGCGCAACATCAACTCCCTATACCGGGAAAGACGAATCCCCTCCTATCACTCATTGCCTCCATGTGACTCGGGACTGTACCCAAAAACCACCGCTTTGCACGCCCTCTTGGACATGGTAAGATGGAAATCAAAGCACAGTGGGAACCACACAAGACTCTATGACGATCTCGGGTCAACAGACTACTCTGTACCAGTGTCACCTGAGAACTGCCATCTGACGTGAGGTATAATACCATCTGGGAGTTCTCGGCGAGTCCGTCCAGTGTACCCAGAGTCTACTGAGCACCTGTATATCATCTCTGATGTCAAACACCGATGGATATGGGATCATCCATCGCCTATCTGTATGGGTCGAGAAGGTACACGCTAGTCTACACTGGTATATCGATGCCCCGTCTCGATACACCCACGACTAGGGACTTTGAAGGATGTACTTATGGACTACCATGTCCCCATTAGTATGATCCGCATCATTGTCCAGGTAGTCAAGTACACATCCTAAGGGCTTTACCAACATGTAATAGAGAGACAATCTGAGTATACGTTAAGGTAAAGAGTAACCAGATAGCATACTATCATGTCAAGCAAGAAAGTCCTCCCTATATATGTCCCAGTATCCACTACAATATACATCCTATGTACAGTAATGGCCTCTAGGGCATACATATAACTAACACCGCCCCTTGGTTTGGTGGTGGTTTTCTTTTTCTTTCCCTTGGCTTTCGCCTTGGACCTAGAAGAGGAAGATCCTTCTACAAACAAAGTTGATGTTTCCCTACCTTTCTGTAGGGTGCCCTCTGCACTCCTCAGCATGTTGACGAGTTCTGAAAGTTCAACTTATTTTTCTTGTAAGTTGAAGTTCAGGATAAACTGGGCGTATGTGGAAGGAAGGGACTTGATAATCAAGTCCGTATAGTGCTCGTTCTCTAACGTGGTCCCAAGGTCCGCGAGCTCTTCAATATAACCAATCATCTTAAGCACGTGTTACGCTACCGATGATCCGACGGCCAATCTCGCCAAAAACAGCATTTTTGAGACTTCGTATCTGGCGATACGGGATTGCTCTCCATACAGTTCTTTTATATGGAGAAATATGGATTCGAGGTCCATATTCTCGTGCCTTCTCTGATGTTCATTGTCCATAAAAGCAAGCACGAAGCACTTGGCCTTCGCGCAGTCGATTTCCCAGGTCTTACGGAATTCCTTATCCGTGATGCTGGCTTTGGGATCTGGGACAGGGGGAGCTTTGGTGGTAAGGAGATACCCCAACTTGTCATAAGTGATTGCCATTTTGACATTCCTGAGCCAATCTTTGTAGTTTGGCCCCGTCAGTATGTTTTTATCTAGTAGTAACTTAAGTCCAGTCATGATGTTTGGTCACTACAATTAGGAGAGAGAGAAGAAACACTTTAGCATGATGCTCTTGCAAGTTTAGAGTGGTTTTTAATTTGTCTAAACAGGATGGCTCCCACTGTCTCTCGAATCCCTCCTCAAACCAAAAAGGAAGAATTAGTCGGGATCAATCTCACCGTACAATACTTGCTTAACCGTTCAGCCAGGCCAGAGTTGGTACTTCAAGGGAGGTTTTCCAACGCTTTCGCGAAGTTCCTTAATTAAATAACCCCTTTTCCTTGTGGGCGTAGCCCCGCTAACACCTTTCTAGACACCTACTTGGTTTATAGCATTGATCGTTAAGTGAGAAAGTTCTGGAGGAGTATCATATACTCACAGTAGGATCGGGATCCAAATATCATCATGTGATAAAATTGAAGGAATCCTACCAGAATCATCACACTCCAAATGGTATGCAGCGCTAGCAAGTTTCAGTTTCTTTAGAAACTCCCGATGTGGATTTTTGCCCCATGCTCTTATGAACTTGATTTTGGCCAACAAATCATAAGTCACATGTCAAGTACTACTCGTCATTCTCCAGGTTAATTTGAACCCACCCGTACCTACCCTTGACTTTGGTCAACAAGGCAGTATGATTGTCCCAAACCAACACATTTATCTATGCTGCACATGAATACCCAACAGCTACCAATCACTATGCCTTGACTTTGGCCAACAAACATAGCTTGAATACTATTGACTATACATGTGAACGACGAAGGGCTACCAATCATTTTGGCGAAACCATGAATGTAGTGAACTTGATATAATCGATGGAACGAGATAGCTTTTAAAAGGAGTGGTTCAAGCTCCGCATTTAAAAGTTGGTTTTTGAAAAGAACCTAGTGGTTTTTAAAGTGTTCCAACGACTCTAATTTGGTTTATTTTCTTGCATTAATTTTAATGCGTCCCATCATTTAATCCTACCATTGCAGAAAACAACGAAAATATGACGTACGCTTATGCCATCCGTATTCGCCACGGGGTCTCGTCATCACCCGTTAGGTTATTTAATTAACGACAGAGCGGGGGCTGGACTAGTGCGGATGCAAAACATAAGCAATGCCTAAATAGATATCATATATAGATATATACATTCGTCACATGCAATGATAGCCATTCCAGATCATAGATGAACACATTGGATATACTAGGAATCCGCATTCCGTACGAGCCTGTAACGAAGAGCGGATTACACGGTCGCGATGAATAGCCAAACCCCACCCTAGACCCCTACGAATGCGGCAAACTACCCGCCAAGTACCCGAAGTGAAGCAACCTCCCTCAACAACGTGAGTAGGCCACTCGGCACTTCGAGGTACCCGGTAGTTTGTGCACCCCACCTTGGGTCTATCCTAGGAGGAAAAACAGTAAAAGAAATTATACAATGACGGCTACAACCCCATCCCGATTGTGCGGCCATATAAATAATATTATATAAATTTACTTATTACATGAATTGAAAGATAAAGAAAACTCTCATCTCACAACCTCCCGGCTATTCATCCGCGACAATCCAACGAATTCATATACACAAACCATCAATATTATAGATCACAGATATGTATAACCCCCACTAATCGACGTATAGCGATTAGCAGACGTTCAATACATATATCACATCACAGATATAACCCATTAGCCAAAGTCTAGAGAAGTTCGATAAAAATACGGATTTGTAACCCTAAAAACAAATTTGTTCTCTGGAAAATCTGGGCAGAAACAAACCATCCTAAAAATCCCAAAACATCAATATAAGAATACTGCAGGAGAAACGACCCACGACCGAGTCAACTAGGTCGCGGATCCGCAGCAAGAGCATGCTCTTGCCGCGGTTCCGCGGTGAGTTGGTCGACTCGCTGGATCATTTTTCTTAGGTGTTCTTTAAAAACGCTGAGCCGATTTTTAGTGTGTGATTTATTATTTTTAAAGCAGGTTTAAAAATCGGCAGAATGTTTGGTTTTTGAAAAGTGTTTTGCGATTTATTTCTGATAGAAATTCTAGATACTTTGCTAACTTTCTAGTTTGTGTTTAGCTAGGCTCTGATACCACTGTAAGTCTACGTTGCCCACCCCGGTGCTTACGGGGAGACGGAAACGGTATAAAAATTCGATTTTTAGAACTCTAGGCAACATGGACTAAAAGGAGGATGTTTGCTAAACAAAAACAAGCAACAATGCTAAGAGATTTAGCTGCTCGGTTAAAGGGTTATACCTAAGTCTTGAACTCCTTCTCTTCTTGCTCCTTGGAGTTGGATGAACGGATCATCCTCGTCGTCTTCTCTTGCCGAAGAAAGATCCACCCGAGGGCCTCTACCTTTGGCTCCTACCTCAATCTATAGGTAACTAAAGTGCTTGGTGTGCTAAACCTAGAACCTTAGGATGAGTAGAGAGTAATTTTGGTGTTTTATCTCAAAAGCTAAATGATTCTCAACTCATGAGAGGGGAGAGCTTTGAGAGATAGGAAGAGGATGAGAAAGAATGAGCATGAGAGAATGAGGATAATATCAACCATTCTCACATATATGTGAATTATGATAATTAAATAATTAATCAAAGATAATAGTGATGGTTAACTTGAAATGACCATTATCATTTCACATTAATGAATTTTGCAAGAATCAAAGAGTATCTTTCATGTGAAATGACGATGGTCAATATGTCAACATAGGTCAACAAGTCAACCATAGTCAAATGGTCAACAACCCTAACCATAACACAATTATAATTAATTAATATTAATAATAATATTTCTCACATACATTAGGGTTAAGAAAAAGACAACGGTCATCAACCCTAAAGAAAGTCTTCTACCTCTGCCTCAGTCAACTGTGCATACACACCCGTATCCGTGTTCCGAGGAACACGAATACAATAAGATAAAACCAATCTCAAATCATATACTAGGATCTGGCTTAAACCAAAGCCTGCTAGTATCTACTGTCCAGACACCAAATGTGCACAAGTGCACGGATGTGAACGAACCCCGTCGCAAAACCATGCGACCTCTACTCTGTTTTGCCTAAAGGAGAATAACCCTCTGTGTGGGACTCTAAAGACTCGACACTACGCTGGCAGTGGGTTTAACCATAGACCGCAAGCGGCACTAGCTGTATGTAATGGTCCCTAGGTAGATGCCGATAAGAAGACTGACGAGGTGAACTCATCCGAACTCCTACTGAGCCTGAATGTGACAATCTCCATACATTCCGGTTTGTTCGTCTGAGAATATCGCATGGCGGGCCTAGGGGGGCGGTAAACGTCAGTCCCCTAATATCGGTACAAGTCGTGTCGGAGTGTAGCCCAGAACACCCTAAGATAACACTGGAAACCTACCAGTATATCTCGCTTGCCCTGGCCAGGGACTTTGTGTAATGGCTCTCCTAGACACAGCGCGATATCAACCCTCAATACCGGGAGTGACGAATCCTGTCTAACCGTCACTGCCTCTAAGTGCTTCGGGACAGCACCCAACTGCTACATGTTTGCATGACTCCTTTAAGATGTGGTAGGGTAGCAATCTAAGAGCAGTTGGAACACACTTGAGGCGAAGTGACAGTGTCAACTCAATGGACTAAGCTGTACTCATGTCATCTGGAAACTGATAACTGACGATAGGTATAATACCAACCAACAGTTCCCGACGAGTCCTGTCTAGTGTACTCGTAACCTAACGAGCACCCGCTTACTATCGCAAGTACGACGTACTGACGGCTGTGTGACAGACCGTCTCCCAAGCTGGGATGAGAAGCGCATACGCTAGTCTACTCCGGAGTATCGATGCCCTGTCTCGATAGTCCTACGACTAGGGACCTGCATAAGGATGTGCTTGTGGATTACCCAGCCCCTATGAGTGTGACTGCCATCACAACGCTGGTAATCAAGTAAAGATCCTATGGGCTCCACGAATGTGTAAAGGCGATATGCTATAAGAAATACATGCACACATTAAAGTAGAAACAAACCAAGTAGCATACTACTATTTTGAGCAAGATTGTCTATACAAGGTGAATATCCCAAGCTTCCATTAAGTAATATACAAACTAGTATGATACAGTAATGGCCTCTAGGGCATATACACTAACACACGGTAGTCGACGAGTACATCCTATAACTGTTCCTAGTCGAGGGTGTATCGAGAAAGGGCATCGATACCCTAGATTAGACTAGAGTATACGCATCTTGACCCATATGATGGGAGATGGATGATCCTATATCCATCGGTGTTTGACATCAAGGATGGTGTACGGGTGCTCAGTAGAGACTGGGTACACTGGACGGACTCGCGAGAACTCCCAAATGGTATTATACCTCACGTCAGATGGCAGTTCTCCAGTGACACTGGTACAGAGTAGTCTGTTGACCCGAGATCGTCATAGAGTCTTGCGTGGTTCCCACTGTGCTTTGATTTCCATCATACCACGTCCAAGAGGGCGTGCAAAAAGGTGGCTTTTGGATACAGTCCCTAATCATATGGAGCCAATGAGCGATAGGAGGGGATTCGTCTCTTCCGGTATAGGGAGTTGATATTGTGCTGTGTTCGATTGGCTATAACTGGAAATCCCTAGCCAGGGTTGCTGAGATTTACTGGTAAGTGGTATCAGTAGTTTCTCGAACAATTATAGACCTCGTATCGACACGACTTATCAAGCTACTGGGATCTGATGTTTACCACCCGTAGGCGAGATATGCGACATATCAGACGACGAGATCGGACTGTACGGGAGTGTTACTGATTGGATTCGCAGAAGAATGTACAGGCTTGCTTGTTGATCTTCTGATCGCTCAATACCTGGGTGGCTATTATGTTAAGCTGACCGCTTGCAGCTTGTGGGTGTTTGAAATGATCATCACCTACTGCTGGCGTATTGACGATTCTTTAGAGTCCTACACAGAGGTTTCTTGACTCAGGCAAAATGGAGTAGAGGCACATATGTGATATGTGCAAGACCGAGGATAATGCGATATGAGATACCGTATTATATTCTCGCGTTATTTTGATATGAGCTGGATCATCGGATCAAGTGTTTATTCGATGAATCGGTAAATGATATATTAGTCGGTTATATTCGATATAGCCAGATTGTCGGATCAAGTGTTGATTCGATAATTTAATGTATAATAATATATATGATATATTGCATTACATTATCTAATATTGGCTCGCTTTATTGATTCATTTTCTCACCGGATAATACATTGATATATATGCGATATATGTTAATTGTATTATTTTCTTTTGTTACAAAATATATTATATATGTGATATATAATATTGTCGTTGGATATAGTGCCCTCAGAGTCAATTATTGGATCATAGGCATGTGATTTCAATGATTAAGGGAGGACCTATACCAGTAGGACAGTCTTACTCATGATGATAGTATCCTATCTCGTTTATCTTTATCATCGTGTACTACTTTTGGTAACATTACTGATCACTATTGCACGTTAATAGAGCCCTTAGGATTCTTGCTTGACAACCAGTAGTATGATGGCGATCATATACGTGGGATCTGGGGTCTATAAGCACATCCTTAAAAGGTCCCTAGTCGAGGGAGTTTCCAGACAGGGCATCGATACTCCAGAGTAGACTAGTGTATACATTCGAGACCCCGACGAGGGGCAGTGGCCGGTCTCATAAGCCACTGGTGTCAGTTGGTTCACCTAAAATGTATACAGGTGCTCATTGGGTTATGAGTACACCGGACAGGACTCGCGCGGGAGCATGTTAGTTGGTATTATACCTGACGTCAGATAGCAGTTCCCTGGTGACATGTGTACAGGTTAGTTCATCGACCTGAGATCATCATTTGTCTCGTATGAGTTCGCACGGTACTTTGATTACTACCCTACCACGGCTCAAAGGAGTCGTGCAAACAGGTTTTAGTTGGGTACAGTCCCGAGCCACATGGAGGCAGTGAGCGGATCTGCAGGGGTTCGTCTCTCCCGGTATTGGGGGTGAGGTCGCGCTGTGTCTAGGAGAGCCATTACATGAAGTCATTGGCCAAGCCAGGAGATTTACTGGTAGGTATTCCAGTAGAATCTCAGGGTATTCTGGGCTACACTCCGACACAACTTGTACCGCTTTTGGGGGTCTGACTTTTACCAACCCCCTAGGCCCGCCATGCGATGCTCATAGATGAACGGACCGGACTATACGGATTTTGTCACTGACAGGCTCAGTAGGGTGTCAGGATGAGTTTGCTCATCAACGTCCTTTTTGGTCAATACCTAGTAGCCCGTCACGTGTGTCTAATACCTCTGACATGCTAGTGGTTAAATCCACAGCCAAAGTGTTGACGAGTCTTTAGAGTCCCCCACAGACAGTTTCTCAAGTTTCGGGCGAAACGTGGTAGAGGCCGTATGGATATATGGCAGGGTCCGATCATATATGTGCGGTATTGCATGGATCATGATCGAACGGATAACACTAGCGGGCTTTGGTTTAAGCCGGATCCTAGTATTATACAGTGTAGATTTTGTCTCATTGCATTTGTATTCGGTCGGAATACAAATGCGTGTATGTATATACAGTCGCGGGGTTTTCCTGTAATTTATTACGGGATCAGCTTTTTGAAGTTTCCAGTTTACATTCCGTTTCGGCCAGTTTTCCTTTGTTCCTTCTTGGCCGAATTTTTGTGATGGGAGGGGCTTATTTGCAAATGTACAAATTAGCAAAGTGGAGGGTGTTATTTGTGACATATGGATTATTGGATGGTTCTAACATCTTTGCTTTGTCATGCATCATTACTTGCATTAATGGTGAAGAGATTGAAGGGTTTTATGATGTGAGGTTCTCTTTTTGCTTACCATCACCCATTTCCTTTCACAACACTCACCTCCCTTCATTGCTGCCCCCTCTCATTTTTTATGCTTGGCCGGCCACAGAGAGAGGATGAGAGAAAATTCTTTTGGTGTGAGAAAAATTATTCATCTCATTTTCTTGGCTTGCAACAAAACACATTACTCATATCCAAAGTTCATTTCTCCTCCACATCTAAAATGGCAACTTCACAAACCCCTTGAGACAAACTATTCTACACTCCGTCTAAAGCATTCTTGGACACGTCGGCTTGCCAACTTCGTGTCCGAGTTGCCTCGGTCCAGAGGTGGGAGCCCGTAAAAAGACTCGGTGATGTGGTGCTCTTTCCGACGAGGAGATGAAGACCAGAGATTCCGCAAGGAGATCGGGATGGAGGCCGAAGACCGAAGGACATGGATCGCTCGGTATAGCATTCTACCCATTCTCTAGTTAGCTAGCATTAGGTTAATGGTCCGATCCGGGTTTTTAGTACGTGGTAGCGCCAGTTTTCTAGTTTTGAAAAAGTTTCGTTTCCGCATTTGGCCTCGGACAGACGGCCGGGGCGCTGCCGTGCACTTACATGGTATCAGAGCCAGGCCATTAACCTATTCTAACTTGCTCTAACGTGTTTACAAGTTCGATCGAACGAATATTCCAAAAACCACAATTTCAATATGCAGTTTCTGTCCAATTTTATTTGTGCTCAAAAAAATATTTGGTATATTGCAGAAATATGTGAAGGCTTTTTCAAGAGAACTGAAGAAATTTGGTCTGCTGATTTTACTGTAGCGCGGCGGATCAGCGGTTAAAACCACGTTTTGGCCGCGGATCCACCGCCGTATTATAGCCACAGTGCACCAAATTTCTTCAGTAGGTCTCTATCTTGGAACTGGGGTTTATGGTATATTCTGTTTGGGCCCACATTTATTTTGAGTGCTACAGTTGTGCTTGGGGCCTACTACGGGAAATTTAGTCGATCGAAAATTTTAAACATATTAGTTTACAGCATTTACATTATATCTGCGACCGTGAATGTCACTTGATCAGTAAATCCTGTCTAACTGCTATAGCCCTTTTAGACGGATTTGCGAACGTGACATTCACGTTGATGTTCTGTGTTGTGTTGTGATGTTGCGGATTTGTCGTGGTCGATAGCCTGGATGCAATGGTAGTACAGTTTGGTTATATTTGTACATTTGATATTGCGGGGCGAGCTTCCGACATGTGGAATGCCGTCACTTCCTGTTTGTATATTATTCTTTTGGGGCACGACCGGGATGAGGTCGATGTACCCGTTGTGTATATTTTAATTTATGTACTAGGATTACCCAGCGGAGGGGTGCATGGATTGCCAGGTTCTAGAGGGCAACGGGCCCGCATCTCATGGCTTTGAGATGGAGGGGGCTTCACTCTAGAATTGGTGGACTATTCGCCGCACTCGTAGGGGGGTACAGGTTGATCCAAGGAGAGGTGCCCAAGTTACCGGATTCCATGAAGTGCTGGGTGGTCCATTCACGTTGTTGAAGGGGGCTGCCTCGCTTCAGGTTTTGGCGGGTCGCTTGCCGAGCCCGTAGGGGTCTAGGATTTCATTGCACAGGCTATCCACACGACCAGGGGAACGTCGGGTTTCAGTAGCGGCTCTAAGAAACCCGAGGATCCCAGATATCTGTATTGTTCTTTGATGCTTATTACATTTCTGTGATATTGCATTTTATCACGCCTTGAGCGAATATTATATATTGATATATATACTAGTAGATGTTGTATATGTTTTGCATCCGCGCTAGTCCAGTCTCCGCTCTATCATTAGTTAAGTAACCTAACGGGTGATGACGGGACCTAGTGGCGAATGCGGATGGCATATACGTACATCATTATTTTCGTTCTTTATTTGTGTGATGAATTGATGGGACTGCATTGATTCGGATCAATGCAAGCTAAACAAACCTATTTTGATGTTGTTGGAATATTTTTCCAAAAAGCTGTTATTGTAAGGACGTTCTCTTTTGTTTTGCACGGTGGTATTCGGTTATGAATATCCAGCACCTCAGTCGACGAGGCAAGGGCCGAGATCCCCTCACCGGGAGTAACCCCTTCAATAGAAGTTTGCGTCAGGGCAATAACTTCACTATAGTCGATTACTTTTGCTTTGCATAGTGGTATTCAGTTGGAATATCCTGCACCTCATTCTATGAGGAAAGAGCCGAGATCCCTTCACCGGGAGTGACCTCTTTAGCAAAGGTTTTCGCCACTATATTTTTATAAAAAGCTATCCGGTTCCTTCAAAGATATCAAGTTCATTACGTTAATGGTTTTTTGCCAAAAACCATCCGTAGCCCTCCGTCATTTCAGACGGGTAGCACTTAGTATTCATGCTATGTTTGTTGGCCAAAGTCAAGGCATAGTGTATGGTAGTGATTTGTTACTTTTCTGTTGCATAGATAGATGCGTTGGTTTGGGACAGTCGTACTGCCTTGTTGGCCAAAGTCAAGGGTAGGTACGGGTTGGTTCAAATTAACCTGGATAATGACGGGTAGAACTTGAGTTGTGACTTATGGTTTGTTGGCCAAAATCAAGGTCATAAGAGCATGGGGTAAAAATCACATCGGGAGTTTCTAAAGAAACTGAAACTTGCCAGATATGCGCATACCTTCTGGAGTTTGATAACGTGAGTGGATTCCATCACGTTATCATGCGATGATAGTTGGATCCCGATTCCCACTGATGAGTTGGTTTACTCCTCGGGTGATCCCGAATAATTCTTCTTTCAGGTTTGGAGGAGAATTTGACGTTACAGTGGAAGGTTTCCTGATTAGATAAATTGATAACCATTCTGATCTAGGTTAGAGTGCACGCAGATTGTTTCTTTTCTCTCTCTCTTTGGCAGCGACCATGGCCCGACCCTTGACTATGACTCAGTGACCAAAATTAACCGAACCTTCTTAAACACTGGCTTTTGGATTGTCAGAGTTGCATACCACATTACCACTCCTTCATTTACCCTTTTCTTCAGAACACCCCGTATTACTACGAACGTCCACTTCCATTGGATAAAACCATTGTATGGTTATATACGAACTCGAAGGAACTTGTTCCAGATTCGAGGATGGTTTCTTGTTCTGGAGAAAACGAATAGGACTATTCAGTTGTCTTTTCCTTTTACCTTCTCTCAGGTTGCGAGTGTTCCTTAGATTAGGATAGTACACCTATTATGCTTATTGGATAGTATTCTTCCAAACCATAGGCCGGTGCCGAACGATAGTGAATGAAGAAAACCAATTAGCCGAACGAAGGTGTGCAGAAGGTATTAAGTAAAGACAAATAAAGGGATTAGTAAGAGGGCAAAGTAAATTGCGACTGCTATTCACAACCAAACCAAGTATTTCTTCGCCAATCCTATATCACCTTTGTATTTCTCCATAACACTCCGTATCACTACAAAGATCCACAGTTTATTGGATATTTCATCGTATGGTTATATACGAACTCGAAGGAACTTGTTCCAGTTCGGGGATGGATTCCGGTTCAGGAGAAATAGGAATAAGGTTTATTCAGGTGTCTTTTATCTTTACCTTCTCTCAGGTTGCGAGTGCTCCTAGGATTAGGACAGTACACCCATTATGCTTATTGGATAGTCTTCTTCCAAAGCATAGGCTGGTGCCGAAAGGAAGGGAAGGAAGAATACCATTTAGCCTATGAAGGTGTACAGAAGGTAATGACTAAAGACATATAAAGGGATTTCGAGAAATGGCAAAGAAATATACGGCCACAGTTATGAATCTGGATAATGGAAGAGGCATTACTAGGAATACTCGGATACCCCTTCGAAACTTTTACATGTTTCAGCTTCACTGTGTATTGTTAATACAAAACTGATTTCCCAATTAGCCCTTGCTCCAGGGTATGTATTTACCAGGTTTGTTTCTCACATCTGTATGGTTTTACAGATGATGAGTGGGTGTATGTTATTGGGAATTGGGTGATTACCCTCATTATATCGGGATACGTTGTAATTGGTGATATTTGAGGAAATCGCCTGGGTTGTTTGCCGGACGGCAAATATTTGGTTTTGAATATCCGCTGTTATGCACCAATTTCGAATTGATATATTTGTACGTTTATTTTTATAAAGTGAGATATAACTTTTTAAAATTATGTCTATGACATTTACCTATATCAGTGGATGGTTAGGTAAGGAGCATTAAACAGCGGTGTAATTCTTCTTAACCATAAGTACAGTTTTCAACCTACAACACACAGGGATTGAGTTATTAGACTCAAGGGACGTAAACAGAGTATTGTATATTGTCCAGTGCCCATTAGGACAGAGGGGTTGGTCCTTGTACTATATTCGGTTTACTTGTGCCTTCTCTAGTACTTAGACAAGTGTTTCGTAGAGACACAAGGTCTATGTTTTGAGAAGTTATAGGTATATGAATAAAGTAGAGAACCAGGTGTTGCAAGTATCAGGATTCTTCAAGGTGATCGAAGATGTAGATACCTGTGTGTGGTATTCAGTTGATAGTAATGATTTTAAGAGAACTCGCTTCTCTTTCAGGTTACTCATAATTGGAAGCACTCCTAACTTGAGTAATGATGATCGGCCTCTTTCCATTTAGTTGACATGCACTGGAGACAGCTGCATGATTTGAAACTAGTTCCAATTAAATCTGTGCCTCTGTTTCTATATTGGATATGGAACGGTTCATATCTTAATGATTTTAAGGTATGGGGAGTTACCCAGCTTATGCTTAAAACCAAACTCTGGATAACTCAAGACACGTTTCTGTAATGGTTGTTTATGGGTTGACCCGGGCTATGACGGGGGTTGACTTTCTACCATCCGGAAGATCAATAGTGATATTGTTCTAGACTCGCCACAGTTTTAATAAAAATAAATTTTTTCAGAAAACAGTAGTGGGAGTATAGTAGAACTGGAAGTGATTCCAGAACCGCCAACGATTACTGAAAATTTGATAAGAACCTAAAGATTCAATCTGGTTTGACATTCCATTGGCCACTCCGCAGATATGGTGGGTTACCTCAGGCACCCGAAAGGTACTCCAGTAGCCTCAAGGACGGTGATAGGGAGGTTCTTGTTTACCCAGACTTTCCATTGCCGTTGTTCCAGACTGTGAGACCCGGCAAGAGGATGAGTATAGCGTCATTCTAAACTAGGTTTAGAAGTGCACGTGTATATGACTCTGCCAGAAGGTTGTCGTTGTCAGTGGGAGCAGCGGAAGCATAGTGGAGATGCAGCTTATGTCTATTTATAGACTAAAGCAGAATATAGCGGAGATAGATCATCTATTTCTGATATGACAGTCATAGGTTTTACTTCATCAGAATAGGGGATGGATCTGTTAAGAAGGTAGAGTGTAGGAAGTGAAATTCCTATACTACGATCGGTTATACTTTGGTTGTCACACAGTGGTTTCTCCATACAGGACATGGATATTATATCAGATATTTTGGTTACTAAATCTATGGTTTTAGATCTAGATTTGGGTAGTTTACCAATCTGGGTACTTAGACAGTATTCTAAAGGTATTTAGAATGGACGACTCCTGGCATGGTAGTGTACCTACAGGTGATGGAGTCACCCTCTCTAAAGGTGTCTTACAGACTAAAGGGGAGAGGGATGTGCATGATTGGCAGATCACTTGCTTAGGCAATTAAGTTAATCATGAGCTGTCAATTACTACACCAGATGTTGTTTTTGCACGAGATGCAGTAAGTTGATATTAATCCAATCTTGGAGAAACGTTCGGAAGCAGTTTTAGAACATAAGTGGATGTTCTAGGGATATGATAACAACATCCTCTTTCGGGAGACAGTTATCATTCCAGGCTTCCAAGGTGACCTGGATGACAGAGTGACTGTCAGAGTTATAGTTTTCCCTCTGACGAGGGGCAGTAGTTTGGACAGGTGGTCCTGGCGGATACTGAGGGAGGCATGACGAAGGATACTAATTAAGTTCAGTTGACAATATAGTCTAAGAAGTTTGGATTTGGAGTTCATTTATGAGCCAGGTCCCATCAGATATCTAGACATATTCTAAGACAGGTATTGCTCATTTCGGGAGATGGGTTTCTCAACGAACTTGAGATTAAGAAAGACATAGAAAGAAACATCAGGGCGGATCCACTCACTGAGGCTATTCCTTAAACACAATAGTTTCACAAACGGTCTTTGTTAGACTGATTAGTAGAGGAGTTGGGTGTTCGGTATCATACGGGCCGTGAGTATGCGACATCGCAATAATTAGCCTTGAGTGCAAGTGGGAGATTGTTGGATATAGTGCCATCATAGTCAATTATTGGATCACAGACACGCGATTGCAATGATTGAGGGAGGACCTATACCAGTAGAACAGTCTTACTCAAGATGATAGTATGCTATCTGGTTTATCCATATCATCGTGTACTGCTTTAGGTGACATTATTGATCACAATTGCACGTTGATAGAGCCCTTAGGATTCTTGCTTGACTACCGGCAGTATGATGACGATCATATACGTGGGAGCTGGAGTCTATAAGCACATCCTTAAAAGGTCCCTAGTCGAGGGAGTTTCGAGACAGGGCATCGATACTCCAGAGTAGACTAGTGTATACAGTCGAGACCCCGACGAGGGGCGGGGGCCGGTCTCACAAGTCACTGGTGTCAGATGGTTCACCTAAGACGTATACAGGTGCTCATTGGGTTATGAGTACAACGGACAGGACTCGCCGGGAGCATGTTGGTTGGTATTATACCTGACTTCAGATAGCAGTTCCCTGGTGACATGTGTACAGGTTAGTTCATCTTCCTGAGATCAACATTTGTCTCGTGTGAGTTCCCACTGTACTTTGATAACTACCCTACCACGGCTCAAAGGAGTCATGGAAACAGGTTTTAGTTGGGTACAGTCCCGAGCCATATAGAGGCAGTGAGCGGATCTGCAGGGATTCGTCTCTCCCGGTATTGGGGGTGAGGTCGCGCTGTGTCTAGGAGAGCCATTACACGAAGTCCTTGTCCAAGGCAAGAGATTTACTGGTAGGTATTCCAGTAGTGTCTCATGGTTTTCTGGGCTATACTCCGACACAACTTTTACCGCTTTTGGGGGTCTGACTTTTACCAACCCCCTAGGCCCGCCATGCGATGCTCATAGATGAACGAACCGGACTGTACGGATATTGTCACTGACAGGATCAGTAGGGTGTTAGGATGAGTTCGCTCATTGACGTACCTTTTGGTCAATACCTGGTAGCCCATCACGTATGGCTAATACCTCTGACGTGCTAGTGGTTAAATCCACAGTCAAAGTGTTGACGAGTCTTTAGAGTCCCGTACAGACAATTTCTCAAGTTTCGGGCGAAACGTTGTAGAGGTCATATGGATATATGGCAGGGTCCGATCATATACGTGCGGTATTGCACGGATCATGATCGGACAGATAACATTAGCGGGCTTTGGTTTAAGCCGGATCCTAGTATTATACAGTGTAGATTTTGTCTCATTGCATTTGTATTCGGTCGGAATACAAATGCGGGTATGTATATACAGTCGTGGGGTTTTCCTGTAATTTATTACGGGATCAGCTTTTTGAAGTTTCCAATTTACATTCCGTTTCGGCCAGTTTTCCTTTGTTCCTTCATGGCCGAATTTTTGTGATTATTTGCAAATGTGCAAATTAGCAAAGTAGAGGGTGTTATTTGTGACATATGGATTATTGGATGGTTCTAGCATCTTGGCTTTGTCATGCATCATTACTTGCATTAATGGTGAAGAGATTGAAGGGTTTCATGATGTGAGGTTCTCTTTTTGCTTACCATCACCCATTTCCTTTTACTACACTCACCTCACTTCATTGCTACTCACTCTCATTTTTTATGCTTGGCCGGCCACAGAGAGAGGATGAGAGAAAATTCTTTTGGTGTGAGAAAAATTATTCATCTCATTTTCTTGGCTTGCAACAAAACACATTACTCATCTCCAAAGTTCATTTCTCCTCCACATCTAAAATGGCAACTTCACAAACCCCTTGAGACAAACCATTCTACACTCCAACTACAGCATTCTTGGACACGTCGACTTGCCAACTTCGTGTCCGAGTTGCCTCGGTCCAGAGGTGGGAGCCCGTAAAAAGACTCGGTGATGTGGTGCCCTTTCCGACGAGGTGATGAAGACCAGAGATTCCGCGAGGAGATCGGGATGGAGGCCGAAGACCGAAAGACACGAATCGCTCGGTATAGCATTCTACCCATTCTCTAGTTAGCTAGCAGTAGGTTAATGGTCCGATCCGGGTATTTAGTACGCGGCAGCACCAGTTTTCTAGTTTTGAAAAAGTTTCGTTTCCGCATTTTGGCCTAGGACAGACGGCCGGGGCGCTGCCGTGCATTTACAATTGTAACATAATATGATTACTAATGCAACATGTTTAGTGGAGATTAAACAAGGTTAGGGTTTGAATTGGGTTAGTTCTTTCATGAACCTTCTAGAAGGTTTTCTTTTGTTTTGTGCTAAGATATTATGGTTGATATTTTAAGTGACTTATTCTTTAACCCAACCCAAACCCTAGTTAAATCTCTACATGAGTTATCCTTTGTCATAAAAGGAATTAATTCATTTTTCTTCTTCTTCTTCAACCTTGAGCTTTGAGAAAGCTTTCTAGGTTTACATTTTGTGATGATTAAGAGTGAGAATTTGAAAATAAAATAGAGCCAAAATCCTAATTCATCATCATAATCTATCCTAGCCATTTAAATTAGGGTGTTCACTTCATTTAGTGAGTGAAAGCTTGTATTAAAGAAATTTCAAGGTAGATCGTCTTTGTTATCGAATATCGGAAGCAAGCTTGCATCTTTCCCTTCGCGGTGCCTCTCTAGAGTCGAGATGCATGATGATCGCAGCGAAGGACCTCAACACGGAGCTTTAGAAGTGAAGGACAGGATCTACAAAGGTTGTAATCCATCTCACTTAGTGTTAAAGTGTATAACATGCTTTGTTTCACCTAATCTCTAGTTCAAGATTTTGGTTAAGGGTTTTTCGGCACATCTAAATTTTAAATAGGGCATAGTTGATGTCTCGTAGAATCTTGTGAGAGTGCCTAGTAACCCTACAGTGGTATCAGAGCCAAGTTAGAGCTTTAGGAGAAGTCTAGGCGATGTTTAAAGTCTGATCAAACTCCGAATACCCGTAAAACCCTAGTTTCTGGAAAAAAATTTAAAATGTTGATTTTTTCGTATTAAAAATACTCAGAAAAACAAGTCGGGAAATTTAAGAAATACTGTAAAGTACGGACCTCCAATTCAGTCACGTGACCGCGGAACCGCGGCCAAACCTATGGTTTGGTGGCGTTTCCGCGGCCAAAATTGTGAATTGGGGTATGGGTTTCCAGGTATTTATTATTTGGTCCTTTTTATTAGTTCTGGGAATTTTTAATTCTACTCAAGTGTTGAGTTTTCTGGGTTGTATTGGGACCTCGTTGATTCGATCGGAAAGTATAACTTCGTTTAGTTTGTCCGGGTAATTTTTAGAACGTGTTAAAAAGTTCGAACGGATATTAATAACTCACTTTTTCCCCTGCCGGAAAATTTCCAAGTGTTGGATTTTTCCGTAGTTTAAGAATGTTCTAAGTCATACAAGTAACGCGGTGGACCCTCTAGAAGATAACAAACCTTAACTCGATTATGTGACCGTCTGAACAACCTCTAAACCTTAGGGTTTGGGGCAGTACGGCGTGCCACATGTGAGGCGTTGGCTTGACACTTCTACGGCTGGACCATTGGTATTGTGGCATGTGATGAATGTTTTTTAAACTAATTTCAAGTGTTGAGAACCATTTAGGAAAACTTGGGTGTTTGATTATTCGATCGGAAAGTTAACATTGTCTATTTTTCTGGAATGTGATACAATATTTGGAATCCACAAGTAGTTATGAGATAACTGATTTGAATGTTATAAATCTAGCAGTTCAGTCTCAGATGATCGGTTGCCACGGAATTTTGATGTGATCAAAAGTCCATCGCAATCACGTAGCGTAGGCGGATACTCGTCGGGTAAACTTAATAGACAGCCATGCCCTATAGCCCCGACCAAGTGACTGTAGGAGAACCCCGTCACCAAAAGCATCCATTCGGATGCTCGCGGCAGCGGTGTTCTGCCTTAGTGCACTTCGTCGACGGCATGCGGTCGTCTACTAAAGTTTGCGACGAGCCTTCGATCAGAATATCAGGAATCTTGTTGAATTTCCTGACCAGATATTGTAAAGTGTTTTCGATAATGAGACTAAAATGCGGGGTTTATAATTGTTAGGCATTCGATGTCTAAGGAATTCATTTGGTTAGGCATGTGATGTCTAAGAGAGTTGCGGATTCCAACTATTGTAGTTTTACACTTTCTTTTTTGTGACCGTAAGTGTAGTATGTAGTTGTATCGCCGGTTTTCGTTGCTATACTTCGACGAAAATCGTTGTATGCATACTTACTTACGTTGATGATATGAGATATTATGTGTTGCTGTGATATGTTATATTGGATCGTCGTGTTTGTATAGCCGGGGGTTTTATCTGATATGAGAGTTTTTCATTTTCATTCATATAAAATTCATTTGTATGTAATATTCTTTTATTTGGGCACTTCCAGGCTGAGGATGATGTCACCATTGTATATTATTTACTTTTCCGCATTAGGTAGACCCAAGGCGGGGAGCACAAGTAACCGGGTTCTAGGGTCCAGTGGAGACCATATCGAGGAGTCGAGACCGGGCCTCCTAACCCTAGAATTGGTAGTGTTGCTTACCGCTCTCGTAGGGGTCTAGGGATGTGGGCTTAGCTATTCATCGCGACCATGGAATCCGTGTTTTATACAGGCTCGTATTAAAACACAGACGTCCTAGTATATCCAATATTTCATATATGTTCTTCTGCTGCAATGTTCTGTGATGAGATCGTATTACTGCCTGAGACGAATGTTTATATTATATATGAGATATATATTATATATTGTTGATTTCGTTTCATATCTGATGCTTGTGAAGCATATTAAAATGGGACTTCATTAATGAGATTAATGAAATAAAAGAATCCTAAAGATATTGTAGAAACTTGTTTAAAAACTGGTAGGTTTAGTTCTTGCTTTGCATAGCGGTGTTCCTTGTAGAACATCCGGCACCTTATTCGATAAGGAAAGAACCAAGATCCCTTCATCGGGAGTGACCTCTTTAGAAATTACTGGCAGATGCTACAAACTCGGTTTGTCTTTTGATTGCTTATATAGTTTTTGCTTTGCATAGTGATATTTGTGAAATATCCTGCACCTTATTCGATGAGGAGAGAGCCGACGATCCCTTCACCGGGAGTGACCTCTTTAGAAAAACTAGAAAAGTCCTCAAAAACAATCCATTTAAAATCACTCGATTCTACGACGATATCAAGTTCATTACGCAAAAGGTTTTCTTAAAAACCTATCGTAACCCTCCGTCATTTTAGGAAGTAGAGTACTTAGTATTCGTTCTGTGTTTGTTGACCTTAGTTAAGGCACAGTGTACGGTAGCTAAGTGATGTCTTCTTATATAGCATATGCTGCGATTAGTTAGGACAGTCGTGTGACTTTGTTGAACTTAGTTAACGGTCATGTGGGTAGGTCTAATTAATCAAGAAATAACGGATAAAACTTGACTAGTGCTTATGATTTGTTGACCATAGTTAAGGTCATAAGTCACCAGAGGTAAAATATTATTGGGAATTTCAAGTGTTGAAATTTGCAATGAGATTGCATACCTTCTATGAGATAGTTGGATCCCTATACCCGCTTCGAGTAAGAGTTACTCTTGGGACAGTTTTACACATTACGATTAGCCGATCAAGTAGGTGTCTAGAATGGTGTCAACGGGGTTACGCCCCAGGGAAAACGAGGTTTACTTTAATTAGGTTCGTGCGAATGCACGGGGAACCTCCTTCAAAGTACCGGCACTGGCCTGACTGAAAGATTGGCGAACTTGTAGCGTGTAATTAATCCCGGCTATTCTTTCCTTTTAGGGTTTGAAGGAAGATTTGACTAAAACAGTAGGATACATCTTGATTAGATATATTAGATAACCAATCTAATCTTGCAAGAGCATACGCTGAGTGTTTTCTTCTCTCTCTCTCCAGGTAGCGACCATATCACGCCTTAATCAAGAAAATAATACGGATGTATTGACCGAACTCTCTTCTTATACTGAGCTGGGGAACGTTGGTCCCGCTCCATCTTATAAATGTTATAAGACAGAGCAAGAAATAGGGGATTACCAGAATTCCCGTGCCACCCAAACGAAGAAAGTGCATGCTGATGCATCTTCTTCGGGTGTGTTCATTACAGAGAACTGTTTCTCAATATCCTTTACGTCCTGGGTATGTGATACCAGATCAGGATCCCACAAATGTAATCTGTTACATGGGCTACAGAAAGGTAGAGGACTGAGAACGGGTGATATGTTTCATGAGATAGAAATGGTGCAAGTGTTGAAGCCAAGTCTGTTGGTAACTATCACCCTGTATTACCAGAATACATTGATTCTGAACAAATGTTATTAGATACCGAACCTGATATACAACATCATATCAGTCTTTTTATTAGTAAAGAAAGAATAGAATTATGTATTGTTGGATAATGTTTTGAACATTTCCTATATCAAGAGTTGATCGGTTCAGGTACGTTATCTAAAAGCATAGACGTTCTAAATCAAACTATAATTCTTAGTATACAGAACACACACAAGAGGAACAGTTCAGAAATGAACGAATCCTTCTTGAGGTATTGTAGACTAGGTCATATCAATGCGACCCCACAAGCGAAGTTACATTTAGATACATATTTAAATTAGTTTGAATTTACATATTGTGAAACTTGCCGGTCATGTCACAAAGATAAGATGACCATAGCTCTGTTTATTGGAAACAGTGAAAGAGTTAGTGAACTCTTAGGATTGATACACGCTAATGTATGAAGGTCCCATGTCTACACATACCAAGACCAGTTCTTTGTACTTCATTACATTCTCTGATGATCTCTCAAGATTCAGACATATGTTCCTGTTGAAACACAAGTCCGAAGCTTTTGAGATATTCACAGAATATAAGTTATAAGTAGAGAACCAAAATACGGATATAAGTATTATGTCCTTTAATGAGATCAGGGAGGAGTATACTTGAGCACGGAATTCCTGGACGATTCTAAAGGAGAATGAGATTCTCTCTCAGCATTACTCCTCCGTATACACCATAGCACGATGGTATATCGGGGTAGAGCAATAGCACCCTATATGACATGGTGTGCTCTATGATGAGTACTGCTGAGTTTCCTATTTCCTTTTGGGAGTTATGCACTTGGGAAGCTGCATACCTATTGAATATGGTTCAAATCAAATCATTTGCCTACCACTTCATATGTGATATGGAATGGGAAGAGCCAATATCTTAAGTAAGTTAAGATTTGGGGTTGTCCGACCTAAGTCTAAAGAGCAAAATCCGGACAAGCTCGAGGCAAAGTCAATTCTGTAGAAGTTTATTGGATATCCCAAGCATATGCAAGGGAATATCTTCTACCTAACAGAGGAACAAAATATGTTTTGTTTCTCAGCATGCCACCTTTGTGAAAGGAAATTTCTTGTGGAGAAATTAGTGGTCATGAGGTAGAACTGGAAGGAGTTCCAGCTATACAAACTATAGCAGATGGTTTGGTAGAACCAAAGGATTCAATAGATTCTAACGAACCTTAGCCTCTCTGCTGATCTAGTAGGGTTCCTCACCCACCTGAGAGAAACTTCGGTTTTCTCTATGACAGTGGGAACGAGGATTGCATCATGAGATGATGACCCAACTAGTTTCGAACTGGCCAACAGGAGTGGGACTCTGTAAGAATGGCTGGATGCTTAGTGATCTAAGATGGAATCCTTATACACCAACAAAGTATGGACTTTGGTTGCTTTATCTGAAGGGTTAAATCCCCATCAGGAGCAAGTATATCTTGAGAAGATTACTTGGTGTACATGGAAAAGTTGAGACTTTCAAAGCTATGTTTAAGTCCATCCAGATCCTACTTGCCACTGCTACATACCAAAACAACGATATCTGGTGGTTGGGTGTCATGACTGTTTTTCTAAATGATGTTTTAGAAGAGAGCGTCTATAAGTACACAGCCAGAGGGCTTCGTAGACAGTGGGAGCAGCGGAAACGTGTGCAAGATGCTTTATAGGATAAAGCAGTCATCGCGGAGTTGGAACATCTGTTTTTATGCGGTAGTCAAAGAGTTTGACTTCAACAAAAAGGTAGATGAACCTTGTATATACAAAAAGGTAGTAGAGAGTATGGTGGTGATCATCGTAGAGTACGTGGATGACATACTCTTGATAGGGAAGGAGTTTCCTATGCTACGTTCGTTCAATCTCCGCTTATCACAAGGATTCTCCATATAGGATCAAGATGATACCTCCTAAATCCTGGGTTTTGGATCTATGAGATAGATCTAATTGGATGTTAGGATACTCACTAGTTGTAGTGAGATGGTATCAATCGATCCTAGGGAGAATCACTGGAAAGGTTCCAGGGTGATAAGGACGACTGAATGTCAGTCGCAGGCATTGTCTTTACCCTTAGTGGAGGGACGGTATGTTAGAAGAGTTCCAAGCTAGATACCGTGACTTACTAGACGATTAAAGGCAAGATACATCATTACCAAGGATGCTACCAAAGAAGCAGTCTGGATATATATAAGTTGATGAGATGAACTTTGTTCCTACCATTGTGTGACAATACAGTTGTGGCATATGCCAAGGAACCCCCGTCCCATCAGAAGTCCAGATTTAATTCTTAGGCAGTATCACCTGATCATGGAGATGGTTGATCTCCAGGGAGATCGAGGTTAGGAGAGTAGACACAGAGGACAACAGCGCGTATCCACTCACAACGACCTTTTTCCCAGTAGAGACTTTTATGGGATGGTTGAGTATGAGATACTTCAACCGCAGCTAATTGTTGGGTATATGATACCACAACAGATGGCCCTATGGCAAGTGGGAGATTGTTAGTTATATATATGCCCTAGAGGCCATTACTATACATATGATGTATATTGTAATGGATGCTTGGACATATATAGGGAGGACTTTCTTGCTCGACATGATAGTATGCTATCTGGTTGTACTTTATCTTAACATGTACTCTGATTGCCTCTATATTATATGTTGATAAAGCCCTTAGGATATGTACTCGACTACTGTGACTATGATGAGATCATACTAGTGGGGCCACGGTAGTCGACGAGTACATCCTATAACAGTTCCTAGTCGAGGGTGTATCGATACAGGGCATCGATACACAAGAGTAGACTAGCGTATACGCATCTTGACCCATATGATAGGCAATATCCATCGATGTTTGACATCAAGGATGGTGTACGGGTGCTCAGTAGAGACTGGGTATACTGGACGGACTCGCCGAGAACTCCCAGATGGTATTATACCTCACGTCAGATGGCAGTTCTCTGATGACACTAGTACAGAGTAGTCTGTTGACCCGAGATCGTCATAGAGTCTTGTGTGGTTCCCACTGTGCTTTGATTTCCATCATACCACGTCCAAGAGGGCGTGCAAAATGGTGGCTCTTGGGTACAGTCCCGAATCACATGGAGGCAATGAGCGATAGGAGGGGATTCGTCTCTCCCTGTATAGGGAGTTGATGTTGTGCTGTGTTCGATTGTCTATAACTGAAAATCCCTGGACAAGGTTGTTGAGATTTACCGGTAAGTGTTATCAGTAATTTCTCAAACTGTTATATACCTCGTATCGACACGACTTATCAAGCTACTGCGGTCTGACGTTTACCACCCCTAGGCGAGATATGCGACATATCAGACGACGAGACCGGACTGTACGAGAGTGTTACTGATTGGATTCGCAGAAGAATGTACAGTCTTTCTTGTTGATTGTAACGTTTCAGAAATCGTTTTGCGAATTTTTCCGTTTTAGGGAAAAATTGTCTGGTTTTCCCGTTTTATCCCGATTTCGATCAAACGTCCGTATAAGCTTGCCGGCACCTAGTTTAGGTAAAATAAAGCTTGTGCGCAAACTTTAGGAGTATTTGGGAGGTTTTGGTTCAGATAGATTTTTTCCTAAATAAACTATTATTTTAAGCGGTATTTTGTGCACATAAATCGGAAAAAATTTCTCTTGTGAATATTTTTTTTTTTTTGCCACTAAAATTATTTTAGAAGCTTCTTTTCAAATATCTAGATTTTTCTTTGTGCAAAATGATTTGGATTAAAAAGGAAAAGAAAAGAGTGAAAGGTGACAAAATTGCTTTAATTAGCATTTATTACTCTCTTTCCTACCTATTTCTTCACAAAATATTCACAGAAATACCCCCAACCTCCCCATGGCCGACCCTTATCTCCAATGACTGTCCACAATATTTCCCAAGCTCATTTCTACATGATTTCTTCAAAATTCTTCAAGAAAAATTCCAAAGTAAATCCACAAAAATCCTAAATAAAAATAAAACCATCTTTTCCTTCACTAATCCTTCTTGGTTCTTCAACAAGCATGGGTTTTGATGCTAAGATGATGGATTAAGCTTCATTTTGGTGTTCTTGGGGAGTTATAATTCTTACCTTAATCCTTTTATACTTGCTTTAATCTTAAATCAAGCTAATTTAGTTAGCTAATTATGTGTTTAGTTTAGTTTTTAAATTATGATTAATTCATTTATATTTGGTTTAAGAAATTCATGTTAGGGTTAAATTTTGTTAAGTGTTTAGTGTTCATTTGATGTGTTAATTTGTGTTTTGGAGATGATTAACCTAGTAGGAAATGTTAATTTTTGCTAATGAACACTTTGTTTAATTATGCAATTAGCTTACTAGGTTTTTGCTAAAACATAATTAGCGAGTGTTAAAAATATAGGAATGGTTTAGATAGCTTAGTTAAGCTATTTTAAGGTGTTTGTAATCGCTAGATATGCATTAGCTTTAAACTAGTGCGAAATATTGCGATAGGTTGCTTACTAGATTTCGTGCTTTTTCCGACGTGCGTTCGATTGGTCGTTGCAAGATTATATCTATTGTATTCCTCGTAATTCTTGTGTTGTGTTGCGCGATCGGGACGATCAGGGTCCAGACTTGGTGTTTTGTAGTTTATCTACCCCAATTAGGGTTTTTGGCCAGTATCATGCGCGATAGATGCGCTAAGCGCGCAGTGTAATTTTACGGGCGTTTTCTTCGCGTTTCGTTGTCTTTTCTTCATTGTAGGATTTTTTCTTATGTGATGTGTTTGTGAAATTTTAGGTTCGCAAGCGGGGAATTCGGACGCTACGACAAGCGGAAAACAGGTGGTAGGCTTCACCTAGCTTGGAGCGTTGGTGAGAAGATTTAACATTTACAGGGGAATCGCCCGCATGGCGTTATGCGTCAGGGCTAGAGATTTTATTACTTGTCGCATATTCTACGTTATTATTAGAATTGCGCCTTTACCCTATTACTTAGATGTAGTTGTGCCTGGAATAGTAGTAGTAGGACACTGCACATATTATTGACGATTCATAGAGCAGAAGCACTGATTGTATGCTACACTCATCATCAATAATTTCCATGTCACAGACAAACCACTTATAGATGTTATATTGCTTGGTTAGAGACATTGTGACATTGATTCATACTGCTTATCATATATGGCATTTAGCATACATGTATTCCTATAGAGTATTGTAACATTAGTGATAGGTACATATACACTCCCTGACATAGCTACATGTATACGTTGCACATACTATTCATATACCCACAGGGTATACTATATCATTACTTATTGGTAGACCCATTATCTTGCTATACCTTATTGATTTCACATACATATGGTTTTAGCTACATGTTTACCTTCACTTGATGTTATTTAGAAGTGGATAAATAGAAACCGCATGATATTTTTATTAACTTGATGCAGTTAATTAGCGGTTTTTCCTTTATATGCTTGCATTTCAGATATGGCGTACATATTATATTCATGGATTTTCGCATTGTTATATGGATTTTTCATGATATTTTCTGGATTTGGGAACCGCGGGAGTTCATGAAATTATGCATTATTTGAAAAGCCCGCTTTCCTAGATATGATATTTTAGCAGCCACCATGAGATTTGTCGTTTACGATGTGTATACCCTACGCGAGGAAAGGAGGGATCCGTGTACGGGTACATGGTGGGGCCCGAAAGTACCCCGGCGCAAGAATCTCAGTGAGGAGATGGGTTAGTGGGGGAACCATACTTTCCGGTGACAGGACCAATGACTCAGCGGCTATCATGTGGATACCGACGGGAGTCATGTATGTATGGATACGTCGAGAGGAGAGGGTCAGAGCTAGGCACTCGAGCTTTCTGGATAGCGTATGATACGTACCTATTAGGGGGCCAGTCATGGAGACATCACCTGATGGATCAGCATTTCTGTGTCGATGCTTGGCACATTGGTTTCATGATATTTCTAATTACTCCTTTGTATATATAATAGGAGATTGAACCGCTGTTATATATACCCTTACACCAATATTAGTGGAATGGGACGCTAATATATGTGTGTTGACCTCATCATATTTTTTTACGCCATTATATTTAGGATGTTAGAATTTTGTTGGAGATTTGACTCAGGATATAAGAGGTTCATTTGAGATTGGATACGGGATAGATATGTGAGATCTACTTATATTTGTACATTCGAGATATGTGAGATATACTTGATATTGTACATACGAGATATGTGAGATCTACTTGATATTGTACATTCGAGATATATGAGATCTACTTGCTGTTGTACATTCGAGATATGTGAGATATACTTGATATCGTACATACGAGATATGTGAGTTCCACTTGATTTTGTACATTCGATATATACCAGATATACTTGATGATTGTACATTCAATATATGTGAGATATACTTGAGGTTGTACATTCGGGATATATGAGATATACTTGATATTGTGCAATTGAGGAGATGTGATACTCAAATAATATGAGAGCCAATTTGGGGGCTGATTTGAGAAATTGGGATTTAAATTGTCTTGCTGGATTGTGATCCTACCACGATGTCAGGATTCCGTGGAAATGACATACTTCACTCCATACCTCACCTTATCTGTTTGTGCACTGCTTCATATACTAGTAGTACCTGTTAGTGTACCTTTCATGATTGTTGCACATTTACATTCTCATATCCCTATCGCATGATTATTGCATACTGTTGTCATATCATTATTACTTTATATATATTGGTTGTACCTGCTAGTGTACTTTCCATTATTCTACATTCATATGACATGTTATTACTGTTAATTTCATATCTTAGATTCATGCTTTACGTGCATACTTGCGATTTCCTGCATATGTTATTTACTATTCACGAGTTGGCAACTCACCCCTGTTGTACCACAGGTGTTACAAATTGTTCCCAGAGTAGTCGAGGCTGGCTATTCATCTATCATCTTTTGCTAAAGATACCGCATCGGCTCACAGTGTGCTGTTTTGTTCAGGTGGGTTTTGGTGGTTATCTGTATTTGTATTGTATATTCGTTGTATCGTGTACTCTCCATCTACTATCTGTACTTGGTGAGGACGATATTGTATAAATTGTGGATTTGTTTTCTTTTATACAGCTTTCTCTCTTTTGTCTTTATTTCTTCGCTACGGCGTCGTATATTTGTGGTGGTGATTGTTTTCCGCCTTTGGGCATGTATTTGCTTCCGTTTGGGGATACTTCACTTTATATTTATGTTGTACCCATTTTTGGGGCTAGCTTTTACAAAGGAGGTGCTGCCAAAATTTTAAAGGAAATAAAATTGGACTTTTAAAGAATTTGGGTTGTGATTTCAAAGACTTTTAAACAAAGTTTCTTATCATTTCTTGTCTTTTAATGGTTTAGATTTTTAGATTTTGTCTTTTTTTTACTGCGTTACGCCTGTAGACGTTGCGCAGTATTAGGGCCGTCACGTGCCAATTTCGGGTCGTGACAAAGTTGGTATCAGAGCACTAGGTTTTACCTTTCGGAGAGTAGGATGACCTTGGTATGATGGAGTAGGTTGCTTAAGCAGAGTAACGTAGTGTGTGTATGTCTGCAGCATGCTCACGATGCGGTACTTCGCCTAAAGTAACCTAAATACAAATTTCTTGAAATTCCTTCCTTGATGATTTATATCCTTGTGATTCGATTTCCGTGTCCTTATCAAATCTCATCTCTATTTATAGCCTTGCCGCCGATGACTATGGAGACTCAGAATGATGAAGCGAGGGCCGAGGTTAGAGTTGGCTCGGGTGAGGCGAGCACTGACCAGGATGGCACGCTAGTTGCACAGGTGCAGACGGATCATCCTTCGACCGAGCAACTTGCTAAGCTTGTGGCAGAGATGCAGGACTTGCGCCAGACGATGAGATCATTAGTTGATGCCGTTCGAGCGCAGCGACAGGAGGTTGTCACCCATGTTACTTAGTTGTTCCTTACGATCAGCATGCAGCAGTCCGTCACCTACTTAGCACCAGTGGATGCAGCCTCAGTTGACGAGGCACATATTCCAAAGACTCTGAGAGTTCCAGGACAGTGGAGGACTCAAACCAGTGTACCGGCCCAGAGATAGAGGCTTAGTCGTCGAGACAGATTTCGTGGCCGCCATGGGAGTAGCAGAGGCTTAGGACGTGGACAGTCGTTCAGCTCTCATCCCCAGGAGGGTCAGCAGTGTTACATTGGATGCTATCAATATGGGAGCCATCATCACCTCATCACGGGTTGTTCCTTAGCGCCACGTCAGGGTTGTATTCAGAGAGGCTATAGACGTGGAAGGTTCGCTCAGAGGGGTCAGTCTAGTGGAGGAGAAGCACAGTCAGCTGCGGGTAGGGGGCAGACACAGGAGTTTGCTTCTACTCATCGGGGCGCACGGGCGTTCAATGTAGAGTTTTCAGGTATCCTTAATTCACATGTTCTTTTGTTGTACTTGTTGGTTTTTTTCACACTTTATGCCGTGGTTGGAACGAGAATCGTGTTAGCAAGATCAGCCGTTTGTTATGTTAACTTCTGTCAGCGATTCTTTTGTTGCGTGACACGTATTTCAGTCGTATGCCAATCGGTGAGGAAATTCTTCCATCATTGGATCCTTCTAGAGATATTGGATTTGACGTTCTCCTGGGCATGGATTGGTTAGCTACGTGTTAGGCGTCTGTGGACTACCATGAGGAAACAGTCAGGAATCGTTTTCCCGGCGAGTCATTTCTTGTTGTGCAAGTGGATAGTTGTACAGCCTCTCACAGCTTGAATTCAGCCTTTTTCGCTATTCAGCTTTTAGAGGAGATATCGAGGATTCTTAGCGTTCATTCGAGATACCGGAGCCACAGTTGGTTTGTTGGACCGGGTACTTATCGTGCGAGAGTTTTCCGACGTTGTTCTAGATGAGCCGGCGAAGCTTAGGGAGCTTAAGGATCAGCTGCAGAGTTGTTGTTGGGAGGTTTATGTGTCTGAGTGTTTCGCATTGAGGAGCTCCTATTTCTGTTCGTCAAGGAGAAGGATGGCAGTTGAGGTTGCTTATTGATAGATCGTCAATTGAACCGGCTTACGGTGCGGATAGGTATCATTTATCTCGCATTGACGATTTCTTTGATCGGCTCCTAAGTGCGAGACTTTTTCTAAGTTGTTGGGATCAGGTCATCATTGTTGCGGGTTCGGAGTGATGGCATTCCGAAGGCTGCCTTGTGCATGCTATGACTTTGTGTCTTTTGGTGGTGTCTTTGGACTCGCCAATGCCCTAGCAGCAATCGTAGACATGATACACCAGATTTCTTCAGGCCATTCCTCGACCAGTTTTTGTTGTGATATTGACGACATTTTGGTCTATTCTAATGTGTCTTGAGGAACAGGAGCAACACTTGAGGATTTGTTTTGCAGACATTGGGAGAGTGCCAGCTGTTTGTTAGATTCTCGGAGTGTTCCATCAGGCTTGTTTGTGTTGACTCCTAGGTCTTGTAGTCACGGGAGACGGTTTTGTATGGTTCCGAGGGAGATCGTGGCCATACAGCTTAGGCCCAGACTTGTGTGCAGGAAGGAGGTCCGCAGATTTTGGGCTTAGCAGGTTTCTACCGCCGTTTTATGCAGGATTGTTAGTGTAGTGCTGCACCGTCGACTGAATTGACCGGAGTGGAGGTTTCTTTCTTTGGAATGAGGCATGTGTGTAGAGTTTTCGGCAGTCGAAGATTCGGTTAACAATTGCGTCAGTTCTTTCTTTGTTTTTGGTTCGGGCGACTTTGTGGTTTAACTGTAATGTTTCTTGAGTGGGCTCGATTGTTTGCTTAGGTAGCACTATAGAGTTATCGCTTTTGCTTCCCTACATTTGGAGGAAGTACTAGCGGGATATTCTACTCACGATCTGGAGATGGCCGCGGTGGTCTTGCGTTGGAGATTTGGAGACACTACTTCTTCGAGTGTCGCGTCAGATTTTCACGGACTACCAGAGCTTAATGTACATCTTCCTGCAGAGGATTTTGATTGTTGAGATAGTCTTCTGCAGATTCACAGTTGTTGCACGATCGTTGAGTATAGCTTAAGTTCGCCTCTACTGAGGGGACAGCTTACTGATGTCCGCGCTCGACGACATTTCCTAAATCGCTTTCGCCAGACACTGCCCGCCGATGCTCGTTCGTCAGAAATACTTGAGCATACTCGGCTGGGTAATGATTCGGAGTCCTGGATTTGTGACAAGATTGTGCTAAGTTAGGAATGCGTTTGTGTACCTGATATTATCGGGTAGAGACATAAAATCCTAGAGCTGGCACATCTGTCAATTCACTGTATTCATTCAAGTTCCACCAACATTGATGTGACTTGTGAGATAGTTACGGGTGGGCAGGAATGTAAAGAGAAATTTCAGGTTTCGTTTCAAGGTGTTTGTCTTGTTGTGTGTTTTGGGTTGGGCATCTGAGACTGGCTGGAGAGTTTCAACCTTTAACCGTTCCGAAGTGGGAATGGGGGCAGATTTCCATGAATTTCGTTATGGGTCTACCCAGGTTTAGTCAGGGTGTGACTCTATTCGGATGCTTGTTGTCCGGTTTTACTCGGTTTGCTCTGTTGTTCTTTGTTAAGTTGTACGTTGCACGGAGTTCCTTCGAGGGTCGTATCCAATGAAGGCACCCTGTTTGCTTGCCGTCTTGGGCAGAAGCTTCAGGAAGCCTTAGGTACCGGTTAAGCTTTAGCTCTATCTTTCTATCCTCAGGATGATGGGTTTATGAGAGTGAGCTATACCGACTCTGTAGGATATGTTTGTACGTTCGTGTTATTGTTGTCGGCAGTTGGGATCGTCACTCGACATTGTTAGGGTTCTCCTTCGATAGTTGTTATCAGTAGACACTCCAATCGGCAACCTCTAGGTTTAGACAGGTCGAGTCGATCACCAGTCTGTTTTCTGACTCTGCGTAGTAGAATTTTGGACCTCGGCTAGTCTAGAGACTTCAAAGATGATCCAGTTGGTTCAGGTCAGGATGAGTAGACCAGTTCAGACAGAGGTCTTATGTCGACCGTGTTGGTTGTAGGCTTGAGTTCGCAGTGGGAGATCATGTATTCCTATGGATTTTTCGATAAATGACTTGTGGAGTTTTGGGAATCTTATCCCACGATTTTAGGTCCTTTAAGCGTGTTAGTTCGTTGCCTTTAATTTGGCACTTCCGCCCAGATTATTGAGTTTTCACCCCGCATTCTTTGTGTTGATACTTTGCAATTACCTTCATGACTTTTTTTCACATGATTCAGCATTGGACCATTTGCTTTGACGCGATCTTTTCGTTCACCGGCAGACATTGGTGTTAATGGCCCGGCAGGTGGAAAAACTTCGGTCAAGGGTCTTGCTATCTGTGGAGAGTTTTCTTGGACGTAGCCGTATAGTGAGATGATCATTTGGGAGGTTGCGAGCGAGAATTGGGAGTTTTGTACTCTTCCTTTTGAAGGTACGCTTAGTGAAAATTTTAAATTCGGGGACGAATTTTTATAAGTGGGGAGATTGTAACGTTTCAGAAATCGTTTTGCGAATTTTTCCGTTTTAGGGCAAAATTGTCGGTTTTTCCCGTTTTATCACGATTTCGATCAAACGTCCGTATAAACTTGTCGGCACCTAGTTTAGCTAAAATAAAGGTTGTGCACAAACTTTAGGGGTATTTGGGAGGTTTTGGTTCAGACAGATTTTTTCCCAAATAAAATATTATTTTAAGCGGTATTTTGTCCACATAAATCGGAAAAAATTTCTCTTGTGAATAAATTTATTTTTTTGTCACTAAAATTATATTAGAAGCTTCTTTTCAAATATCTAGATTTTTCTTTGTGCAAAAGGATTTGGATTAAAAAATAAAAAAAAAAGAGTGAAAGGTGGCAAAATTGCTTTAATTAGCATTTATTACTCTCTTTCATAGCAATTTCTTCACAAAATATTCACAAAAATACCCCCAACCTTCCCATGGCCGACCCTTATCTCCAATTTCTGTCCAAAATATTTCCCAAGCTCATTTCTTTATGATTTCTTCCAAATTCTTCAAGAAAATTTCCAAAATAAATCCACAAAAATCCTAAATAAAAATAAAACCATCTTTTCCTTCACTAATCCTTCTTGGTTCTTCAACAAACTTGAATTTTGATGCCAGGATGATGGATTAAGCTTCATTTTGGTGTTCTTGGAGAGGTATAATTCTTACCTTAATCCTTTTATACTTGCTTTAATCTTAAATCTAGCTAATTTAGTTAGCTAATTATATGTTTAGTTTAGTTTTTAAATTATGATTAATTCATTTATATTTGGTTTAAGAAATTCATGATAGGGTTAAATTTTGTTAAGTGTTTAGTGTTCATTTGATGTGTTAATTTGTGTTTTGGAGATGATTAACCTAGTAGGAAATGTTAATTTTTGCTAATGAACATTTTGTTTAATTATGCAATTAGCTTACTAGGTTTTTCCTAAAACATAATTAGCGAGTATTAAAAATATAGGAATGGTTTAGATAGCTTAGTTAAGCTATTTTAAGGTGTTTGTAATCGCTAGATATGCATTAGCTTGAAACTAGTGCGAAATATTGCGATAGGTTGCTTACTAGATTTCGTGCTTTTTCCGACGTGCGTTCGATTGGTCGTTGTGAGGTTATATCTTTTGTATTCCTCGTAATTCTTGTGTTGTGTTGCGCGATCAGGACGATCGGGTCCAGACTTGGTGTTTTGTAGATTAGCGACCCCAATTAGGGTTTTTGGCCGGTATCGTGCGCGATAGATGCGCTAAGCGCGCAGTGTAATTTTCCGGCGTTTTCTTCGCATTTCGTTATCTTTTCGTCATTGTAGGATTTTTTCTTATGTGATGTGTTTGTGAAATTTTAGGTTCGCAAGCGGGGACTTCGGACGCTACGACAAGGGGAAAACAGGTGGTAGGCTTCACCTAGCTTGGAGCGTTGGAAAGTAGATTTAACATCTACAGGGGATTCGCCCGCATGGCGTTATGCGTCAGGGCTAGAGATTTTATTACTTGTCGCAAATTCTACGTTATTGTTAGAATTGCGCCTTTACCCTTTTACGTAGATGTAGTTGTGCCTGGACTAGTAGTAGTAGGACACAGCACATATTATTGATGATTCATATTGCACGAGCACTGACTGTATGCTACACACACCGTCAATAATTGCCATGTCACACACAAACCGCTTATAGATGTTATATTGCTTGGTTAGGGACATTGTGACATTGATTCATACTGCTTATCATATATGGCATTTAGCATACCTGTATTCCTTTAGAGTATTGTAACATTAGTGATAGGTGAAAGGTTCCTAGGCACTCTTGTGAAGGTTCATAAGGCATCAAACATGCCCGGATAAAAATTTAGACGTGCCGAACAACCCAAAGCCGGGATCTTTTCTAGATTATTAGGGTTTAACATGCAAGATGATAACTTTTATCTAAGTGTGAGGGATTACAACCTTTGTAGTCCGCTCCTTCGCTTCACAAGCTCCGAGCAGAAGTCCCTTTGCCGCGATCCACGATCTCCCGGACTCATGAGAGGCTCTACGACTCGAACGATCCATGCTAGCTTGAAGTGTTCCAAATCTCCGATGATCTACATCGAAATTGCAAAGACTCAAGCTTTCTCACTCTAAAGAGATGAACACACTAATCTCATGGGCTAGATGAGATGATGATGAGAGAGTAGTATTTTTGCTTTCTTTTTAATTCATTTTCTCATATTTATTCATCACATAAAGAAAATCAAGTAAGCTTTCTTCAAGAGAGAAGAAGATAATGGAAAATCAATAATAAGATTTTTTTTTGTGATGAATAGAATGAAAGCTATATGATTGATTTATTAACCATGGTCAAGGATGAGTGGTCAAGATTTAGTAGAGAATAAACGAGAGTTAGGGTTTGGTTGGGTTAAGAATGTGTCATCCAAAAATATCTTAAGAATGACAAAAGAAAAAAGCTTCTAGAAGGTGCATGAAGCATCTAACCCTAATCAAACCCTAATCTCAATTAATCATCCTTAAACATGTTTAACAATTAATCATATCAAGTCACAATAATATATATCACATATATATTATATATTTGCAACAAAAGAAAATAATATAATTAACATATATCGCATATATATCAGTGTATCATCCAGTGAGAAAATGAAATAATAAAGCGAGCCAATATTAGATAATGTAATACAATATATCATATATATTATTATACATTAAATCATCGAATCAACACTTGATTCGATGATCCGGCCATATCGAATATTACCGACTAATATATTATGTACCGATTCATCGAATCAACTCTTGATCCGATGTCCCGGTTCATATCTAAATATCGCGAGAATATAATACGGTATCTCATATCGCATTATTCTCAGTCCTGCACATATCACATATGTGCCTCTATTCCGTTTCGCCTGAGCCAAGAAACCTCTGTATAGGACTCTAAAGAATGGTTAATACGCCGGTAGCAGGTGATGATCATATCAAACACCCACAAGCTGCAAGCGGTCAGCTAAACGTAACAGCCACCCAGGTATTGAGCGATCAGAAGATCAACAAGCTAGCCTGTGCGTTCTCCTATGAATCCAATCAGTAACACTCCCGTACAGTCCGGTCTGTTCGTCTGATATGTCGCATATCAAGTCTAGGGGTGGTATACGTCAGACCCCAGTAACCGATAAGTCGTGTCGATGTGTGCCTCATAACGGGTCGAGAAACTACTAGTAACACTTACCAGTAAATCTCTATATCAGCCCTGGCCAGGGACTTCGAGTTATAGCCAATCGAACAGAACACAACATCAACTCCCTATACCGGGAGAGACGAATCCCCTCCTATCGCTCATTGCCTCCATGTGATTAGGGACTGTACCCAAAAGCCACCGTTTTGCACGCCCTCTTGGACGTGGTAAGGTGGAAATCAAAGCACAGTGGGAATCACACAAGACTCTATGACGATCTCGGGTCTACAGACTACCCTGTACCAGTGTCACCGGAGAACTGCCATCTGACGTGTGGTATATCACCATCTGGGAGTTCTCGGCGAGTCCGTCCAGTGTACCTAGTCTCCACTGAGCACCCGTACACCATCTCTGTTGTCAAACACCGATGGATATGGGATCATCCATCGCCCATCATATGGGTCAAGATGCGTATACGCTAGTCTACTCTGGTGTATCGATGCCCTGTCTCGATATACCCTCGACTAGGAACAGTTATAGGATGTACTCATCGACTACCGCGGCCCCACTAGTATGATCTCATCATAGTCCCAGTAGTCGAGTACAGATCCTAAGGGCTTTATCAATAAGTGAGAGTAAAACAGTAAACCAATACAAGTCAACATGTTAAGATAAAGTGAAACCAAATAGCATACTATCATGACGAGCAATAAAGTCATCTCTATATATATCCTAGCATCCATTATAATATACATCATATGTACAACAATGGCCTCTAAGGCATATACATAACTAACAATCTCTCACTTGCACTAAGGCCAGCAGCTGTAGTATCTCATACCTAGCATCCCGAATAATCTCTCAAACTGTATCTGGGGAATAGCCTTCGTGAATGGATCCGCAGTGTTGTCCTTCGTATCTACTCTCCTGACCTCGATCTCCCGGCGATCAACTATCTCCCTGATCAGGTGATACCGCCTCAGAATATGTCTGGACTTCTGATGGGACCTGGGTTCCTTGGCCAAAGCCACGGCTCTATTGTTATCGCAATACAGAGGTATTGGATGCTCAATGGATGGAACCACACCAAGTTCACTGATGAACTTCTTTATCCAGACAGCCTCCTTGGCAGCATCGTTGGCAGCGATGTATTCAGCCTCCATCGTCGAGTCTGCAACGGTATCCTGTTTGGAACTCTTCCAACATACCGCCCCTCCATTGAGGGTAAAGACAAATCCCGAGTGCGACTTAGAGTCATCCTTATCACTTTGGAAGCTGGAATCGGTAAAGGACTCCACCTGGAGTTCTCCGTTACCATACACCAAGAACATTTCCTTAGTCCTTCGTAAGTACTTGAGAATGTTCTTCACAGTTGTCCAGTGACTGTCTCCAGGATCTGCTTGATACCGACTCACTACACTCAGTGAGTATGCTACATCGGGTCTGGTACATAGCATCGCATACATGATAGAGCCTACTGGCGAAGCATAGGGTATCCCTTGCATGCGAGCTCTCTCTAAATCAGTCTTGGGAGACATCTCTTTGGAGAGAGTGAGTCCAGAGATCGTGGGTTGGTTCCCACGCTTGGATTCTTCCATACTAAACCTCTTTAGTATGGTGTCAATGTACTTGGATTGGGATAATCCCAGTATCCGTTTAGATCTATCTCTATAGATCATGATTCCCAATATGCAGGAGGCATCACCTAGATCTTTCATTGAGAATCTCTGTGATAATAAGAGCTTGACTGATTGCAGCATAGGAATATCATTTCCTATCAAGAGTATGTCATCCACGTACAATACGAGGAAGACAACCTTACCCTCTGCTACCTTCTTATAGATACAAGGTTCATCTATATTTTTGATGAAGTCAAACTCTTTGACTACAACATCAAAACAGATGTTCCAACTCCGCGATGCTTTCTTTAACCCATAAATGGATTTAAGCAGCTTGCACACATTTCCGTTGCTCCCACTATCTACGAAGCCCTCTGGCTGAGTCATGTACACGCTCTCTTCTAAATCACCGTTTAGAAAGGCGGTCTTAACATCCATTTGCCAGATTTCGTAGTCATGGTATGCAGCAATGGCAAGTAAGATCCGGATGGACTTAAGCATAGCCACTGGAGAAAAGGTTTCGTCATAATCCATACCTGGTCGTTGACGAAAACCCTTTGCCACAAGTCTAGCTTTGAAACTCTCAACTTTTCCATCTACACCAAATTTCTTTTTAAAAATCCACTTGCTCCCAATGGGTTTTACCCCTTCAGGAGCATTTTCCAAAATCCATACTTTATTGGTGTACATGGATTCCATCTCAGATCGCATTGCATCCAGCCATTTTACAGAGTCACTACTCGTGATGGCCTGCTCGAAACTAGTCGGTTCATCATCATGCATGATGCAGTCCCCACTTCCACCATCAATGAGAAAACCGTAGTATCTCTCAGGTGGACGAGAAACCCTGCTAGATCGGCGGAGAGGCTGGGGTTCGTCGGGTACTAGTGAATCCTCTGGTTCCATTAAATCATCTGTCGTAGTTTGTGTTGCTGGAACCTCTTCCAGTTCTACCTTATTGCCATCAATTTCTTTCATAAGAAAACCCTTTTCTAAAAAGGTGGCATGTCGAGAAACAAACACTTTTTGTTCCTCGGAGTGGTAGAAGATATACCCTCGCGAATGTTTGGGATATCCAATAAACTTACATAAGACAGATCTTGCCTCGAGATTGTCCGGATTTTGTCTTTTGACATAGGCTGGACAACCCCATATCTTAATATACATAAGAGATGGTCTCTTCCCTTTCCATATCTCATATGGAGTGGTAAGCACTGATTTGGTAGGAACCATATTCAATAGATATATGGCTGTCTCAAGCACATACCCCCAGAAGGAAATAGGTAACTCAGCCTCGCTCATCATAGAGCGCACCATATCTAATAGGGTGCGATTCCTCCGCTCAGATACACCGTTGTGCTGTGGTGTATAAGGAGGAGTAAGCTGAGAGAGAATCCCATTCTCTTTTAGATAATCTAAAAATTCACCGCTTAAGTATTCAACTCCTCGATCAGATCGAAGGATCTTAATACTTTTGCCCGTTTGGTTTTCTACTTCGTGCTTATATTCTCTGAATTTCTCAAAAGCTTCAGACTTGTGTTTCATCAGATCGTCAGTGAATGTAATGAAGTAGGAAAAACCGTTCCTGGCATGCATAGACATGGGACCACATACATCACTATGTATCAGTCCTAAGAGTTCGGTAACTCTTTCTCCGTGTCCACTAAACAGAGCTTTGGTCATTTTTCCTTTGAGACATGAATGGCAAGTATCATAAGATGATAATTCGAACGGATTCAAATAACCATCCTTATGTAACTTAGCCAGTCGTATCGCATTGATATGACCAAGTCTACAATGCCACAAGTAGGATTCGTTCATATCCGAACTTTTCCTCTTGTGTGTGTTATGTATATTCAGGACTGTATTCTGATTTAGAATGAATATGCCATTATGTAACGAGCCTGATGCAATCAACTTTTGATCTAGGAATATGTTCATAACATTATCCTGTACTATAAAATTATATCCTTCTTTACTTAATAAGGAGACTGATATAATGTTGCACATCATGTTCGGTATATAATAGCACTCATTTAGAATCAGTGTATTACGACTTGGTAATACATGGTGATATTCGCCAATTGCTTTGGCTACAATACTTGCACCGTTCCCTACTTGAACGGAATGATCACCTTTTCCCAGTTCTCTACCTTTACGTAGCCCATGTAACTGTTTACATATGTGGGATCCTGATCCGGTATCTAATACCCAGGACGTAGGGTGAACTGAGAAACAGTTCTCTATAAGTAACACACCCGAAGAAGATGCATCAACATGCATGTTCTTTTGGGCGGCTTGAGAATCCAGGTATTCTGCTGTTTCCTGTTCAGTCTTATAACTCTTATAAGAAAGAACGGGTCTAACGTTCCCTTGCTCAGTATAATAATTGGGTTCAGTCAATACATCCATATAATTATCTTGATTATGGCCTGACATGGTCGCTACCTGGAGAGAGAGAGAGAAGAAAAACACTTTAGCGTATGCTCTTGCAAGATTAGATTGGTTATTATCTTATCTAATCAGGATGTCTCCCACTGGTTTTATCAAATCTACCTTAAAACCCTAAAAGGTAAGATTAGCTGGGATTAATTACACCCTAAAATTTCGTCAATCTTTCAGCCAGATCAGTGTCAGTACTTTGAGGGAGGTTCCCCGTGCTTTCTCACGGGCCTAATTAAAGTAAACCTCATTTTCCCAGAGGCGTAACCCCGTTAACACTTTTCTAGACACCTACTTGATCGGCTAATTGTCCTGTGTAAAACTCTCCCAGGAGTAACTCTTACTCGCAGTGGGTATCGGGATCCAACTATCTCATAGAAGGTATGCAATCTCATTGCAAATTTCAACACTTGAAATTCCCAATAATACTTTTGCCCCTAGCGTCCCATGACCTTGATGAAGGCCAAACTACCCATAGGGCGCTAGTCAAGTTCAACCCGTTCATTTCTTGATTGAATTAAACCTACCCGTACGACCCTTGACGAAGGCCAAACTATGCCGTACGAATACCCTAATCCAATCGCATCGTATGCTAACAGGTAAGTACTAGTTAGCTACCGTACACTACGCCTTGACGAAGGCCAAACTACCGTAGCACGAATACTAGGTAGTATTTATCTGAAATGACGGAGGGCTACGCAGGTTTTCAGAAAAACCCTGAGCGTAATGAACTTGATATCGTCGTAGAATCGAGTGAAGTTTTGAAAAGGAGTGTTTTTGAGGCTTTTCTTAGTTTCGCTAAAGGGGTCACTCCCGGTGAAGGGATCGTCGGCCCTTTCCTCATCGAATAAGGTGCAGGATATATCATATATACCGCTGTGCAAAGCAAAACTCTAAAAGCAATCAAAAGACAAACCGCATTTTGTAGCATCTGCCAGTTTCGCTAAAGAGGTCACTCCCGGTGAAGGGATCGTCGGTTCTTTCCCCATCGAATAAGGTGTAGGATATATCATATATATCACTGTGCAAAGCAAAACTGTAGCTACCCCTTTTATAAAGTTTTGATTCTACAACATCTTTAGGTTTCTTTCCTTTTATTAATCTCATTAATAAATATCCCATCAGCTTATGCTTTCTAAGCATCAGAGAAGAAACGAAAGCAGTAATATTTATATATCAGCATATATATATAGTATAAGCATTCGTCTCAGGCAGTAATATGATCTCATCACAGACCATTGCAGCAGAAGAACATATATGAAATATTGGATATACTAGGACGTCCGTGTTTTCAATACGAGCCTGTATAAAACACGGATTCCACGGTCGCGACGAATAGCCAAACCCACATCCCAAGACCCCTACGAGAGCGGCAAGTAACACTGCCAATTCTAGGATTAGGAGACCCGGTCTCGACTCCTCGAGATGGCCTCCCACTGGACCCTAGAACCCGGTTACTTGTGCTCCCCTCCTTGGGTCTACCTAATGCGGAAAAGTAAATAATATACACTGGTGACAGCAACCTCAACCTGGAAGCGCCCCAAAGAAAAGAATATTACATTACAAATGAATTTTACATGAATGAAAATAAAAACCCTCATCTCACATAAAACCCCCGGATATTCAGAACGCGACGATCTAATATAACATATCACAGCAACACATAATATCTCATATCATCAACGTAAGTAAATATGCGCATCCCAATTGTCATTGACATATAGCAACGAAACCGGCGATATCACATATTACACTTACGGTCACAGAAAAGAAAGTGTAAAACTACAATATTTGGAATTCACAATCACTTTAGACATCATAAATCTGAAATATCACATATTTCATGCCTAACTCTATGAATTCCACATATTGTATCACATTCCAGATAAATAGACAGTATTAAACTTTCCGAACAGATAATCAAACACCCAAGATTTCCCAAAGTGCTCAACTCTTGAGCGGAGTTCAAATAATCCCAGAACATGTCAAAGTACTAGTGATCCAGCCGTAGAAGGGTCAAGCCAACGCCTCACATGTGGCCCGCCGTACTGCCCCAAACCCGAAGGTTCAAAAGGCAGTTTAAGACAGTCACATAATCGAGTTAAGATTTGTTGTCTTCTACAGGGTCCACCGCTTAACTTGTACAATTTTTTCGAAAGATTTAAACCCGATAAAAATTCAACGCTTGAAAGTTTTACATACCGGGAAACAGTGAGTTAATGATATCCGATCAAATAGTTTAACAGTTTCTAAATATCCGGAAAGAAATACGAATTTAAATATTCCGATCGAATCTACTATTACAAAACAAACCCCAGAATTTTCAACACTTGAAACAGATTAAAAATACCCAGAAGCATCAACAAGCACCTACGGATATTACCATAAAAGCCGCGTGTCGCCAATCCATGAATCCGCCGCGGAACCGCCGCGCAAGCATGCTTGCGCCGCGGTTCCGCCGCCGTTTGGACGAATTGGGGGCCCGGGTTTTATGGTAATTCTTAGAATTCCCTGCTGATTTTTTACGTATTTTTAATTCAGAAAAAACCCAAAATTTAAAAAATTTCCAGAGAGGGGTCAAATTTTGTCGTTTCGGGTTCGATCGGAGTTTTAACTTCGTAAACACATCGCCTAATGCTCTAGCTAGGCTCTGATACCACTGAAAGGTTCCTAGGCACTCTTGTGAAGGTTCATAAGGCATCAAACATGCCCGGATAAAAATTTAGACGTGCCGAACAACCCAAAGCCGGGATCTTTGCTAGATTATTAGGGTTTAACATGCAAGATGATAACTTTTATCTAAGTGTGAGGGATTACAACCTTTGTAGTCCACTCCTTCGCTTCACAAGCTCCGAGTAGAAGTCCCTTTGCCGTGATCCACGATCTCCCGGACTCATGAGAGGCTCCACGACTCGAACGATCCATGCTAGCTTGAAGTGTTCCAAATCTCCGATGATCTACGTCGAAGTTGCAAAGACTCAAGCTTTCTCACTCTAAAGAGATGAACACACAAATCTCATGGGCTAGATGAGATGAGGATGAGAGAGTAGTATTTTTGCTTTCTTTTTAATTCATTTTCTCATATTTATTCATCACATAAAGAAAATCAAGTAAGCTTTCTTCAAGAGAGAAGAAGAAGATAATGGAAAATCAATAATAAGATTTTTTTTTTGTGATGAATAGAATGAAAGCTATATGATTGATTTATTAACCATGGTCATGGATGAGTGGTCAAGATTTAGTAGAGAATAAACTAGAGTTAGGGTTTGGTTGGGTTAAGAATGTGTCATCCAAAAATATCTTAAGAATGACAAAAGAAAAAGCTTCTAGAAGGTGCATGAAGCATCTAACCCTAATCAAACCCTAACCTCAATTAATCATCATTAAACATGTTTAACAATTAATCATATCATGTCACAATAATATATATCACATATATATTATATATTTGCAACAAAAGAAAATAATACAATTAACATATATCGCATATATATCAATGTATCATCCAGTGAGAAAATTAAATAATAAAGCGAGCCAATATTAGATAATGTAATACAATATATCATATATATTATTATATATTAAATCATCGAATCAACACTTGATTCGATGATCCGGCCATATCGAATATTACCGACTAATATATTATGTACCGATTCATCGAATCAACACTTAATCCGATGTCCCGGTTCATATCTAAATATCGCGAGAATATAATACGGTATCTCATATCGCATTATTCTCGGTCCTGCACAAATCACATATGTACCTCTACTCCGTTTCTCCTGAGCCAAGAAACCTCTGTGTAGGACTCTAAAGAATGGTCAATACGCCGGTAGCAGGTGATGATCATATCAAACACCCACAAGCTCCAAGCGGTCAGCTAAACGTAACAGCCACCCAGGTATTGAGCGATCAGAAGATCAACAAGCTAGCCTGTGCGTTCTCCTGTGAATCCAATCAGTAACACTCCCGTACAGTCCGGTCTGTTCGTCTGATATGTCGCATATCAAGTCTAGGGGTGGTATACGTCAGACCCCAGTGACCGATAAGTCGTGTCGATGTGTGCCTCATAACAGGTCGAGAAACTACTAATAACACTTACCAGAAAATCTCTATATCAGCCCTGGCCAGGGACTTTCAGTTATAGCCAATCGAACACAGCACAACATCAACTCCCTATACCGGGAGAGACGAATCCCCTCCTATCGCTCATTCCCTCCATGTGATTCGGGACTGTACCCAAAAGCCACCGTTTTGCACGCCCTCTAGGACGTGGTAAGGTGGAAATCAAAGCACAGTGGGAATCACACAAGACTTTATGACGATCTCGGGTCTACAGACTACCCTGTTCTAGTATCACCGGAGAACTGCCATCTGACGTGTGGTATATCACCATCTGGGAGTTCTCGGCGAGTCCGTCCAGTGTACCCAGTCTCCACTGAGCACCCGTACACCATCTCTGATGTCAAACACCGATAGATATGGGATCATCCATCGCCCATCATATGGGTCAAGATGCGTATACGCTAGTCTACTCTGGTGTATTGATGCCCTGTCTCGATATACCCTCGACTAGGAACAGTTATAGGATGTACTCACCGACTACCGCGGCCCCACTAGTATGATCTCATCATAGTCCCAGTAGTCGAGTACAGATCCTAAGGGCTTTATCAACATGTGAGAGTAAAACAGTAAACCAATACAAGTCAACATGTTAAGATAAAGTGAAACCAAATAGCATACTATCATGATGAGCAAGAAAGTCATCTCTATATATATCCAAGCATCCATTATAATATACATCATATGTACAACAATGGCCTCTAGGGCATATACATAACTAACAATAGGTACATATACACTCCCTGACATAGCTACAGGTATACCTTGCACATACTATTCTTATACCCAGGGGGTATACTATATCATTGCTTATAGGTAGACACATTATCTTGCTATACCTTATTGATTTCACATACATCTGGTTTTAGCTACATGTTTACCTTCACTTGATGTTATTTAGAAGTGGATAAATAGAAACCGCATGATATTTGTATTAACTTGATGCAGTTAATTAGCGGTTTTTCCTTTATATGCTTGCATTTCAGATATGGTGTAAATATTATATTCATGGATTTTCGCATTGTTATATGGATTTTTCATGATATTTTCTGGATTTAGGAACCGCGGGAGTTCATGAAATTATGCATTATTTGAAAAACCCGGTTTCCTTGATATGATATTTTAGCAGCCACCATGAGATTTGTCGTTTACGATATGTATACCCTACGCGAGGAAAGGAGGGATCCGTGTACGGGTACATGGTGGGGCCCGGAGGCACCCCGGGACAAGAATCTCAGTGAGGAGATGAGTTATTGGGGGAACCATACTTTCCGGTGACAGGACCAATGACTCAGCGCCTATCATGTGGATACCGACGGGAGTCATGTACGTATCGATACGTCGAGAGGCAAGGGTCAGAGCTAGGCACTCGAGCTTTTGGGATAGCGTATGATACGTACCTATCAGGGGGCCATTCATGGAGACAGCACCTGATGGATCAGCATTTCTGTGTCGATACTTGGCACATTGGTTTCATGATATTTCTAATTACTCCTTTATATATATAATAGGGGATTGAGCCGCTGTTATATATACCCTTACACCAATATTAGTAGAATGGGATGCTAATATATGTGTATTGACCTCATCATATTTATTTACGCCATTATATTTAGGATGTTAGAATTTTGCTGGAGATTTGACTCGGGATATAAGAGATTCATTTGAGATTGGATACTGGATAGATATGTGAGATCTACTTACTGTAGTACATTCGAGATATGTGAGATATACTTGATATTGTACATACGAGATATGTGAGATCTACTTGATATTGAACATTCGAGATAGATGAGATCTACTTGCTGTTGTACATTCGAGATATGTGAGATATACTTGATATTGTACATACGAGATATGTAAGATCCACTTGATTTTGTACATTCGATATATACAAGATATACTTGATGATTGTACATTCAATATATTTGAGATATACTTGAGGTTGTACATTCGGGATATATGAGATATACTTGATATTGTGCAATTGAGGAGATGTGATACTCAGATAATATGAGAGCCATTTTGGGGCCTGATTTGAGGAATGTGGATTTAAATTTTCTTGCTGGATTGTGATCCTACCACGATGTCAGGATTCCGTGGAAATGACATACTTCACTACATACCTCACCTTATCTGTTTGCGCACTGCTTCATGTACTAGTAGTACCTGTTTGTGTACCTTTCATGATTGTTGCACATTTACATTCTCATATCCCTATCACATGATTATTGCATACTGTTGTCATATCATTATTACTTTATATATATTGGTTGTACCTGTTAGTGTACTTTCCATTATTCTGCATTCATATGACATGTTATTACTGTTAATTGCATATCTTAGATTCACGCTTTACGTGCATACTTGCGATTTCCATCATATGTTATTTACTATTCACGAGTTGGCAACTCACCCCCGTTATGCCACAGGTGTTACAGAGTGTTCCCCAGAGTAGTCAAGGCTGGTTATTCATCTATCATCTTTTGCTAAAGATACCGCATCGGCTCACAGTGTGTTGTTTTGTTCAGGTAGGTTTTGGTGGTTATCTGTATTTGTATTGTATATTCGTTGTATCTTGTACTCTCCATCTACTATTATGTCGTTGACTTAGAGACTTGGTGAGGACGATATTGTATAAATTATGGATTTGTTGTCTTTTATACAGCTTTCTCTCTATTATCTTTATTTCTTCGCTACGGCGTCGTATATTTGTGGTGGTGATTGTTTTCCGCCTTTGGGCTTGTATTTGCTCCCATTTGGGGATTCTTCACTTTATATTTATGTTGTACCTATTTTTGGGGCTAGCTTTTACAAAGGAGGTGCTGCCAAAATTTTAAAGGAAATAAAATTGGACTTTTAAAGAATTTGGGTTGTGATTTCAAAGACTTTTAAACAATGTTTCTTATCTTTTCTTTTCTTTTAATGGTTTAGATTTGTGGGTTTTGGCTTTCTTTTACTGCGTTACGCCTGTAGACGTTGCGCAGTATAGGGCCGTCACGTGCCAATTTTGGGTCGTGACATTGATCTTCTGTTCGCTCAATACCTGGGTGGCTGTTATGTTTAACTGACCTCTTGCAGCTTGTGGGTGTTTGATATGATCACTACCTACTGCCGGCGTATTTACGATTCTTTAGAGTCCTACACAGAGGTTTCTTGACTCAGGCAAAATGGAGTAGGTGCACATATGTGATATGTGCAGGACCGAGGATAATGCGATATGAGATACCGTATTATATTCTCGCGTTATTTTGATATGAGCCGGATCATCGGATCAAGTGTTGATTCCATGAATCGGTGCATGATATATTAGTCGGTTATATTCGATATAGCTGGATTGTCGGATCAAGTGTTGATTCGATAATTTAATGTATAATAATATATATGATATATTGCATTACATTATCTAATATTGGCTCGCTTTATTGATTCATTTTCTCACCGGATAATACATTGATATATATTGGATATATGTTTATTGCATTATTTTCTTTTGTTACAAAATATATTATATATATGATATAAAATATTGTAACATAATATGATTACTAATGCAACATGTTTAGTGGAGATTAAATAAGTTTAGGGTTTGAATTGGGTTAGTTCTTTCATGAACCTTCTAAAAGGTTTTCTTTTCTTTTGTGTTAAGATATTATGGTTGATATTTTAAGTGACTCATTCTTTAACCCAACCCAAACCCTAGCCCTTGTTAAATCTCTATATGAGTTATCCTTGTCATCCTTGACCATGGTTACATTTATAATCATATTAACATTTTCCTTATTCATCATAAAAGAAATTAATTCATTTTTCTTCTTCTTCTTCAACCTTGAGCTTTGAGAAAGCTTTGTAGGTTTTCATTTTGTGATGATTAAGAGTGAGAATTTCAATATAAAATAGAGCTAAAATCCTACTTCATCATCCTAATCTATCCTAGCCATTTAAATTAGGGTGTTCACTTCATTTAGTGAGTGAGAGCTTGTGTTAAAGAAGCTTCAAGGTAGATCATCTTTTTTATCGAAGATCGGAAGCAAGCTTGCATCTTTCACTTCGTGGAACCTCTCTAGAGTCCGGATGCACGATGATCGCTGCGAAGGGACCTCAACATGGAGCTTTAGAAGTGAAGGACAGGATCTACAAAGGTTGTAATCCCTCTCACTTAGTGTTAAAGTGTTTAACATGCTTTGTTTCACCTAATCTCTAGTTTAAGATCTTGCTTAAGGGTTGTTCGGCACGTCTAAATTTTAAATCGGGCATGGTTGATGCCTCGTAGAACCTTGTGAGAGTGCCTAGTAACCCTACATTTCATGCCTATGGTATGTATATGATTTTCCTTATGCCTTCGGTGTAGTTTTCATGCACTTTTAGTATTTTGATTCGATTTTGTGCACGCTGATGCACATGGTTGTGAGATTATATACCGCATTATACCTTATTTGGATTGGGGTTTGTTTTATACTGTCGATTTCGATTATGATATTCGATATTGTTTTCATGCACCTTGTGCACTTGATTTGGATTCTTGCGCATACTTGACATGTTTGATGCGATTTTGTTGCACGCCAGATGCGCTAAATCGGGATTCTTCGTGCATATCAGATGCACCTGATATTGCTGTCAGGCACACCCATTGCCCTTGACATGTGTTTTCGTGCACACCGGTTGCACTTAGTTTTTGTTTCTGTGCACATGTATGACACATTCCTGGATTTCGATTTCCGTGCGCATCAGACGCATGTGGCATCCTTATACACATGTTGGGATTGATTATTTTGGAGCAGTGTGTTTTATGACATTTACTATTTGGTATAGTAGCTGAGCAGGACTACTCCGAGGATAGTAACTGAACATATTTTTGCATGCATTGATAGTTATCGAAGGAATTTCCAAAAATGAGCTATAATCTCAGTATTTACCCACAAGTCCGAGATGACACGAAACATTTTATAAAGGATACCCTTCTAATTTAATTTTAAAATGGCGGGGCATGTATGTTAAACAAAGGATATGTATTTATAGTTATTCTCTTACAATAAACGTCCTTTAGATGTGTTGTGATACGCGCATCGCACTGTTATTTGAGAAAGGTTTGGCATGCATTTCTTTCAGATGTTTTGACGAAATTACAACAATGCGTGCACATATAGTTTTGATGTATATCATGTTTGTTTTCGTATTGGACTTTAACATTGGTGTCTTCACCTGTAAAATTTCAAAAAAATAAAATATTATTTTTGGGAATTTTTATAATTTAATATTAATTTTAAATGAATATTTAATATTTCGGTATAATTAAATACCGATAAATTGGGAAAATTTGGAAAACTATAGAAATTACTAAAAGAGGGTATTTTATGTGAATTATGAAATTTTTAAGTTTTTATGATTAATTATATTCTAATATAGTGCTAATCGCGATTAAAAATCGCTAATCGCGTTTAAGCTTGTTTTGTGCAAAACATGCACCATATCTTTTTTTTTTTTTACACTTTTTGCATTTTCCTACATGCTTTGGGTGCATGGCTTTTGTTTTGGGGTTACTATTGATGTGAGTGGGAAAAAAGAAAAGAAAAGAGTATTATATTAGGTATGGTGAAGAGAGAGAAAAGTGAGGGTTATCATTGACTTGGTCTTGAGCCATCCCCATCATTATTTCTTCTACTCATTTCTCTCCTTTCCTCACCCTCCTCCTGCTGTTGTTGCTGCTGTCCCTCTATCCCCTCTTCATCTCCCCAAAAAACTCCATGCTAAACACCTCAAAATCGAAACCCTATTTCACAAAAAGGATGCACAAGCTTAAAGGAAGCACATTGGACCAAGAAAGCTAGGATTTTGGCCACTTGGGGCTACTCAAGAATTTTCTTGGGCTGCCAAATAAGATAATTTCTGAACCTTTAGCTTAGTATTTGCATTACTTTTACCCCCATGTTAAGATAGAACCTATATCGTGTGATTTTGTGGACTTGGAAGATTTCTAGTTAGGGTTAAAGGAATTTGAGAGTTGTGATGTGAAATTGAGCTCAGTAGAGGCTACATAAACCCCGTAGTGCTAGAATCCAGGCCTAAACCAGAGAATAGAACCCTGGAATACGGATTTAGAAAAGCTGATATCGGAAAATTGTGAATTCTGTGGATGTAAAATGGAATCTACTATCACCCCGAGACCCTGAAATTTTTTTTTGTATGGACAGTGATACATGCAGGCACCTAGGAAGCTACCACCAAAGCCCTAACCCCTAACCCTCAAACATAGCTGCAATTAAATCCATTCTGGCCGCAAATTGCAGCCAGACCACTAAGGTTTTGGCTCGTTTTTTTTTGTGGCTTTGTCTCCAGCAAAATAGACCCTTGGTATATGCAAAATTGTTTGATTTGTCCTAGGGTAGAATTTGGAACCTTTTTCCTGAGTTGCTGTTTTGATTAGTGTTTTCGTTTCTCGTATTTTGAATTCAGGATTTGTGTATTGTGTTATACCTCAATCACTTGACGTTTGTACGACCAGATCGAGGGTAGTTTGATGGTTTTGAAAGCGTAGTCCATAGGTTTTAACCTATAAGCTTTTAAGCGTGTCGTTTTGATTTTCGTGTGTCGTTTTAGTTTTGATTTGGTTTTAATGCGATACGATACTTATGACATGTAGGTACCCCCACGGTGATTCGAGTTGATGAAGAAGATGAAGGCGACGTCAACACCGACACGCAGGATATAAGGTGAGTAGATTATATCTACGGGGGAAGTCGAGTGGATGCCGTATAGCACCCCCGCAGTTCAATACTTAGTATACTAGATAAATACTATATATATATATATATATATATGTATTATAGCGTTATGTGTGAATTGGATATTCCAGATATGGTGTCACGACCCGAAGGTACGGAACGTGACCAGCACTTAAATTACGAAGCGTCTAGAGGCGCAACGTAATCTAAGTAAGCCGAAGTCCAGAAGTCTAAACCATATAAAAGAAGAAGTAAAGGAAAACATGTAGAAAAACAAGTTTAAAAGCAACATCCAATTTTCTCAAAAATTTCGGCAGAGTCTCCTTTGTAAAAACTAGCCCCAAACGGCTACAAACAAGAATAATATATATACAGCAATAAAAAGGCACCCCCAAGCGGGAGCTAGCTCTACGCCAACAGGCGGAAACAACCACACCAAGAACAATAATATACAACGCCAAAGGGCGAGGCTCAAAACTCAAAAGAAAACAAATCCACCAGATACCATAATAATACAAGCGTGACTCTAAGGTCGAAATAAATAACTGGTCCTTTAAACTTATCAAGTAATACAAGTTTGGTTGATGGAGCTTACTAGATACCAATGAAATAAATAAAGTACAACGGCGGTCCTGATACAAATGAACCAACCTACCGTGCAAATCAGCCTGAATGAAAAGATGTGCCAGCAAGCTGCCAAGGAAACCTGTACATTGAACCTATAATAAAATTTGGCACAACAGGGGTGAGTTGCCAACTCGTGAGTAGAAGACATCTGCGAAAAGAAATTGAATGCACGACGCTGTCCTAGGTCAAAATAATATACTAATATATCACTATTCATCAAGTAGTGTAGGGTAATAAACTACGCGTAAGTGCAAATGCTCCGTGCTCGTGTCAGTGACTCAAATAGTAATATGTCGTGTGAATGAGTATGCATGCACCATGAATGTACAATCAACCCTGAAATCTGGATATATCTGTATAAAAAGTCTTTAACTTTCACCATAGTAAAAATTTTATAGAAGTCTGAAACATCATCGATGAAATGCACGGAAATCCGTGTCAAGTATCGACACAAAACATGTAAATCTCAAGTCTCAATACCTCATAGTCTTGATATCTCGGGCTCCGTCAATCCGGATCGGCCCATATCATCAAATCTCACGACAACGGTCGGTATCCTCCGGATATCCGCCGCGCCAGACATCACCGGTAGGTAGTCTTCCCGTGCCAGGCTTATCGTCTACAACTCGATCTTCTTGCCCTGGGGTACCATACCGGGCCCACCACGTACCCGAGACGGTTCATCCACTCCTCGAATCGGGTCTTGAAATCCAACAGAAAACAAGAAATCTCATGGTGGACGACACATACATCACGAGGAAACCGCAACTTATATTTTAAAAAGAGAGGGATAAAGAGAGAGAAGATTTTATATATATTCTTGCAGTTTTCCCCAAAATCCAGAAATCTCATAGAAATCCAAAATCCCAAAATCATGAGTAAGTAAATGGTAAGTGTCGGCATAAGCCCCATAATACTGTATGATAACATGAAAATGTGTATGCATGAAATGTCTAAGTAATAAATGCAATGTCTAGACTAACACCTGGGAGTAATCACAATACTATATTGATCTAGCCTTTAGCTAATTCTATCATAAAAGATAATATGTTCTAAAGTGTACATGACATGGCAATTACCGATGATGTGTGTGTGAGCCGGCAAATAAGTGTATGTGGGACATGCACATCATCGGTAATGGTGCTGGTGTCCTAACAGGCAGAGTTTCATAGTGACTAAAGAAACATATGTATGAACATGCAACTTGATGATTTCAATCTGAATGTAAAGGTAAAATGTGTACTAAACACTCATTTGGAATATACATATCTAACTACAACTATATGACTCGAGCCTCAACTAGTATCTATCTAACCCCCTAAGGAACTAAACTAAAGGAACTAGTCAATAGGAAATAAGAATCCACCTAAGGTCTGAGTCCATATCTGTAATAGTCGGCGATCCAGCCTCAATAGCATCACGTACGTAGTATGGCTTCCTCAAATCAAGAGCACGGATCAATCATCACATCTATGCCTCGTACGGTAAAATCCATCGTACGGCATCCCAATATCGGGGTATGGGTCAAGTATCACCTACGTACATCATCATTCGTATAATATCATCATCAAATAATGTCATGATCAAAAGTACTATACTGTAATCGCATACATCCCAATATCATCAATCATATATCACTGTCTGTGAACATATACGTCGTCAATTGTTCCTCAGAAATATAATGTCATATATTTCATATCGTAATCAGGTCACACATATATCATATCGCAATCAGGTCACACGTATATCATATCATAACCAAGTCACACATATATAATATCGTAATCAAGTCACAGGTTACGGTCCGGGTTCTATTCTAGAGTCTCGTATATCTCAATGTCATCATCACCTATTATCGTTTATGTATACATATCCATTCTCTCATTTTCCAACGATCCGCTAAGATCATAATATGACTGTATAGCCAAGAGATCACGGCATCAATCCCAGTTATATCGTCTCATCCCCATGTATCATATAACATCCTTATATCACATATACACGTTGTGTATATATACACCTACACACATTCCTACTTATATATACACATACACATATACACCAAGCTAAGTTTCTGTTTGTGCGTGTGTGTTTCTACCTGAAACCTACGAATTTCCTCTAAGACATTCCTCCTCTGGTAAAGTCTATCTAAATCAGTCTAGTCCAACCTAAGGTCTTTAATAGGGTCCTACTCGGCAAGAATCTAAGGTCACGTCCGACTTCCTAATGACAATAAGCAATATCCCTATTCTACGTTTACGGGGGTGCTAAATGCCATCCACCCGACTTCCCCCGTAGATATGCATCTACTCACCTGGTCCTTGTCTGCCGAAGACGATGTCGCCCTCCTCTTCTTCCTCGTCCGAAGTCCACGCGAGGGGTATCTATACGCAAACATATATAATATCGTAAACTGAATCACGGATAAAACCAAAACGACGCACGAAACACGCATAGGTTAAAACTTATGACCCGCACATGCAAAAGAACCAAATATCGCTCGATATCGGCGTACAAACGCCGATTGATTGAGATAAAACGCCAACAAACAACTCGTAGTTTTAAAACTCATTACTTATAATATAAAACACGATTTAATTCATCGAAACCCTAAAATCGATCAAATCGTCCAATTCCGCAAAACCTTGAAAATGTCAATTTTCCGTTTTACTTCAAAACTTGATGTTTAAAAGAAACTAATGGTCATAATATTCATTAAATAAAATAACTAGATTATAGAAACCATTACCTTATTTTTCTCACACCATTTTGTCTTAATTTAAAATTTCTAGTTTGCAAATTAGCCAAAATTAACACTTGTTAAGCAAAAATTCACAATTCCACTATTAAACTTGATTTTGCATATATTGAAGTGTTAAACCACTCCATGAAACCTTAAGAATGAGCCAAAGCCCTAATTAGATTTTTTATAGTACATTTTAAATTAATTTTTAAAACCTAGTTTACCGAAATAGCATATTTATCACATTATATTAACTAACAATTTGAAACTAATAATTAGATTTGGTCTTTCATTCATTTAACATGTTAATATTCTCATTAAAACTACAATATAATGATAAAACCTTAATTAGAATTTTAACACACCAATATATATAATTTATAAAAATCTAGTTAGCAAAATTGCTTAATTTAAACAATTTTGAGTGCACAAGTTATAATACATCAACCATGCTAGATTTTTCCCTTCTAAAAATATTAAGCTACTTATTATAACCCCACTTAATTAATAAAAATCCTAACTTGATTTTAGAAACCCTTTCTTGAATTTTAAACTTGCAAATAGAATTAATTAAGAAAATCTAAATATGCTAAATAAAAGCATTTAACAACAATTAATCAAAAGAATAAAAATTATACCTTTAAAGCATGAGATCCAAACATGAAAATATGCTTCCAAAATAATGGTTTCCAAATCCAAATTCCATGCTAATAGGTCAAAGGAAAATGGTAGAGGTTGAATGTTGATTTTTGAGGTTTATTTTTGGAATTTTTGATGAATTTTGATGAATTTTAATGGAAAAATGATGGTGGAAAATTTTTGGGTCTGCCCATGGAGGTGAAGCTAGCCATAAGGTGAGGAAAAGAGGGGAAGAAGGAATGAAGAATAGTGTAGAACATTCTCCCAAGAAATACACCTTTTATGTCTTTTCATAATTTCTTTATTTTATTAATTTTCTTAATTCAATTCATCATAGAAAACTCTAGAATTTTAAAGACAATTAAAGAAGAAATTAGCATGCTAAAAACCTAATTCTAATATGTCATGGTTCACTTTTGAAAAATAAACCCATTGCAAATTGTAATTTACACTAAATTAATGTATAATTTAAAAGCTTATGTTGATATTTAAAATAATTAATTTAGGAAAAATATTTCATTAAACTAAAAAATTTTAAGTGAGTAAATAAACACCATTTACTAGTAATTACATGATTAAAATAGGTCTTTTTAAATTTATAATGAAAAATAATTATGGTTAAATTTTACGAAAAATACGTTTTATTTTACCGAAAATCAGAAAATTCATTTAAAGGGTTTTATTTATCTAATTTATTTATTTATTTTTAAAACGTTACATATGGTTAAGTGTACTATGGATAGATTAGGGTTTAGAAGTAACTAGTATAGTTTTCTAGATGCGAACCCTAAAATAGATTTACACCTACACACACACATGCTTGCTTGTTATAGTTATACCTGGATGATGAGGATAGTGGATAATATTTGGAGATGAGTCAATGATTTGGGGTATAGTGCCATGAGATCGGTGATATGTTGTGATTCGTATTTGGGATACGACATGTGATTGTTGCGGGCCTTTGGGAGTGTGTTTCACACACGCATTTATATTTATATAGATGGTATCGATTTGGACTAGACATATATCAGTACTCCAGATCATATGATATGATGATAATGATACCTGATATTTGATGAGAGGAATGTGATATTGATCACTACCCAGATTTTGGGATGCCGTACGATGATTTACCGTACGAGATTTATATTGATGATAGAGCCGCACTCATGACTCGAGAATGTCATATGATATTGTATAGTACGCGGTACCTTTGAGGCGGGATCACCGACTATTATATATATATATATATATATATATATATATATATATATATATATATATCGACTCAGATTTAGGTGGTTTCTATACCCCTCCCGATTAGCGTGTTAGCAAGATCTGTAGTTGCTTAGTAGATGTTAGACAAGTCCGATGCCATACCTTTTTCAAACTAACGAATCGGGAGTATTTCAAAGATAGGAAAACGGGATTCTACGGATATTTTCAAAAGATGCATCTTTCCTTAAAAAAACCGTAGCCCTTATTTTACTAAAAACCCCGATTCGTCTTATTTTAAATGGCAAACTGTATGACATTTTTATATTGATGCAGATGCGTCACTGTTGCATTTATTAGTTGATTTCTGCATATTCTTATTATTCGCATCGCATTGCATGTGAAAATGATTATTGTTATATAAAAATCATGCTGTTAGGACACCAGCACCATTATCGATGATGTATATGTTCCACGTACATCTGCTTGCCGGCTCACACACTTCATCATCGATAATTGCCATGTCACTACACTGTAGTACTGTTGCATTCAGGATATGACCCTTGCTTGGCATACTTGTGCACATACCTATTTTACATCCATACTCGTGTACTCACATATTGTACACTCATACTTATGCACATACCTATTGTACATCCATACTTGTGTACTCGCATATTGTACACTTATACTTGTGCACATTCTTACTCTACACTCATACTCATGCACCTACCTGTTTGGGTGACTCTCTTTGGTAGGTGGATTCTTTTGCATCAGAACCATCATTGTATATGTATTATTCAGTTGTATCTAGAAATTCCATCAACCAAAATTGTATATTGTTTCAAACTTAGAAAACCAGTTGTGTATTATTTCGACCTTGGAGTCGCGCGTTGTAGTATTATGGTTTTCAAGCTGATTTGAGTTTACCTTAAGATTTGATCCTCGCCCTTTGGCGTTGTATATTATTTTGCTTGCGTGGTTGTGACCGCCGATTGACGAAGAGTTAGCTCCCGCTTGGGGATGCCTTTTTCATTGGGCATATATATATTATTCATGTTGTACCCCGTTCGGGGCCAGTGTTTACAAAGGAAACCCTGCCGAAATTTTCAGAAAAGACATTGAGGATTTTACAAATGCATATTCGGCTACTTATTTAAAAACCTTGTTTTTAAACATGATTTCTTACTTCTTAAAAACTAGTTTTCCTTAGTTACTCCTTAAAATGGTTTTAGATTTCTGTGCTTCTGGCTTACTTGGATTAGATGGGGTCCTATATACTTCATATGATTCAAGTACCAGTCACGTGCTATTTTGGGCCATGACAAAGTTGGTATCAGAGCGCTAGGTTAACCTTGGTTCAAGTCTAAGTTTGATAATGCGGAGCCTAGAGCGTTTATATATATACGGAACTTAGGCATGACCTTACAGAACATAGACTTAGTCGAGGGGTATTATACCCGAACTTTCGCCGCAAAGGATGGCCCTTGGTTGATGGAGTAGGTAGATTGACTAGAGTGACGTACCGTACGTACGGCTAGTACCTCTGACGTGCTAGTGGTTAAATCCACAGCCAAAGTATTGACGAGTCTTTAGGGTCTCCCACAGACAGTTTCTCAAGTTTCGGGCGAAACGTTGTAGAGGCCGTATGGATTTATGGCAGGGTTCGAACATACGCGTGCACTTATGCACGTGTCATGGTTCGGACGGATAATACCAGCGGGCTTTAGTTTTAGCCGGATCCTAGTATTATACAGTGTAGATTTTGCCTCATTGCAGTTGTATTCGGTCGGAATACAAATGCGGGTATGTTTATACAGTCGCGGGGTTATCCTGTAATTTATTACGGGATCGCTTTTTGAAGTTGCCATGTTGCATTCCGTTTCGGCCATTTTTCTTTCATCTCTTCTTAGCTGAAATTCTTGCATTGAGGGGCTTATTTGCAAAAGTGAACTTTTAATAAATTGGGGTTTTTTTGTAGCACCTGGGGCTCCAGCATTTCCAGGGGATCTCTGTTAGTTATATGTATGCCCTAGAGGTCATTACTGTACATAGGATGTATATTGTAGTGGATGCTGGGACATATATAAGGAGGACTTTCTTGCTCGACATGATTGTATGCTATCTGGTTACTCTTTATCTTAACGTGTACTCAGATTGTCTCTCTATTACATGTTGGTAAAGCCCTTAGGATGTGTACTTGACTACCTAGACTATGATGCGGATCATACTAGTGGGGACATGGTAGTCCATAAGTACATCCTTGAAAGTCCCTAGTCGTGGGTGTATCGAGATGGGGCATCGATATACCAGAGTAGACTAGCGTGTACCTTCTCGACCCATACAGATGGGTGATGGATGGTCCCATATCCATCGGTGTTTGACATCACGGGAGATATACGGGTGCTCAGTAGAGACTGGGTACACTGGACGGACTCGCCGAGAACTCCCAGATGGTATTATACCTTACGTCAGATGGCAGTTCTCAGGTGACACTGGTACAGAGTAGTCTGTTGACCCGAGATCGTCATAGAGTCTTGTGTGGTTCCCACTGTGCTTTGATTTCCATCTTACCACGTCCAAGAGGGCATGCAAAACGGTGGTTTTTGGGTACAGTCCCGAGTCACATGGAGGCAATGAGCGATAGGAGGGGATTCGTCTCTCCCGGTATAGGGGATTGATGTTGCGCTGTGTTCGATTGGCTATAACAGGAAATCCCTAGCCAGGGTTGCTGAGATTTACTGGTAAGTGTTACCAGTAGTTTCTCGAATTGTTATAGACCTCATATCGACACGACTTATCGAGCTATTGGGGTCTGACGTTTACCACCCCTAGGTGAGATATGCGACATATCAGACGATCAGACCGGACTGTACGGTAGTGTTACTGGTTGGATTCACTGGAGTGTGAGCGGGCTTGCTCGTCGATCTTCTGATCGCTCAATACCCGGGTGGCCATTACGTTTAGCAGACCGCTTGCGGCTTGTGGGTGTTTGATATGATCATCATCTGCTGCCGGCGTATTGACGAGTCTTTAGAATCCTACACAGAGGTTTCCTGGCTCAAGCGAAACGAAATAGGAGTGCATATGAGATATGTGCGGGACCGAGAATAATGCGTGTATGTGATACCGTATTCCATTCTCGCGATGAATGTATCGAATGGTTGTATGCTATATAACCTAGTTATCGATTCAAGCGTTGATTCGATAAGCCGATACATAGGATACTAGTCGGTTATATGCGATATGACCGGATCGTTAAATCAAGCGTTGATTTAATGATTTAATGCATAATTATATATTTGATATATTAGTTTGCATCAACTAGTATCGGTTTACTTAAGATGGATTTTCTCACTCGGATGTACACATTGTATATGTGATATACTTTTGTGCACTTGATTGTATCATGTTTGATGATACATGTTTGCTAGGGTTTTTTGAGTAAAGATCAAACCATGGTTACATGATAATGGTTAGGGTTTTGTTTTATTCACTTATTTATTTATCTATTGATTTTTGAAAAATGATTAGCATAAAGAAAAATGGTGGCTTTCTTTGGATTCATTTTGAAGCTTCATGAAGCTTTGACTAAGTCACCATTTTGTCTGATGCTTAACCCTAACCATTCCATTCAACCATGATTAACTCTCTACACATTACCATGGTTAATATTATGATAAGTATGATTTTATTATTCTTTTTGAGAATAACTTATTATAATATTCATCTTCTTCTTCTTCATCATCACTTGAAGAAACCTTACTTCATCAATGGTGATTGATGAAAAAGTGAGAGAAATCCAATTCTAAAGTCTACCCACTTCCTATTTCTTCATCCTCTACCTCTTGCCAAGTAGTAGAGTGTGTTTTCTTCACAAGTTTCATGACTTGGTGAAGTGAGAGCTTGATCTAGTGATGCCTCGACGTAGATCATCTTCGGCACGAAGCCGACGACCTTGCTCGCCTATTTCTCCGATGAAGCTAACGCGAGAGTCCAAAATCGGATTTGTACAGCGGAGAGGAATTCTTCATGGAGCTATGGAGGTGGACAAACGGATCTACAAAGTTTGTATTTCCGTTCTTTTAGTTTAATTGTAAACTAGTTGCATTTGTCGCCTAAATTTCTAGCCAACGATCTTGTTAGGGTTTCTCGGCACCGTTAAAATTTCAAATTGGCATGGTTGATGCCTTGTGAGACCTCCTTAGAGTGCCTAGGAACCTTTCACTGGTATCAGAGCCTAGCTAGAGCCTTAGGCGATGCGTAGACGCAATTTGATGCCTGAACGAACCCGAAACCCTAAACCAATCATGCTCTCTGGACTTTTTCTAAAATATGGTATTTTTCCACATTAAAAATATGCAGAAAAATCACCAGAGAATTGTAAGAATTACTGTGAAGCCCGTACCCATGAATCCACCAAAGTGCGGCGGAACCGCGGCAGAATCCTGGATTCTGCGGCGGTTTCGCGGCCATATGGTGATATCATCAATTCCTGTTTGCACAGTAATTCCTCTTTTCTGGTGTTGGATTTTCTGAGAATTTTTAATATTTATTCAAGAGTTGAATTTTCTGGGTTGTTTTGGGAATTCGAATGTTCGATCGGATTATCAAATTTTGTCTGTGTGGCTTTCCGGATAAATTTTTGAATATATTAAAAAGTTCGACCGGATATAAATACCCAATTTTTCCCCTGTCGGGAAATTTCCAAGTGTTGGATTTTTCCGTAGTTTAACGACATTCTAAGTAGTGCAAGCAACGCGATGGACCTTCTAGAAGACAACAAACCTTAACTCGATTATGTGATCGTCTTGAACTGCCCTTTGAACCTTCGGGTTTGGGGCAGTACGGCGTGCCATATGTGAGGCGTTGGCTTGGCCCTTCTACGGCTGGACCGTTGCTACCGAGGCACGAACTGAATGCTGTTAGACTTATTTCATGTGTTGAGCTATTTCAGGAAAACTTGGGTGTTCGATTGTTCGATTGGAAAGTTTGACATTTTCTATTTATCCGGAATAGGATACAATAATTGGAATTCACAAGAAGTTATGAGATAACTGAATGAATATTATGAACATAGCAATTTAGTCTCACTTGATCGGTTGCCACGGAATTTTGATGTGATCAAAAGTCCGTCGCAATCACGTAGCGTACGCGGATACTCGTCGGGTAAACTTAATAGACAACCTCGCCCCATAGCCCCGACCAAGTGACTGTAGGAGAACCCCGTCGCCGAAAGCATCCGTTCGGGTGCTCGCGGTAGCGGTGTTCCGCCTTGGTGCACTTCGTCGACGGTATCAGGGGTGCGGCCGCCTACTAAAGTTTGCGACGAGTATTCGATCAGGATGCCGGGAATCTTGTTGAATTGCCCGACTTGATATTGAAAAGTGTTTTCGATAATGAGACTAAAATGCGGGGTTTATAATTGTTAGGCATGCGCTGTCTAAGTAATTCATTTGATTAGGCATGTGATGTCTAAGGAGGTTGTGGATTCCAACTGTTGTAGTTTTACACTTTCTTTTCTGTGACTGTAAGTGTAATATGTGATATCGCCGGTTTCGTTGCTATATGTCAACGACAATTGGGATGCGCATATTTACTTACGTTGATGACATGTGATGTTATGTGTTGCTGGATATGTTATATTGGATCGTCGTGTTTGAATAGCCGGGCTTTTTTTATGTGAGATGAGAGTTTTTCATTTTCATTCATGTAAAAACGTGTATGTAATATTCTTTTATTGGGGCACTTCCAGGTTGCGGAAGATGTCACCGTTTGTATATTATTTACTTTTCCGCACTAGGATAGACCCAAGGAGGAGAGCACAAGTAACCGGGTTCTGGAGTCCAGTGGGAGACCAACTCGAGGAGTCGAGTCCGGGTCTCCTAACTCCAGAATTGGTAGGGTTGCTTGCCGCTCTCGTAGGGGTCTAGGGGTGTGGGTTTGGCTATTCATCGCGACCGTGGAATCCGTGTTTTATACTGGCTCGTATTGAAAACACGGACGTCCTAGTATATCCAATATTTCATATGTTTCTTCTGATGCGATATCTGTGATGTGATCATGTGGTGTTCTATGATAAATGCTGTATATAGTATATATGATATATTATATAGACGTTACTTATGTTTTACACCCGCGCTAGCCCTGCCCCGCTCTGCCGTTAGTTACCTAACCTAACGGTGCACGAGGGGACATCGAGGCGAATGCGGATGACATAAGTGTACGTCGTATTTATCTGTGATGTTTAGGTATTTAAATGATGGGACCTCATTAATGTGATTAATGAAATAAAAGAAACCTAAGATGTTGTAGAATCGAATTTCAAAAAATAAAAACAGGTAGCTACAGTTCTTGCTTTGCACAGAGGTATATGTGATATATCCTGCACCGTATTCGATAAGGAAAGGACCGAGATCCCTTCACCGGGAGTGACTCCTTTAGCAATAACTGGCAGATGCTACACACTCGGTTTGTCTTTTGATTGCTTTTAAGAGTTTTTGCTTTGCACGGTGATATATATGATATATCCCGCACCTCATTCGACGAGGAAAGGACCGACGATCCCTTCACCGGGAGTGACTCCTTTAGCAAAACTAGAAAAGCCTCAAAAGCACTCCATTTTTAAAATCAATTAATTCTACAACGATATCAAGTTCATTACGCAATAGGTTTTCAGAAAAACCTGTCGTAGCCCTCCGTCATTTCAGATAAGTAGTAGTTAGTATTCGTGCTACGTTTGTTGGCCTGCGTCAAGGCGTAGTGTGCGGTAGCTAACTGGTGCTTATCTGCATAAGCATATGATGTGATTGGATTAGGGTAGTCGTGCGACTTTGTTGGCCTGCGTCAAGGGTCGTGCGGGTGGGTTTAATTCAATCAGGAAATGACGGGTTGAACTTGACTAGCGCACTATGGTTTGTTGGCCTGCGTCAAGGTCATAAGACGCTAGGGGCAAAATTATCGGGAATTTCAAATGATGAAATTTGCAATGAGATTGCATACCTTCTATGAGATAGTTGGATCCCGATACCCACTGCGAGTAAGAGTTACCCCTGGGAGAGTTTTATACATTACAATTAGCCGATCAAGTAGGTGTCTAGAAAGGTGTTAACGAGGTTACGCCTCTAGGAAAACGAGGTTTACATTAATTAGGTTCGTGCGAAAGCACGGGGGACCTCCCTCAAAGTACCGACACTGGCCTGGCTGAAAGATTGGCGAACTTATAGTGTGTAATTAATCCCGGCAAGTCTTTCCTTTTAGGGTTTGAAGGAGGATTTGATAAAAAGCAGTGGGAGCCATCCTGATTAGATAAAATAATAACCAATCTATTCTTGCAAGAGCGCACGCTGAGTGTTTTCTTCTCTCTCTCTCTAGGTAGCGACCATGTCACGCCTTAATCAAGATAATAATACGGATTATTGACCGAACCCGCTTGTTATACTGAGCTGGGGAACGTTGGTCCCGCTCCAACTTATAATTGTTATAAGACAGAGCAGGAATTTGGGGATTACCAGAATTCCCGTGCCGCCCAAACGAAGACAGTGCATGCAGATGCATCATCTTCGGGTGTGTTCATTATACAGAACTGTTTCTCAGTATCCTCCGCATCCTTGGTATATGATACCGGATCAGGATCCCAGATATGTAATCTGTTACATAGGGCTACAAAGGGTAGAAAAACTGAGAACGGGTGATAAGTTTCATGAGGCGGAAAACGGGGCAAGTGTTGCAGCCAAGTCTGTTGGTCACTGTCACCCTGTATTGTAATACATTGATTCTGAACGAATGTTATTATATACCGAACCTGATATACAAAATCATATCAGTCTCTTTACAAGTAAAGAAATGATAAAATTTTGTATTGTTGGATAATGTTTTGAACATTTCCTATATCAAAAGTTGATCGGTTCAGGCACGTTATCTAAAAGCGTTGATGTTCTAAATCAAACTACAGTTCTAAGTATACAGAACACACACAAGAGGAAGAGTTCAGAAATGAACGAATTCTTTCTGAGGTATTGTAGACTAGGTCAGATCAATGTGACCCGACTAGCTAGAGTTACATAAAGTTGCATATTTAAATTAGTTTGAATTTACATCTTGTGAAACTCGCCAGTCATGTCACAAAGATAAGATGACCATAGCTATGTTTATTGGAAACAGAGAAAGAGTTAGTGAACTCTTGGGATTGATACATGTTGATGTATGTAAGGTCCCCTGTCTACACATACCCGGACTGGTTCTTTATACTTCATTACGTTCTCTGATGATCTATTTAGATTCAGACATATGTTCTTGTTGAAACACAAGTCCGAACCTTTTGAGATATTCACAGAATATAAGTTAGAAGTAGAGAACCAAAATACGGATATAAGTATTATGTCCTTTGATGTGATCAAGGAGGAGAATACTTGAGCACGGAAATCCTGGCCTATTCTAAAGGAGAATGAGATTCTCTCTCAGCATTACTCCTCCGTATACACCATAGCACGATGGTATATTGGGGCAGAGCAATCACACCCTATATGATAAGGTGTGCTCTATGATGAGTACTACTGAGTTACCTGTTTCCTTTTGGGAGTTATGCACTTGAGAAGCTACATACCTATTGAATTGGGTTCCAATCAAATCAGTTGCCTACCACTTCATATGTGATATGGAAAGGGAAGAGCCCATATCTTAAGTTAGTTAAGATTTGGGGCTGTCCGGCCTATGTCTAAAAGCAAAATCCGGACAAGCTCGAGGCAAGGTCTGTAATGTAGAACTGGAAAGGTTCCAGCTATGCAAACTACAGCAGATGATTCGGTACAACCAAAGGATTCAATAGAAACCAACGAACCTCAGCCTCTCCGCCGATCTAGTAGGGTTACTCACCCACCTGAGAGACACTTCGGTTTCTCGATGACAGCGGGAGCGAGGATTGCATCATGAGATGATGACCCAACTAACTTCGAGCTGGCCATCAGGAGTAAGACTCTGTAAGAATGGCTGGATGCTTAGCGATCTGAGATGGAATCCATGTACACCAACAAAGTATGGACTTTGGTTGCTATATCTGAAGGGTTAAATCCCCATCAGGAGCAAGTATATCTTGAGAAGATTACTTGGTGCAGATGGAAAAGTTGAGACTTTCAAAGCTAGACTTGTTAAAAGTTTGCATCATTGACCAGGTGTGGATAATGATGAAACCTTTTCAAGTAGCTATGCTTAAGTCCATCCAGATCCTACTTGTCACGGCTCCATACCATGACTACGATATCTGGTGGTTGGGTGTCATGACTGCTTTTCTAAATGATGTTTTAGAAGAGTGCGTCTATAAGTACACAGCCAGAGGGCTTCGTAGACAGTGGGAGCAGCGGAAACGTGTGCAAGATGCTTTATAGGATTAAAGCAGGCATCGCGGAGTTGGAACGTCTGTTTTGATGAATTAGTAAAAGAGTTTGACATCATCAAAATGGTAGATGAACCTTGTATAAACAAAAAGGTAGTAGGGAGTATGGTGACGATCCTCGTAGAGTACGCGGATGACATACTCTTGATAGGGAAGGAGTTTCCTATGCTACGCTTGATCAATCTCCGCTTATCACAATGATTCTCCACATAGGATCAAAGTGATACCTACTAAATCCTGGGTTTTGGATCTATGAGATAGATCAAAATGGATGTTAGGACACTCACTAGCTGTAGTGAGATGGTATCAGTTGATCCTGGGGAAAATCACTGGAAGTGTTCCAGAGTGATAAAGACGACTGAATGTTAGTCGCAGGCCTTGTCTTTACCCTCAGTAAAGGGACGGTATGTTGGAAGAGTTCTAAGATAGATACCGTGGCATACTAGACGATAAAGGCTGGATACATCGCTACTTAAGATGCTACCAAAGAGGCAGTTTGGATGTATATTAGTTCATGAGATGAACTTAGTTCCTACCATTGTGTGACAATGGAGTTGTGGCTTATGCCAAGGAACGCCCGTCCCATCAGTGATCCAGACATATTCTAAGGCAGTATCATCTGATCATGGAGATAGTTGATCTCCAGGATGATCGAGGTTAGGAGAGTAGAATCAGAGGACGACACGGCGGATCCACTCACGAAGGCCTATTCCCAGAGAGAGACTTTTATGGGATGGTTGAGTATGAGATACTACAACCACTGCTACAGATGGCCCTAGTGCAAGTGGAAGATTGTTAGTTATATGTATGCCCTAGAGGCCATTACTGTACATAGGATGTATATTGTAGTGGATGCTGGGACATATATAGGGAGGACTTTCTTGCTCGACATGATAGTATGCTATCTGGTTACTCTTTACCTTAACGTGTACTCAGATTGTCTCTCTATTACATGTTGGTAAAGCCCTTAGGATGTGTACTTGACTACCTGGAATATGATGCGGATCATACTAGTGGGGACATGGTAGTCCATAAGTACATCCTTGAAAGTCCCTAGTTATGGGTGTATCGAGATGGGGCATCGATATACCAGAGTAGACTAGCGTGTACCTTCTCGACCCATACAGATGGGCGATGGATGATCCCATATCCATCGGTGTTTGACATCAGGGGAGATATACGGGTGCTCAGTAGAGACTGGGTACACTGGACGGACTCGCCGAGAACTCCCAGATGGTATTATACCTTACGTCAGATGGCAGTTCTCAGGTGACACTGGTACAGAGTAGTCTGTTGACCCGAGATCGTCATAGAGTCTTGTATGGTTCCCACTGTGCTTTGATTTCCATCTTACCACGTCCAAGAGGGCGTGCAAAACGGTGGTTTTTGGGTACAGTCCCGAGTCACATGGAGGCAATGAGCGATAGGAGGGGATTCGTCTCTCCCGGTATAGGGGGTTGATGTTGCGCTGTGTTCGATTGTCTATAACAGGAAATCCCTGGCCAGGGTTGCTGAGATTTACTGGTAAGTGTTACCAGTAGTTTCTCGAATTGTTTAGACCTCATATCGACACGACTTATCGAGCTATTGGGGTCTGACGTTTACCACTCCTAGGTGAGATATGCGACATATCAGACGATCAGACCGGACTGTACGGTAATGTTACTGGTTGGATTCACTGGAGTGTGTGCGGGCTTGCTCGTCGATCATCTGATCGCTCAATACCCGGGTGGCCGTTACGTTTAGCAGACTGCTTGCGGCTTGTGGGTGTTTGATATGATCATCATCTGCTACCGGCGTATTGACGAGTCTTTAGAGTCTTACACAGAGGTTTCCTGGCTCAAGCGAAACGAAATAGTAGTGCATATGAGATATGTGCGTGACCGAGAATAATACGTGTATGTGATACCGTATTCCATTCTCACGATGAATGTATCGAATGGTTGTATGCTATATAACCTAGTTATCGATTCAAGCGTTGATTCGATAAGCCGATACATAGGATACTAGTCGGTTATATGCGATATGACCGGATCGTTAAATCAAGTGTTGATTTAATGATTTAATCTGTAATTATATATTTGATATATTAGTTTGCATCAACTAGTATCGGTTTACTTAAGATGGATTTTCTCACTCGCATGTACACATTGTATATGTGATATACTTTTGTGCACTTGATTGTATCATGTTTGATGATACATGTTTGCTAGGGTTTTTTGTGTAAAGATCAAACCATGGTTACATGATAATGGTTAGGGTTTTGTTTTATTCACTTATTTATTTATCTATTGATTTTTGGAAAATGATTAGCATAAAGAAAAATGGTGGCTTTCTTTGGATTCATTTTGAAGCTTCATGAAGCTTTGACTAAGTCACCATTTTGTCTCATGCTTAACCCTAACCATTCCATTCAACCATGATTAACTCTCTACACATTACCATGGTTAATATTATGATAAGTATGATTTTATTATTCTTTTTGAGAATAACTTATTATAATATTCATCTTCTTCTTCTTCTTCATCTTTTGAAGAAACCTTACTTCATCAATGGTGATTGATGAAAAAGTGAGTGAAATCCAATTCTAAAGTCTACCCACATCCTATTTCTTCATCCTCTACCTCTTGCCAAGTAGTAGAGTGTGTTTTCTTCACAAGTTTCATGACTTGGTGAAGTGAGAGCTTGATCTAGTGATGCCTCGACGTAGATCATCTTCGGCACGAAGCCGACGACCTTGCCCGCCTATTTCTCCGATGAAGCTAACGCGAGAGTCCAAAATCGGATTTGTACAGCGGAGAGGACTTCTTCATGGAGCTATGGAGGTGGAAAAACGGATCTACAAAGGTTGTATTTCCGTTCTTTTAGTTTAATTGTAAACTAGTTACATTTGTCGTCTAAATTTCTAGCCAACGATCTTGTTAGGGTTTCTCGGCACCGTTAAAATTTCAAATTGGCATGGTTGATGCCTTGTGAGACCTCCTTAGGGTGCCTAGGAACCTTTCAATCTCTTGATGGTTCTAGCATCTTTTGATTCTTTTAGTGCATCATTTCATTGCATTAATTGTGAGGTTTGAGTGTGACATTTTGGTATGGGTTTTTGTTGCCTTTTTCTTATGGTCACCACCTCTTGATTGTGCTCACCCCTCCTCTTCTTTTGTGTGGCCGAGCCCCCATCATGGACAGCCCCAATTTTTTGTGTGTGAGGTTTGGATCTTATTTCATTCTTGTAATAAACATTAGATCCATTTCAAAGTTCATTTTGATCTTCCCTCCATTGTGGCAACTTCGATTAACCCTTGAGGCAAAGCGTTCTACACTCAGTCTACAGCAATCTTGGACACGTCGGCTAGCAAACTTTGTGTCCGAGTTGCCTCAGTTCAGAGGTGGGAGCCCGTAAAAAGACTCGAAGATGTGGTGCCCTTTCCGACGAGGAGATCGAGACCGGAGATGCCGCGAGGAGCTTGGGATGGTGGCCAAAGACCGAAGGACACGGATCGATCCGTATAGCCTTTCCAACCCTTCTCTAGTTTGCTAGTTGTAGGTTAATGGTTCGATCCGGGTAAAGGTTGAAGTAGCGCCAAGTTTTTGAAAAATTTTGTTTCCGCATTTTGGCCTCAGATTGACGGCCGGGACGCTGCCGTAACCCAACATACTTTTAAGCGTACCGTTTTGGTTTTCGTGTGTTGTTTTTGTTTCGATTTGGTTTTAATGCGATACGATACGTGTGACATATGGGTACCCCCATGATGATTCGAGACGATAAAGAAGACGATGGCGACATCGACACCGATGCGGAAGAAGCAAGGAGAGTAGATTATATCTACGGGGGAAGTCGGGTGGATGGCGTATAGCACCCCCGCAGTTCGAGGTTTAGTATATTATATATATACATTATATATGATAGCTTTATGAGTGTCATGGATATTCTAGATGTGATTAGGTGTACTATGGTTAGATTAGGGTTTAGAAGTAAACTAGTATAGTTTCCTAGTTTCAAACCCTAGAATAGGTTTACACCCACACACACACATGCTTATTCGTTATACTTATACCTGGATGATGAGGATAGTGGATGTTATTTGGAGATGGGTCGATGAGATTGGGCATAGTGCCATGAGATCGGTGATATGATATGGTTCGTATTCGGGATACGACATGATATTTTAGCGGGCCTTTGGACGTGTGTTTTACACACGCATTTACATAGATGGTATCGGTTTGTACCAGACTTAGATCAGTACCACAGATCATGAGATATGATGATAAAGATACCAGATAATTGATGAGATGAATGTGATATTGACCCGTACCCAGATTTGGGATGCCGTACGATGGATATACCGGATGAGCTTTATATTGATGATAGATCCGCACTCATGACTCGAGTATGTCATATGATATATTGTATCATACGTGATACTATTGAGGCGGGATCACCGACTATTATATTTATATATATATATATATATATGCATGTATGTATCGACTCACACATAGGTGGTTTCCATTGTTAGTTATATGTATGCCCTAGAGGCCATTACTATACATAGGATGTATATTGTAGTGGATGCTTGGACATATATAGGGATTACTTTCTTGCTCGATATGATAGTATGCTATCTGGTTACACTTTACCTTAATGTGTACACTGATTGTCTCTCTGTTACATATTGGTAAAGTCCTTAGGATGTGTACTTGACTACCTGGACTATGATGCGGATTATACTAGTGGGGATATGGTAGTCCATAAGTGCATCCTTCAAAGTCCCTAGTCGTGGGTGTATCGAGACGGGGCATCGATATACACCAGAGTAGACTAGCATGTAGCTTCTCGACCCATATAGATAGGCGATGGATGATCCCATATCCAATAGTGTTTGACATCAGTGATGATATACGGGTGCTCAGTGGAGACTGGGTACACTGGACGGACTCGCCGAGAACTCCCAGATGATATTATACCTCATGTCAGATGGCAGTTCTCTGGTGACACTGGTACAGGTTAGTCTGTAGACCCGAGATCGTCATAGAGTCTTGTGTGATTCCCACCGTGCTTTGATTTCCATCATACCATGTCCAAGAGGGCATGCAAAAAATGGCTTTTGGGTACAGTCCCGAGTCACATGGAGGCAATGAGCGATAGGAGGGGTTTCGTCTCTCCCGGTATAGGGAGTTGATGTTGCGCTGTGCTCGATTGGCTATAACACGAAGTCCTTGGCCAAGGCTGCTTTAGGGATTTACTGGTAAGTGTTACCAGTAGTTTCTCGACCCGTTATAAGCCTCAAATCCACACGACATATCGAGTTATTGGGGTTTGACGTTTACCACCCCTAGACGAGATATTCGACATATCAGACGAACAGACCGGACTGTACGGTAAGTGTTACTGGTTGGATTCACAGGAGTCTGAGCGGGCTTGCTCGTTGATCTTCTGATCACTCAATACTCGGATGGCCGTTACGTTTAGCAGACCGCTTGCGGCTTGTGGGTGTTTGATATGACATCACCTACTGCCGGCGTATTGACGAGTCTTTAAAGTCCTACACAGGGGTTTCCTGGCTCAAGCGAAACGAAATAGGAGCGCATATGAGATATGTGTGGGACCGAGAATAATACCAGTATGTGATACTGTATTCTATTCTCGCGATTTGTGACATTAATCGGTTGTATGCGATATAGCCGGGTTATTGGATCTAGTGTTGATTCGATAAGTTGTTACTATTGATATTAGTCGGTTATATGCAATATGACCGGATCGTTAAATCAAGTGTTGATTTAATGTATAATTATATATTTGATATATTACTTTACATTAACTAGTATTGGTTCACTTAAGATTGATTTTCTCACTTGAATGTGCATATTGTTTATATATGATATATGCAAGTGTACATGTTTGTATCATGCTTGATGATACAAACAAGTTGTGTGTATGAGACATATACCAAATCAAGGTTAAATTAGGGTTTACTATTTTCCTAACAAATAACAAAAGAGTGAGACTTTGGTCAAAGTTATCAAGCTTCATGAAGCTTGAAGAAACTTTGACAAAGTCAAATCTTTTGTCATTTCCTTAGGATATTAGTTAACCCAACTCTTAACCTAATGCTTTGGTTAAATCTCTACATAAGTTAAGCATGAGGGCTTAACTCAACCATGGTGCCATAATTAAAAGGATAAGTTTCATTTGGATTCATTATCTTTTTTATTCTTTCTTCTTCTTCATCTTCATCAAGCTTCAAGAAAGCTTGCTACCTCCAATGGTGCCATGAGAAAAAGAGTGAGAAATCCAATTCTAAAGTGAACCCACTTCTTATTTCTTCATCCTCTACTACTTGCCATATAGCATAGGGTGTTCTCTTCATAAAGTTTTTGACCAAGTGAAGGAATAGCTTGAGTTTGAGTCTCCCCGACGTAGATCATCTTCGGTCTCGAAGTCAACGACCTAGCCCGATTATTTCTCCGACGAAACCATCACTAGAGTCCGGGATCCGGTTGATCGCAGTGGAAGGACGTCATCACGGAGCTAAAGAAGTGGAGGACCGGATCTACAAAGGTTGTAGTCACTTTCACTTAGTAGCAAAGTAGTTTGCTTGCATAGTTTTCGCCTAATCTCTAGTTAACGATCTTACATAGAGTTTCTCGGCACCTAAAATTTGAATTTGGCATGGTAGATGCCTTGTGGAACTTCTTGAGTGTGCCTAGTAACCCTACAGTGGTATCAGAGCCTAGCTAGAGCTTTAGGCGATGTGTAGACGATGTTAGAAACCCGATCGAACCCCGAAACCCTAAATTTCACCCCTTTCTGTACATTTTCTGAAATTGTGCATTTTTCCTAATTAAAAATATCCAAAAAATTCAGCAGGGATTTTGAGGGGTTACTGTACTGCATGTGCGTCTAAGTCGACTATAGCACCGCGGAACCGCAGCATGAGCATGGCTCGTGCGGCGGTTCCGCGGCCGTTCTGTCACTTCATCTTTTTCTGTTTGCACAGTAATCTCTCTCTGTAAGTGCTGTATTTTCTAGGAATTTTTTAAAGTTTGCTCAAAAGTTAAGTTTTCTGGGTTGTATTGGGGACTCGATATTTTGATCGGGAAGTTTAACTTCGTCTGTGTGATTTTCCGGGTATTTTAGAACATGTTAAAAAGTTAAACCGGATATAAATACCCACTTTTTTCCCTGTTGGGAAATTTCCAAGTGTTGGATCTTTCCGTAGTTTAAAGACGTTCTAAGTAGTGCAAGTGACGCGATGGACCCTCTAGAAGACAAAAAACCTTAACTCGATTATGTGACCGTCTTGAACTTCCCTTTGAACCTTCGGGTTTGGGGCAGTACGGCGTGCCACATGTGAGGCGTTGGCTTGACCTTTCTACGGCTGGACCGTTGGTACTGTGGCATGAAGTGAATGTTTTAAAACTTATTTCTTGTGTTGAGCTATTTCGGGAAAACTTGGGTGTTTGATTGTTCGATCGGAAAGTTTAACATTTTCTATTTATCTAGAATGTGATACAATATTTGGAATCCACAAGTAGTTATAAGATAACTGAGTTGGATGCTATAAACATAGCACATTACTCTCACTTGATCGGTTGCCACAGAATTTTGATGTGATCAATAGTCCGTCGCAATCACGTAGCGTATGCGGATACTCGTCGGTAATCTTAATAGACAGCTACACCACATAGCCACGACCAAGTGACTGTAGGAGAACCCCGTCGCCAAAAAGCATCCGTTTGGGTGCTCGCGGCAGCGGTGTTCCACCTTAGTGTACTTCGTCGACGGTATCGGGGGTGCGGCCGTCTACTAAAGTATGCGATGAGCATTCGTTCATGATGTCGGGAATCTTGTTGAATTGCCCGACTTGATATTGAAAAGTTTTTTCGATAATGAGACTAAAATGCGGGGTTTATAATTGTTAAGCATGCGATGTCTACGGAATTCATTTGATTAGGCATACGATGTCTAAGCAGGTTGCGGATTCCAACTGTTATAGTTTTACACTTTCTTTTCTATGACCGTAAGTGTAATATATGATATCGCCGGTTTCGTTGCTATATGTCAACGACAATTGGGATGCGCACATTTACTTACGTTGATGACATGTGATGTTCTGTGTTGCTGGATATGTTATATTGGATCGTCGCGTTATGAATAGCGGGGGGTTTTATGTGAGATGAGAGTTTTTATTTTTCATTCATGTAAAAACTTGTATGTAATATTCTTTTATTGGGACACTTCCGGGTTGAGGTTGATGTCACCTTTTGTATATTATTTACTTTTCCGCACTAGGATAGACCCAAGGTGGAGAGCACAAGTAACCGGGTTCTAGAGTCCAGTGGGAGACCAACTCGAGGAGTCGAGTCTGGGTCTCCTAACTCTAGAATTGGTAGGGTTGCTTGCCGCTCTCGTAGGGGTCTAGGGGTGTGGGTTTGGCTATTTATCGCGACCGTGGAATCCGAGTTTTATACTGGCTCGTATTGAAAACACGGACGCCCTAGTATATCCAATATTTCATATGTTTCTTCTGCTGCGATATCTGTGATGTGATCATTTGATATGTTGAGATGGATACAATATATAGTACATATGATATATTATATAGACATTACTTATGTTTTACACCCGCGCGAGCCCTGCCCCGCTCTACCGTTAGTTACCTAACCTAACGGTGCACGAGGGGACATCGAGGCGAATGCGGATGGCATAAGTGTACGTCGTATTTATCTGTGATGTTTAGGTGATTTAAATGATGGGACTTCATTAATGTGATTAATGAAAGAAAATAAACCTAAGATGTTGTGGAATCGAATTTTCAAAAACAGGTAGCTACAGTTCTTGCTTTGCATCGCGGTGTTCCTTGTAGAACATCCTGCACCTTATTCGATAAGGAAAGGGCCGAGATCCCTTCACCGGGAGTGACCCCTTTAGCAATGACTGGCAGATGCTACAACCCTCAGTTTGTCTTTTGATTGCTCCTATAGTTCTTGCTTTGCACAGCAGTATATATGATATATCCTGCACCTCATTCGACGAGGAAAGGGCCGACGATCCCTTCACCGGGAGTGACCCCCTTAGCAAAACTAGAAATGCCTCAAAAACACTACATTTTAAAATCATTTGATTCTACAACGATATCAAGTTCATTACGGAATAGGTTTTCAGAAAAACCTGTCGTAGCCCTCCGTTATTTCAGATAATTCCTACTTGGTATTCGTGCTGCGTTTGTTGGCCTGCGTCAAGACGTAGTATGCGGTAGCTAACTAGTATTTATCTGTTTATGCATATGATGTAGATTGGATTAGGGTAGTCGTGCGACTTTGTTGGCCTGCATCAAGGGTCGTGCGGGTGGGTTTAATTCAATCAGGAAATGACGGCTTGAACTTGACTAGAGCACTATGGTTTGTTGGCCTGCGTCAAGGTCATGGGACGCTAGGGGCAAAAATATTATCGGGAATTTCAAGTGTTGAAATTTGCAATGAGATTGCATACCTTCTATGAGATAGTTGGATCCCGATACCCACTGCGAGTAATTGTTACTGCTGGGAGAGTTTTACACATTATAATTAGCCGATCAAGTAGGTGTCTAGAAAGGTGTCAACGAGGTTACGCCTCTGGGAAAACGAGGTTTACTTTAATTAGGTCCGTGTGAAAGCACGGGGAACCTCCTTCAAAGTACCGACACTGGCCTGGCTGAAAGATTGGCGAACTTGTAGCGTGTAATTAATCCCGGCTAGTCTTTCATTTTAGGGTTTGAAGGAAGATTTGATAAAAACAGTGGGAGCCATCCTGATTAGATAAAATAATAACTAATCTGATCTTGCAAGAGCGGACGCAGAGTGTTTTCTTCTCTCTCTATCCAGGTAGCGATCATGTCACGCCTTAATCAATATAATAAAAAGGATATATTGACCGAACCCGCTTGTTATACTGAGCTGGGGAACGTTGGTCCCGCTGCAACTTATAATTTTTATAAGACAGAGCAGAAAATTAGGGATTACCAGAATACCCGTGCCACCCAAACAAAGAAAGTGCATACCGATGCATCATCTTTGGGTGTGTTCATTACAAAGAACTGTTTCTCAATTGTCCTTTACGTCCTGGGTATATGATACCGGATCAGGATCCCACATATGTAATATATTACATGGGCTACAGAAAGGTAAAGAACTGAGAACGTGTGATAAGTTTCATGAGGCAGAAAACGGTGCAAGTGTTGCAGCCAAGTCTGTTGGTCACTATCACCCTGTGTTACCAGAATACATTGATTCGAATAAATGTTACTAGATACCGACCCTGATATACAAAATCATATCAGTCTCTTTAGATAAAGAAAGATATAATTTTGTATTGTTGGATAATGTTTTGAACATTTCCTAAATCAAGAGTTGATCGGTTCAGGCACATTATCTAAAAGCATTAACGTTCTAAATCAAACTACAGTTCTTAGTATACAGAACACACACAAGAGGAAGAGTTCAGAAATGAACGAATCCTTCTTGAGGCATTGTAGACTAGGTCATATCAATGCGACCCGACTAGATGAAGTTACATTAAGATGCATATTTAAATAAGTTTGAATTTACATCTTGTGAAACTTGCCAGTCATGTCACAGAGATAAGATGACCATAGCTCTGTTTATTGGAAAAGGAGAAAGAGTTAGGGAACTCTTGGGATGATAAATATTGATGTATGAAGGTCCCCTGTCTACAAATGCCAAGACCGGTTCTTTGTACTTCATTAAATTCTCTGATGATCTCTCGAGATTCAGACATATGTTCCTGTTACAACACAAGTCCGAACCTTTTGAGATATTCACAGAATATAAGTTAGAAGTAGAGATCCAAAAAGGGGTATAAGTATTATGTCCTTTGATGTGATCAAGGAAGAGAATACTTGAGCACGGGATTCCTGGACTATTCTAAGAATGAGATTCTCTCTTACTCCTGCGCATACACCATAGCACGATGGTATATCGGGGCGGAGCAATAGCACCCTATATGATATGGTGTGCTCTATGATGAGTACTACTGAGTTTCCTATTTCCTTTTAAGGAGTTATGCACTTATGAAGTTGCATACCTATTGAATAGGGTTCCGATCAAATCAGTTGCCTACCACTTCATATATGATATGGAAAGGGAAAAGCCTATATCTTAAGTTTGTTAAGATTTGGGTTTATCCAGCCTATGTCTAAAAGCATAATCCGGACAAGCTCGAGGCAAAGTCAGTTCTGTGGATGTTTGTTGGATATCCCAAGCATTCGCAAGGGAATATCTTCTACCTGACCGAGGAACAAAAGATGTTTTATTACTCAGCATGCCACCTTTGTGAAAGGGAATTTCTTATGAAGAAATTTGTGGACATGAGGTAGAACTGGAAAGAGTTCCAGCTATACAAACTGCAGCTGATAATTTGGTAGAACCAAAGGATTCAATAGCAACCAACGAACCTCAGCCTCTCCGCCGATCTAGTAGGGTTCCTCACCCACCTGAGAGATACTTTGGTTTCTCTATGATAGTGGGAGCAAGGATTGCATCATGAGATGATGACCCAACTAGTTTCGGTCTGGCCATCAGGAGTAGGACTCTGTAAGATGGCTGGATGCTTATCGATCTGAGATGGAATCCTTATACACCAACAAAGTATGGACTTTGGTTGCTTTATCTGAAGGGTTAATTCCCTATCAGGAGCAAGTATATCTTGAGAAGATTACTTGGTGTACATAGAAAAGTTAAGACTTTCAAAGCTAGACTTGTTAAAGGTTTGCATCATTGACCAGGTATGGATTATAATGAAACCTTTTCTAAGTAGCTATGCATAAGTCCATCCAGATCCTACTTGCCATGGCTACATACCATGACTACGATATCTGGCGGTTGGGTGTCATGACTGCTTTTCTAAATGATGTTTTAGAAGAGAGAGTCTGTAAGTACACAGTCAGAGGGCTTTGTAGACAGTGGGAGCAGCGGAAACGTGTGCAAGATGTTTTATGTGATAAAGCAGGCATCGCAGAGATGGAACATCTGTTTTGATGAGTTAGTCAAAGAGTTTGACATCATCAAAATGGTAGATAAACCTTGTATATACAAAAAAGGTAGTAGGGAGTATGCTGGTGATCCTCGTAGAGTACGTGGATGACATACTCTTGATAGGGAAGTAGTTTCCTATGCTACGCTCGATCAATCTCCGCTTATCACAAGGATTCTCCAAATAGGATCAAAGTGATACCTACTAAATCCTGGGTTTTGGATCTATGAGATAGATCTAATTAGATGTTAGGATACTCACTAGTTGTAGTGAGATGGTATCAATTGATCCTGGGGAGAATCACTGGAAAGGTTCCAGAGTGATAAGGACGACTGAATGTCAGTCGCGGGCATTGTCTTTACCCTCAGTAAAGGGACGGTATGTTGGAAGAGTTCCAAGCTAGATACCGTGGCATACTAGACGATAAAGGCTGGATACATCGCTACCAAAGATGCTACCAAAGAGGCAGTTTGGGTGTATATTAGTTCATGAGATGAACTTCGTTCCACCCATTGTGTGACAATGGAGTTGTGGCTTATGCCAAGGAACGCCCATCCCATCAATGATCCAGACATATTCTTAGGCAGTATCACCTGATCATGGAGATGGTTGATCTCCAGGGGATCGAGGTTAGGAGAGCAGACTCAGAGGACAACACGGCGGATCCATTCACAAAGGCTTTTTTTTCCAGAGAGAGACTTTTATGGGATGGTTGAGTATGAGATACTACAACCACTGCTATCAGATAGCCCTAGTGCAAGTGGGAGATTGTTAGTTATATGTATGCCCTAGAGGCCATTACTATACATAGGATGTATATTGTAGTAGATGCTTGTACATATATAGGGATGACTTTCTTGTTAGTTGTATGTATGCCCTAGAGGCCAGTATTGTACAGATGTTGTATATTATATTGGATGCTTGGATATATATAGAGATGACTTTCTTGCTCGATATGATAGTATGCTATCTGGTTACTCTTTATCTTAACATGTACACTAGTCTCTTTATACTGTCTTGTAGTTACATGTTGGTAAAGCCCTTAGGATGTGTACTTGACTACCTGGACTATGATGCAGATCATACTAGTGGGGACATGGTAGTCCATAAGTACATCCTTCAAGGTCCCTAGTCATGGGTTTATCGAGACGGGGCATCGATATACCAGAGTAGACTAGCGTATATGCTTCTCGACCCATGTGATGGGCGATGGATGATCCCATATCCATTGGTGTTTGACATCAGAGATGGTATACGGGTGCTCAGTGGAGACTGGGTACACTGGACGGACTCGCCGAGAACTCCTAGATGGTATTATACCTCACGTCAGATGGCAGTTCTCAGGTGACACTTGTGCAGGTTAGTCTGTAGACCCGAGATCGTCATAGAGTCTTGTGTGATTCCCACTGTGCTTTGATCTCCACCTTACCACGTCCATGAGGGCGTGCAAAACGGTGGTCTTTGGGTACAGTCCCGAGTCACATGGAGGCAATGAGCGATAGGAGGGGTTTCGTCTCTCCCGGTATTGGGGGTTGATGTTGCGCTGTGCTCGATTGGCCGTAACAGGGAAGTCCCTGGCCAGGGCTGATCAGAAATTTGCTGGTAAGTGTTACCGGTAGTTTCTCGACCCGTTATGAGCCTCACATCGGCACGACTTATCGAGTATTGGGGTCTGACGTTTACCACCCCTAGACTTGATATGCGACGTATCAGACGAACAGACCGGACTGTACGGTAAGTGTTACTGGTTGGATTTACAGGAGTGTGAGCGGGCTAGCTCGTCGATCTTCTGATCGCTCAATACCCGGGTGGCCGTTACGTTTAGCAGATCGCTTGCGGCTTGTGGGTGCTTGATATGATCATCATCTGCTACCGGCGTATTGACGAGTCTTTAGAGTCCTACACAGAGGTTTCCTGGCTCAAGCGAAACGAAATAGGAGCGCATATGGGATATGTGCAGGACCGAGAATAATGCGTGTATGTGATACCGCATTTCATTCTCGCGATATATGTTTCGATTGGTGATATTGGATATGACCTAGTTATCGAATCATAGATTCGATAAATCGATACATTGGATTCTAGTCGGCTATGTGCGACATGACCGGATCATTGAATCAAATGTTGATTTAATGATTTAATGTATAATTATATATTTGATATATTACTTTGCATTAACTAGTATTGGTTCACTTTAAATGGATATTCTCACTTGATGTGCAAATTGTATATGTGATATATTTTTGTGCACATGTTTGTATCATGTTTGATGATGCATGTTCATTTGGTTAAGTGTATAGAATTAAACTTAGGTTAAGAAAGTGATTAGGGTTTTTATTTATCCATTCTTTTATTTATTCATTTTTGGAAAAATAATGGGATAAGAATACAAAATGGTTGCTTTCATTCTTGAACATTGTTGAAGCTTCATGAAGCTTTGACTTTGTGACCATTTTGTCTTCACACTAAACCCTAACCATTCTTCTAACCTTAGTTAACTCTCTACACTTAACTATGGTTCTCTTTATGATAAGTATTGATTTAATTTTATTTTAACTCAACACTTATCATATTCTTTCTTCTTCTTCATCTTCATCTTCAAGGAGAAAGCTTGATGCCATCAATGGCAACTTGATTTCTAAAGTGAGAAATCCAATTCTAAAGTGAACCCACCTCCTATTTCTTCACCCTCTACCTCTTGCCAAGTTGGTTTGGGTGTTTTCTTCACAAGTTTCATAACTTTGTGAAGTCGGAGCTTGAACTTGTGATGCCTCGACGTAGATCGTCTTTGACATGAAGCCGACGACCTATTCCGCTCGCTTTCCCGATGAAACCGATGAACGAGTCTAAGATTGGAAAAGGACAGCGAGAGGAGCACTACGTGGAGCTAAGGAAGTGGATATCCGGATCTACAAAGGTTGTAGAATCTAACTTTTAGTTAAGTAGTTAACTAGATTATCTTTTCGCCTAAACATCTAGTCTAAGATCCGTAGTCTAGGGTTTCTCGGCACCATTTTTTTTTAAATTGGCATGTTCGATGCCTTGTGAGACCTCACTAGAGTGCCTAGGAACCTTTCACTAGTATCAGAGCCTAGCTAGAGCCTTAGGCGAAGTCTAGATGCAATTTGAAGCCCGAACGAACCCGAAACCCTAAACTTAACATGCTCTCTGTACATTTTCTAAAATCTGGGATTTTTCAAGATTAAAAATGCCTAAAAAATTCAGCAGGAATATCTAAGAATTATGGTGAAACACGAGCTCATGAAGCTTCCAAAAAGCCGCAGAAACGCAGCAGAAGCATGGCTTCTGCCGCTGTTCCGCGGCCAACTTTTCACATTACCCAATATTGTTTGCACAGTAATTCTTCTTTTCTGGTGCTGAGTTTTATGGGAATTTTTAATAATTATTCAAGAGTTGAATTTTCTGGGGTTTCTTTGGGGATTCGGTGTTTCGATCGGGGTATCAAATTTCGTCTTTGTGTATTTCCGGATAATTTTTTGAATATGTTAAAAAGTTCGACCGGATATAAATACCCAATTTTTCCCCTGTCGGGAAATTTCCAAGTGTTGGATTTTTCCGTAGTTTAACGACGTTCTAAGTAGTGCAAGTAATGCGATGGACCCTCTAGAAGACAACAAATCTTAACTCGATTATGTGACCGTCTTGAACTGCCCTTTGAACCTTCGGGTTTGGGGCAGTACGGCGTGCCACATGTGAGGCGTTGGCTTGACCCTTCTACGGCTGGACCGTTGGTTCTGAAGCACGAACTGAATGTTGCAAGACTTATTTCATGTGTTGGACTGTATCGGGAAAACTTGGGTATTCGACTGTTCGATCGGAAAGTTTAACATTTTCTGTTTATCTGGAATGTGATACAATAATTGGAATTCACAAACAGTTATGTGATAACTGAATGAATGTTATAAATCTAGCGGTTTAGTTTCACTTTATATTGAAAAGTGTTTTCGATAATGAGACTAAAATGCGGGGTTTATAACTGTTAGACATGTGATGTCTAAGTATTTCATTTGATTAGGCATGTGATGTCTAAAGAAATTGCGGATTCCAACTGTTGTAGTTTTACACTTTCTTTTCTGTGACCGTAAGTGTAGTATGTTCATATCGCCGGTTTCGTTGCTATACGTCAACGACAATTGGGGTATGCATACTTACTTACGTTGATGACATGTGATGTTATGTGTTGCTGGATATGTTATATTGGATCGTCGTGTTTGAATAGCCGGGGGTTTTTATGTGAGATAAGTGTTTTTCATTTTCATTCATGTAAAAACTTGTATGTAATATTCCTTCATTTGGGGCACTTCCAGGTAGCGGAAGTTGTCACCCTTTGTATATTATTTACTTTTCCGCATTATGATAGACCCAAGGAGGGGAGCACAAGTAACCGGGTTCTGGGGTCCAGTGGGAGACCAACTCGAGGAGTCGAGTCCGGGTCTCCTAACCCTAGAATTGGCAGGGTTGCTTGCCGCTCTCGTAGGGGTCTAGGGGTGTGGGATTGGCTATTCATCACGACCGTGGAATCCGTGTTTTATACTGGCTCGTATTGAAAACACGGACGTCCCAGTATATCCAATATTTCATATGTTTATTCTGCTGCGATATTTGTGTTGTGACTCTGTGATGGATATAGTATATAGTATATATGATATATTATATAGACGTTACTTATGTTTTACACCCGCGCTAGCCCTGCCCTGCTCTGTCGTTAGTTACCTAACCTAACGGTGCACGAGGGGACATCGAGGCGAATGCGGATGGCATAAGTGTACGTCATATCTATCTGTGATGTTTAGGTATTTAAATGATGGGACTTCATTAATGTGATTAATGAAAGATAAGAAACCTAATATGTTGTGGAATCGAATTTTAAAATAAAACAGGTAGCTACAGTTCTTGCTTTGCACAGCGGTATATATGATATACCTTGCACCTTATTTGATGAGGAAAGGACCAAGATCCCTTCACCGGGAGTGACTCCTTTAGCAGTAACTGGCAGATGCTACACACACGGTTTGGTTTTGATTGCTTTTAAGAGTTTTTGCTTTGAACAGTGATATATATGATATATCCCGCACCTCATTCGACGAGGAAAGGACCGAGATCCCTTCACCCGGAGTGACTGTTCATCACAGAATATTGCATTTTATACCGCCCATTCTTACGCTCGTTTGTTTATAGGTAGGTGCTTTTAATCCGTGTTTGCTACATGTTTACAGAATACAGGTTTCCAGTCCAAATATTGCAAATCAACACTAAATCTCCACATTTACGGCAAAATCCAGAACATCTGTCACAGACAGATAAAAGCCGGGTTCCAGTAGCCGTCCCGTACCAGTTCAGAAGAGGGGACAAAAATAGTCGTCATTTGGGACTAAAGCAAAAATTAAAGTCAAAAGGAGATAATGTCAAAAAAGAAAAGAATGTAATCTTGGACTTTGAAATCTGCAAATATTCTGAAGACTTCTGTGTAATATGAAGATTGCAAACACGAGGGAAAAACCAACCAGGCTCACCAACCAAAACGCACCCATCAACTCCACTACTTGGCCGCGTTTCCGCGGCCAATGGGGGGCATTGGCCGCGGAAACGCGGCCATACTGTGGGCTCTTTGTGTCGTGTTTCAGGGGTGTTTTGGGTATTTCATGTTATGGCTGCTGGTTGCCCTAGAACTTCAACTCCCTGCCTATAAATACAGCAGAACAGAGCTTAACCAGGAGAGCCATTTTAGAGCAATTTTTAGTTCTTGATTTTTGTTGTTTTGTTCTTCTTCTTCCTCTTCTTCATTCTTTCTCCATTAAATTGTAGTGAGAGCTTTTGAGTGGAAGATTAATGAAGATAAGGGTTCTTTATCTTTCTTGTTAGTTTGCTCCCCCTTGAGATTTCTGCTTTCTCTTGCTCATTCAATCTCTTCATTGAGGTTGAATGGTTAAGAGTTAGTTATTGATCTCAAGGGTCGTATTTTCTCACGGACTAGCACTTCATTTCATATGCGTTCTCTACCCTTCCCTTGATCTTGCAAGTTCTTCATTGAGCTTGCAAGTTTAAGGGTTGGCTATTGAGCACATGCTTGGCTTGGGTCCTAGTTCCGTATTCTTTTTATTACCCGCTTTTTATTACTTGTCTTTTTATTACTTGCATTTTCTTTCATGCATTTTATTCATGCTCTTTAATACTTGTATCTTTTCTTTTCTTTGTTCTTTTCTTTTTGTTCTCTTTTGTTCATATTGTGAATGTTGTAATTATTGTTATTGTTAAGAATTAATACGGTTTTATAAGTTAACATTTCTTTGCCAATTCCTTTTCCCGTTATTTTCCATTTGAACTTCGCCCAAACCATACGCAAGCGCTCCGTTAGACACCCTACCCTGACAAGGTAACAGTGATTTCTAACCACGACCGGTTGCGTTCGGTTTAGCCGGAGGCGAAGGCAAGAGACAAGAACGGAAGGACAAGGGTAAATAAGCCGGATTCCACGAATACTGCGCTTAAATCCCCTAATCCACGTTATTACCGATTGCTTAGCTTCAATTGGTCAACACTCGGCTCAAAGGTTTTTGAGTACGGATTTCTTAGCTTACAATCTCGTATTTTCTTAACAACCTTATACTTGCAGATAAACACATAGGTTAGACAAAACACACATACAAGATTCTTTATTGACTCGTCTAAGACAAGAAGGTAAGATAACACCATCTCCCTGTGGACCGACCCGTGCTCACCGGCTAGCTGCAAAGCGACACCGTCCTGATCGCGGTTACACTTTATCTTTGAACATCCGACACACCATCGGCGTGCGATTAAATGGCGCCGTTGCCGGGGAGACGGTAGCGTATTTTTTTTCTTGTTATTCGGGTTAATATTCTTTTTGTATATATATAAAAAAATATTCTTTTTGTTTTTTTTGGACAATATTTTTGTGGGCAAGTGTGCAGATTTTTGCAGATTTGCAAACTGCGATTGTGGGAGCAAAGTGTACATTCAAAGTTAAGGTGATTACGGAGTACAGTGCCAAAGATCCGGGTAGTTTGACCCGCGCAAGCGAACCATTCAAGCTTACCGGATTTGATTCAACGGGGGTTTCCTAACCCAAAACTTAACGGTACGTACTTTACTAACACCTTCTTCTCAAATCCGACGCTTCCAATGTACTATTCTTTGCAGGATTCTTTGCAAGTTCGCTAGCAAACGCCAAAATTGACTAACCCGTATTTGTTGCAGCGCCGCGCTTAAAATAAAAGAAAAAACGATTGTTTGATTCTTTATAGAATTTTTGAATTGCGCATTGCATACATTAATACGGACTTAAGGGCAAGCGAACCCCACAACATACGGTAAAGGATTTCATCACCTTTTCCGTGGCCCACAAATCACGAACTTGAGCATAACGATAACCCGCACAAATTTTAAAAAGAAACTAGACTTTAAGCCTTAAGGACTTCGCGCTCACTAGGAGAAGTTAACTGTATTTAGAAGCTTGCTTAACGGTATATTGTTTACGGGGTGTCTAGGAAAGTGTTAACGGCAAAACCGCCAAAAGAGAAAGAGTTATTTAATTAAGGAACTTCGCGAAAGCGTTGGAAAACCTCCCCTTATCTCTGCATTTACCTGGCCTCGTGATCAGTGTATCTTGAGCCTGTTTCTCGACACAGTTTTACTTCGACAATCAAGTTCTCGAGCAGGTCTAGTTGACCTAGGTGAACCCTAGAACGATTAGGTGTGTGGTATTTTTGTGTCGTGATTATTTTTGTCCATATTCTTTTTTGTGTATATTTCATTCTTCTGCTAACAACTAACTAAAAAAAAAAAATCACATTCTTTTTCCCCTCCTTTTCTCCACCTTTCTCTCTCTCTCTTCATATCATGGGTACTCTATCTTGCCGAACTTTGGTACCCCCAACCAGACATCACCTCATATGGTTCTTGTTTTGGCCGAACTTCGAACGACCCCTCCATGCCAAAAATTTCATTGAGAGATCGGATAGCAGCGTCTAGGACAAACACTTGCACTCCTCATTCCACTTTGTATCAACCATTTCAACCTCCCGCACCCGCTAATGTTGATACCCCTTCTGCAAGTCGTCCTTTGTCCATCGCTGAACGTATCGAACAATCCCGTAGCCGATCTTTCACTCCTTTCACCACTACAAATTCTTGGGATCAACAATTCCATTCACCTTCTTATCCCAATGTTGATCCCACTCCTGTCCAGCCATTCAACTCCTACCAATCCTACCCTAATTTTGCACCTTCCCTAGACATTGCATCAGAACCGCAATTTGGGAGTTTTCAGTATCCAAACAACTTTGAATCTTTTACTGAAACCCCTTCACAACCAATGTCTAGTCTAGAACAGTCCTTGGAAGAATTTAGGGTAGCTTCACAACAGACGATGGATTTGAATGCGTCCCTTGCCGCCCTCATGCAACCTAGTGACCCGGTAGCTAGTTTTCAACTAGCTTCAACTTTTTCAATGTATGATGAGGCGGCAGGACAGGCTGTGAATTTGAGTGGAGAGAGTGAGATGTACCCCCTTCCAAATCAACCCTACCCGTTTCAACTTGAATCCCACAACTCCGGTTTTGAATGTCTATCAAGTGTCCCAAATGAGTTATCAATTGAAGATAGAATGATGAATGAGTTGTGCGACTTCGTAGTGTTTGATTTGCCCGATTGTGAAGGGTCTCTTCCGAGTGAAACCGATCCTAAACCTTTTGACCTCTACACCTCCAACTTAGAACCTGAATTGATTACTATCCATGCTTTTGATGAGGTGTCAGAGAATTTTGATTTTCACTTGATTGAGGATATAGACGCTGGGAACATTTTGGATGATGAACCCGTAGATTTGGCTGAGTTTGTCTCTTCAAATCATCATCCCGAGTCTTTAACTGTTTTTCCCGAACTTCATATGCGTCTGGATTTTGAAGAAAAGTTCATGGATGTACTAAATTTTGAGGAGAACATTGAGGATAGTTTTGACGATGAACCAGTTTTAATTGATGAGTCGGATTTACCAATTCATCCTGTTCCTTCCACTGACTGTGTCCACCCTCCTGAGCCTATAACCGATACCCTTCCTCAACCACTTCCCTCCATCCTTTCAGTCATTCCGACCTTGCCAGAACCCGTATCATTTTCATTTACTATGTCTGGTTTACCAAGTTCGGCGTACCCATGGTTTCTCACGAACCTTGAGGGATTCGATCCAATTTCTCGACGGGTAAATATATTAGCACAATCGCTTTTTACATATCGCTCATCACAAATTGTGCTAATCTATTTACTCCATTTGCACCCTCAAGTTCGTACTCCACTTCTTTTTCCCTTCCGCCATTCTTCTTCTCATCTACCGAGACCGCATTCCACTTCTCTCCACAAGCGGTCTCGCGTATTTTCTATCTCTTTTCTCTACGCCTTCTTCCACCGACCACTGCTTCATCATGATTAGATTTTTGAATGGTTGGTGTTAACTTTTGGCCTGTGTAAGGCCTTCTATAAATTGACACTGTTCTTTCCCCCCTAATCCTGAACTTCATCGATTAACAGTGGAAACACTGTTTCACTTAAGTTTGGGGGGAACCTTTTTTTTTTTGTATATATTTTTGGTTTTCCTTTTTTTGTTTTTGTATATAATTTGTTTTTAGAGGAGCGCCGGCAATTTTTACCCTCTTGGTATAGCCTGACAGTGAGGGCACTGTCAAGTTTAAGTTTGGAGGTGTGCTCGGTAAGCTTTCTTCCTTCGCATTCATTTGTATATTTTGCATTTGCATACCTAATTTAAAAACCCATAAAAATTGAAAAATTTTCCTAAAAAATAAAAACTTTGTCGTCAAGTTAGCTAATAGGGTAACTTAGATTTTTATTCTGAAAGTTTAGTTGATATGTTAGCAATAACTAAATTCTAGGCTAAGAAATTGAAAACCCTAAAAATAACCCTCATTCTGTCTAACTTTGGTAAGTATACGTCCTTACAATTTTTGAGTTCAGTTCTTGAGTTAAGTCAAGATGAAGGGAAAGTATTGAAGCTTTGCTGAAGGATAAGTCTAAAAAATAGTTTCTTTTCTTGAGTTCAAATTTAGAAAGTATATACCCTACAAACTGCACTAACACGCACCTTGAAACTTGGGATAGTAGAGGATACCTAGAAATACTCTTGCCTAAAAGCCTAGTATGAAAGAAAAAAACGGTATTTGAAGCTAAACACCAAAAGAGCATATTGAAAAATATATCCGGTCTTGAAAAAGAAAAAGAAAAAGAAAAAAAAATAGAATAAAATCAAGACCTGGAGACTGCTATTTACGCTTTAAGTTCACATATTCAGTAATCGGCCGTTAGTGCCTCAAGAAGCATTAATAGTCGCATGAAAGGTATGTGAGCAAAACCGTCCATCCTTAATGAAAAGAAGTAGTATTAGGTATTAGGGCAAGGGTACTATAGCTTGAATTGAATTCTTAAGTGTAGGGATGCAAATACACACACACGTAGGGATATACAATCGATGTTTGGATAAGAGATAGAGATGAAGAATAAGACTTGTGTTTTCTGTAAAGTAGATAAAAATCCCTGATTTGAGGCAGCGCTTTAGAAGGAAAACTCAGGAGATCCAAGGTTAAATAGATAGGAGGCGTGAAGAATAAAGGTTGGATATTTCTAACTTAGGATGATAGAATTTCTAACGTTAATACTGAACTGTAGGAGTAGAATCGACGTTAACTTATGACACTAATTTGACGGGATTTTGTGGGTGTAATCCGCTGAAAACCCTCAGGAGACAACACTCCTCCTACTAGGGACACCTAGAGGTTTAACGGCTTGTTGCACGCGCTCAGTGCAATCGCGTTCCCTGCGAAAGTGCGGTTATCATTTTATTTTTGTGAATAAATGGTTTTGCTCGGGACGAGCAAAAGTTAAGTTTGGGGGTATTTGTTCATCACAGAATATTGCATTTTATACCGCCCATTCTTACGCTCGTTTGTTTATAGGTAGGTGCTTTTAATCCGTGTTTGCTACATGTTTACAGAATACAGGTTTCCAGTCCAAATATTGCAAATCAACACTAAATCTCCACATTTACGGCAAAATCCAGAACATCTGTCACAGACAGATAAAAGCCGGGTTCCATTAGCCGTCCCGTACCAGTTCAGAAGAGGGGACAAAAATAGTCGTCATTTGGGACTAAAGCAAAAATTAAAGTCAAAAGGAGATAAAGTCAAAAAAGAAAAGAATGTAATCTTGGACATTGAAATCTGTAAATATTCTGAAGACTTCTGTGTAATATGAAGATTGCAAACACGTGGGAAAAACCAACCAGGCTCACCAACCAAAACGCACCCATCAACTCCACTACTTGGCCGCGTTTCCGCGGCCAATGGGGGGCATTGGCCGCGGAAACGCGGCCATACTGTGGGCTCTTTGTGTCGTGTTTCAGGGGTGTTTTGGGTATTTCATGTTATGGCTGCTGGTTGCCCTAGAACTTCAACTCCCTGCCTATAAATACAGCAGAACAGAGCTTAACCAGGAGAGCCATTTTAGAGCAATTTTTAGTTCTTGATTTTTGTTGTTTTGTTCTTCTTCTTCCTCTTCTTCATTCTTTCTCCATTAAATTGTAGTGAGAGCTTTTGAGTGGAAGATTAATGAAGATGAGGGTTCTTTATCTTTCTTGTTAGTTTGCTCCCCCTTGAGATTTCTGCTTTCTCTTGCTCATTCAATCTCTTCATTGAGGTTGAATGGTTAAGAGTTAGTTATTGATCTCAAGGGTCGTATTTTCTCACGGACTAGCACTTCATTTCACATGCGTTCTCTACCCTTCCCTTGATCTTGCAAGTTCTTCATTGAGCTTGCAAGTTTGAGGGTTGGCTATTGAGCACATGCTTGGCTTGGGTCCTAGTTCCGTATTTTTTTTATTACCCGCTTTTTATTACTTGTCTTTTTATTACTTGCATTTTCTTTCATGCATTTTATTCATGCTCTTTAATACTTGTATCTTTTCTTTTCTTTGTTCTTTTCTTTTTGTTCTCTTTTGTTCATATTGTGAATGTTGTAATTATTGTTATTGTTAAGAATTAATACGGTTTTATAAGTTAACATTTCTTTGCCAATTCATTTTCCCGTTATTTTCCATTTGAACTTCGCCCAAACCATACGCAAGCGCTCCGTTAGACACCCTACCCTGACAAGGTAACGGTGATTTCTAACCACGACCGGTTGCGTTCGGTTTGGCCGGAGGCGAAGGCAAGAGACAAGAACAGAAGGACAAGGGTAAATAAGCCGGATTCTACGAATACTGCGCTTAAATCCCCTAATCCACGTTATTACCGATTGCTTAGCTTCAATTGGTCAAGACTCGGCTCAAAGGTTTTTGAGTACGGATTTCTTAGCTTACAATCTCGTATTTTCTTAACAACCTTATACTTGCAGATAAACACATAGGTTAGACAAAACACACATACAAGATTCTTTATTGACTCGTCTAAGACAAGAAGGTAAGATAACACCATCTCCCTGTGGACCGACCCGTGCTCACCAGCTAGCTGCAAAGCGACACCGTCCTGATCGCGGTTACACTTTATCTTTGAACATCCGACACGCCATCGGCGTGCGATCAGTGACTCCTTTAGCAAAACTGGAAAAGCCTCAAAATCACTCCATTTCAAAACTTCATTTGATTCTACAACGATATCAAGTTCATTACGCTCATGGTTTTATGAAAACCAGCGTAGCCCTCCGTCATTTCAGATAAGTACTACTTAGTATTCGTGCTACGGTAGTTTGGCATTCGTCAAGGCGTAGTGTACGGTAGCTAACTAGTATTTATCTGCTTATGCATATGATGCAGATTGGATTAGGGTATTCATACGGCGTTGTTTGGCATTCGTCAAGGGTCGTGCGGGTGGGTTTAATTCAATCAAGAAATGTACGGGTTGAACTTGACTAGTGGACTATGGGTTGTTTGGCATTCGTCAAGGTCATAGAACACTAGGGGTAAAATATTATCGGGAATTTCAAGTGTTGAAATTTGCAATGAGAGTGCATACCTTCTATGAGATAGTTGGATCCCGATACCCACTGCGAGTAAGAGTTACTCCTGGGAGAGTTTTACACATTGCAATTAGCTGATCAAGTAGGTGTCTAGAAAGGTGTCAACGGGGTTACGCCTCTGGGAAAACGAGGTTTACAATAATTAGGTTCGTGCGAAAGCACGGGGGACCTCCCTCAAAGTACCGACACTGGCCTGGCTGAAAGATTGGTGAACTTGTAGTGTGTAATTAATCCCGGCTAATCTTTCCTTTTAGGGTTTGGAGGAAGATTTGATAAAAAGCAGTGGGAGCCATCCTGATTAGATAAGATAATAACCAATCTGATCTTGCACGAGCATACGCTAAAGTGTTTTCTTCTCTCTCTCTCCAGGTAGCGACCAGTTCATGCCTTAATCAAGATAATAATATGGATGTATTGACCGAACCCGCATGTTATACTGTGCAGGGGAACGTTGGACCCGTTCTATCTTATAAGTGTTATAAGAATGAACAGGAAACAGGAGAATATCTGGATTCTCACACCGCCCAAACGGAGAACATGCATGTTGATGCATCATCTTCGGGTGTGTTTGTCATTGAGAACTGTTTCTCAGTTCACCCTACGTCCTGGGTTTTAGATACCGGATCAGGATCCCACATATGTAAGATGTTACATGGGCTGCGAAAAGGTAGAGAACTGGGAAAAGGTGATCATTCCGTTCAAGTAGGGAACGGTGCAAATGTTGCAGCCAAAGCAGTTGGCGAATATCACCTTGTATTACCAAGTGGTGATACAATAATTCTGAATGAGTGCTATTATATACCAAACATGATGTGCAACATTATATCTGTTTCTTTATTGAGTAAAGAAGGATATAATTTTGTAGTAAAGGAAAATGTTATGAACATATTCCTAGATCAAAAGTTGATTGTATCAGGCTCGCTACATAATGGCATATTCATTCTAAATCAAAATACAGTCCTCAATATACAAAACACACACAAGAGGAAGAGTTCAGAAATGAACGAATCCTTCTTGTGGCATTGTAGACTTGGTCATATCAATGCGACACGACTGGCTAAGTTACATAAGGATGGTTATTTGAATCCATTCGAATTATCATCTTATGATACTTGCCATTCATGTCTCAAAGGAAAAATGACCAAAGCTCCGTTTAGTGGACACGGAGAAAGAATTACTGAACTCTTAGGACTGGTATATAGTGATGTATGCGGTCCCATGTCTACCCTTGCCAGGAACTATTCTTCCTACTTCATTACATTCACTGACGATCTCTCTAGATACGGGCATGTGTTCCTATTGAAACACAAGTCTGAAGCTTTTGAGAAATTCAGAGAATATAAGCACGAAGTAGAGAACCAAACAGGCAAAAGTATTAAGATCCTTCGATCTGATCGAGGAGGAGAATACTTGAGCAATGAGTTCCAAGATTATCTAAAAGAGAATGGGATTCTCTCTCAGCTTACTCCACCTTATACACCACAGCACAACGGTGTATCGGAACGAAGGAATCGCACCCTATTAGATATGGTGCGTTCAATGATGAGTACAGCTGAGTTACCTATTTCCTTCTGGGGGTATGCGCTTGAGACAGCCATACACCTATTGAATATGGTTCCTACCAAATCAGTGCCTACCACTCCATATAAGATATGGAAAGGGAAGAGACCATCTCTTAAGTATGTTAAGATATGGGGTTGTCCAGCCTATGTCAAAAGACAAAATCCGGACAAACTTGAGGCAAGATCTGTCTTATGTAAGTTTGTAGGATATCCCAAAAATTCACAAGGGTATATCTTCTACCATCCCGAGGAACAAAAAGTGTTTGTTTCTCGGCATGCCACTTTCTTAGAAAAAGGTTTTCTTATGAAACAGATTAGTGGTATTGAGGTAGAACTGGAAGAGGTTCCAGCAACACAAACTGCAACAGAAGACTTGATAGAACCAGAGGATTTAGTAGAACTCGACGAACCCCAGCCTCTCCGCCGATCTAGTAGGGTATCTCGTCCACCTGAGAGATACTACGGTTTTCTCATTGACGGTGGAAGCGAGGATTGCATCATGGAGGATGATGACCCAACTAGTTTCGAGCAGGCCATCACGAGTAGTGACTCAGTGAAATGGCTGGATGCTATGCGGTCCGAGATGGAATTCATGTACACCAACAAAGTATGGACTTTGGACGTTGCTCCTGAAGGGGTAAAACCCATTGGGAGCAAGTGGATCTTCAAGAAGAAACTTGGTGTAGATGGGAAAGTGGAGACTTTCAAAGCTAGACTTGTAGCAAAGGGTTTTTGTCAAAGACCAGGTGTGGACTATGACGAGACCTTTTCTCCAGTGGCTATGCTTAAATCCATCCGGATCATGCTTGCCATCGCTGCATATCATGATTATGAAATCTGGCAAATGGATGTTAAGACCGCCTTTATAAACGGTGATTTAGAAGAGTGCGTGTACATGACTCAGCCAGAGGGCTTCGTAGACAGTGGGAGCAGCGGAAAGGTGTGCAAGCTGCTTAAATCCATTTATGGATTAAAGCAAGCATCGCGGAGTTGGAACATCTGCTTTGACGTCGTTATCAAAGAGTTTGATTTCGTCAAAAATCCAGATGAACCTTGTATCTACAGGAAGGTGGCAGAGAGTAAGGTTGTCTTCCTCGTATTGTACGTGGACGACATACTCTTGATAGGAAATGATATTCCTATGCTGCAATCGGTCAAGCTCTTCTTATCACAAAGATTTTCAATGAAAGATCTTGGTGATGCCTCCTACATATTGGGAATTAGGATCTATAGAGATAGATCCAAAAGGATTTTGGGATTGTCCCAATCCAGGTACATTGACACCATACTAAAGAGGTTTAGTATGGAAGAGTCCAAGCGTGGGAACTTGCCCACGATCTTTGGAGTCACTCTCTCCAAAGAGATGTCTCCCAAGACTGATTTGGAGAGAGCTCGCATGCAAGGGATACCCTATGCTTCGGCAGTAGGCTCTATCATGTATGCGATGCTATGTACCAGACCCGATGTGGCATACTCACTAAGTGTAGTGAGCAGGTATCAAGCTGATCCTGGAGAGAGTCACTGGACAGCTATGAAGAGCATTCTCAAGTACTTGCGAAGGACTAGAGATATGTTCTTGGTGTATGGTAACGGAGAGCTCCAAGTGGAGTCCTTTACCGATTCGAGCTTCTAGAGTGATAAGGACGACTCTAAGTCGCAGTCGGGTTTTGTCTTTACCCTTTACGGAGGGGCGGTTAGCTGGAAGAGTTCCAAGCAGGAAACCGTGGCAGACTCGACGATGGAGGCTGAATACATCGCTGCCAACGATGCTGCCAAAGAGGCTGTCTGGATCAAGAAGTTCATTACTGAACTTGGAATGGTTCCATCCATTGAGCGTCCAATACCTTTGTATTGCGATAACAATGGAGCGGTGGCTTTGGCCAAGGAACCCAGGTCCCATCAGCGATCCAGGCATATTCTGAGGCGGTATCACCAGATCCGGGAGATAGTTGATCGCCGGGAGATCGAGGTCAGGAGGGTTGACACGAAGAACAACACGGCGGATCCACTCACGAAGGCCATTCCCCAGACACAGTTTGAGAGACTCTTCGGGATGCTCGGTATGCGATACTACAGCAGCTGGCCCTAGTGCAAGTGGGAGATTGTTAGTTGTATGTATGCCCTAGAGGCCAGTATTGTACAGATGTTGTATATTATATTGGATGCTTGGACATATATAGAGATGACTTTCTTGCTCGATATGATAGTATGCTATCTGGTTACTCTTTATCTTAACATGTACACTAGTCTCTTTATACTATCTTGTAGTTACATGTTGGTAAAGCCCTTAGGATGTGTACTTGACTACCTGGACTATGATGCAGATCATACTAGTGGGAACATGGTAGTCCATAAGTACATCCTTCAAGGTCCCTAGTCGTGGGTGTATCGAGACGGGGCATCGATATACCAGAGTAGACTAGCGTATATGCTTCTCGACCCATGTGATGGGCGATGGATGATCCCATATCCATTGGTGTTTGACATCAGAGATGGTATACGGGTGCTCAGTGGAGACTGGGTACACTGGACGGACTCGCCGAGAACTCCCAGATGGTATTATACCTCACGTCAGATGGCAGTTCTCAGATGACACTTGTGCAGGTTAGTCTGTAGACCCGAGATCGTCATAGAGTCTTGTGTGATTCCCACTGTGCTTTGATATCCACCTTACCACGTCCATGAGGGCGTGCAAAACGGTGGTCTTTGGGTACGGTCCCGAGTCACATGGAGGCAATGAGCGATAGGAGGGGTTTCGTCTCTCCCGGTATTAGGGGTTGATGTTGCGCTGTGCTCGATTGGCCGTAACAGGGAAGTCCCTGGCCAGGGCTGATCAGAGATTTGCTGGTAAGTGTTACCAGTAGTTTCTCGACCCGTTATGAGCCTCACATTGGCACGACTTATCGAGTATTGGGGTCTGACGTTTACCACCCTTAGACTTGATATGCGACGTATCAGACGAACAGACCGGACTGTACGGTAAGTGTTACTGGTTGGATTCACAGGAGTGTGAGCGGGCTAGCTCGTCGATCTTCTGATCGCTCAATACCCGGGTGGCCGTTACGTTTAGCAGACCGCTTGCGGCTTGTGGGTGCTTGATATGATCATCATCTGCTACCGGCGTATTGACGAGTCTTTAGAGTCCTACACAGAGGTTTCCTGGCTCAAGCGAAACGAAATAGGAGCGCATATGAGATATGTGCAGGACCGAGAATAATGCGTGTATGTGATACCGCATTTCATTCTCGCGATATATGTTTCGATTGGTGATATTGGATATGACCTAGTTATCGAATCATAGATTCGATAAATCAATACATTGGATTCTAGTCGGTTATGTGCGACATGACCGGATCATTGAATCAAATGTTGATTTAATGATTTAATGTATAATTATATATTTGATATATTACTTTGCATTAACTAGTATTGGTTCACTTTAAATGGATATTCTCACTTGATGTGCAAATTGTATATGTGATATATTTTTGTGCACATGTATGTATCATGTTTGATGATGCATGTTCATTTGGTTAAGTGTATAGAATTAAACTTAGGTTAAGAAAGTAATTAGGGTTTTTATCTATCCATTCTTTTATTTATTCATTTTTGGAAAAAGAATGGGATAAGAATACAAAATGGTTGCTTTCATTCTTGAACATTGTTGAAGCTTCATGAAGCCTTGACTTTGTGACCATTTTGTCTTCACACAAAACCCTAACCATTCTTCTAACCTTAGTTAACTCTCTACACTTAACTATGGTTCTTTTTATGAAAAGTATTGATTTAATTTTATTTTAACTCAACACTTATCATATTCTTTCTTCTTCTTCATCTTCATCTTCAAGGAGAAAGCTTGATGCCATCAATGGCAACTTGATTTCTAAAGTGAGAAATCCAATTCTAAAGTGAACCCACCTCCTATTTCTTCACCCTCTACCTCTTGCCAAGTTGTTTTGGGTGTTTTCTTCACAAGTTTCACAACTTTGTGAAGTCGGAGCTTGAACTTGTGATGCCTCGACGTAGATCGTCTTTGACACGAAGCCGACGACCTATTCCGCTCGCTTTCCCGATGAAACCGATGAACGAGTCTAAGATTGGAAAAGGACAGCGAGAGGAGCACTACGTGGAGCTAAGGAAGTGGATATCCGGATCTACAAAGGTTGTAGAATCTAACTTTTAGTTAAGTAGTTAACTAGATTATCTTTTCGCCTAAACATCTAGTCTAAGATCCGTAGTCTAGGGTTTCTCGGCACCATTTTTTTTAAATTGGCATGTTCGATGCCTTGTGAGACCTCACTAGAGTGCCTAGGAACCTTTCATTTCTTGCTCGATATGATAGTATGCTATCTGGTTACACTTTACCTTAACGTGTACACTGATTGTCTCTCTGTTACATGTTGGTAAAGCCCTTAGGATGTGTACTTGACTAACTGGACTATGATGCAGATCATACTAGTGGGGACATGGTAGTCTATATGTACATCCTTCAAAGTCCCTAGTCGTGGGTGTATCGAGACGGGGCATCGATATACCAGAGTAGACTAGCGTGTAGCTTCTCGACCCATATAGATGGGCGATGGATGATCCATATCCATTGGTGTTTGACATCAGAGATGATATACGGGTGCTCAGTGGAGACTGGGTATACTGGACGGACTCGCCGAGAACTCCTAGATGGTATTATACCTCACGTCAGATGGCAGTTCTCTGGTGACACTGGTACAAGTTAGTCTGTAAACCCGAGATCGTCATAGAGTCTTGTGTGATTCTCACTGTGCTTTGATTTCCATCATACCACGTCCAAGAGGGCGTGCAAAAAGGTGGCTTTTGGGTATAATCCCGAGTCACATGGAGGCAATGAGCGATAGGAGGGGTTTCGTCTCTCCCGATATAGGGAGTTGATGTTGCGCTGTGCTCGATTGGCTATAACAGGAAGTCCTTGGCCAAGGCTGCATTAGGGATTTACTGGTAAGTGTTACCAGTAGTTTCTCGACCCGTTATGAGCCTCATATCGACACGACTTTTCGAGTTATTTGGGTCTGACGTTTACCACCCCTAGACGAGATATGCGACATATCAGACGAACAGACCGGACTGTACGGTAAGTGTTACTGGTTGGACTCACAGGAGTGTGAGCGGGCCTGCTCGTTGATCTTCTGATCACTTAATACCCGTGTGGCCGTTACGTTTAGCAGAACGCTTGCGGCTTGTGGGTGTTTGATATGATCATCACCTACTGCCGGCGTATTGACGAGTCTTTAGAGTCCTACACAAGGGTTTCCTGGCTCAAGCGAAACGAAATAGGAGCGCATATGAGATATGTGCGGGACCGAGAATAATACCAGTATGTGATACTGTATTCTATTCTCGCGATTTGTGACATTAATCGGTTGTATGCGATATAGCCGGGTTATCGGATCAAGTATTGATTCGATAAGTTGTTACTATTGATATTAGTCGGTTATATGCAATATGACCGGATCGTTAAATCAAGTGTTGATTTAATGATTTAATGTATAATTATATATTTGATATATTACTTTACATTAACTAGTATTGGTTCACTTAAGATTGATTTTCTCACTTGAATGTGCACATTGTTTATATGTGATATATGCAAGTGTACATGTTTGTATCATACTTGATGATACAAACAAGTTGTGTGTATGAGACTTATACCAAATCAAGGTTAAATTAGGGTTTACTATTTTTCTAACAAATAACAAAAGAGTGAGACTTTGGTCAAAGTTATCAAGCTTCATGAAGCTAGAAGAAACTTTGACAAAGTCAAATCTTTTGTCATTTCCTTAGGATATTAGTTAACCCAACCCTTAACCTAATGCTTTGGTTAAATCTCTACATGAGTTAAGCATGAGGGCTTAACTCAACCATGGTGCTATAATTAAAAGGATAAGTTTCATTTGGATTCATTATCTTTTTTATTCTTTCTTCTTCTTCATCTTCATCAAGCTTCAAGAAAGCATGCTACCTCCAATGGTGCCATGAGAAAAAGAGTGAGAAATCCAATTCTAAAGTGAACCCACATCCTATTTCTTCATCCTCTACTACTTGCCATGTATCATAGGGTGTTCTCTTCATAAAGTTTTTGACCAAGTGAAGGAATAGCTTGAGTTTGAGTCTCCCCGACGTAGATCATCTTCGGCCTCGAAGTCAACGACCTAGCCCGATTATTTCTCCGACGAAACCAATACTAGAGTCCGGGATCCGGTTGATCGCAGTGGAGGGACGTCATCACGAAGCTAAATAAGTGGAGGACCGGATCTACAATGGTTGTAGTCACTTTCACATAGTAGCAAAGTAGTTTGCTTGCATAGTTTTCGCCTAATCTCTAGTTAACGATCTTACATAGAGTTTCTCGGCACCTAAAAATTTGAATTTGGCATGGTAGATGCCTTGTGGAACCTGTTGAGTGTGCCTAGTAACCCTAGATCCATACCCCTCCCGATTATCTTGTTAGTTAGATATATAGTTTTCTTAGTAGATGTTAGGCTAGACCGATATCATACCCATTTAAAAAAGTAACGAATAGGGAGTATTTTAAAGACAGGCAAAGGGATTCTACGGATATTTTCAAAAGATGCTTATTTTCTTAAAAACACCGTATCCCTTATTTTCCTAAAAACCCAGATTCGTCTACTTTCAAATGGCAAAACAGTATGACATAGATACATTGATGTAGATTTTGCACTGCCGTGTTTATTATTCATTTGCCGCATATCCTTGCTGTTCGCATCGCATCGAATGTTTAAATATGTTTAATGTTATATCAAAATCATGCAGTTAGGACACCAGTGTAGGGTTACTAGGCACTCTCACAAGGGTCTACAAGGAATCAACCATGCCGAATTTAAATTTTTCAAGTGCCGAATAACCTAAAGTGAGGATCTTTGCTATAAAATTAGGGTTAACGAAGCATGTAAACAACTTTACATCTAAGAGAGAGGGATTACAACCTTTGTAGTCCGCTCCTTCGCTTCATAAGCTCCAAGTAGTAGTCCCTTCGCCGCGATCCACGATCTCCCAGATTCAAAAGAGGCTTCATAAGTCGAACGATCCAGGCTTGCTTGAATTCTTCCTTTTCGAAGATGATCTACCTTGAAGAATCTTTAACTCAAGCTCTCACTTCTCTAATCAAGTATTAGAGAAGTGAACACCATAATCTAAGTGGCTAGAATAGATGAGGATGATGAAGTAGGAATTTATCTCTCTTTTATTTTGAAATTCTCACACAAATTCATCACTTAACAATAAGCTAGCAAGCTTTTCAAGGAGGAAGAAGAAGATGATGTCTTTTATGATGAATAATGAATTGTTATTTTATTACAATTACAACCAATGGTTAAGTAAAGAATGGCTTAACCATTGTAGAGATTTAACTAGGGTAAAAGGGTTTGGGTTGGGTTGGGAAATATCTCCACAAATATCAACAAATATCTTTACTTAAAACAAAACATACAGCTTCTAGAAGCTTCATGAAAATGCTAACCCAAATCAAACCCTAACCATGTTTAATCTCCACAAAACATGTTGCATTTGTAATCATAACTTGTTACAATATTATATATTCACATATATAATATATTTTTGTATCAAAAGAATAATATAATTAACATATATCGCATATATATCAATGTATTATCCGGTGAGAAAATGAACCAATAAAGCGAGCTAATATTAGATAATGTAATGTAATATATTACATATATAATTATACATTAAATTATCGAATCAACACTTGATCCGACAATCCGGCTATATCGCATATAACCGACCAATATATCATGTACCGATTCATCGAATCAACACTTGATCTGATGACCTGGCTATATCATATATCACGAGAATAAAATACGGTATCTCATATCTTATTATTCTCGGTCCAGCACATATCACATATGTGCTCATACTCCGTTTTTCCTGAGTCAAGAAACCTCTGTGTAGGACTCTAAAGAATCGTCAATACACCGCAGTAGGTGATGATCATATAAAACACCCACAAGTTGCAAGCGGTCAGGTAAACGTAACAGCCACCCAGGTATTGAGAGACCAGAAGATCAACAAGCAAGCCTGTACATTCTCCTGTGAATCTAAACAGTAACACTACCGTACAGTCCGGTCTCTTCGTCTGATATGTCGCATATCTAGTCTAGGGGTGGTAAACGTCAGACCCCAGTAACCGATAAGTCGTGTCGATATGAGGATCATAACAGGTCGAGAAACTACTGATAACTCTTACCAGTAGCACTCCATATCAGCCTTGGCCAGGGACTTCCAGTCATAGCCAATCCAACACAGCACAACATCAACTCCCTATACCGGGAGAGACGAATCCTCTCCTATCGCTCATTGCCTCTATGTGATTCGGGACTGTACCCAAAAGCCACCATTTTGCATGCCCTCTTAGACGTGGTAAGGTGGATATCAAAGCACAGTGGGAATCACATAAGACTCTATGACGATCTCGGGTCTACAGACTAACCTGTACCAGTGTCACCGGAGAATCGCTATCTGAAGATAGGTATAATACCAATCAGGAGTTTTCGGTGAGTCCGTTTAGTGTACCCAGTCTCCACTAAGCACCCGTACACCATCTTTGATGTCAAACACCGATGGATATGGGATCATCCATCGCCCATCATATGGGTCAAGATGCGTATACGCTAGTCTACTCTGGTTTATCGATGTCCTGTCTCGATACACCCTCGACTAGGAACAGTTATAGGATGCAATCGTCGACTACTATGGCCGCACTAGTATGATCTAATCATAGTCCTAGTTGTCGAGTACATATCCTAAGGGCATTATTAACTTGTGAGAGCAAGACAGTAAACTAATATAAGTCAACATGTTAAGACAAAGTGAAACCAAATAGCATACTATCATATCGAGCAAGCAAGTCCTCTCTATATATATCCAAGCATCCACTATAATATACATCACATATACAACAATGGCCTCTAGGGCATATATATAACTAACAATCTCCCACTTGCACTAAGGCCAGCTGTTGTAGTATCTAATACCCAACATCCCGAAGAGTCTCTCAAACTGTATCTGGGAAATGGCCTTCGTGAGTGGATCCGCAATGTTGTCCTTCGTATCAACTCTCCTGACCTCGATCTCCCGGCGATCAACTATCTCCCGGATCAGGTGATACCGCCTCCGAATATGTATGGATTTTTAATGGGGCCTGGGTTCCTTGGCTAAAGCCACAGCTCCATTGTTATCATAATACAAAGGTATTGGATGCTCAATGGACAGAACCACACCAAGTTCAGCGATGAACTTCTTCATCCAGACAGCCTCTTTGGCAGCATCATTGGCAGCGATGTATTCAGCCTCCATCTTCGATTCTGCAATGGTTTCCTGTTTGGAACTCTTCCAACACACCACTTCTCCATTGAAGGTAAAGAAAAATCCCGAGTGCGACTTAGAGTCATCCTTATCACTTTGGAAGCTAGAATCGGTAAAGGACTCCACCTAGAGTTCACCGTTATCATACACCAAGAACTTCTCTTTAGTCCTTCTCAAGTACTTGAGAATGTTCTTCACAGCTATCCAGTGACTCTCTCCAGGATTTGCTTGATACCAACTCACTATACTTAGTGAGTATGCTACATCGGGTCTGGTACATAGCATCACATACATGATAGAGCCTACTGCCGAAGCATAGGGCATCCCTTGCATGCGGGCTCTTTCCAAATCAGTCTTGGAAGACATCTCTTTGGAGAGAGTGAGTCCAGAGATCATGGGTTGGTTCCCATGCTTGGATTCTTCCATACTAAACCACTTTAGTATGGTGTCTATGTACCTGGATTGGGATAATTCCAGTGTTAGTTTAGATCTATCTCTATAGATCATAATTCCCAGTATGCAGGAGGCATCACCTAGATCATTCATTGAGAAACTTTGTGATAAGAAGAGCTTGACCGATTGCAGCATAGGAATATCATTTCCTATCAAGAGTATGTCATCCACGTACAATACAAGGAAGACAACCTAACTCTCTTTAACCATCTTATAGATACAAGGTTCATCTACGCTTTTGATGAAGTCAAACTCTTTGAATACAACATCAAAGCAAATGTTCCAACTCCGCGATGCCTGCTTTAACCCATATATGGATTTAAGCAGCTTGCACACCATTCCGCTGCTCCCACTATCTATGAAGCCCTCCGACAGAGTCATGTACATGCACTCTTCTAAATCACCATTTAGAAAGGCGGTCTTAACATCCATCTGCCAGATTTCGTAGTCATGGTATGCAACAATAGCAAGTAAGATCCGGATGGACTGAAGCATAGCCATTAGAGAAAATGTTTCGTCATAATCCACACCTGGTCGTTGACGAAAACCCTTTGCAACAAGTCTAGCTTTTAAAATCTCAACTTTTCCATCTACACCAAGTTTCTTCTTAAAGATCCATTTGCTCCCAATGGGTTTTACCCCTTCAGGAGCAACTTCTAAAGTCCATACTTTGTTGGTGTATATGGATTTCATCTCAGATCGCATTGCATCCAGCCATTTCAAAGAGTCTCCACTCGTTATGCCTGCTCGAAACTAGTCGGGTCATCATCTTCCATGATGCAATCCTCGCTCCTACCATCAACGATAAAACCGTAGTATCTCTCAGATGGATGAGGAATCCTACTAGATCGGCGGAGAGGCTGAGGTTCGTTGGTTACTACTGAATCCTCTGGTTCTACTAAATCTTCTGTCGTAGTTTTGTTGCTGGAATTTCTTCCAGTTCTACCTTCTCGCCACTAATTTCCTTTGCAAGAAATTCCTTTTCTAAAACGGTGGCATGTCGACAAACAAACACCTTTTGTTCCTCAGTGTGGTAGAAGATATACCCTTGTAAGTTCTTAGGATATCTTACAAACATGCATAGGACAGACCTTGCCTCGAGTTTGTCCGGATTGTGCCTTTTGACATAGGCCGGACAACCCCATATCTTAACATACTTAAGAGATGGTCTCTTCCCCTTCCATATCTCATATGGAATGGTAGGCACTGATTTGGTCGGAACTATATTCCATAGGTGTACGGCTGTCTCAAGCGCATACCCCCAAAAGGAAATAGGCAACTCAGCATTGCTCATCATAGAGCGCACCATATCTAATAGGGAGCGATTTCTCCGCTCTGATACACCGTTGTGATATGGTGTATAAAGAGGAGTAAGCTGAGAGAGAATCCCATTCTCTTTTAGATAGTCCAGGAACTCATTGCTCAAGTATTCTCCTGCTCGATCAGATCGAAGGATCTTAATACTTTTACCCGTTTGGTTCTTTACTTCGTGCTTATATTCCCTGAATTTCTCGAAAGCTTCAGATTTGCGTTTCATTAGGAACACATGTCCATATCTTGAAAGATCGTCAGTGAATGTAATGAAGTAGGAAAAACCGTTCCTGGCATGTGTAGACATGGGACTGCATACATCACTATGTATCAGTCCCAAGAGTTCTGTAACTCTTTCTACGTGTCTACTAAACGGAGTTTTGGTCATTTTTCCTTTGAGACATGAATGGAAAGTTTCATAAGATGATAATTCGAACTGATTCAAATATCTATCCTTATGTAACTTAGCTAGCCGTGTCGCATTGATATGACCTAGTCTATAATGCCATAAGAAGGATTCGTTCATTTCTGAACTCTTCCTCTTTTGTGTGTTTTGTATATTAAGGACTGTAGTTTGATTGAGAACGTATATGCCATTATGTTACGAGCCTGATCCAAACAACTTTTGATTTAGGAAGATGTTCATAACATTATCCTGTACTACAAAATTATCTCCTTCTTTACTTAATAAAGAAACTGATATAATGTTGCACATCATGTTCGGTATATAACAGCACTCGTTCAGAATCAATGTATTACTACTTGGTAATACAAGGTGATATTCGCCAACAGGTTTGGCTGCAATATTTGCACCATTCCCTACTGTTACGAAATAATCACCCATTCCCAGTTCTCTACCTTTACATAGCCTACGTAACGTATTATATATGTGGGATCCTGATCCGGTATCTAATAACCAGGACGTAGAGTAAACTGAGAAACGGTTCTCGATAACTAACACACCTGAAGAAGATGCATCAACATGCCTATTCTTCATTTAGGTGGTGTGAGAATCCAGATATTCTCCTATTTGCTGCTCAGTCTTATAACACTTATAAGAAAGAACGGGACCAACGTTCTCCTGCTCAGTATAATAAGCGGGTTCAGTCAATACATCTATAATATTATCTTGATTAAGGCCTGTCATGGTCGCTACCTGGAGAGAGAGAGAAGAAAACACTTTAGCGTATGCTCTTGCAAGATTAGATTGGTAATTATCTTATCTAATCAGGATGTCTCCCACTGTTTTTATCAAATATTCCTTCAAACCCTAAAAGGTATGATTAGCCGGGATTAATTACACCTTACAAGTTTGCCAATCTTTCAGCCAGATCAGTGTTGGTACTTGAGGGAGGTTCCCGGTGCTTTCGTACGGACCTAATTATAATAAACCTCGTTTCCCCAGAGGCATAACCCCGTTAACACTTTTCTAGACACCTACTTGATCGGCTAATTGTCATGTGTAAAATTCTCCCAGGAGTAACTCTTACTCGCAGTGGGTATCGGGATCCAACTATCTCATACGAGGTATGCAATCTCATTGCAAATTTCAACACTTGAAATTCCCGATAATTCTTTTACCCCTAACGTGCTATGACCTTGACGAATGCCAACAAACCATAGTCTGCTAGTCAAGTTCAACCTGTACATTTCTTGATTGAATTAAACCCAGCCGCACGACCCTTGACGAAAGCCAACAAAGCCGTACGACTATCCTAACCCAATCGCATCATATGGTACAGATAAACAATAGTTAGCTACCGCACACTACGCCTTGACGAAAGCCAACAAATGCAGCACGAATACTAAGTATTACCTATCTGAAATGTCGGAGGGCTACGCAGGTTTTTTCAGAAAACCATGAGCGTAATGAACTTGATATCGTTGTAGAAATAAGTGAATTTGAAAAGGAGTGTTTTTGAGGCTTTTCTAGTTTCGCTAAAGAGGTCACTCCCGGTGAGGGGATCTCGGCTCTTTCCTCATCGAATAAGGTGCAGGGTATATCATATATACCGCTGTCAAAAGCAAGAACTATTGAAGCAATCAAAAACTAAACCGCGAGTTTGTAGCATCTGCGAGTTTTGCTAAAGAGGTCACTCCCGGTAAGGCGATCTCGGCTCTTTTCTCAACGAATAAGGTGCAGGGTATATCATATATACCTCTATGCAAAGCAAAACTGTAGGTATTAGGTTAGTATAGCACCCTATGAAGAGTTTTGAAGCATCACATGACCCAAAGTTTTAATTTTTATGGTGCTAAACCAACATGCAAAGGGATCGATCCTAGAAAATTAGGGTTACGATATAAAAGGCGAACTAATCTAGGGTTTCGAGACTACAACCTTTGTAGCTCCCTTTCGCTGGACTCCTTGGTCTCTAAGGTGTTGAACGAAGTTCCTTTTGATGTCCCCTTGTGTCCACGACGATCCACTGCGGAGATCTCCGTCCAAGCTCGCAACTTCGACAAACCGAAGAGAACACTCTAAACAAAGCGGCTAAGCTTGTGTAGAATGATGTTGTGGTTAGGTTTATCACTTCAAAAACCTATCTTTGAGTGGTATTTGATCACTAGAAAGAACTAGAGAGCAAAAGAGCAAGAGGAAGAAGATGGTGGCAATTTTTAACAAGAGATAAAAGGATAACCCTTGAGTTAAGAAGAAAAAGAAATATATATCACTATATATATTTATTTCCTTCATGACTTCAACCATGATTAAATGATGGATAGTTATTTTAACTTGGGTTTTAAATGATAAAGAGAAGGATAACCATAGGTTAGTGGTAGTTGAGCATGGTTAGGTCAAAGGAAGAATGTAGAAGCATGAATGATTATCCTTTCTTTTTCATTTTCTTTTTAAACCCAAAATGAAATAATAATCCATTATATAATCCATGGTGTGAGTCTTATATTGCCACCATTTCCATATGCTAACAACCATGATGGATGGGTGTATGAATGTATGCATGTATGCACATTCACATGTGCATGAAACTAGCATGAAAGAAAGAAAGAAAAGCACACATGCATGCACACATCCATCATCCAAGAAAAGGTTTTAAGTGAGAAAACTAATGGTTAAATGATAAATCAACACTTGATTTATCAATCCGGTCATATCCCATACGACCCCACCAAAAGCAGTTCACCCGATCAATGTTCGGTATCATATACGCATATTTCAATCGGGTGCATGCGCATATCGCATACGCGCACCACAACGTTTTGCCTGGACTGGGTAACTCCTTTGTGGGACTCTAAGACTCGTCAATACGCCGGCAGAGGGTAATGATCATATCAAGTACCCTCAAGCCGCAAGCGGTCAGCTAAACGTAACGGCCACCCGGGTATTGAGCGATCAGAAGACAACAAGCGAACCTGCTACAACTTCCGTCGAGCCATCCGGCAACACTACCGTACAGTCCGGTCTCTTCATCAGATATGCTGCATATCGAGCCTAGGGATGGTCATGTCGACCCCAATAACTCAATAAGTCATGCCGGTGAATGATCTACAGCAGATCGAGAAACTACTGATAACACTTATCAGCAAATCTCAGCAGCCCTGGCCAGGGACTTACTGATATAACCAGTCGGGCACAGTACAGCATCAACTCCCAATATCGGGAGAGACGAAACCCCTCCTATCGCTCATCGTCTTCGTGTGTCTCGGGACTGTACCCAACGGCCACCTGTTTGCACGACTCAGTAGAGCCATGGTAAGGTGGCAATCAAAGTACAGTGGGAGAACACACAAGACTCCATGACGATCTCGGGTCTACAGACTAACCTGTACCAGTGTCACCTGAGAACTGCTATCCGACGATAGATATAATTCCATATAGGAGTTCTCGGTGAGTCCGTCCAGTGTACCCAGTCACCACTGAGCACCCGTATATGATCTTGATGTCAAACATCGATGAATGTGGGAACATCCATTGCCCATCGTATGGGTCTAGTATCATATACGCTATTCTACTCTGGTATATCAATGCCCCGTCTCGATATACCTATGACTAGGGACGTTCCAGGATATGCTTATAGACTACAGATGTCCCACTAGTATGATCTCCATCATAATCAGAGTAGTCAAGCCGATATCCTCAGGGCTTTATCAGCATGTATGAATGAATAAAAGCATGATCAAATCAACATGTCAGATAAAGAAGAACCAGATAGCATACTATCATGTCGAGCAAGAATGCAAACTGAATATATATATATACATGTATAGATACATCCACTATCACATAATGGCCTCTAGGGCATACATATATCCAACAATCTCCCACTTGCACTAAGGCCAGTTATTGGCGTATCTCATACCCAACATCTCAAAAAGTCGCTCATGCTGTGGCTGAGGGAGGGCCTTGGTGAGTGGATCAGCGGCGTTGTTCTTTGTGTCTACTCTCTTAATCTCGATCTCGCGGTGATCTACAATCTCGCGGATCAAATGAAAGCGCCTCAGGATATGTATGGACCGCTGATGGGATCTGGGCTCCTTGGCTAACGCCATCGCCCCATTATTGTCACAATACAAAGGTATTGGATCAATAATGGTTGGAACTACTCCTAGCTCCGAGACGAACTTCTTCATCCAGACGGCTTCCTTGGCGGCATCATTTGCAGCAATGTACTCAGCTTCCATCGTAGAGTCTGCAACGGTATCTTGTTTGGAACTCTTCCAACTTACCGCCCCTCCATTGAGGGTAAATACAAACCCTGAGATAGACTTGCTGTCATCCTTATCGCTCTGGAAGCTCTAATCGGTAAAAGCCTCCATTTGGAGATCTGTATTACCATACACCAAGAACAATTCTTTAGTCCTTAAGAATGTTCTTCACAGCTGTCCATTGGTTCTCCCATGGGTTGGATTGATACCTGCTTACAACACTAAGTGCATAAGCTACATCTGGACGTGTACATAGCATCGCATACATTATAGATCCTACTGCCGAAGCATAAGGTATAATGCTCATGCGAGCTCTCTCTTCATCGGTCTTTGGACAAGAATCCTTGGAGAGAGTGACTCCATGGTAAGCGGGTAAGGCACCCCGCTTGGAGTCTTCCATACTAAACCTCTTTAGGATGGTGTTGATGTACCTGGTTTGGGACAGTCCCAATAACTTTTTGGATCTATCCCTATAGATCCTTATGCCCAGGATGTATGTGGCATCACCCAGGTCCTTCATGGAGAACCTTAGTGATAAGAATGATTTGACCGACTGTAGCATAGGAATATCATTTCCTATCAGAAGAATATCATCCACGTACAATACGAGGAATGTGACAGCTCTTCCTACAGCCTTCCTATAAACACAAGGTTCATCTGGATTTTTGATGAAATCAAACTCTTTGATAGCATCATCGAAACAGATGTTCCAACTCCGAGATGCCTGCTTTAACCCATATATGGATTTAAGCAATCTACATGCATTCTCGCTGCTCCCACTGTCAATGAAGCCCTCTGGTTGATCCATATAAACGCATTCTTCTAAATCTCCATTTAGAAATGCTGTTTTAACGTCCATCTGCCAGATTTCATAGTCGTAGTGAGCAGCAATAGCAAGTAGGATCCGAATGGATTTAAGCATGGCTACGGGCGAAAAAGTTTCATCATAGTCCAAACCTGGTCTTTGACGAAAACCTTTCGCCACAAGTCTTGCCTTATAGGTCTCTACCTGCCCATCCACACCAATCTTTCTTTTAAAGATCCATTTGCACCCTACAGGTTTTACCCCAGGGGGTACAACGTCCAAAGTCCATACTTTGTTGGTGTACATAGACTCCATTTCGGATCTCATGGCATCCAGCCACTTCACAGAGTCACCACTCGTGATAGCTTGCTGAAAACTGGTAGGATCATCATCTTCCATGATACAGTCTTCTGTGTCACCATCAATGAGGAAACCGTAGTACCTCTCCGGTAGGCGAGAAGTCCTACCAGACCTACGGAGTAGCCGAGGTTCTTCAGTTTCTGCTGCAACAGTCGGTTCAACCAAATCGTCATTTGTAGTTTGTGTCTCTAGAACCTCTTCTAGATCCACCACTTTTCCATCATCTTTATCTGTGAAAAACTCTTTTTCCAAGAATGTGGCATGTTGAGAAACAAACACTTTTTGTTCCTCTTTGTGGTAGAATAGATATCCATAAGAATTCTTTGGATATCCAACAAAGTTACACATGACTGACCGTGTCTCGAGTTTGTCCGGATTCTCCTTTTTAACATAGGCCGGGCAACCCCAAATCTTAATTCTCTTAAGAGATGGTCTCTTCCCATGCCATATCTCATATGGCGTGGTAGACACGGCTTTGGTTGGAACCCTGTTTAGCAGAAACGCTGCAGTCTCCAATGTATGTCCCCAAAACGAGACTGGTAACTCAGCGTCACTCATCATGGACCGGACCATATCTAATAGGGTCCTATTCCGTCGTTCTGACACACCGTTGTGCTGTGGTGTGTAAGGAGGAGTGAGCTGAGAGAGAATCCCATTCTCTTTTAAGAAGTTTGCAAATTCTGTACTGAGATACTCTCCACCTCGATCTGATCGAAGCATCTTAATACTCAAGCCGGTTTGTTTTTCTACTTCTTGTTTATATTCAATGAATTTCTCGAAAGCGTCGGACTTGTGCTTTAATAAAAATACATGACCGAATCTTGAGAAATAGTCAGTGAATGTAATGAAGTATGAAAAACCGCCTCTAGCCTGTGTAGACATAGGCCCACATACATCACTATGTATGAGGCCCAGAAGCTGAGCAGCTCTTTCTCCGTGTCCGGTAAACGGAGTTTTGGTCATTTTACCCTTGATACAAGACTGGCAAGTCGCATAAGATTTATATTCAAAAGAGTTTAAATATCCATCTTTGTGTAGCTTGTTTAGTCTTGTTTCGTTAATATGACCAAGTCTACAATGCCAAAGAAAAGCTTCATTTAATTCTGAAAGTTTTCTTTTATTATTGTGTTGTACATTGAAAACTGTGTGTTGATTTAGGACATATATTCCGTTATTAAGTGTACCATACCCAACCAACATTTGATTTAGGTGAATGTTCATAACATTGTTCTGCAACACAAAATTATACCCTTCATTGTCCAACAAAGAAACGGATATTATATTACATAGCATACTTGGTACAAAATAACATGGATTCAAAATCAAAATACATCTAGATGGCAACCCCAAGTGATACTCTCCCACTGCGACTGTATGTACATTGGAACCATTTCCAACGCGGAGAGTATGGTCACCTGTCCTCAAAACCTTGCTATTTCTCAGCCCCTGCATAGAATTGCAAATGTGAGAACCTGAACCGGTATCTAATACCCAGGAAGCAGAGTTTATAGAAAAACAGTTTTCAGTCACAAACGCACCTGAAGCAGAAGCATCACCATGCTTCTTCTTGAGACTTAGGTACTCCGTGCAATTGCGCTTCCAGTGTCCTGTTTTGTGGCAATAAAAACACTCGCCTTTCCCTGGGTCTCTAGCTATGGACTTTCCCTTTCCCTTCACCTTTTTGAACCCGCCCTTAGGATTAGTAGGTTTCTTCTTTTTCTTTCCCTTGGCCTTAGCTTTCGGGCGAGAAGAAGAAGACTGTCCAATAGTCATAACGGGAGTTTTTGCTGACTTCATAGTGCTCTCTGCACTCCTTAACATATTAAGGAGTTCAGGGAGTTCCTTTTCCATGCCATGCATGTTAAAGTTCACTATGAACTGAGCAAAGGTGGAGGGCAGGGACTGCAGAATAATATCTATATATTGTTCATTGTCCATCGTCCATCCAAGGTCCTCAAGCTCTTCAATAAGAGCTATCATCTTCAGAACGTGGTTTCCTACTGGTGTGCCAGGGGCCATTCGCATTTGAAACAATTTCTTTGATGCTTCGTATCGTAATACGCGGGATTGCTCCCCATACAACTCCTTTGTATGGAGCAATATACCGTGAATGTCCATGTCCTCGTGCTGCTTTTGATGTGTGTTGTCCATCGATGCAAGCGCGAGGCATTTTGCCGTGGCACAGTCAGCGTCCCATGTCTTGCGGACTTCAATGTCCGCAACTGAGGATTTTGGACCTGGGACGGGCAGGGCTGAAGCCGTGAGGACATATGATACTTTATCATAAGTCAAGGCGATCTTCAGATTCCTTAGCCAGTCTTTATAGTTGGTCCCATTCAGTTTGTTCTTATCTAGTAGAAGCTTAAGTCCAGTCATTGGTATCTGCCATTAAGAGAGAGAAAAGAATACACTCAGCGAAAGCTCTTGCACATATTAGATTGGTTTATTATCTTATCTAATCGATGTTTCCCACTGCTTTTTATCAAGTTTTCTTTCAAACCTTAAAAAGAAAAACTAGCCATGATTAATTACAGTCTACAACTTCGCTAACCGTTCAGCTAGGCCAGTGTCGGTACTTTGAGGGAGGTTCCCCGTGCTTTCGCACGGACCTAATTAGAGTAAACCTCGTTTTCCCAGAGGCGGAGCCCCGTTAACACCTTTCTAGACACCTAATGAGTTAGCTAATTGTAAACTGTAAAACTCTCCTAGGAGCAACTATTGCCCACAGTGGGATCGGGATCCAACCATCATATGGAAGGTATGCAATCTCATTGCAAATTTCAACACTTGAAATTCCCGATGTGGTTTTTACCCCTAATACTCGTGACCTTGGCTAAGGTCAACAAATCACGAGCACTAGTCAAGCTCAACCCGTCATTTCTTGATTAATTAGACCCGTTCACATGACCCTTGGTTAAGGTTAACAAAGTTATATACCCGTCCTAATTAATCTGCATCATATGCGTTTGTAGGAAGACATCACTTAGCTACCGTACACTACGTCTTGGCTAAGGTCAACAAACGTAGCACGAATACTAAGTACTCTACTTCCAAAAATGACGGAGGGTTGCGGATGATTTTTAAGAAAATCTTTAACGCTTTGAGCTTGATATCGTTGTAGAATCAAAAGGTTTTCAAAAGGAGTGGCTTAAGCTGCGCAGTTTTGAAATATAGCTTTTTCATAAATAGCCGAGTAGTTTTCAAATCCGATTCTACAACATCTTTTTAGGTTTATTTTCTTTACATTAATCACATTAATGTAATCCCATCATTTAAGTCCATAAGCTAATCACAGAAAAGAAACGAAAAATAACACGTACGCTTATGCCATCCGCATTCGCCGCAATGTTCCGTTATGCACCGTTAGGTTACTTAACTAACGGCATACTGGGACGGGACTAGCGCGGTTGTAAAACATAAGCAACGTCTACTATATATCATATATATAATATGTCATTCGTCTCAGATATCACAGAACACAGGCAGCAGAAATATAGATATAATGTGGGATATACTAGGACGCCCGTATTTAGTATTTAGCCAGAATAGAAAATACGGATTCCACAGTCGCGATGAATAGCCAAGCCCACACCCTGGACCCCTACGAGAGCGGCAAGTGACCCTACCAATCCTGGGGTTTAGGAGACCCGGTCTCAACTCCTCGAGATGGCCTCCCACTGAACCCCAGAACCCGGTCACTTGTGCTCCCCTCCTTGGGTCCATCCTAATGCTGAAAAGTAAATAATATACAACACTGGTGACACAACCGCAACCTGGAAGTGCCCCAAATAAAAGAATATTACATTACATTTGAATTTATATGAATGAAAATATAAAACTCTCATCTCACAAAACCCCCGGCTATTCGATCGCGACAATCCTACACATTATATCTCAGCAACACATAATATCACATATCATCAACGTAAGTAAGTATGCATACCCCAATTGTCGTTGACGTATAGAAACGAAACCGGCGATATCTAACATACTACACTTACTGTCACAGAAAAGAAAGTGAAAAACTACAATATTTGGAATCCATATTCTCTTTAGACATCATAAATGCGAAATATCACATATTTCGTATTTCATGCCTACACTATATGAATTCCACATATTGTATCACATTCCAGATAAACAGACAGTATTAAAGTTTTCGAACGAACAATCAAGCACCCAAGATTCACTAAAGCTCAACACTTGAGCAGGGTTCAAAAAAATCTGGAGTGTGACACAGCAGCGGCGGTCCAGCCGTAGAAGGGTCAAGCCAACGCCTCACATGTGGCATGCCGTACTGCCCCAAACCCTAAGGTTCAAAGGGCAGTTCGAGACGGTCACATAATCGAGTTAAGGTTTGTTGTCTTCTAGAGGGACCACCGCAAAAAGACTTGCACGTATTTCCAAACTATTTAAACCCCATGAATAGTGAGTAAATGATACTCGTTCAAACACTTCAATACTTTCTAATTTACCCGGAAAAGCTACGAAATGAAAGTCCCGATCGAATCGACGAATCCAAAACTATCTCCAGAATTTTTCAAAACTTTATACAGTTTAAAAATACCCAAAAATTTATACATGCAGAACCAAAAATTACAGAAGAAAAATTATCCACTAATTCATATATAAGGCCGCGGAACCGCGGCCTAAGCAAGCTTAGGCCGCGTTTCCGTGGCAAGAAACACTGTTCATTGGATAAATTTTCTGCCGTTATCCTTATTTTTCCCTGCTTTATTTTTTACATATTTTTAATTCTGCAAAATGTCAAAATTTAGAAAATTTCCAGAGAGCATCCCATAATATCGTATTTTTGTCCGATCGGGGTTTTCACTTGGTAAAAACGTCGCCTAATGTTCTAGGTCGGCTTTGATACCAATGTAAGGTTAGTATAGCACCCTATGAAGAGTTTTGAAGCATCACATGACCCAAAGTTTTAATTTTTATGGTGCTAAACTAACATGCAAAGGGATCGATCCTAGAAAATTAGGGTTACGATATAAAAGGCAAACTAATCTAGGGTTTCGAGACTACAACCTTTGTAGCTCCCTTTCGCTGGACTCCTTGGTCTCTAAGGTGTCGAACGAAGTTCCTTTTGATGTCCCTTTGTGTCCACGACGATCCACCGCGGAGATCTCCGTCCAAGCTAGCAACTTCGACAAACCGAAGAGAACACTCTAAACAAAGCGGCTAAGCTTGTGTAGAATGATGTTGTGGTTAGGTTTCTCACTTCAAAAACCTATCTTTGAGTGGTATTTGATCACTAGAAAGAACTAGAGAGCAAAAGAGCAAGAGGAAGAAGACGGTGGCAATTTTTAACAAGAGATAAAAGGATAACCCTTGAGTTAAGAAGAAAAAGAAATATATATCACTATATATATTTATTTCCTTCTTAACTTCAACCATGATTAAATGATGGATAGTTAGTTTAACTTGGGTTTTAAATGATAAAGAGAAGGATAACCATAGGTTAGTGGTAGTTGAGCATGGTTAGGTCAAAGGAAGAATGTAGAAGCATGAATGATTATCCTTTCTTTTTCATTTTCTTTTTAAACCCAAAATGAAATAATAATCCATTATATAATCCATGGTGTGAGTCTTATATTGCCACCATTTCCATATGCTAACAACCATGATGGATGGGTGTATGAATGTATGCATGTATGCACATTCACATGTGCATGAAACTAGCATGAAAGAAAGAAAGAAAAGCACACATGCATGCACACATCCATCATCCAAGAAAAGGTTTTAAGTGAGAAAACTAATGGTTAAATGATAAATCAACACTTGATTTATCAATCCGGTCATATCTCATACGACCCCACCAAAAGCAGTTCACCCGATCAATGTTCGATATCATATACACACATTTCAATCGGGTGCATGCGCATATCGCATAGGCGCACCACAACGTTTTGCCTGGACTGGGTAACTCCTTTGTGGGACTCTAAGACTCGTCAATATGCCGGCAGAGGGTAATGATCATATCAAGTACCCTTAAGCCGCAAGCGGTTAGCTAAACGTAACGGCCACCCGGGTATTGAGCGATCAGAAGACAACAAGCGAACCTGCTACAACTCCCGTCGAGCCATCCGGCAACACTACCGTACAGTCCGGTCTCTTCGTCAGATTTGCTGCATATCGAGCCTAGGGATGGTCACGTCGACCCCAATAACTCAATAAGTCTTGCCGGTGAATGGTCTATAGCAGATCGAGAAACTACTGATAACACTTATCAGCAAATCTCAGTAGCCCTGGCCAGGGACTTACTGATATAACCAGTCGGGCACAGTACAGCATCAACTCCCAATATCGGGAGAGACGAAACCCCTCCTATCGCTCATCGTCTTCGTGTGTCTCGGGACTGTACCCAACGGCCACCTGTTTGCACGACTCAGTAGAGCCGTGGTAGGGTTGCAATCAAAGTACAGTGGGAGAACACACAAGACTCCATGACGATCTCGGGTCTACAGACTAACCTGTACCAGTGTCACCTGAGAACTGCTATCCGACGATAGATATAATTCCATATAGGAGTTCTCGGTGAGTCCGTCCAGTGTACCCAGTCACCACTGAGCACCCGTATATGATCTTGATGTCAAACATCGATGAATGTGGGAACATCCATTACCCATCGTATGGGTCTAGTATCATATACGCTAGTCTACTCTGGTATATCAATGCCCCGTCTCGATATACCTACGACTAGGGACGTTCCAGGATATGCTTATAGACTACAGATGTCCCACTAGTATGATCTCCAACATAATCAGAGTAGTCAAGCCGATATCCTCAGGGCTTTATCAGCATGTATGAATGAATAAAAGCATGATCAAATCAACATGTCAGATAAAGAAGAACCAGATAGCATACTATCATGTCGAGCAAGAATGCAAACTGAATATATATATACATGTATAGATACATCCACTATCACATAATGGCCTCTAGGGCGTACATATATCCAACAGTAGGTACCCCTTTTTTATATAGTTTTGATTCTACAGCATCTTTTAAGTTTCTTTTCTTTTATTGATCTCATTAATAAATCCCATCAGCTTATACTTCCTAAGCATCATAGAAGAAATGAAAGCAATAATATTTATATATCAAAATATACAGTACAAGTATTCGTCTCAGGCAGCAATATGATCTCATCACAGAACATTGCAGCAGAAGATAACATATGAAATATTGGATATACTAGAACGTTCGTATTTTTATATCGAGCCTGTATAAAACACGGATTCCACGGTCGCGGTGAATAGCCAAACCCACATCCCTAAACCCTTAGGAGAGTGGCAAGTAACACTACCAATTCTATGGTTAAGAGACCCGGTCTCGACTCCTTGAGATGGCCTCCCTCTGGACCCTAGAACCCGGTTACTTATGCTCCCCTCCTCGGGTCTATACTAATGCGGAAAAGTAAATAATATACAATGGTGACATCATCCTCAACCTGGAAGTGCCCCAATAAAAAAATATTAGATACAACGAATTTTACATGAATGAAAATTAAAAACCCTCATCTCACATAAAACCCCGGCTATTCAGAACACGACGATCCAATATAACATATCACAGCAACATATAATATCTCATATCATCAAAGTAAGCAAGTATGCGTATCCCGATTGTCGTTGATGTATAGCAACGAAGCCGGCGATACACCACATACTGCGCTTACGATCACAGAAAAGAAAGTCTAAAACTACAACATTTGGAATCCACAATCACTTTAGACATCTTAAATCCGAAATATCACATACTTCGCATTTCATGCTTGAACGACCCAAAATTGCCCGTGACTGGCACTTGAATCATATGAAGCCTATAGGACCCCATCTAATTCAAGTAAGCCAAAAGCCCAGAAATCTAAAACCATTTAAGGAGTAAATAAGAAACTAGTTTTAAGACGTAAGGAAAAACATGTTTTAAAAACAAGGTTTTAAAATAAGAAAGCTGAATATGCATTTTAGAATCTATAGTCTTTTCTGAAAATTTCGGCAGAGTTTCCTTTGTAAATACTGGCCCCGAACGGGGTACAACAAGAATAATATATATGCAATGATAAAAGGCATCCCCAAGCGAGAGCTCGCACTTCGTCAATCGACGGTCACAACCACGCAAGCAATATACTATACAACGCCAAAGGGCGAAGATCAAAACTCAAAAGAAACTCAAAATCAACATGAAAACCATAGTACGACAACGCGCGACTCTAAGGTCGAAATAATACATAACTGGTTTTCTAAGTCTGAAACAATATACAAATTTTGGTTGATGGAATTACTAGATACAACTGAATAAAATAATACAAGGGTGGTCACGATGCGAGTGAACCCACCTACCAATGCAATCAACCAGAAAGGGAGCAGTGTGCCTGAAAAGCCGCAATGAAACCTGTACGGCAAAACCTGCAAGAACCGTGGCACAACGGGTGTGAGTTGCCAACTCATGAATAGAAAATATCACAGAGCATAAATCGTATGTATAACACAATCCTAGGTCAATACGATCAGTAATAATATATCCTCAAATGAATAAGTCTGAAGCAAGATAAGGTGGCAATATAACATCTATACATGAGTGTAGTGCCAAGTGCTCGTGCCAGTGCCTCCGGTAATAACATATCATAAATATGATGTATGATCCATGCCGACTATATCATGAAGCCTATAAAAAAGTGGATATCATCCAACTATGTAATCAATGTCAATATATGTATGTGGAAATCGTCCACACGTTACCCAATGACAATAAGCATCATGCACGAAATATCATAATGCATATGCATGGAAGTATGAGGATATTAATCAACAGGTGTCGCTCGCGACATATCAAATCATGGAAACTGAGTGTCAAGCATCGGCATTCGAAAACATCTTCAAACCTGTTCCTAGCATCGGCACGTAAATCTTCATATATCGGCTCTGTCAGTCCGGATAGGCCCACGGGCTCTGTCAGTCCGGATCGGCCCATACCATCTCTCGACTCCGATCGGTATCCTCCGGATATCCTCCGAGCCCAAATACTATCACCGGTAGGTAGTAGTCCCTTTTCTAGGCTCACCGTCTACTACAAAGCGATCCGTTCTCGCCCCGGGGTACCATACCGGGTCCACCATGTACGCGCAATCGGCCTCATCCGCCTCCTCGAATCAGGTTTCACATGTCGCTCTCAGCACCGAGAAAACACATGGTGGACGCACTGAAATATCATATCAAGGGTAACCGGGTTTTTAAAACAATTACATACTCTCTTTGAAATACCCACGGTTCTCAAAACCTGCAATCTCATGGAAACAACATATCTCAATGCGTCTAATCAAAAAGCATGATGTATGCGACATGTAAAAGAAATGTAAGCATATCAGTATATCATGCGACATAGAATAGTAATATGCACATATTGAGGGAAACCGCTCTGTTGAAATGAATCATTTTTAAAAGTATCTTGCGGTTCCCAAATCCCTTATCAAGCCAGAATCATCTATGTATGTGCTAGTATGTATGTACAAGTATGACACGCAAGGGATCATATACTGATGCAATAATCCTACTGTGTAGTGCCATGGCAATTATCGCTGATGAAGTGTGTGAGCCGGCAAGCAGGTGTACGTGGAACATTCGCATCATCGATAATGGTGCTGGTGTCCTAACAGCATGGGTTCAATATATAATAAACTCATTTGCACATGCAATGCGATGCGAATAGCATGAATATTCGGAAATTGAATAATAAATGCAACAGTGGCGTATCTGCATCAATATAAAAATGTCCTACAGTTTGCCTTTTGAAATAAGACGAATCGGGGTTTTTAGTAAAATGAGGGCTACGATGTTTTTAAGAAAAGATGCATCTTTTGAAAATATCCGTAGAATCCCTTTGCCTATCATTGAAATACTCCCGATTTGTTAGTTTTGAAATTGGTATAACATCGGCCTAGTCTAACATCTACTAGCAAAACTACAGCTCTAACTAGCAAATCAATCAGAAGGGGTATTGAAACAACCTAAATCTGAGTCGATATATATATATATATATATATATATATATATATATATATAATAGTCGGTGATCCCGCCTCAAAGGTACCGCGTACGATACAAAATCATATGAAATCCTCGAGTCATGAGTGCGGATCTATCATCAATATAATGCTCGTACGGTAAATCATCGTACGACATTCCAAAAGCTGGGTCCGGGTCAATATCACATTCCTCTCATCAATTATAAGGTATCCTTATCATCATATCTCATGATCTGGAATATTGATCTAAGTCTAGTACAAATCGATACCACCTATAAAAATATAATTGCGTGTGTGAAACACACGTCCAAAGTCCTGCTAAAATCACATGTCGTATCCCAAAGACGAATCACAATATATCACCGATCTCACGGCACTATGCCCAGTATCATCGACTCATCACCAATTATCATCCACTATCCTCATCATCACGGTATAACTATACATGTAGGCATGTGTGTGTGTGTAGGTGTAAACCTATTTTAGGGTTCGCAACTAGGAACTATACTAGTTTACTTTTAACCCTAATCTCTCCATAGTACACCTAATCACATCTAGAGTATCCAACGCACACATAACGCTATCATATCATATATATAATATATATATAGTATACTAAGTATCGAACTACGGGGGTGCTATACGCCATCCACCCGACTTCCCCCGTAGATATAGTCTACTCACCTTGATCTTGCTTGCCGATGTCGATGTCGCCACCATCTCGGATCACCGTGGGGATAGATACATGTCACATGTATCGCATCGCATTAAAACCAAATCGAAACCAAAACGACACACGAAAACCAAAACGGTACGCTTAAAAGCCTATAGGTTAGAACTTATGGTTAGCCTTCTCAAAACAACCCGAAATCACTCGATATAGACGTACAAGTATCACGCGATCGAGATAACGCACAAATATCAAAATCTGGAAATCAAAATACGGAAAACCATAACTAAATTCAAAGCAACAACTTATAAAAGTGTTCTAAGATTTTGTCTCAGGTGAAACCAAGCTTCCAAAACAACGGTAGGGTGATATATAGGGTACATGTGACCTACAGGAGAAACCTAGACCCTACCCCACACCAAGTGGCCGAGCCCCTCTCACTGAAAATCCGTCCAGGCCAGCCAGGACTGCCTCAATGGGGTTCGTCTTTCTACAGGGGGTTCCTAGGGACAATTCTAGTCCTATGGTGTTGTTTACTTTTCTAGCAAATTCCCAGTTCATTCCAGATCGCCCTGCACACTAAAATAACTCACAAACCGACATGAAAGTCGCGTAATTCCGTATTTTTGGGTTTCAGGTTTTGTTATGTCAGGGTTTTAGACAATAGGGGGTCTAAGGTCATCATTAAAGTCCAATTGCACAGCCACAACTCAAATTGACCTTAACCCTTTCTATGGTTTTCTAAAGTTCGCCAAACTTCACCAAATCGATACTAAACTTTAAAAGAGGATTAAGCACAAGAAATACTACACTCATTGTGAAGAGATTACCTCAACAGACACTCATGAATCCTTCTACAACACCAAAACACAAACTTTCTTGGTCCATAGGGTTGCTTGTGAGCTTGTGCACCTTTTTTTTTGAAATGGAAATGGTGTTTTGAGGTGTTTAGCATGTAGTTTATAGGTTAGAAGAGGGTAGGGAGTGAGGGAGAGGCAGCAGCAGCAGCAAGAAGAAGGAGGGGAGAGGAAATTGTGAAGAATGAAGGGGGAATGGCTAAGTCAAAGAGATCCTCACCTTCTCTCTCTCACCCATACCTACTACTATTCCATTCTTTATTCTTTTTCTTTTTCTTTTTCTTATTTTCTTTTCCCCACTCTCTCTAATTAACAACCATGCAAGAAAAAACATGAAAAAAATAACAAGTGTAAAAAAAATGATATGGTGAATGTTTTGCACAAAACCCCCTTAAAATCCGATTTGCGATTTTTAATCGCGATTAGCACTAAATTAGAATATAATTAATCATAAAAACTTAAAAATGGAATAACTCACATAAAACACCCTCTTTTAAATAATTTCCATAATTTTCAAATTTTTTCTCAATTTTATCGGTATTTAATTATACCGAAATATTAAAATATTCATTAAAAATAATATTAAATTATAAAAATTCCCAAATATAATATTTTATTTTTTTTTGAAATATTACAATCTTCCCCCCTTAATGAAATTCGGTCGCCGAATTTAATTTAAAACCCCTCAATTACTAAAACATTTCAGTAACAGTCCAAGTCGCCGGGGCTCCAAAATCATCAATACATAAAACGCATCATAGCGCAATACACGTGCATGAGTAATGAGCAGATAACTCAAAAACAAAACCCCGTCAAGCATCCCGCAATCATCGGAGTTATGGTAAAGACACAAATGTTAAATCCAAAACAAAACCTATATGATATACATCAAAATTATTCATGTAGACATCAAATCTATATATGTAAATATCTGAAAGAAATGCTTGCCAAACCCTTTTAAGTCGCTGTGCGATGCACATAACACTGTATAGTGGCGGACGTCTATTATAATAAAATAACCATATACGTATATATCTTTTGTTTAAAATGTGCGTTCCGCCGTTTTGAAAACAATTTAGAAGGGTTTCCTTGTTTTAAACGTTTCGTGTCATATCAGACGTGTAGGTAAATACTGAGACTGTAGCTCGCTTTTGGAAATCCCTTCGATAACTATCAATGGATGCAAAAGTATATCAAGGCACTGTCCTCTGACTAGTCCTGCTCAGTATGAAAACAAATAGCAAATATCATAAAAACGTACTGGTCCATAAAGAATAAATCCAAAAAATGTATATAAGAATACCCCGTGCATCTGGTGCCCACGTAAATCAAAATACATATATGTGCCATACATGTGCACAGAAACATCATCTAGGTGCAACGGGTGTGCACGAAACATCAGCCAAGGGCAACGGGCGTGCCTGACAGCAAAATCAAGTGCATCTGACATGCACAAAGAATCCCGATTTAGTGCATCTGGTGTGCACCAAAATCGTATCTCAAAACATGCGCTCAACACGCGCGAAAATCCCAATCAAATGCATGGAGTGCAAGAAATCAACATCAAAATCGACGGTATACCATACGGCTCAATCCAAATCAGGTATACCACGGTATATAATCTCACAACCATGTGCATCAGTGTGCACCAATCAAATCAAACACTAAATGTGCATGAAAACTATGCTGGAAGCATAAATCAAATCACCGGCATAAAATAGGCATGAAATCACAATCAATACCTCAAGCGCAATAACTATGCGTAAAATATCAATACCCAGTAGGTGCAACCATGATGCACGAAAACAGAAATCATGGAACTTAGCCATCAAGACCAAACCATGTAACCGATCTCCCAAAATACCGAAATCCAAGGTGACGGATACGTGATAATCGAATCACAGAATCACAAATCATATATACCGTCGTTAATATATCCTCCTTCAATGCCGAGAAGGTGTCGGTGCATCCAACGCTAGCAGCGCAAGATATCTACTTGGCTCCTGCTCACGGTATAGCGTCCTCTGTCTCTAGGTACTTGTCTTCTTTGTCGATTTCCAATTTCGTAATCCATCGGCTCATCGGCCCTGTCAGGTGTGCTAACGGGGACAATTCCGTCTTGGCACTTCTCTGGCCAATCTGCGTCCTTAGCACAGCATTTCCTCGGAAACTGGTCGCCACTGTAGACATATCCGACCTTTAACCTTAACGGGGAGTAACAACAGCTCGTCAGCATTTCGTACGAACCTCTTGTCTCACTTGTCTACATCATCATATACTCCGACGTCACGTCTCTATCTGCGCTCTGCAATTATTCTCGGCTATATTCCATCCGAAGTCTCTCACACGGACTCGAAATCACGAACTCGGTATCTTCATCTCTCTGAAGAAGATATCTGGCCGAACACGTTCTCGGAAACTCGTCCCAACCTGCGGAGGTATACTCCATATACAACGCCTCTGCATGCGTATCGCATCTCTGATGTCAGCAGAGTGGAACGTCATCTCGTCGAAATCTCGTGCGAACTCTTTACTCCACTTTTTCCCAATGTCGACTGATTCAGACTCGTCGCCTCATGGCTGCATGGACTGCGCTCCAACAGCTATGCTCGTATCTGAAGTCTCCAAGCAGTGTATCCTATCACATGATATCTTGAAGATGTCGAACCATCCGATCGATTTGTCAAAACCTCATAATCCCCCAAGAGATCAACATCTTGGATACATTTTAATAGTATCGAGTACATACCACAGCATCAGTAGTCCAGCCATAGAAGGGCAAACCCAAGCCTCACTAATGGCGCCGCGGAACTGCCGCAAACTCTAAAGTTCAAAGGCTTTCACACGGTCATTATGTCGAGTTAGGGTTTCATTCTTCTAGAGGGTCCATAGAATCGCTTGCATGACTTTCCGAATACTTTAAACTTGGAATATGGGTTTCTGACATTCGATCGTCTCTATCGACTCTCAACGAATCTGCATGAAGTCATCTCTAGCAAGAATCAATCTATCTGATGACCTCGCATCGGGGTAAGCGAACGAACCACATGTCCTAGTTGTCCATCCTTGGGTGACTAGCGACCTACCATCCCATCTCTAAGTTTATACTCATGCTGCAGTAGCTCCAATCATCTGGGCGATATCTTATCATTTGCAGCAGCAACTGGCTCATTCGTCTATACGCTGAACAGCGCCTCAATCATCATGAATAAGCGATATATCAATGGTCATCACATCCTGGCTAGCCTCTAGCAGTAGCCTGGTCCTCTGGTGCCGATCAGCACATCCGAGAAATCTCGTAAAAGCGATCTGTCAAACGCTCATGGCGCGAAAACACACTAAAACGACGCCTCTCAAGGCAATCGTACGCCTCTGGAATCACACCCTGGTCAGTCCTCGTCCATGACGAGCTCATGCTGATGCAACTCTAGCCATAGCTTTCTCTACCTGTGTAATCGTTGCAGCAACATCATAACCAATATCGATGAGGATAGATCATAGGAATGAATATAATACTGTGCAAGAAAATGTACATTCTAAAGTTCCTTAAGCGGAGTGGCGTGTCGTAAGTATGCTGCTGAACATAAACATGGTACGTCACTCTACTGAAGTCACCTTCTCCATCAACCAAGGGTCATCCTACGCGACGAAAGTTCGGGTATAATACCCCCTTGACTAAGTCTAAGTTCTGTTAGGTCAAGCCTAAGTTCCGTATATATAAGCGCTCTAGGCTCCGCATAGTCAAACTTAGACTTGAACCAAGGTTAACCTAGCGCTCTGATACCAACTTTGCCTCGACCTAAAATAGCCCGTGACTGGCACTTGAATCATATGATGCCTATAGGACCCTATCTAATTCAAGTAAGCCAAAAGCCCAAAAATCTAAAACCATTTAAGGAGTAAATAAGAAACTAGTTTTAAGAAGTAAGGAAAAACATGTTTTAAAAAGAAGGTTTTTAAATAAGCAGGCCGAATATGCATTTTAGAATCTATAGTCTTTTCTGAAAATTTCGGCAGAGTTTCCTTTGTAAAAACTGGCCCCGAACGGGGTACAACAAGAATAATATATATGCAATGATAAAGGGTATCCCCAAGCGGGAGCTAGCTCTTCGTCAATCCACAGTCACAACCACGTAAGCAATATACTATACAACGCCAAAGGGTGAGGATCAAAACTCAAAACAAACTCAAAATTAACATGGAAACCATAGTACAACAACACGCGACTCTAAGGTCAAAATAATACATAACTGGTTTTCTAAGTCTGAAACAATATACAAATTTTGATTGATGGAATTACTAGATACAACTGAATAAAATAATACAAGGGTGGTTACGATGCGAGTGAACCCACCTACCAATACAATCACCCAGAAAGGGAGCAGTATGCCAGAAAAGCCGCAATGAAACCTGTACGGCAAAACCTGCAAGAACTGTGGCACAACGGGGGTGAGTTGCCAACTTGTGAATAGAAAATATCACAGAGCAGGAATCGTATGTATGACACAATCCTAGGTCAATACGATCAGTAATAATATATCCTCAAATGAATAAGTTTGAAGCATGATAAGGTGGCAATATAACATCTATACATGAGTGTAGTGCCAAGTACTCATGCCAGTGCCTCCGGTAATAACATATCATAAATACGAGGTATGATCCATGTTGACTATATCATGAAGTCTATGAAAAAGTGGATATCATCCAACTATATAATCATTGTCAATATATGTATGTGGAAATCGTCCACGCGTCACCCAATGATAATAAGCATCATGCACGAAATATCATAAAGCATATGCATGGAAGTATGAGGATGTAAATCAACTGGTGTCACTCGCGACATATCAAATCATGGAACCTGAGTGTCAAGCATCGACACTCGAAAACATCATGAAACATGTGCCCAACATCGGCACGTAAATCCTCATATATCGGCTCTGTCAGTCCGGATCGGCCTACGGGCTCTATCAGTTCGGATCAACCCATACCATCTCTCGACTCCGGTCGGTATCCTCCGGATATCCGCCGAGCCCAAATACTATCACCGGTAGGTAGTAGTCCCTTTGCCAGGCTCACCGTCTACTACACAGCGATCCGTTCTTGCCCCGGGGTACCATACCGGGTCCACCATGTACCCGCAATCGGCCTCATCCGCCTCCTTGAATCGGGTTTCACATGTCGCTCTCAGCACCGAGAAAACACATGGTGGACGCACTGAAATATCATATCAAGGGTAACCAGGTTTTTAAAACAATTACATACTCTCTTTGACATACCCACGATTCCCAAAACCAGAAATCTTATGGAAACAACATATCTCAATGCGTCTAATCAAAAATCATGATGTATGCGACATGTAAAAGAAATGTAAGCATATCAGTATATCATGCGACATGGAATAGTAATATGCACATATTGAGGAAAACGTCTCTTTTGAAATGAATCGGTTTTAAAAGTATCTTGCGGTTCCCAAATCCCTAATCAAGCCAGAATCATCTATGTATGTGCAAGTATGTATGTACAAGTATGACATGCAAGGGATCATATCCTGATGCAATAATCCTACTGTATAGTGACATAGCAATTATCGATGATGAAGTGTGTGAGCCGGTAAGCAGGTGTACGTGGAACATACGGATCATCGATAATGGTGCTGGTGTCCTAACATCATGGGTTCAATATATAATAAACTCATTTGCAAATGCAATGCGATGCGAATAGCATGAATATGCGGAAATCGAATAATAAATACAACAGTGACGTATCTGCATCAATATAAAAATGTCCTACGGTTTGTCTTTTGAAATAAGACGGATCGGGTTTTTTAGTAAAATAAGGGCTACGGTGTTTTTAAGAAAAGTTGCGTCTTTTGAAAATATCCGTAGAATCCCTTTGCTTATCATTGAAATACTCCCGATTCATTAGTTTTAAAATAGGTATAACATCGGCCTAGTCTAACATCTACTAGAAAAACTACAGCTCTAACTAGCAAGTCAATCAGGAGGGGTATGGAAATAACCTAAATCTGAGTCGATATATATATATATAGTCGGTGATCCCGCCTCAAAGGTACCGCGTATGATACAAAATCATATGACATCCTCGAGTCATGAGTCCGGATCTATCATCAATATAAAGCTCGTACTGTAAATCATCGTAACGGCATCCCAAAAGCTAGGTACGGGTCAATTTCACATTCCTCTCATCAATTATCAGGTATCCTTATCATCATATCTCATGATCTGGGGTATAGATCTAAGTTTAGTACAAATAAATACCACCTATAAAAATATAATTGCGCGTGTGAAACACACGTCCAAAGGCCCGCTAAAATCACATGTCGTATCCTAAATATGAATCACAATATATCACCGATCTCACGGCACTATACCCAATATCATCGATTCATCTCCAATTATCATCCACTATCCTCATCATCACGGTATAAGTATACAAGCAAGCATGTGTGTGCGTGTAGGTGTAAACCTATTCTAGAGTTCGCAACTAGGAACTATACTAGTTTACTTTTAACCCTAATCTATCCATAATACACCTAATCACATCTAGAGTATCCAACGCACACATAACGCTATCATATCATATATATAATATATATAGTATACTAAGTATCGAACTGCGGGGGTGCTATACGCCATCCACCCGACTTCCCCCGTAGATATAACCTACTCACCTTGATCTTGCTTGCCGTTGTCGATGTCGCCACCATCTTCTTCGTCGTCTCGGATCACCGTGGGGGTACCTACATGTCACACGTATCGCATCGCATTAAAACCAAATCGAAACCAAAACGACACACGAAAACCAAAACGGTACACTTAAAAGCCTATAGGTTAGAACCTATGGTTAGCCTTCGCAAAACAACCTGAAATCACTCGATATAGACGTACAAACATCACGCAATCGAGATAATGCACGAATATCAAAATATGGAAATCGAAATACGGAAAACCATAACTAAATACAAAGTAGCAACTTATAAAACTGTTCCCAGATTTTGTCTTAGGTGAAACCAAGGTTCCAGAACAACACTAGGGTGATATATAGGGTACATGTGACCTACAGGAGAAACCTGGACCCTACCCTACACCAAGTGGCCTAGCCCCTCTCACTGAAAATCCTTCCAGGCCGGCCAGGACTGCCTCAATGGGGTCCGTCTTTCTACAGGAGGTTCCTAGGGTCAATTCAACTCCTATGGTGTTGTTTACTTTTCTAGCAAATTCCCCAGTTTATTCCAGATCTCCCTGCACACTAAAATACCTCACAAACCGAAATGAAAGACCCGTAATTCCGTATTTTTGGGTTTCAGGTTTTTTTAGGGCAGGGTTTTAGACAATAGGGGGTCTAAGGTCATCATTAAAGTCCAATTGCACAGCCACAACTCAAATTGGCCCTAACCCTTTCTAGGGTTTTCTAAAGTTTGCCAAACTTCGCCAATTCGATACTAAACTTTAAAAGATGCTTAAGCACAAGAAATACTACACTAATTGTGAAGGGATTACCTCAATAGACACTCATGAGTCCTTCTACGGCACCAAAATACAAACTTTCTTGGTCCACAGTGTTGCTTATGTGCTTGTGCACCTTTTTTGTGAAATGGAAATGGTGTTTTAAGATGTTTAGCATGTAGTTTTAGAGGTTTGAAGAGGGGAGGGAGTGAGAGGGAGGCAGCAGCAGCAGCAGCAAGAAGAAGGATGGGAGAGGAAAATGTGAAGAATGAAGGGGGAATGGCTAAGTCAAAGAGATCCTCACCTTCTCTCTCTCACCCATACCTACTACTATTCCATTCTTTATTCTTTTTCTTTTTCCCCTTTTCTTTTCTTTTCCCCACTCTCTCTAATTAACAACCATGCAAGAAAAGCCATGAAACAAAATAACAAGTGTAAAAAAAAATGATATGGTGCATGTTTTGCACAAAACCCCCTTAAAATCCGATTAGCGATTTTTAATCGCGATTAGCACTAAAGTAGCATATAATTAATCATAAAAACTTAAAAATGGCATAATTCACATAAAATACCCTCTTTTAAATAATTTCCATAATTTTCAAATTTTTTTCTCAATTTTATCGGTATTTAATTATATCGAAATATTAAAATATTCATTAAAAATAATATTAAATTATAAAAATTCTCAAAAATAATATTTTTTTTTAAATGTTACAATGCCTAACTATATGAATTCCATATATTGTATCACATTCCAGATAAATAGACAATGTTAGACTTTCCGATCGAATAAACATACACCCAAGATTCCCAAATAGCTAACACTTGAGCAGAGTTCAAAAATCCCAGAACATGACACATCCCCAATGAACCAGCCGTAGAAGGGTCAAACCAATGCCTTACATGTGGCAACGCTGAACAACCACAAACCCAAGGGTTCAGTGGCAGTTTTGACGGTCACATAATCGAGTTAAGGTTACGTTCTTCTAGAGGGTCCACAGATATGCTTGCATGTTTATCCGAAAGTTTTAAACTCAAGAAAAATTCAACACTTGAATGTTTTTCGTGTCGGGAAAAAGTGAGTTATTGATATCCGTTTCGAACATTTTAACACGTTCTAATTTATCTGGAAAACTAAACGAAGTTAAACTTTCCGATCGAATCAACGAATACAAAAGATCTCCAGAAAACTCAACACTTGAGTAAGATTAAAAATTCCCAGAAGTATGTAGTAATATCTATGGATATTACCTACAAATACGAGTCCCTAATACCCAATACGGCCGCGGAACCGCTGCGCAAAGCTTGTTCCTGTCGCGGTTCCACTGCGACTTGAGGGTATTAGGTGTTTGTATTTCACAGTAATCCTCAGAATTCCCTGCTTAATTTTCTGAGTATTTTTAATACGGAAAAAATCAACTTTTTAGAAAATTTCAAGAAAGGGGTCCAAAATAGACGTTTTGGGGTTCGATCGGACTTTAAACCTCGTCTGCACGTCGCCAAATGCTCTAGCCTAGCTCTTATACCACTGTAGGGTTAGTAGGCACTCTCACAAGGGTCTACAAGGCATCAACCATGCTGAATTTAAATTTTTCAAGTGTCGAATAACCTAAAGCAAGGATCTTTATTAGATAATTAGGGTTAACGAAGCATGTAAACAACTTTACATCTAAGAGAGAGGGATTACAACCTTTTTAGTCCGCTCCTTCGCTTCATAAGCTCCAAGTAGTAATCCCTTCGCCGCGATCCATGATCCCCCGGACTCAAGAGAGGCTCCGCAAGTCGAACGATCCATGCTTGCTTGAAGTCTTCCTTTTCGAAGATGATCTACCTTGAAGAATCTTTAACTCAAGCTCTCACTTCTCTAATCAAGTATTAGAGAAGTGAACACCCTAATCTAAGTGGCTAGAATAGATGTTGATGATGAAGTAGGAATTTAGCTCTCTTTTATTTTCAAATTCTCACACAAATTCATCACTTAACAAAAAGCTAGCAAGCTTTTCAAAGAGGAAGAAGAAGATGATGTCTTTTGTGATGAATAATGAATTGTTATTTTATCACAATTACAACCCATGGTTAAGTAAAGAAAGGCTTAACCATTGTAGAGATTTAAGTAGGGTAAAAGGGTTTTGGTTGGGTTAGGAAATATCTCCACAAATATCAAAAAAATATCTTTGCTTAAAACAAAACATAAAGCTTCTAGAAGCTTCATGAAAATGCTAACCCAGATCAAACCCTAACCATGTTTAATCTCCATAAAACATGTTGCATTTGTAATCATAACTTGTTACAATATTATATATCACATATATAATATTTTTGTAACAAAAGAATAATATAATTAACATATATCGCATATATATCAATGTATAATCCGGTGAGAAAATGAATCAATAAAGCGAGCTAATATTAGATAATGTAATGTAATATATCACATATATAAGTATATATTAAATTATCGAATCATCACTTGATCCGACAATCCGGCTATATCGCATATAACCGACTAATATATCATGTACCGATTCATCAAATCAACACTTGATCCGATGATCCGGCTATATCATATATCGCGAGAATAGAATATGGTATCTCATATCGTATTATTCTAGGTCCCGCACATATCATATATGTGCTCCTACTCCGTTTTGCCTGAGTCAAGAAACCTTTGTGTAGGACTCTAAAGAATAGTCAATACGCTGGTAGTAGGTGATGATCATATCAAATACTCACATGCTGAAAGCGGTCTGCTAAACGTAATAGTCACCCAGGTATTGAGCGATCAGAAGATCAACAAGCAAGCATGTACATTCTCCTGTGAATCCAATCAGTAACACTATCGTACAGTCCGGTGTCTTCGTCTGATATGCCGCATATATAGTCTAGGGGTGGTAAACGTCAGACCCTACTAACCTATAAGTCTGGTCGATGCGAGACTCATAACGGGTCGAGAAACTACTGATAACTCTTACCAGCAGCACTCCATATCAGCCCTGGCCAGGGACATCCAGTTATAGCCAATCGAACACAGCACAACATCAACTCCCTATATCGGGAGAGACGAATCCCCTCCTATCGCTCATTGCCTCCATGTGATTCGGGACTGTGCCCAAAAACCACCGTTCTGCATGCCCTCTTGGACATGGTAAGGTGGAAATCAAAGCACAGTGGGATTCACACAAGACTCTATGACGATTTCGGGTCTACAGACTAACCTGTACCAGTGTCACCGGAGAACCACTATCTAACGATAGGTATAATACCATCCAAGAGTTCTCGACGAGTCCGTTCAGTGCACCCAGTCTCCACTGAGCACCCGTACCATCCTTGATGTCAAACACTGATGGATATGGGATCATCTATCGCCCATCATATGGGTCAAGATGCGTATACGCTAGTCTACTCTGGTGTATCGATGCCATGTCACGATACACCCTTGTCTAGGAACAGTTATAGGATGTACTCTTCGACTACCGTGGCCCTACTAGTATGATCTCATCATAGTACCAGTAGTCGAGTATATATCCTAAGGGCTTTATCAACATGTGAGAGCAATACAGTAAACTAATACAAGTCAATATGTTAAGACAAAGTGAAACCAAATAGCATACTATCATGTCGACCAAGAAAGTCCTCTCTATATATATCCAAGCATCCACTATAATATACATCACATGTACAACAATGGCCTCTAGGGCATATATATAACTAACAACCAGCACCATTATCGATGATATTTATGTTCTACGTACACCTGCTTGCCGGCTCACACACTTCATCATCGATAATTGCCATGTCACTACACTGTAGGACTGTTGCATTCAGGATATGACTTATTGTATACTCATCCTTGTGCACATACATATTGTACACTCATACTTGTGTACTTACATATTGTACACTCATAGTTGTGCACATACATATTGTACACGCATACTTGTGTAATTACATATTGTACACTCATACTTGTGTACATACATATTGTACACCCATACTTGTGTACTTATATATTGTACACTCATACTTGTGCACATATATATTGTACACTCATACTTGTGCACATACATATTGTAGACTCATACTTATGTATTTACATATTGTACTCTCATACTTGTGCACATACATATTGGACACTCATACTTGTGTACTTACATATTGTATACTCATACTTGTGCACGTACATATTCCACACTCATACTCGTGTACATACAAATTGTACACTCATACTTGTGCAGATACCTATTGTACATACATATTTGCACATACATAGATGATACTGGCTTGATTAGAGATTTGGAAACCACAAGATACTTTTAAAACTGATTTATTTCAAAAGAGCGGTTTCCCTCATTATGTGCATATTATTATTCCATGTTGCATGATATACTGATATGCTTACATTTCCTTTATCTATCACATACATCATTCTTTATGATTATACGCATTGAGATATGTTGTTTCCATGATATTTCTGGATTTAGGAACCGTGGGTATTTTAAAGGAAAGTATGTATTGTTTTAAAAACCCGGTTATCCTTAATATGATATTTCAATGCGTCCACCATGTGTTTTCTCGGTTCTGAGAGTGGCATGTGAAACCCGATTCGAGGAGCGGTAGGTACCGCCTGCGGGTACATGGTGGACCCGGTGAGGTACCCCGGGGCAAGAAGACTCGTATATGATAGAAGGTGAGCCCGGCAGTGCAGCACTACCCATCGGTGATAGTATTTGAGCTCGGCAGTTATCCGGAGGATACTGACCGGAGTTGAGAGATGATGCGGGCCGATCCGGACCGGCGGAGCCCGTGGGCCGATCCGGACCGGCGGAGCCCTATATATATATATATATATGAGGATTTACATGCTGATGCTGGGCACAGGTTTCATGATTTTTTCGAGTGTCGATGCTGGACACTCAGGTTCCATGATTTTGATGTGTCATGAGGGACACACGTTGATTTATATCCTCATACTTCCATGCATATGTTTTATGATATTTACATGCATGATGCTTATTGTCATTGGGTGACACGTGGACGAGGTCCATATATATACAGACATTGATTATATAGTTGGATGATATCCACATACTTATAGACTTCATGATATAGTTGACATTGGTTCATGTTGATTACATTGATCATACCTCATATTTATGATATGTTATTACCTGAGGCACTGACACGAGCACATGGGATTAGACTTATGTATAGATGTTTACCCATGCCACCTTATCACGCTTTAGACTTATTCATTTGAGGTTTATATATATATTTGATCGTATTGACCTAGGATTGTGTCATACATACGATTTCTGCTCTGTGATGTTTTCTATTCACGAGTTGGCAACTCACCCTCATTGTTCCACAGTTCTTGCAGGTTTTGCCGTACAGGTTCCATTGTGGCTTTCTGGCACACTGCTTCCCTTACGGGTGATTTACTTTGGTAGGTGGGTTCTTTTGCATCAGAACCACCATTGTATATGTACTATTCAGTTGTATCTAGTAATTCCATCAACCAAACATGTATATTGTTTCAGACATAGAAAACCAATTATGTATTATTTCGACATTAGAGTCGCGCGTTGTAGTGTTATGGTTTTCATGCTGATTTGAGTTTCCTTTGAGTTTTGATCCTCACCCTTCGGCGTTGTATATTATTTTGCTTGCGCGGTTGTGACCGTCGATTGACGAAGAGCTAGCTCCCACTTGGGGATGCCTTTTATGATTGTATATATACTTTTATCATGTTGTACCCCGTTCGGGGCTAATATTTACAAAGGATACTCTGCCGAAGTTTTCAGAAAAGTTTATAGATTTAAAAAATGCATATTCGACTTACTTATTTAAAAACCTTCTTTTTAAAACATGTTTTTTTCACTTCTTAAAACTATTTTTCCTTCATTTATTATTTAAAATGGTTTTAGATTTCTTGGCTTTTGGCTTATTTGAATTGGATGAGGTCCTATAGACTTCATATGATTCAAAGGCCAGTCACGGGCTATTTCGGGTCGTGACAACACCCAAGCATATCACGTGTGTGCATGTGTGTGTATGAACCTTTACTCTAGGGTTTCGCAACTAAGAAACTATACTGCAAGTACTTTCTTCCAAATACACTAAATCTAACCCATGGTCTCCTAAAGCTTTTCTTACTAAATATTCACGTCTCATAATAACATATATGTATATAGATCATAACGCATCATATCCTACGAAATTGCGGGGGTGCTATACGCCATCCACCCGACTTCCCCCGTAGATATACATCTACTAACCTGGATGCCTCGACTAATCTGATCCGATCTCCGCCTTTTCTTTTTCCCGCCACATCCGACGCCTCTGCACCCGATCCTAGAATCACACACAAGAAATTAAAAGGATAAATAAATGATAGTCGCAGAAACAAATGATACAAGATAACCACGCGCACTAACTAGACGCGCACACAATTGGTGCACGAAACACGCCGCAACAATGTCACAAACTACAACCAGGGTCACTATACATGTAAATCCCCATACCTAAAACCCAATCGCACCAATCGTGTGCTCACAACACATTAAATATATATTAAATAGCGTGTAACCCATCCAAACCTTAAACTTACTTCAAAACGATTTATTTCAGAAAACTAGCAAGCAACCATTTACCATTTCAGTGCGAATCTAGGTGTTTTAACAAATCTAGTAGCCACAATGCTCACTAATTACCTTAATTAGGCCACACCAATGTCAACTAAAATTTAATCTCATCTCCTTACATTGACCCAAAAATCTAGTTTGCATGACTTTAAAATTTGGACAATTTTAAAGTTACACTTTACGATTTAACAACTAGCATAGAATTTGCATGTCTTAAAGTGTTAAGCTACACAATGCAACCTTAATCACATGATTAAAACCCTAACTTGAATTCACAAACCCTCACTTGAATTTCCAAACTTTTAATTAAACCTATAATTTAACACCTAATTAGACTAGACTGAAGTAATTAAACTAACAATTTAACAATAGGTTTAAGATTTATACCTCAAAATTTGTAGATCTATCTTGAAAAATCTTGGCCTCCAAAATGCTAACTTTCTCCAAGAACCATGCTAGTATAGTCTATGGAGAAATGGGTAAGGCTTAATTAGGAGTTTGGAAGGTTTTAGTTTGGATTTTTGATGAATTTTTGGGGGTTTTTTGAGATGGGATGAAGCGGGAAAATGGGGGGCTGTTGCTCAAGGGGCTCGGCCATGGGATGAGGATAGGGGAGAGAGAGTGAGATAAGGGTTTTGAAGTCAACAAAAGTCCATACCACAAATATCTAACACATACTTCTTTATTTACTCTTTTCTTTTCTTCAATTTCTTTTCTTTTTCACTTGAAGTGTGAGAGGTGTGTGTGTGGGGGGGGGGAAGCCATGGGGCTCGGCCAGCAGGGAAAGTGAGTGAGTGTGGGTTTGTGTGGGTGTGGGTAGGAGTTCCCAAGTCAATATAACCCTCTCTTACAAGTCAAGAAGCCTATACCTCAGTTAATTTAATTTAACTTTACAATTTAAGCCTTTTTCATTTATATTTTCTAAAACCATCTTGAAATTTCTTTTCATTTCAAAAACAACATATTACATTTAGGTTTAATGTGTTATGATGCACAGAACTTGTATTAACCCATTCCAATTTGTAATTATCACTAATTAAATATATTAATGAAAGCTTAAAATAATTAATTAAGGAAAATATTTAAGTAAACTAGAAATTTACAAGTGACCAATTAAATACCAAATACTAGCAATTACATAGCTAGAATAAGTATATTTAAGTTGATGTGGAAAAATAATTATTTCTGGTTTTTACGGAAAACACCAGTTATTTTACCGATTATCGGAAATTTCACCTAAACGAATTTTCAGAACGTTACAATCTTACCCCCTTAAAAAAATTCGGTTCTCGAATTTAAATTTAAAACTCCCCAAAATACTAAAATATTTCAGCAAAGCACTCAAATCGGCGGAGCTCCGAAATCTTAAATACTTAACACATCTTAGCGCAATGCATGCGAATGAAAACGAGTATATAACTCAAAATTAAAACTCCGTCAAGCTTCACGCAATCATCTTAGTCATGGTGAAAATACCAATGTCAAAGTCCAATACGAAAACCAGCATGATATACTCAAAACTATAACATGTACATAGTACGCATCGTTGTAAACTTGTCAAAACGTATGAAAGAATTGCTTGCCAAACCTTTTTCAAGTCGCTGTGTTATGCGCGTATCACGGCACAAGTAGCGGACGTTAATTGTAGAAAATAACTAAATATATACATATATATCTTTTGCTTATCACACACGTCCCGCCGTTTTAAAATAATTTAGAAGGGTTTCCTTTGTAACACGTTTCGTGTCATCTCGGACACATAGGAAAATACTGAAACTATAGCTCCCTTTTTTTCTTCGAAATCCCTTCGGTAACTATCGATGCATGCAAAAACACCTAGGTACTGTTCTCAGAACAGTCCTGCTCGGTTACTAAACCAAACAGTAAATATCATAAAAACCAACTGCTTAAAGGAAATCATACTCAATAGTATAAGAAATAATGCCACGTGCGTCTGGTGCGCACAGAAATAAAAATCTAAGTGCAACGGGTGTGCACGAGACACCTGTCAAGGTCAACGGGTGTGGCTGACAACAATATCAGGTGCATCTGATATGCACGAAAAAATCCCAATTTAGTGCATCTGGTGTGTACCAAAATCGCATCAAGCGTGCCATGTATGCGCAAGAATCCAAATCAAGTGCATAAGGTGCACGAAAATAAATATCAAATATCACAATCGAAATCGACGGTATACAACATACATTAATCTAAATCAGGTATACCGTGGTACATAATCTCACAACCACGTGCATCAGCGTGCACAAAATCAAATCAAAGTACTAAAAGTGCATGAAAAACTACACTGAAGGCACAAGTCAAATCACATACATGCCATAGGCGTGAAATCGAAATCAAACATCTCGAACGACATCAAATCGAATCAGGTGGGACTGTGGTGCACAAAATCTCAATCATGCAAATAAATCGCCCAAAATACCGAAAACCAAAATGACGGATACGTGATATTTGAATCACCAAATCGCAAATCATAAACACTGTCGTCGATATGTCCTTCCTTCTAAGTCGAGAAGGTGTCGGTGCTTCCAAAGCTAGAAGAGCAAGATATCTACTTGCCTCATGTTCATGGTCTGGCGCCTTATGCCCTTAGGCCCTCGTCTCTCACTACGGATTTCCAGTTACATAGCTCTTCGGCTCAACAACCCAATATGGAATGATGAAGACAACAGTGCCTCTCTGACACATCCTCTAAAGTCTCTGGAAAACTATCATGGTTACTCGTAACATGTCTCGCTGATGATGCCGAACTCTGGCCTACTAGGTGTGCGTCATACGACCGATCCAGGGTCCAAGTCTTCTCGTCAAAATCTCGTATGAACCTCTTACTCCACTTTTCTCTAATATGTAATGATTCAAACTCGTCTCTTCGTAGCTGAATGGACTGCGTACAAATGACTATACTCATATCTGGAGTCCCCCTTTTGAAACTACGAACTCGACTGCTCAATATCTGGTGTTAGGTATCTTGTAAATTACGTTCTTGGGAACTCATTCAATTTATCGGAGTGATGCGCTTACGCTCAACCTATCTCGTTCGACTGACAACATGGCTGTGTGAAGTCCTCTCTAGCTGAAATCAATCAATCTGATGACCTCGCATCGGGGTATGCAAATGAACCACACGTCCTAGTCATTCATCCATGGGTGATTAGCGATCTTTTATCATATCCCTAAGTAAAAACTCGTGCTACAATAGTTTCAAACATCTGGGGAGATATCTTATCAGTTGCAGCAACAGCTGGCTCATTCGTCCGCACACTAAACAATGTCTCAATCCACAAGAATAGACGATACATTAACGGTCATAACATTCTAGCTGGTCTCTAGCAGTGGCCCAATCCTCTCGTGCTGATCTGAACATTCGAGAAATCTTAGTAAAAACAATCTATCAAAATGCTCATGTCATGAAGAACACAATAAAACGAAATATCTATGCAATCACGTATCAACGGAATTACGCCCTGGTTAGTCCTCGTCCAAGACGAGCTCATGCTGACCGCAACTCTAGCCGCAGCTCTCTCTGCCCGTGCAACCGTGGTAACAGAAACCACCATCCGACATCAATGAAGATAGATCAAGGAATGAATAGAAAACGGTGTAATGTAATGTACATCATAAGGCTTCTTAAGCGGAGTAGCGTATCGTAAGTATGCCGCGGAATATACACACGGTACGTCACCCACCTTAAGTCGTCTACTCCATCAACCAAGTTCAACCTACATGACAAAAGTTCGGGTCTAATACCCCCCTCGACCAAGTCTAAGTTTCGTAAGGTCAAGCCTAGGTTCCGAATATAAATATACGCCCTAGACTCCGCATAGTCAAACCTAGATTTGAACCAAGGTTAAACCTAGCGCTCTGATACCAACTTTGTCACGACCCGAAGGTAAGGAACGCGACTGGCACATAAATCATATGAAGTCTATAGGACCCTACCTAATTTAACTAAGCCAAAAACCCAGAAATCTAAACCATTTTAAAGAAGAAGTGAAGAAAAACTTGTTTTAAAGCTAGTGGTTTTAATAAAATAAGTGGCATTAAATATTTAAAAGCAATATGATATTTTCCCGAAAATTTCGGCAGGGTCTCCTTTGTAAATATTGGCCCCCAAACGGGTACAAACAGGAATAAATATGAATAATGCATAAAGGCATCCCCAAGCGGGAGCTAGCTCTTCGCCAATTGGCGGAAACAACCACGCAATGCAATATAATATACAACGTCGAAGGGCGAGGATCAAAACTCATAAAGAAAACCAACATCTTGAAGAAAACCGGAGAAGAATCATAATAATACAAGCGCACGACTCTACAGTCGAAAGAATATACAACTGGTCTTCTAAGTCTACTAAATAATACAAGTCTAGTTGATGGAGTTTACTAGATACAACTGAAATATATAATGCGTAACGGTGCTCACGATGCAAGTGAACCCACCTACCAAAGCAATCACCCGGAAGAATGCAGTATGCCAGCAAGCCGCAATAAAACCTCTATGGCAAAACCTGCAAGAAACTGTGGCACAATGGGGGTGAGTTACTAACTCGTGAGTAGAAAACATCACCGAGAAGAAAATGCATGTATGACTCTCTCGTAGGTCATACAATAAAAATATACAATACTACGATAAGGTGACATCGTATCATAAGTATGATATCACAGTACTCGTGTCTGTGTCAGGAGTAATAATATATCGATGCATGACATGTACTAATGCATCATCTAACATGTGTCCAACAGCGACATACAAATCATGATAAAACCCGAGTGCCCAGCATCGGCACTCAAAACATCACGAAATCCGTGTCCAACAGCGACACATAATACTCAAATCTCGGGATCCGCATAATCAGGATCTGCCCATGGGCTCCGTCAGTCCGGATCGGCCCATATCCATCTCTCTCAAAAATCCGAACGGTATCTTCTGGATATCCATCGAGTTTCCAATACAATCACCAGTAGGTAGTGCTTCCCTGCCAAGCTCATTATCCACAATGAAATCACTCTTGCCCCGGGATACCTCACCGGGTCCACCATGTACCCATGAACGGTTCATAAAACTCCTCGAATCGGGTCTCGAAAACCAACTCAGAACTGAGAAAATATCATGGTGGACGCTACTCATCATATCAAGGAAAACCACATCTTTTTCTTTTAAAACAATCATTAGTTTATAAAAATTCACATATGGTTTCCAAAATCCAGAAATCTCATAAAAGATCCGAAATCTCAAAATCATGAGTCAGTGAACAGTGAATATCGGCATAAAGCCCCACGATATTGCATATCAGAATGAATGCATAAATACATGAAATAACTAAGTAAGAAATGCAATATCTAAACTAGCTTATGAAAGCAAGCATACTAGTACTGTGTTGAAACTACCCGATAGCAATTATACCAATGAAGTAATGTTATCTAATGTGTACGTGACATGGACATTATCGACGATGATGCGTGTGAGCCGGAAAGCAAGTTTACATGGAGCATACGCATCATCGGTAATGGTGTTGATGTCCTGACAACAGGGTTTCACAATAACTAAAGAAAAAGCATTTATAAGCATGCAATGCGATGAGAAGAGGCTAAAAATACGGAAAGCGATAAAGTAACCGCAACATTGTAGAATATACCTTTCCAAATACGAGTCATACAGTTCTTGGTGTTTTGAAATAGCACGAAACGTGGTTTTAGAAAAATTGGGGCTACCGGGTCTTTGAGAAAAGATACGGCTTTTAAAAAATCCATAGTATCCCTCGGCCTGTCTTTAAAATAATCACGATTTGTTAGTTTTGAAAATAAGTATGACTCGAGCCCAGTCTAAAAGGGTAAAGAAAAATCCGCCTAAAGTCCGAGTCGATATATCTGGTAGTCGGCGATCTCACCTTAATAGCGTCACGTATGGTAAAATATATAGTGCGACATCCTCGAGTCACGAGTGCGGATCAATCGTCATATCTATAATTCGTACGGTAAAATCCATCGTACGTCATCCCAAAATCGGGTTACGGGTCAAATACTACATATACCTCATCATTCATATGGTATCATCATCGTAAAATAATGAATTAGGGTACCTTTCTAAAATCTAGCACATCTCAATATCATCAAACATATATACTCGTGTGTATGAAAACACATCGCCTAACGATCCTTTATAATATCATGTCTTATCATATCACGACCAAATCACATATCACAAACTCACGGCATCATGTCCGATCCTATCGGCTCGTCTCCAAGTATCATATACTGCGCTCATCATCTGTGTATACGTATATGTATATATATGTATACCAATGCATACACACACACACACAACAAATATATATATGCATATAAACATATACACCCAAGCATATCATGTGTGTGCATGTGTGTGTGTGTGAACCTTTACTCTAGGGTTTCGCAACTTAGAAACTATACTGAAAGTACTTTCTTCCAATTACACTAAATCTAACCCATGGTCTCCTAAAGCTTTTCTTGCTAAATATTCACGTCTCATAATAACATATATGTATAGAGATCATAATGCATCATATCCTACGAAATTGCAGGGGTGTTATACGCCATCCACCCGACTTCCCCCGTAGATATACATCTACTCACCTGGATGCCTCGACTAATCTGATCCGATCTGCGCCTTGTCTTTTTCCCGCCGCATCCGACGCCTCTGCACCCGATTCTAGAATCGCACACAAGTAAATAAAAAGATAAATAAATGATGGTCGCGGAAACAAACGATACAAGATAACCACGCGCACTAACAAGACGCGCACACACTTGGTGCACGAAACGCGCCGCGACAATGTCACAAACTGCAACTAGGGTCACTATACGTGTAAATCCCCAGACCTAAAACCCAATCGCACCAATCGTGCATTCACAACACATTAAATATATATGAAATAGTGTGTAACCCATCTAAACCTTAAAACTTACTTCAAAACGAATTATTTCAAAAACCTAGCAAGCAACCATTTACCATTTTAGTGCGAATCTAGGTGTTTTAACAAATCTAGCGACCACAATGCTCACTAATTACCTTAATTAGGCCACACCAATGTTAACTAAAATTTAATCTCATCTCCTTACATTGACCCAAAAATCTAGTTTGCATGTCTTTAAAATTTGGACAATTTTAAAGTAACACTTTACAATATAACAACTAGCTTAGAATTTACATGTCTTAAAGTGTTAAGCTACACATTGCAACCTTAATCACATGATAAAAAGCCTAACTTGAATTCACAAACTGTAACGTTTTAAAAATAATTAAATAAATAATTAAATGAATAAAATTGTTTAAGTGAATTTTATGATTTTCGGCAAAGTAAAATGTATTTTTCGTAAAACCTAACCGTGATTGTTTTTCATTATAATTTCAAAAATACCTATTTTAATTATGTAATTACTAGTAAATGGTGTTTATTTAGCCACATATAAATTTTTAGTTTAATTAAATATTTTTCCTAAACTCATTATTTTAAATATTAACATAAGCTTTATTTTTACACTAAATTAGTGTAAATTACAAATTTGAATGGTTTTAATTTGTAAAAGTGAGCCATGACATATTATAATTTAGTGAGTATCATGTAAAATTTATTTGCAAATTTTTCCAATTTTCTAGAGTTTTCTTGAGTTGCTATAGTAAAGAATTAAAAGAAAATTAAATAAAATCATGAAAAGACATAAAGAGTTGATATTTTGGGTGAAGTTTCTACACTTTTCTTCACTTTTCTCACTCTCCTCTCCCTCCTCCATGGTGTGGCCGGCCTCAACCACCCCATGGCAGCCCCCTCCATTTCCCACTTCATTTTTATTCAAAATTCATCAAAAATTCAATTAAAATTCCACAAAATCATATTTATTTCATACCCTTTATTCCTTGCTCATTTTTACATGGATTTTGGAGATGGAAAGCATGCATTTTTTAGGCTCATTTTCATGTTTGGACTTGAGGTTGTGAAGGTATAAATCTATCTCTTTTGTTTTATTTCCATTAGATGTTTCTTTTAAAGCATAATTAGTTTTATTAGATTAATTCTATGTTCAATTTTTAAAATTCAAGTTAGGGTTTGTAAATTCAAGTTATGATTTTTATTAATTAATTAGGGTTATAATAACTAGTCTAGCATTTTTAGAAGTGGAAAAATCTTGCATGGTTATTATATAATAATTTGTGTATTCAAATTGATTTAATAATGTTATTTAGCTAACTAGTTTTTATAAAATGTATTTGTGGATAAAATAAAATTCCAATTAAGGTTGTTATCATTAGATTGTAGTTTTAGTGAGAATCTTAGCATGTTAATGGAAAGAAAAACTTAGTTTGATCACTAGTTTCTTGTGATAATTGGAAAAATACTAATAAAAGGCTATTTTTGTAAACTAGATTTTGGGAAATTCTTAAATAAATGAGATTAAAAATATAATTATGGTTTCATCATATCATTATCATCATGAATTGTAGTTTAGTACATTAATTCATGCAACATCATGTTTTGTGGTGGAATTGTGGTATTTTGCTTGAAAAATGTTGAAAATTGCAAAAGGTTGCAAACTAGAAATTTCAAATTAATACAAATTTGTGTAATAAAAATGCAGTAATGGTTTGTATAGTCTAGTTATGCTATTTAATGATTTTTATCACCATTGGTTTCATCTAAATGTCATGTTTTGATGAAAAACGGTAAATTGGCGTTTTCGGGTTTTACAAAATCGGACTGTTTGATCAATTTTTAGGGTTTCGATGGATTTAATCATGTTTTATAATATAAGTAATGTGTTTTAAAACTACGAGTTATTTGTTGATGTTTATCTCGATCCATCGGAGTTTGTACGCCGATTTCGAGCGAAATTTGGTTCTTTTGCGTGGACGGGACATAGGTTTTAACCTATGCTTGTTCCTTGCGTCGTTTTGACTTTTGTATGTGATTTAGTTTATGATGCTATTTATATGTTTGCATTTAGGTACCCCTCACGTGGACTGTGGGTGATGAAGAGGAGGATGGCGACACCGTTTTTGGCAGACATGGACCAGGTGAGTAGATGCATATCTACGGGGGGAAGTGGGGTGGATGGCGTTTAGCACCCCCGCAACGTAGAATATGAATAGTACTTTTTGACATTAGGAAACCAGTTGTGACCCTAGATTCTTAATGAGTAGGGCCCTAGTAATGACCCTAGGCTGGACTAGACTGATTTAGGAAGACATATCAGAAGATGAATACCTTGGAAGAGGTTCGTAGGTTTCAGGTAGAAACGCACACACGCACACACTGAAAAACGACATGGGGTATACGTGCATGTATATATACATATAGGACTAGGTATAGGTATATATATATATACAACACGTATATGGGATTCATTGATGTGATATGATATCCGAGGTATGATGAAATAGTGTAACTGGGCTTGATGCCGTGATTCTTGGCTATACAGTCGTATTAAGTGTTAGCGGATCGTTAGAGAATGAGATAATGAACATGTATACATAAATTATAATGGGTGGTGATGATATTGAGGTACATGGGACTCTAAAATAGTACCCGGACTGTAACTTGTGATTGATCACGATATGGGATATGTATGACTTGATTACGACATCATATAGGTGTGACCTGATGTCGATATCATAGAGGTGTGACTTGAGGACGATATGATACATATGACATGATATTTCTGAGGATAAACTAATGATGCTTATTATGATGGCAATGATATATGATTGATGTATGCGATCACAGTTTAGCACCTTGATCATGAGATGTGTTGATGATGACATTATACTAATGATGTGACACCTAGGAGATACTTGACTCGTACCCTGATATTAGGATGCCGTACGAGGCATAAATATGATGATTGATCCGCATTCTTGACTCGAGGAAGCCGTACTACGTACGTGACACTATTGAGGCCGGATCGCCGACTATTAGAGATATTGAATCAGACCTTAGGTAGACTCTTGTTTCTTATTGACTAGTTTCTTAGGTTTTGTTTCTTAGGAGGTTAGATGGACACTAGGTTAGGTTCGACTCATTTAGTGGTAGTGGTAATGGTATATCAAATGAGTAGATAACACACATCCGTCTTTACTTTCATACTTGAATCTTAATGACGCATGTTCTTACATATGTTACTATAATCAGTATAAACCTTACCTGTTAGGGCAGTAGCACCATTACCGATGATGCGCATATTCCACGCACACTTATTTGCCGGCTCACACACATCATCATCGGTAATTGCTATGTCACGTACACTTTAGATTATATTATCTTTTATTGATAGAATCAGTTAACAACTTGACCGATATAATATTGTGATTACTCTCTGATGTTAGTATAGACATGATAATTATTACTTAGACATTCATGCATTCATGTTTTCATGTTATCATGCAGTATTATGGGCATATGTTGACACTTTTCATATACTTACTCGTGATTTTGAGATTTGGGTTTCTATGAGATTTCTGGATTTTTTGGGAAAACCGCAAGAATATATAAAAAAAACTTCTCTCTCTCTCCTCCTTTATTTTTAAAATAAGATGCTGATTTCTCGTGATGTATGTGTCGTCCACCATGAGATTTCATGTTTTCTGTTGGATTTCGAGACCCGATTCGAGGAGTGGATGAACCGTCTCGGGTACATGGTGGGCCTGGTATGGTACCCCGGGGCAAGAAGATCGAGTTGTAGACGATGAGCCTGGTAGGGGAAGGCTACCTACCGGTGATGTCTGGCACGGCGGATATCCGGAGGATACCGACTGTTGTCGTGAGATGTAGTGATATGGGCTGATCCGGACTGACGGAGCCCGAGGTATTGAGACTATGAGACTTGAGATTTACATGTTTGTGTCGATGCTTGACACGGATTTCCATGGATTTCATTATTGAGATTTCAGATTCCTATACACATTTTACTCTGATAACAGTTAACGATTTCTTATACAGATATATCTGGATTTCAGGATTGATTGTTTCATATTCATGGTGCATGCATATCCATTCATATGACATAGTACTATATGAGGCACTGACACGAGCACGGAGTATCTGCACTTACACGTAGTATTATCCTGTTATTACTAGATGATTGGGACTTAGTAGTGTATTATTATGACCTAGGATAGTGTCGTGCATTCGATTTCTTTTCGTAGATGTCTTCTACTCACGAGTTGGCAACTCACCCCCGTTGTGCCAAATTTTATTACAGGTTCGATGTACAGGTTTCCCTGGCAGCTTGCTGGCACATCTATTCTTTTAGGGTAATTTGCACGGTAGGTTGGTTCACTTGTATCCGAACCACCATTGTACTTTTATTCTTTCATTTGTATCTAGTAAGTTCCATCAACCATACTTGTATTACTTGATAAGTTTATTAGACCAGTCTTTTATTTTGACCTTAGAGTCGCGCATGTATTATTCTGATTTGGTGGTTTTATTTTCTTTGAGTTTTGAGGCTCGCCCTTTGGCGTTGTATATTATTGTGCTTGTTGTGGTTGTTTCCGCCTGTTGGCGTTGATGCTAGCTCCCGTTTGGGGATGCTTTTTATTGTTTATGTATATTATACTTGTTGTACCCGTTTGGGGGCCAGTTTTTATAGAGGAGACTCTACCGAAATTTTTGAGAAAATTTTCTGATGCTTTTAAACTTGTTTTCTTTTTCTTCTTCTTCTTCTTTTATGGTTTAGATTTCTGGGCTTCGGCTTACTTAAGTTACGCTGGGCCTCTAGACGCTTCGTAATCTAAGTGCCGGTCACGTTCCGTACTTTCGGGTCGTGACAAAGTTGGTATCAGAGCGCTAGGTTTAACCTTGTATAAGTCTAGGTGACCCTTGGTTGATGGAGTGGGCGATTTAGGTAGAGTAACGTACCGTGGGTATGGTCCGCGGCATACTTACGATACGCTACTCTGCTTAAGGAGCCTTAGGATGTACAATTGTTTGCACCGCATTCCATTCGTTCTTTTGATCTATCTTCGTCAATGTTGGAGTGTGGTTTCTGTTACCACGGACACACTGGCAGAGGGAGTTGCGGCTCGAATGCGATAACCATTAGAGTATTGGGTATTCTTGAGGATTGAAGTATTGCTTAGCGTGCGGACAAAGGGTATTCACATGCCGTCCGGATGAAGTTAAAGGGTTCGAACGATTATCAGAAAACCATTTTCCCAAGTTTAAAGTATCCGGAAGAACATGCAGGTATTTCGATGGACCCTCTAGAAGAATAAAACCCTAACTCGACATAATGACACGAGAACGCCCTTGAACCTTAGGGTTTACGGCAGTTCCGCGGTGCCATTAGTGAGGCTTGGGTTTGCCCTTCTACGGCTGGATCTTCGATGCTGGGGTATGTACCGGATATTTTTAAACTGTACTTGAGTGTTGAGCTCTCGGGGAATTATGGGATTTTGATGGATCGATCGAAAAGTTTAATGTAGTCCGGATATTAAGTGAATGGATCGACTACGTGGGAGACTCTAGATATGAGTATTGCCGTTAGTAGCGCAGTTAGCACAGCTACGAAGAGACGAGTTTGAAGCAGCCGACATCCGAGGAAAGAGGCGCACATTGACGATAGTGTTTACGATTGTGATTTGGTGATTTGAATTTCATATTTCTGTTATTGGATTTTGGTATTTTGAGGATTTTTTTCTACGATTGGTATTTCTTATGTGTACCTTCATTATATTCTATTTGTGTTTTATATATCTATTGTATTGATGTTGTTTAGTATGCACCCAGTACCCTTGATTTGGTTTTATATATTTTGAGATTTTTGATTTGATTTCGTGCATAGGGGTTACACATGATTTTGACATTTGTTTCGACCTAGTTTTCATGCATTTTTGTGCTGTGATTTCGATTTTGGTATTCGATGTATGTTTTCGTGCACCATATGCACCTGATTAGGATTCTTGCGCATACTTGGCGCACTTGATGCGATTTTGTGCACACCAGATGCACTAAATCGGGGTTTTTTGCAGATTAGATGCACCTGATAGTGAGTCGTGCACGCCCGTTGTGCTTGACAGATGTTTTGGTGCACACCTGTTGCACTTATTTTGTTTTTGTGTGTATTCATGGTATATGTATTTGGTTTCGATTTCAGTGCGCACCGGACGCACATGATATTTTATTGATGTGATTGGGATTGATTTCAGTTTGAGCAGTATGTTTCATAATCATTATTATTTGATTTAGTAACCAGGCGGGACGTGTATGTTAAATAAAAGATATATATATATATATAGCTATTTTTTTTAAAAATAAACGTCCGCTACTTATGCCGTGACACGTGTATTGCACGACGATTTTCAAAAGGGGTTTTTGCATATTTCTTTATCCAGATATTTGGACGGTTTACTATGATGCGCACTATATATATAAGTTATAGATTGATGTATATTATATTGGTTTTCATATTGGGTTTTGATATTTTTTTCTCTCCATAACTCCGATGATTGCGTTATGCTTGACGGAGTTGATTTTTGTTATGTATTGATGATTTTGGAGCCCCGACGATTTGAGTGCTTTGTTAAATGTTTTAGTATTTGGAAGGAAAGTTTTAATTTAAATTCGGGGACCGAATTTCTCAAAGGGGGGAAGATTGTAACGTTTTAAAAATAATTAAATAAATAATTAAATGAATAAAATTGTTTAAGTGAATTTTATGATTTTCGGCAAAGTAAAATGTATTTTTCGTAAAACCTAACCGTGATTGTTTTTCATTATAATTTCAAAAATACCTATTTTAATTATGTAATTACTAGTAAATGGTGTTTATTTAGCCACTTATAAATTTTTAGTTTAATTAAATATTTTTCCTAAACTAATTATTTTAAATATTAACATAAGCTTTATTTTTACACTAAATTAGTGTAAATTACAAATTTGAATGGTTTTAATTTGTAAAAGTGAGCCATGACATATTATAATTTAGTGAGTATCATGTAAAATTCATTTGCAAATTTTTCCAATTTTCTAGAGTTTTCTTGAGTTGCTATAGTAAAGAATTAAAAGGAAATTAAATAAAATCATGAAAAGACATAAAGAGTTGATATTTTGGATGAAGTTTCTACACTTTTCTTCACTTTTCTCACTCTCCTCTCCCTCCTCCATGGTGTGGCCGGCCTCAACCACCCCATGGCAGCCCCCCCCATTTCCCACTTCATTTTTATTCAAAATTCATCAAAAATACTTCAAAAATTCAATTAAAATTCCACAAAATCATATTTATTTCATACCCTTTATTCCTTGCTCATTTTTACATGGATTTTGGAGATGGAAAGCATGCATTTTTGAGGCTCATTTTCATGCTTGGACTTGAGGTTGTGAAGGTATAAATCTATCTCTTTTGTTTTATTTCCATTAGATGTTTCTTTTAAAGCATAATTAGTTTTATTATATTAATTCTATGTTCAATTTTTAAAATTCAAGTTAGGGTTTGTAAATTCAAGTTATGATTTTTATTAATTAATTAGGGTTATAATAACTAGTCTAGCATTTTTAGAAGTGGAAAAATCTTGCATGGTTATTATATAATAATTTGTGTATTCAAATTGATTTAATAATGTTATTTAGCTAACTAGTTTTTATAAAATGTATTTGTGGATAAAATAAAATTCCAATTAAGGTTGTTATCATTAGATTGTAGTTTTAGTGAGAATCTTAGCATGTTAATGGAAAGAAAAACTTAGTTTGATCACTAGTTTCTTGTGATAATTGGAAAAATACTAATAAAAGGCTATTTTTGTAAACTAGATTTTGGGAAATTCCTAAATAAATGAGATTAAAAATATAATTATGGTTTCATCATATCATTATCATCATGAATTATAGTTTAGTACATTAATTCATGCAACATCATGTTTTGTGGTGGAATTGTGGTATTTTGCTTGAAAAATGTTGAAAATTGCAAAAGGTTGCAAACTAGAAATTTCAAATTAATACAAATTTGTGTAATAAAAATGCAGTAATTGTTTGTATAGTCTAGTTATGCTATTTAATGATTTTTATAACCATTGGTTTCATCTAAATGTCATGTTTTGATGAAAAACGGTAAATTGGCGTTTTCGGGTTTTACAAAATCGGACTGTTTGATCAATTTTTAGGGTTTCGATGGATTTAATCATGTTTTATAATATAAGTAATGTGTTTTAAAACTACGAGTTATTTTTTGATGTTTATCTCGATCCATCGGAGTTTGTACGCCGATATCGAGCGAAATTTGGTTCTTTTGCGTGGACGGGACATAGGTTTTAACCTATGCTTGTTCCTTGCGTCGTTTTGACTTTTGTATGTGATTTAGTTTACGATGCTATTTATATGTTTGCGTTTAGGTACCCCTCACGTGGACTGTGGGTGATGAAGAGGAGGATGGAGACACCGTTTTTGGCAGACATGGACCAGGTGAGTAGATGCATATCTACGGGGGGAAGTGGGGTGGATGGCATTTAGCACCCCCGCAACGTAGAATATGAATAGTACTTTTTGACATTAGGAAACCAGTTGTGACCCTAGATTCTTAATGAGTAGGGCCCTAGTAATGACCCTAGGCTGGACTAGACTGATTTAGGAAGACATATTAGAAGATGAATACCTTGGAAGAGGTTCGTAGGTTTCAGGTAGAAACGCACACACGCACACACTGAAAAACGACATGGGGTATACGTGCATGTATATATACATATAGGACTAGGTATAGGTATATATATATATACAACACGTATATGGGATTCATTGATGTGATATGATATCTGAGGAATGATGAAATAGTGTAACTGGGCTTGATGCCGTGATTCTTGGCTATACAGTCGTATTAAGTGTTAGCGGATCATTAGAGAATGAGATAATGAACATGTATACATAAATTATAATGGGTGGTGATGATATTGAGGTACATGGGACTCTAAAATAGTACCCGGACTGTAACTTGTGATTGATCACGATATGGGATATGTATGACTTGATTACGACATCATATAGGTGTGACCTGATGTCGATATCATAGAGGTGTGACTTGAGGATGATATGATACATATGACATGATATTTCTGAGGATAAACTAATGATGCTTATTATGATGGCAATGATATATGATTGATGTATGCGATCACAGTTTAGCACCTTGATCATGAGATGTGTTGATGATGACATTATACTAATGATGAGACACCTAGGAGATACTTGACCCGTACCCTGATATTGGGATGCCGTACGAGGCATAAATATGATGATTGATCCGCACTCTTGATTCGAGGAAGCCGTACTACGTACGTGACGCTATTGAGGCCGGATCGTGTTCACAACAGAATACTGCATTTTATACCGCCCATTCTTATGCTCGTGTGTTTATAGGTAAGTGCTTTTGATCTGTGTTTGTTACATATTTACAGAGTACAGGTTTTCAGTCCAAATATTGCAAATCATGACAAAATCTCCACAGTTACACCAAATACAGAACATCTGTTGACAACAGATAAAAGCCGGGTTCCGGTCATCCATATCCGTCTGGTGCTGCGTACCGGTTCCAGGGACAAGACATATGACAACAGTCATTCGTGTCTCGGACAAACACGGAGCACGAGAGGGGCTGCACAAGAATCAATGGGTGCGCGGAGCTCAAGAGAGATAAAGTCAAAAGTGAAGAAAAGATAACAATCTTGGACTATGAATTCTGCTGATATTCTGGAAGAAATTATCAGAAAATACATGTACTAGACAAGAGGGGACAGGAGACCAGGAAAACACTCAGAAGCCCACACCCTAAACCCACAGTAGGGGCGCGGATCCGCGGCCATAGGGGCTATAGGCGGCGGATCCGCGGCCGTACAGTGGCCTCGTTCTGTCGTTTTTCTGGGGTGTTTTGGTCTTTTCACATGTGGTCCTCTGGTTGCCCTAGAACTCCATTCTCCTGCCTATAAATACAGCAGATCAGGGCTGAGCCAAGGGAGCAATTTTTAGAGCTCTTCTTTGTTCTCTTTTTTTTGTTGTTTTATTCTTCTTCTTCCTCTTCTTCATTCTTTCTCCATGACATTGTAGTGAGAGCTTTTGAGTGGAAGATTAATGAAGATGAGGGTTCTTTATCTTTCTTGTCAGTTTGCTCCCCTTGAGGTTTCTGCTTTCTCTTGCTCATTCAATCTCTTCATTGAGGTTGAATGGTTAAGAGTTAGTTATTGATCTCAAGGGTCGTATTTTCTCACGGACTAGCACTTCATTTCACATGCGTTTTCTACCCTTCCCTTGATCTTGCAACCTCTTCATTGAGCTTGCAAGTTTAAGGGTTGGCTATTGAGCACATGCTTGGCTTGGGTCCTAGTTCCGTATTCTTTTTATTACCCGCTTTTTATTACTCGCTTTTTATTATTTGTCCTTTATTACTTGCAATTTTATTCATGCACTTTAATACTTGTATCTTTTCTTTTCTTTGTTCTTTTCTTTTTGTTCTCTTTTGTTTATATTGTGAATGTTGTAATTATTGTTCTTGTTAAGAATTAATACGGTTTCATAAGTTAACATTTCTTTGCCAATTCCTTTTCCTGTTATTTTCCATTTGAACTTCGCCCAAACCATACGCAAGCGCTCCGTTAGGCACCGTACCCTGACAAGGTAATGGTGATTCCTAACCGTGACCGGTTGCGTTCGGTTTGGCCGGAGGCGAAAGCAAGAGACAAGAACGGAAGGACAAGGGTAAATAAGCCGGATTCCACGAATACCGCGCTTAAATCCCCTAATCCACATTGTTGCCAATTGCTTAGCTTCAATTGGTCAAGACTCGGCTCAAAGGTTTTTGAGTACGGATTTCTTAGCTTAGAATCTCGTATCTTTCTTAACAACTTTATACTTGCAGATAAACACATAGGTTAGATCAAACACTCATACAGATTCTTTATTGACTCGTCTAAAACAAGAAGGTAAGATAACACCATCTCCCTGTGGACCAACCCGTGCTCACCGGCTAGCTGCAAAGCGACACCGTCCTGATCGCGGTTACACTTAAATTCTTTGAACATCCGACACGCCAAAAGCGTGCGATCAAATGGCGCCGTTGCCGGGGAGACGGTAGCGTATTTTCTTTCTTGTTATTCGGGTTAATATTCTTTTTGTATATATTTATAAAAAAAAAAAACTCTTTTTCTTTTTTTTGATAATTTTTGTGGGCAAGAGTGCAGATTTTTGCGTATTTGCAAACTGCGATTATGGGGAGCAAAGTGTACATTCAAGGTTAAAGTGATTACGAAGTACAGTGCCAAACATCCGGGTAGTTTGACCCGCGCAAGCGAACTTTTCAAGCTTACCGGATTTGATTCAACGGGGGTTTCCTAACCCAAAACTTAATGGTACGTATTTTACTAACACCTTCTTCTCAAATCCGACGCTTCCAATATACTATTCTTTGCAGGATTCTTTGCAAGTTCGCTAGCAAACGCTAAAAATTGACTAACCCGTATTTGTTGCAGCGCTGCGCTTAAACTAAAAAACGATTGTTTGATTCTTTAAAGAATTTTTGAATTGCGCATTGCATACATTAATACGGACTTAAGGGCAAGCGAACACCACAACATACGGTAAAGGATTTCATCACCTTTTCCGTGGCCCACAAATCACGAACTTGAGCATAACGTTTACCCACACAAATTTTAACAGAAACTAGACTTTAAGCCTCAAGGACTTCGCGCTCACTAGGAGAAGTTAACTGTGTTTAGAACCTTGCTTAAAGGTATATTGTTTACGGGGTGTCTAGGGAAGTGTTAACGGCGAAACCGCCAAAAGAGAAAGGGTTATTTAATTAAGGAACTTCACGAAAGCGTTGGAAAACCTTCCCTTATCTCTGCACTTACCTGGCCTCGTGATCAGTGTCTCTTGAGCCCGTTTCTCGACACAGTTTTACTTCGACAATCAAGTTCTGGAGCAGGTCTAGTTGACCTAGGTGAACCCTAAAACGATTAGGTGTGTGGTATTTTTGTGTCGTAATTATTTTTGTCCATATTTCTTTTGTGTATATTTCATTCTTTTGCTAACAACTAACAATAAAAAAAAAATCACATTCTCTTTCCCCTCCTTTTCTCTACCTTTCTTTCTTTCACTCTTCATATCATGGGTACCCCACCTCGAAAAACTCTTGCCGAACTTTGGTACCCACAACCAGACATTACCTCATACGGTTCTTGCTTTGGCCGAACTTCGAACGACCCCTCCATGCCCAAAGTTTCACTGAAAGATCGTATAGCAGCGTCTAGGACAAACACTTGCACTCCTCATTCCACTTCGTATCAACCGTTTCAAACATTCACTCCCGCTTATGTTGATACCCCTTCTGCAAGTCGTCATTTGTCCATCGCTGAACGAATTGAACAATCTCGTAGCCGATCTTTCACTCCTTTCACCACTACAAATTCTTGGGACCAACAAATCCATTCACCGTCTTATCCCAATGTTGATCCCACTCCTGTCCAGCCATTCAATTCCTACCAACCCTACCCTACTTTTGCACCTTCCTTAGACATTGCTTCAGAACCGCCTTTTGGGAGTTTTCAGTATCCATACAACTGTGAATCTTTCACTGAAACCCCTTCACAACCAATGTCTAGTCTAGAACAGTCGTTGGAAGACTTTAGGGTAGCGTCAAGCCAACAAATGATGGATTTGAATGCGTCCATGGCCGCCCTCATACAACCTAGTGATCCGGTAGCTAGTTTTCAACTAGCTCCAACTTTTTCAATGTATGATGCGGCGGCAGGACAGGCTGTGACTTTGAGTGGAGAGAGTGAGATGTACCCTCTTCCAAATCAAACCTACCCGCCCCAAATTGAATCCCACAACTCCTGTATTGAAAGTCTATCAAGTGTCCCAAATGAATTATCAGTTGAAGATAGAATGTTTAATGAGTTGTGCGACTTTGTAGTGTTTGATTTGCCAAATTGTGAAGGGACCTTGCCAAGTGAAACCACACCCAAACCTTTTGACCTCTACACCTCCACTTTAGAACTTGAATCGATTGATATCCATGCTTTTGAGGTGTCAGAGAATTTTGATTTTCACTGGATTAAGGATATTGACGCCGGGAATATTTTGGATGATGAACCCGTAGATTTGGCTGAGTTTGTCTCTTCAAATCATCATCCCGAGTCATTAAATGTTTTTCCCGAACCCAATATGCGTCTGGACTTTGAAGAGAAGAGCATGGATGTGCTAAATTTTGAGGAGAATATTGAGGATAGTTTTGAGGATGAACCAGTTTTGCTTGATGAGTCGGATTTTCCAATTCATCCTGTTCCTTCCACTGACTGTGTACACCCTCCTGAACCTTTAACCGATACCCCTCCTCGATCACTTCCCTCCATTCTTTCCATCGTTCCGACCTTGCAAGAACCCGTCTCACTTTCATTTACTATGTCTGGTTTACCAGGTTCGGCGTACCCATGGTTTCTCACGAACCTTGAGGGATTTGACCCCATTTCTCGACAGGTAAATATATTAGCACAATCGCTTTTCACACATCGGTCATCACAAATTGTGCTAATCTATTTACTCCATTTGCACCCTCAAGTTCGTATTCCACTTCTTTTTCCCTTCTGCCATTCTTCTTCCTCTCATATACCGAGACCGTATCCCGCTTCTCTTCGCATACGGTCTCGCGTATTGTCCTTCTCTTTTCTCTACGCCTTCTTCCACCAACCTGTACAGTATAGCGATAAAATCTTTGAATGGTTGGTGCTCACTTTTGGCTTGTGTAAGGCCTTGTATAGCTTGATACTGTTCTTTCCCCCCCAAATCCTGAATTTCAACGCTTACCAGTGGAAACACTGTTTTACTTAAGTTTGGGGGGGACACTTTTTTGTATATATTTTTGTTTTCCTTTTTTGTTTTGTATATAATTTGTTTTTAGGGAGCGCCGGCAATTTTGACCCTCTTGGTATAGCCTGACAGTGAGGGCACTGTCAAGTTTAAGTTTGCAGATAAACTTGGTTAACCATTCAAGCTCAATGAAGAGGTTGAATGAGCAAGAGAAAGCAAAAATCTCAAAAGGGAGCAAACTAACAAGAAAGATAAAGAACTCTCATCTTCATTAATCTTCCACTCAAAAGCTCTCACTACAATTTTAATGGAGGAAGAATGAAGAAGAAGAAGAAAGAAGAACAAAACTACAAAAAAGAGAACAAAGAAAAGCTCCAAAAAATGCTCCCTTGGTTTGGCTCAGATCTGCTGTATTTATAGGCTGGAGAATCGAATTCTAGGGCATCCACCAGAACATATTTGAAGTACCCAAAACACCCCTGAAGTTCGACAGTGAGAGGGCACCGTACGGCCGCGGATCCGCCGCCTATAGCCCCCTATGGCCGCGGATCCGCGCCCCTACTGTGGGTTTAGGGTGTGGGCTTCTGTGGCCTGCCCTGGTTTTCTGTTTCCTGTTGTTTGGTACATGTAGTTTCTGATAATCTTTCCAGAATATCTTCAGAATTCCAAGTCCAAGATTGCATTATCTTTTCTTCACTTTTGACTTTATCTCCCTCGAGCTCCGCGCACCCATTGATTCTTGTGCAGCCCACCTCGTGCTCTGTGCTTGTCCCAGACATGAATGACCACTGTCATATGTCTTGTATCGGGAAACGGTACTCGGCACTGGACGGATATGGATGACCGGAACCCGGCTTTTATCTGCTGTCGACAGATGTTCTGCTTTTGGCGTAACTGTGGAGATTTTATCTTGATTTACAACATTTGGACTGAAAACCTGAAATCTGTAAACATGTAACAAACACGGATTAAAAGTACCTACCTATAAACAACGAGCGTAAGAATGGGCGGTATAAAATGCAATATTCTGCTATGAACAGATCGCCCACTATTAGAGATATTGATTCAGACCTTAGGTAGACTCTTGTTTCTTATTGACTAGTTTCTTAGGTTTTGTTCCTTAGGAGGTTAGATGGACACTAGGTTAGGTTCGAGTCATATAGTGGTAGTGGTAATTGTATATCAAATGAATAGATAACACACATCCGTCTTTACTTTCACACTGGAATCTTAATGACACATGTTCTTACATATGTTGCTATAATCAGTATAAACCTTACCTGTTAGGACAGTAGCACCATTACCGATGATGCGCATATTCCACGCACACTTATTTGCCGGCTCACACACATCATCATCGGTAATTGCTATGTCACGTACACTTTAGATTATATTATCTTTTATTGATAGAATCAGTTAACAACTTGACCGATATAATATTGTGATTACTCTCTGATGTTAGTATAGACATGATAATTATTACTTAGACATTCATGCATTCATGTTTTCATGTTTTCATGCAGTATTATGGGCATATGCTGACACTTATCATATACTTACTCGTGATTTTGAGATTTGGGTTTCTATGAGATTTCTGGATTTTTTGGGAAAACCGCAAGAATATATAAAAAAAAAACTCCTCTGTCTCTCCTCCTTTATTTTTAAAATAAGATGCGCTTTTCTCGTGATGTATGTGTCGTCCACCATGAGATTTCATGTTTTCTGTTGGATTTCGAGACCCGATTCGAGGAGTGGATGAACCGTCTCGGGTACATGGTGGGCCCGGTATGGTACCCCGAGGCAAGAAGATCGAGTTGTAGACGATGAGCCTGGCAGGGGAAGGCTATCTACAAGTGATGTCTGGCGCGGCGGATATCCGGAGGATACCGACTGTTGTCGTGAGATGTAGTGATATGGGCTGATCCGGACTGACGGAGCCCGAGGTATTGAGACTATGAGACTTGAGATTTACATGTTTGTGTCGATGCTTGACACGGATTTCCATGGATTTCATTATTGAGATTTCAGATTCCTATGCACATTTTACTATGATAACAGTTAAAGATTTCTTATACAGATATATCTGGATTTCAGGATTGATTGTTTCATATTCATGGTGCATGCATATCTATTCATATGACATAGTACTATATGAGGCACTGACACGAGCACGGAGTATCTGCACTTACACGTAGTATTACCCTCTTATTACTAGATGATTGGGACTTAGTAGTGTATTATTATGACCTAGGATAGCGTCGTGCATTCGATTTTTTTTCGTAGATGTCTTCTACTCACGAGTTGGCAACTCACCCCCGTTGTGCCAAATTTTATTACAGGTTCGATGTACAGGTTTCCCTGGCAGCTTGCTGGCACATCTATTCTTTCAGGGTAATTTCCACGGTAGGTTGGTTCACTTGTATCCGAACTACCATTGTACTTTTATTCTTTCATTTGTATCTAGTAAGCTCCATCAACCATACTTGTATTACTTGATGAGTTTATTGGACCAGTCTTTTATTTTGACCTTAGTGTCGCGCATGTATTATTCTGATTTGGTGGTTTTATATTCTTTGAGTTTTGAGCCTCGCCCTTTGGCGTTGTATATTATTGTGCTTGTTGTGGTTGTTTACGCCTGTTGGCATTGATGCTAGCTCCCGTTTGGGGATGTTTTTTATTGTTTATGTATATTATACTTGTTGTACCCGTTTGGGGGCCAGTTTTTATAGAGGAGACTCTGCCGAAATTTTTGAGAAAATTTGCTGATGCTTTTAAACTTGTTTTCTTTTTATGGTTTAGATTTCTGGGCTTCGGCTTACTTAGGTTACGCTGCGCCTCTAGACGCTTCGTAATCTAAGTGCCGGTCACGTTCCGTACTTTCGGGTCGTGACACAAACCTTCACTTGAATTTTCAAACTTTCAATTAAACCTACAATTTAACACCTAATTAGTCTAGATTGAAGTAATTAAACTAACAATTGAACAATAGGTTCAGGATTTATACCTCAAAATTTGTAGATCTAGCTTGACAAATCTTGGCCTCTAAAATGCTAACTTGTTCCAAGAACCATGCTAGTATAGGCTAAGGAGAAATGGGTAAGTCTTAATTAGGAGTTTGGAAGGTTTTAGTTTGGATTTTTGATGAATTTTTTGGATTTTTTCGAGATGGGATGAAGTGGGAAAATGGGGGGGCTGCTGCTTAAGGGGCTCAGCCATGGGATAAGGAGAAAGGAGAGAGAGAGAGAGAGAGTTATGTGAGGGTTTTGAAGTCAACAAAAGTCCATACCACAAATATCTAACACATACTTCTTTCTTTACTCTTTTCTTTTCGTAAATTTCTTTTCTTTTTCACTTGAAGTGTTAGGTGTGTGTGTGGGAAGCCATGGGGCTCTGGCAGTAGGGAAAGTGAGTGGGTGTGGGTTTGTGTGGGTGTGGGTAGGAGTTCTCAAGTCAATATAACCCTCTCTCACAAGTCAACAAGCCCATACATCATTTACTTTAATTTAATTTCACAATTTAAGACTTTTTCCTTTATATTTTCTAAAACCATCTTGAAATTTATTTTCATTTCAAAAACAACATTTTATATTTTGGTTTAATGTGTCATGATGCACAAAACTTGTATTAACCAATTCCAATTTGTAATTATCACTAATTAAATGTATTATTGAAAGCTTAAAATAATATTAAAAATAATTAATTAAGGAAAATATTTAAGTGAACTAAAAATTTACAAGTGTCCAATTAAATACCATATACTAGCAATTACATATCTGGAATAGGTATATTTAAGTTTATGTAGAGAAATAATTTTTTCCTGGTTTTTACGAAAACACCAGTTATTTTACCGATTATTGGAAATTTCACCTAAACGATTTTTCAGAAAGTTACAGTGAATCGCCAAGACAGCCGTGGAAGAGCGGCGGAACGATGAGTTTAGCCGCGGTTCCGCGGCCGAGTCGAGGCCGATTCGACTCGTTCTTCTTCTGTTTGTTCTAATTTTGGTGTATTGTTTTCTGGAATGTTTGATTTCTACCTTGTATTTTTTAGTTTGCTGGTTTACACTTGGGGTAGATACGGAAAATATGTTTTGATCGAAATTCTAAATGTTCTTGGCTAACCGGATCTTCTGTGTTGTTAAATGTGTTTTAAAACTTCAGCTAATTGCAATACGTCGGTTAGCTTGGGGTTGCACATATCTGTTGGCTTGTGTATATGAACTTTATTTGATCGTCGCTGATGAATAGCCGGGCATATGAGAAGAGAGTTTCTTTCAATCGATGTAAATTGTAAAGTGATGTAATACTATTTTGTGGGGCACATCCGGGTTGAGGTTGCAGCCACCGTTGTATTATTTCTTTTACTGTTTTTCTGCACTTTGGGTAGACCCAAGGTGGGGTGCAAAAACTACCGGGTTTTTTGAAGTGCTGAGTGACCTACTCACTTTGCTGAGAAAGGTTGTTTCACCTCGGGAATTTGGCGGGTAGTTTGCCGCACCCGTAGGGGTTTGGGTAGGGTATGGCTATTCATCACGACCGTGGAATCCGTCTTTCGTTACAGGCTTTAACAAAACGCAGAATTCCTAATATATCCAATATGTTCATCTGTGATATGGAATGCCTATTATTGCATCATACGAATGATTATTATGTATATGCTATATAGTAGACGTTGCTTATGTTTTGCATCCATGCTAGTCCAGCCCCCGCTCTGGTGTTAGTTATGTAACCTAACGGTGTTAGACGGGGCCCAGTGGCGAATGCGGACGGCATAAGTGGACGTGTTATTTTCATTTCTCTCTGTAATGATTGGTGTAAATGATGGGACTGCATTAGATTAATGCAAAGAAAACAAATCAAAGCTGAATCATCGGAACACTTTTAAAACCACTCGGTTGTTTCAAAATAGAAGACTTTTAAATGCGGAGCGAAAACCACTCCATTAAAAGCTATCAGGTTCTTTTGATTAAATCAAGTTCATTACATTCACGGTTTCACCAAAACCAGTAGTAGCCCTCCATCATTTCAGTTGAATATTCAGTAGTATTCAAGCTATGTATTTTGATCTTCGCCAAGGCATAATAATTGGTACTGCTGGATATTCATCTGTTGCAAAGATAGATCCGTTGGTTTGGGATAGTCGTACTACTATTTTGGCCTTCGTCAAGGGTATGTACAGGTGGGTTCAAATTAACCTGGATAATTACGGGTAGAACTTGGCATTTGACTTATGATATGTTGGCCTTCATCAAGGTCATACGAGCATGGGGCAAAAATCAACATCGGAAGTTTCTAAAGAAACTGAAACTTGCTAGTGTTTCATATCATTTAGAGTGTGATAATTTTTGTAGGATTCCTTCAGGATTATCACACAATGATATTTAGATCCGGATCCTATTGTGAGTATATGCTACTCTTCGGAAGGTTTTTCACTAAAACAATCAATGCTATAAACCAAGTAAGTGACTAGAACGGTGTTAGTGGAGCTACGCCTCTACGGAAAAGAGTTTATGCAATTAAGGAAATTCGCGAAAGCGTTGGAAAACCTCTCTCGAAGTACTAACACCAGTCTGGCTGAAAGGTTAAGCAAGTATTGTAGGGTAAGATTAAATCCTGACTAATTCTTCTTTTATGCTTTGAAGAGGGATTCGAGATTCCTATTTAGATAAATTACAAACCAATCTAAACTTGAAAAGAGTCATGCTAAGTTTTTCTTCTCTTTCTCCTAATTGCAGCAACACGGTGACCAGACATAGGTTACGGCTAGATAATAAATTGACTGGATCAGACTATATTGACTGGAAAAGTTTTGTCCAGATGCTTATGACAAACTGGACCACCACATTACTACTCAAGCCCCCGCTGTCCCAGGTCAAGTTTCTACCGTCGTGGATGGTGATATTCGTAAGACAAGGGAAAAAGACAGCGCGAATGCCAAGTGCCTCGTGTTGGCCTCAGTTGATGGTGTAAACCAGAAGCAGCACGAGAAGATGGACTTAGCTTCCATCTTCCTCCATAAGAAAGATTTATATGGAGAGCAATCTCGTATCACAAGATATGAGACCTAGAAGGAATTACTTCAAGTGGGGTTGGCTATCGAGTCATCCGTAGGGGACGACGTCCTTACGATGACTAGCTATATTAATGAGCTCACGGACCTGGAGACCACCGGAGAACGAGTCGAGTATTGACTTGATTCTACAGTCCCTATCTTCTACTTACGCCCAGGGGAAGAAAGTAACACTTCCAGTCGAGAGCACCCTGAAGGAAACCAGAGAGATACCCGCTCTGCTTATTAGGGAATCTTCCACTTTTAGATCCAAGGAGAAAGCCAAGGGTGAGAAGAAGATAACTCTACAAAGTTGACAGGCGGTGTCAGTAAGGTAGAAGAAAAGGGCAGGGCAAAAGTTTCGGGGCTAACAGTAGGGAAGGATGGTTGTTCCTATTGCCACGGGAAAAGGGCATTGGCAAAAGAGATGCAGGGCTAGGAATGCCAGAATCCAGGATCTGAAGCACGTTGTGGCTTCGACTTCGATTGTGTTTGTGATTGAAAATTGTATGTCAATTAACTCTACTTCCTGGGTACTAGATACCGGATCAGGATCTCATATATGTAATTCATTACATTCTTTGAGAAACTTGTAGAGTTATCAAGACAGGTGTTATGATTCTCAGGGTTGCTAACGGAATGAGCGCGGACGCTGTATCCATTGCGGAATATCACCTAGGATTGACAAGTGGGCTGATATTGATTTTACGTAACTCTTTGTGAGTACCTAGTTTAGCTTGTAATATATATCTGTATCTTTACTTTCTAAGGAAGATATGATTTTACATTTGTAAGCGATGTGGTCCACATCCACCTAAATCACAGTTTGATTGGGTCAGGTACACTAGATAACAGTATATACGTATTAAATAAAGTTCAGGTTTTCTGTGTCCAGAACACACTTAAAAGAAAGTCTACAGAATAAAATCAGGCTTTCTTATTGCATTGTAGACTGGGTCACATCAATGAAACACGGTTAATGAAGTTACATAGAGATGGATATTTGGATCCGTTTGAATATCAGTCTTATGCAACTTGTCAATCTTGTCTCATGGGAAAGATGACAAAGACTCCGTTCACTGGACACGGAGTAAGAGTGAGCGAGCTCTTGGGATTCATACACAGAGATGTGTGTGGCCTAATGTATACACAAGCACGAAGCGGTTCGTCCTATTTCATTACTTTTACGGATGATTTCTCTAGGTATGGACATTTCTTCTTGATGAAATATAAATCCGAGGCCTTTGAGAAATTTCGAGATATAAGAATGAAGTGGAAAAACAAACAGGCAAAAGTATCAAGATGCTGAGATCTGATCGAGGTGGTGAATACTTAAGTGCCGAGTTTCTGGATTACCAAAAAGATAATGGAATTCTCTCTCAGCTTACTCCTCTATACACACTACAACACAACGGTGTATCGGTAATGCAGAACATAACCCTATTGGATATGGTTCGTTCCATGATGAGTAACGCTGAGTTGTCGCGATCCTTCTGGGGTTATGCACTAGAATCAGCTACATATCTTTTGAATAAGGTCCTTCCAAGATTGTGCCTACCACACCATATTAGATGTGGAGTGGGAAGAAACCCTATCTTAAGTACCTTAAGACATGGAGATGTCCAGCTTTTGTAAAAAAGCAGCATGCGGACAAGCTCGAGGCACGCTAAGTACTATGTAAGTTTGTGGAATACCCAAAGAACTCCAGGGGGTATCTTTTCTATTACGCGGAGGAACAAAAGGTCTTTGTTTCTCGTCATGCTCACTTCTTGGAAACTGAATTTTTAGAAAATCAGATAAGTGGGAGCACAATAGAACTGGAAGAAATTCCAAAGCCACAAGCTATTACTGAAAGCATGGTAGAACCAGAGATTTCAAAAGAATCGTACATCCCCACACCACTCCGCAGAACTAGTATGCTATCTCATCCGCCCGAGAGATACTACAGTTTTCTCATAGACGGGGATAGAGTTGATTGCATCATTAACAATGATTAGCCGACTAGCTTCCAGCAAGCCATTCAGAGCGTCGTCTCGGTAAAATGGCTAAATGCAATCCAGGCTGAGATGGAGTCCATGTACAACAACAAAGTATGGACTTTGGACTTTGCTCAAGAAGAGGTAAAACCTGTAGGCTGCAAATCGATCTTCAAAAAGAAGATTGGTGTAGATGGACAGGTTGAAACCTATAAAGATAGACTTGTTGCAAAAGGTTTTCGTCAAAGACCTGGTTTGGACTATGATGAAACCTTTTCTCCAATGGCTATGCTCAAATCCATTCGGATCCTTCTAGTTATTGTTTCCTTCCATGATTATGAGATCTGGAAGATGGACGTAAACACGATTTTTCTAAATGGAAATTTGGAAGAGTGCGTCTATATGGATCAGCTAGAGGGTTTCAATCAGAGTGGGAGCAGCGGGAAAGTGTGCAAGTTGCATAAGTCCATTTATGGACTAAAGCAAGCAACGTGGAGTAGGAACATCTGTTTTGATGAGACGGTCAAAGAATTCGACTTTATCAAAAATCCAGATGAACCATGCATATATAGTAAGATTGTAGAGAGAACGGTGGTATTCCTCATCTTGTACGTGGATAACATTCTCTTGATAAGAAATCACATTCCTATGCTACAATCAGTCAAAGGATTCTTGTCACAAAGGTTCTCCATGAAAGACTTGGGTGATGACCCCTACATTCTTGGGATTCAGATCTATCGTGATAGATCTAAGAGAATGTTACGACTTTCGCAGTCCAGCTACATCGACACCATACTGAAAATATTTAGTATGGAAGATTCAAAGCTCGGTAATCTACCGGCTTTTCATGGAATCACCCTCTCCAAAGAGATGTCTCCCAAGACTGATTTGGAAAGGGCTCACTTGACATCTATACTCTACGCTTCTGCGGTAGGCTCTATAATATATACGATGTTGTGTACCACACCAGATGTTGCTTACATACTAAGTGTGGTAAGCCGGTATCAGTCGAACCCTGGGGAGAAGCACCGAATAGCTGTAAAGAATATTTCCAAGTACTTGAGAAGGACTAAGGAGATTTTCTTGGTGTATGGAGGAAAAGACCTCCAGATCGAGGCCTTTGTTGACTCGAGCTTCCAGAGTGACAAGAATGACTCCAAGTCTAAGTCGGGTTATGTCTTTACCCTTAATGGATAGGCGGTCTGTTGGAAGAGCTCCAAGCAGGACAACGTTGCTGACTCGACGATGGAAGCGGAGTATATTGCTGCTTGTGACGCCGCGAAAGAAGCAGTCTTGATAAGGAAGTTCCTAACAGAACTTCAGGTGGTTCCGTCCATTGTAGGTCCAATACCTCTGTATTGTGACAACAATGGTGCTATAGCTTTGGTGAAGGAACCTAGGTTTCATATCATGAGGCGGTACCACATGATCAGGGAGATCATTGATCGCCAGGAGATCAAGGTGAGGAGAGTACATATGGAGAATAACACTGCCGATCCACTCACTAAGGCCATTCTTCAGACACAGTATGAGATTCTACTAGAGATGATAGGTCTGTGATATGGCAATACATGGCTCGAATGCAAGTGGGAGATTGTTACTGATATATGCCCTAGAGGCTATTATTTTATCATATTAGTTTGTATGTTACTTAATGGAAGCTTGGGATATTCACAGTTATATTAACAGTCTTGCTCAAAATGGTAGTATGCTACCTGGTTTTTTTCTACTTCAATATGTGCATGTGTTCCTTTTAGCATATCGCTTATACATATTGGTAGAGCCCTTAGGATCTTTCCTTGATTATCAGCGTTGTGATGGCAGTCACACTAGTGGGGTCTGGATAGTCTATAAGCACATCCTATATAGGTCTCTAGTTATAGGATTATCGAGATGGGGCATCGATACTCCAGAGTAGACTAGTGTATACACTTCTCATCTTAGCAGGGGAGATGGTCTGTCCCACAGCCATTAGTACGTCGTACTGGAGATATTATGCTAGTGCTCATTGGGTTATGAGTACACTGGACAAGACTCGTTGGGAGCTACTGTTGGGTATTATACCTATCATCGGGTAGCAGTTCCCAGGTGATATGAGTACAGCTTAGTCCGTCGACTTGACACTGCTAGTCCGCCTCAGGTGTGTTCCTGCTATTCTTTGATTACTACCCTACCACGGCTTAAAGGAGTCATGCAAACATGTAGTTGTAGGGTGCAGTCCCGAAGCACTTGGAGGCATTGGCGATTAGATTAGATTTGTCTCTCCCGGTATTGGGGGTTGATATCGCGCTGTGTTCGGAAAGCCATTACACAAAGTCCCTGGCCAGGGCAGGCGAGATATATTCCGGTATGAATTATTGCGCTATTTGGCTTCTGACGATTACCGCCCTTAGGCCCGATATGCGATACTCTTAGACGAACAGGCCGGACTGTATGGAGATTGTCACAAATAGGCTCAGTAGGAGTTCGGAAGAGTTTGATCATCGGCCTTCTTATCGATAGATACTTGTGTAACCGTTACGTGCAGCTAGTGCCACTTGCGGCTTGTGGTTAAACCCACTGCCAGCATAGTATCCAGTCTTTAGAGTCCCACACAGAGGGTTTCCCTGCATCGGGCAAAGATGTAGAGGTCGTATGGTTTTATGATAGGGTTCGATCTCGTACGTGTACCAGTGCACGCATGATGATTAGGATAGATAATACTAGTGTGCTTTGGTTTCAACCGGATCCTAGTATTATACTAATAGAATGTTTTCATCTCTTTTGTATTCGTATTTTTCGGAATACGGATACAAGAATGTATATACGGATGATGGGCATTTTCGTAATTTGTTCAAAGATGGTTCTAGAAGAAGACACCTTGTATTATGTATTAAAAATTTTAGGTTAAATGTTTAATGCATTAAGAGGTGGAGGAAATGAGGTGGAAGTTTGCATAATTTAGAGCATGACTATCGGTAACACATGGAGGGTTTTCAAGCCAAGACCCACTAAGGTGAAATATGAACTATACTTGATTTGTTATGAAATTTATTCTATTGAGAATTATGGTTGGTTCAAATTTGCACAAGAGAGTTCACTCCCCATTTTCATGCTAACTCCTCACTAGCTTTTCCTCAAGCACTTCTTCTTCTACCTCTAGCCTTTCTTTTCTTATGTGTTGAGAAACATAAGGCTATTAAAAACATACCAATCCATCTATATTCTCTACATCACTTAGGTCATTTAGTATAGCGAACTAGGTGCCCTAGTTTCCTCGGATTTGAGGTTGGATCCCGGATTATAGACTCTCTGGTGGATCGTCTTTGACTTGAGGAGGCCGATGAGGAAGCGCCGATTCGATCCGTTATGATCCTTGGAGTTTGTGACGAGGAAGAGGACAGCGACAAGAAGACCCGAAGGACATGATATCATGAGGTGTAACATTCTATAGATGTTATTTACCTCATAGTAGTTTGCTAGTTAGGGTTTAGTATCGATCCTGGAGTTTGAGTCGGTGTTACGAGCTTTGAAAAATCATTTTTTACATATTCCGCCTCCCCGCGAACCCATGGGGTGCGTAACATCGACTTACACTATCGAATCCGAAGTCGGTACTTCTTCATCTTCTATTTCCCCTCCACCCACCACATCCACCGAGATGGATGGTTCTCCATCATATTTTACCAACACACCCCTACCACTGTCCATAGGTCCACAGAATCCACCACGCATCTCTCTTCAATAATGATACTACCCGATACGCGGTCCCCTTCCTACTTGTCTATCTATTCCACTAGCCAATGGGGATAATTTCGAAATTAAACCCCACTTCATCAACCTGTTGCCAAAATTTCACGGACTTGAATTCGAAGACGCATACGTTTTTATAACCAAATTCGAAAATGTATGCGCAATGATGGGCACTACACAACTTTCTATGGATGCTATGAGATTACGTCTTCTCCCTTTTAGCTTGTGCGATTTAGTAGAAAAATGGCTTTATGACACTACCGCACACTCTATTACCAAATGGGATGAATTCGTTATAGCATTCCTTAAGAATTTTTTTCCAAATCATAAGACTGCCCATGTTTGAAGCGAGATTAACCAGTTTACCCAACATCCTATCGAACCATTTTCGAAATGCTTTGAACTGTTTAAAGATCTTCTTGTCCAATGCCCTCATCACAGAATCAATTAATAGGATCATTGTCGAATTATATATGAGGGTATTAATCCAGCAACAAAACAGATGCTTGAAACCATTTGTCAATACCATTTCATGTCTAAAGACGATGGCGAAGCTCGACAATTCCTGGAAGATCTCTCCGAACGAACCTTACAGTGGGAAAGCGTTAGACCAACTTCATCTAGGGCAGGTATTCATCGGTTCAATGTTTCCATTGCAGTGAAAGCCGAAATGGCCGCGATACAATGGAAACTCGAAGCTATAAAAAACAAATTTTCATCAGCCTCCCTAAACCAAGTTACGCTCCCCAAAACCATGTGTGGTTGTTGTTCTAACCCATCACATTTAGCGAAAGAATGTCCTTTGAATCCTCCGTTTCAAGGTCAAGAACAAACTAATGTTATTTTTCAGTAACGACCTAAAAACGATCCTTATTCTTCCACATATAATCAGGGATGGAGGAATCACCCTAATTTTTCTTGGAACTAAAACCAAATTCAAAATTAAAATCCATTCCCTAGACAAAATAACTATCAAGGGCCTCTTCCACAGCAGCCACCACAACAGAGTCAACATCCCTTTCAACCGCAACCTTTTCAAAACCCGGCCAACAATTTTGATCCTTATAATATTTCAGTGGTCGGTACCAATAAAACCTCTGTACTTGAACGTAACTTAGAAACGTACATTAAACAATCTACACAAATGATGGCTAAGTTAACGTCTTCTATCCAAACGTTGGTGCAACACACCGCTTCCCACGATGAAAACATAAAATCGATAGTAGCACAACTTGCACAGATAAATGCCGCGATGAGTGAGAGAAAGAAAAGGAAACTTCCATCTCAACCTTTACCAAATCCCGACCACTCACAAAATTATAATGTGAGTGCCATAACCACATTGAGATCGGGAAAAGTGCTGAACAATCAAGTCGGTGAGCAGGTTGATGATGTTGAATCAGATAAATCCACGTCTTCTTCGTTTAACCCTAATTCGTCTAGCCCACCATCTTTTTCTGAGCATATTCTCAATTCTTCCCTAGACTCAAACCCTCTGCCCACTCCCTTGAGTCAAAATAAAATGATTCCAACTCTAATTCTGAGATCCATTCCATTCCTACAAACTTCTCCTCAAAAGTTGGACCCAACCCTTATTGATAAAGCTCCTTTTCCACATAGGTTGGGGGCCAATAAATCAAGTCCCTAAATGGAGAAGATTGTGGACATTTTAAAGAAAGTTAACATAAATATCCCACTCCTAGTTGCTATCAAATAAGTTCCATCCTATACGAAAATTTTAAAGGACTTATGAACAAGGAAGACGAAAACTCAAGTACCTAAAAAAATTCTTAGCGAGTAATATGAGCAATTCTCTTACCCAATTGGTGCCCACAAAACGTAAGGACCCCGGTTGTCCTACAATATCTATAACCATTGGGGGTAAAAATATCAATCGTGCTCTACTCGACATAGGTGCTAGTATTAACTGTTAGTTATATGTCTGCCCAAAAGGTCATTATTGTACATGATTGTATATTACAGTGGATGCTTGGACATATATAGAGAGGACTTTCTTGCTCGACATGATAGTATGCTATCTGGTTGCTATTTATCTTAACATGTACACCTGTATCATTATACAGTCTCTCCATTATATGTTGAGAAAGCCCTTAGGATGTGTACTTGACTACCAGGACTATGATGCAGATCATATTAGTGGGGCTAGGGTTGTCCACAAGTACATCCTTTAATTGTTCCTAGTCGAGGGAGTATTGAGACAGGGCATCGATATTCCAGAGTAGACTAGTGTGTACATTTCTTGACCCTGTATGGGGCGATGGTTGATCCCACAGCCATTGGTGTTTGACATAGAATACTGTACACAGGTGCTCATTGGAGAATGTGTACACCGAATTGGACTCGCCGAGAACTCCAAGATGGTATTATACCTATCGTCAAATAGCAGTTCTCTGGTGACACTGGTATGGATTAGTCTGTAGACCTGAGATCATCATAGAGTCTTGTGTGATTCCCACTGTGCTTTGATTTCCTCCCTACCACGCTCAAGAGATTCGTGTAAACAGGTGGATTTTGGGTACAGTCCTGAGTCACATGGAGGCAATGAGCGATAGGAGGGGTTTCGTCTCTCCCAGTATTGGGAATTGATGTTGCGCTATGCTCGATTAGCTATAACAGAAAGTCCTGGCCAGGGACGATGATGATATTTACTAGTAAGTGTTATCAGTAGTTTCTTGACCCGTTATGAGCCTCACATTGGCATGACTTATCAAGTTATTGAGGTCTGACGTTTACCACCCCCAGACTCGATATGCGACATTTCAGACGAAAAGACCGGACTGTACGGTAATGTTACTTACTGGATTCACGGGAGTTTGGACAAGCTTGCTTGTTGATCTTCTGATCGCTCAATACCTGGGTAGCCGTTACGTCCAGCTAGTATCACTAACAGCTTGTGGGGGGACTGATATGATCATTACATATTGCTGGCGTATTAACGAGTCTTTAGAGTCCTACACAGAGCTTTCCTGGCTCAAGCGAAACGAAGTAGGGCATATATATGATATGTGCGGGACCGAGATTAATACGTGTATCTGATACAGTATTCTAATCTCGCGATATAGGGTATATGTGATATAACCGGATTATTCAATCAAGTGTTCATTCAATAATTTGTTATATGTATATTTGTTATACATATAAACGATATTAGTCGGTTGTATGTGATATAAACGGATTATTAAATCAAGTGTTGATTTAATAATTTAATATATAATTGTATATTTGATATATTAATATATATTAACTAATATTAGCTCACTTAAGAATTTCTTTTCTACAAATACATTTAAATGTATTTGAGATATATATTAATGTATTTACTATTGTGTCATGCTAGATGATACATTGGACATGGGTGTATGAGACTCACACCAAACTAAATATCACTTGGGTGATTTAATTATTAAGGGATAAACCAAAATTAGGTGGTAAATGCCAGGGCTTAAGATGCTTGTTCAGTCGAAAATATTGCACTTTTTAACATGACAATTTCTTTATTTTTCTTAATCATCTAAAGGTGTTTGTTATAAATATAACACATACTAGAAGTTCATCTGCAAAATACCATTTACCATGTGTTTATATATTATAATCAACATTATGAAGGAAATTGTATGTTTAATATTTTACGCATAATATTTTGTATCTCAAACATAACTAACATTCTTTACTGAGATATTGTCATGTTTAGCTCAGGTCAGATATCCGGAAACAAGAATCTGCCGCTAAAGTAAAGAAAGTTGAAGAATCAAATACTGGCAGAGACTCAGAAAAGATAAGAAGGTTCGGGTTATCAAATAAAGACCTAAATACCAATATAAGAAGAATCCAGAAGATTGAAGCCAACAACCCACCGATTCGCGGCCGAGTCGGCCGAATTGCCGCGGCTCTGCGGTTAAGAAGAGGAGTTAGGGTTCAAAATTCTTCTGGAATCTTCTTTGCAAAAAACTTAGTTTGTTGAAAGGACCGAGGGCTACATCTACAAAGGATCCAATTTTCATCCAATTTCATTTTTAAAAAAATAGAAAAACAACAACAAAATCTCCACATCAAATCCAAGATCAAATCTAATATCAAAAATGGGATCTAATATCTAAGTTCAAGAATCTTCGATCCTAAGATCCCCGATCAAGAAATCATCGAGAAATTCATCAAGGGACATCAATCAATTCTCCTTTACACGAAGCCGATCATCATCAACGAGCAAGTGATCCAAGACAGGCCCATGACTCCAGGTGATCAAGCGACATGAAAATCGACCAAACATTTACTTCTTCGAGGAAGAGATCGAGAGCAATTCTTCTTCCTCTTGTAATCTAAACTCAAAGAAATATATTGTGAAGTTGAGTAATAAAGGTAGATCATCAATTTTATCAATTCGCTTTCTTTAATTTCCGCATTATGAATTCTTTCTCTATTCTTTCTTTTATTTTCATGATGTGCGAGTAATTCTCCGCTTGATAGGATTCGTAGGATTAGGGTAGATCAATGGGTGAGAAAATTCTATACTCCTTTTAAGTCTTATGAAGTTTATAAACTTTAGCAAAAGAATCGTCAACATCCTTATCGGGCGCGATATCAATTTCTTGATAATCTCGACCACGATTTGAGATATGATTGACGATCTTTTTATTAAGGGCTAGATATGAATGGCGATCAATAAATGGACAAGGGTCAATAGAGAAGAAACCCTAGTTTCCTCCAAAGAACCCTAATCCTCATTCATTGCCATAAATCTAGTTTTAAATCTATCAATAAATAAAAGGAGTCATCTTTATTAGTCATCCAGGGCTACTAAATCCAATCGAATGGTATAATCCTTCTTCATATAAAATTTTCTTGATAATTCAATTAGATCTCGAACCATTTTCTTGATTTTCTTGAAACTATTTTCTTGATTTTCTTGAAACTATCTTCTTGATTTTCTTGATTTCCTCTTTTCTATTTCTTTCAACCGATCTAAAGAAAGCAATATAAAATTCTATGAATCCCAGAAGATGACCCGTACTCACTAAAGGTTTGCTACACACGACACCGTTATTGATTGCGGTTATTTTACAACTTCTTTTTCTTTCAAAAAATCATAGATCAATCAAATGGCGCCGTTGCCGGGGATCCGTGCGTATTTTTTTCTTTCTTGCTATTTGGGTTGAAATATTATCAAATCCATAAAAATATAAATCAAGAATCCATCTTGTGTTTAACGATTAGTGTGTGAATTTTGCGAGAGAATCTGGAATCACTGTAGCGAGGAGGTAAAGATTCAGAGAAATTCATCAAAACCAAAGGAGCATGGGAAGCCACCGTAGCAAAAAGAGTTCAAAGAACTCTTAACTTGGCAGCGGAACCGCGGTAAGAAGCCCATTTTGGCGGCGAAACCGCGGCGTTGTTGGTGATTTAGGGCTTTAGTTTTCTCCGATATATTTTCTATCTCCTTCTCTCTCTTCTAAAAAGTCCAATAACAATTTTTCTGCATGTTTCTTTGCAAAAATTCGCCGCTTAGAAAATTCCTTGTGCGTGTTTTGTTTTCTAGTTGTTTGTGCATATTATAATAGGAAAATTAAGGGGCAAGACCAAATTCAGATTAGGTGGGGATTTCATTACCCTCCCTAAGCCCCACAAACCACAAAACTAGAATCCGCATCACTCTTCTTTAATTAAAAAATATCTAGACCAAGACCCTAAGGACCGTCGCGCTCATTTAGGATAAAGGAATGTCGTGGGTAATCTACTGTTTATCCGCATTTCTTTTGTGGTATCTAGGCAAGTATGCCTAAGGTAATGGTTACTTAATTAGGCCCGCTATTTCGTTGATTCGTATAGAGGATACCTCCCACTTACCTAGCACTTACCTGACCACAAGAGAGATAAAGAGGTGGTAGAGGATTGATCCCGTGATTTGTCCTTTGGAAGTCTAGGAGCGGTCTAGTGCTTGACCTCGGTAACCTTAGTTATAGGGTTGTTTGTGCATTTTTGTGATTTGGTGAGTCACCCCCCAAGTCCTACTTTTAAAAGCAAAACATTCCAACTAGACCTTAATTTTTTTCCCTTTTTTTTACTCTCCCTCCTCTTTTCTTCTTATAATGGGTAACCCAAATAGACGAACTCTTTCCGAGCTTTGTTATCCAGAACCAGATATTTCTTATTTTCGTAATCGTTTCGGTATACCATCCGACTCTCCCATGTCCTTAAGAGATCGGATAGAACAAGCAGATAGAAACAGTTGGCCACCTCAATCCAGGTCCTATCAACCGCATCCTAATTCTACATCTTTTTATGTTGATACTCCGAGTGAGGAAACTCCTAAACGCATGTCCATCGCTGAGCATATAGCATGGGCTAACGGCCAATGTTTCAATCCAATCAAACCATTAGAACAACAAACACCACCACTTTCTGAAGAAGATTTTAAGACTCGGTTTGTGGCGTATATGATGTCTATTGAAAGTTGCCAACCCACCAATCAATATCAATATTCTTCTTATCATAATGTTGATCCTACTCCTGCCCAATTTTCACAACCATTCAATTCCTATCAATCCTACCCGACTTTTACACCTTCTCTAGACATTAATTCTAATCAGTCATTTGGGAGTTTTACTTATCCACAAGAATTTCAATCTTATGCTGAAACCCCTTACCGACCCATGTCTAGTCTTGAACGGACCATAGAAGAATATGCGGTAGTGACGGGCCGCATCAGAAAGGAATTGAAGGAGTCCATGGCCGTCCTCAATAAACCAAAAGAACATTCAACTAGTTTCGACCCAGCTCAAAATTTTTCAATGTATGATACGGCCATCGGACAAATTGAGAATTCGGGTAGTGAGAGAGAGTGGTACACCCTTCCTAATCAAACCTCCCCAGCACAAATTGAAATCCACAACTCCAGTTTTATAGATCTATCGAGTACAACAATTGAAGATAGAATGTCTGATAAGTTGTGTAACTTTGTAGTGTTTGATTTACTCGATTGTGAGGGGTCCATTTCAAGTGAAACCATACCCAATCTTTATGATCTCTATACCTTCACTCTAGAACCGAAATTTATTGAAAACCATACTTCAGATAAGATGCCTGAGATTTTCAACCTTCACTTGAATGAGATTGACGTTGGGGATATATTGGATGATAAACCTAAAATTTTTGATAAATTTGTCACACGAATTCATCAGATCCTTATACTCTTGTGTGGTCATCATCTCGAGCCTTTAACTATTCTTCTCGAACCCCATATACGTCTTGAAGTTGATGATAATTGTATAACCGAAAGGCAGACCGAAATTCAGCCTTCATTTCCCACATCTGGTTCAGCGATACTCGATACACCAATTTGTTTACCCATTTCATCTTCCACTTTCTCTGCTTCTTCTATTCATCCTTTAAGTTTAGCTAGTGTTGATGAATCACAATCCGATAATTCAAGTTCGATAATTCTAGAAAGCCAACTGGATTTTGTAACATTTTAGAAAAATAAAATATTATTTTTGTGACTTTTTATAATTAAATAATAAATATTATGAATATTTTCATAAATTGGTATAATTATATACCGATAATTTGGAAAATAATTGGGAAATTATAAGAATTATTGAAACATTGGTGTTCATATGATATGAGTATTTATTGATTTTCAAAATACTTATTTGTAAATAGATTAAATGCTAATCTTGATTAAATTTCACCAATCTTGCATTAATCCGGTTTTGTGCATGGCATGCACCATGACATGTTATAAACAATTGTTTCATATTTGTGACCATGGCTTATTTAAATTGTATGGTTTATTGTGTTTTTATTTAGTTAAAAAGAAAAGAGAAGAAAATAAAAGATAAATAAAAGAATAAAGAAAAGATGAGAGAATGAGAGAGAGAGCTCTAGAAATTCCAAGACCTTTGACCAATGCTCCCATTTCTTTCTCCATCTCTTCATCATTTTTCTTTTGCCTTTTCTCACCATGGCTAGCCTCCTCTCCCCACCCCTCTACCTCCTCACTTCACCACTAAAAACACATTAAAACACCATATTCCCTTCACAAAAATTAATGCCTAGCTCACTACAAGCTTGAGGGTGTGATCAAGTCAAGACTTTGAGGATCTTGGACAACTCATGAAAATTCTTGAGTTGCCAAATGAGATAATTCTTGCACCATTAGAATAATATTCCATTTCTTTTAACATCTAATTATGTTTAGAATCGATATGGTGTAGTTTAGAAAACTTTGAAAATTTCAAGTTAAGGTTTTGAGGAAATTTTGAGTTGTGGAGTGAAATTGAGGCTTAGCAGTGACCCAAAACCCCTGTGACGTTTGATGAAAGACCAAAACCTTAGAGTTAACCCCTAATTCAAAAACTTAGATACCCCGACATCGGAAAATTTTGAGAATTCAGATGGTATTTAGGAATCTGGAGTGACTCGGGGACCTGGAAAATTATTTAGCGAAGACTAAGAGATGTGCAGGTGATATGGATCATTCCCTGAAGACCCGAGCCCCTAACCCCAAACCAAGGCCGCAAATTTAATGTTCCTGGCCGCAAATTGTGGCCATGGTGGGGTGATTTTCCTCCATGTTTGGTTCATGGCTGCATTTAGTAGGGTTACTCATCTACTCATTTAGTACACACCTAAGTATGAACCCTTTGACTTGTCGAATGATTTAGTCTAGCTATCCGAGTTTCATAACTGCCTAGACCAAGACCATGGTGGTTAATCTCAGCCGAAAACAGTTCAGGTGGATGAGTAACCCTACTAGATCTGCAGAGCGGCTGAGATTCGTTCGAGACTAGTAGGGTTACTCATCCACCTGAGATCATTCGACAGTTCATGGTCAAATGATTTATCGACCTTTAGATCGGTCTTAAGGTATGCAATCTCATTGCGACGGTCCTTAGGGTCTTGGTCTAGCGCGACGGTCCTTAGGGCCATGGTGGGGTGATTTTCCTCCATGTTTGGTTCATGGCTCCATCTCGTAGGGTTACTCATCTACTCATTTAGTACACACCTAAGTATGAACCCTTTGACTTGTCGAATGATTTAGTCTAGCTATACGAGTTTCATAACTGCCTTTCCGATGAGACTATCATTCGGAATATCGATGGAAGTTTTGTAGACATTTTTGCTGATGAACTCGCATTCCTTGAAGATATGGGAGTTGTGCCATCTAAAGAAGTTGAACCGCCACCCCTTCTTCTTATCATTCGACAGTTCATGGTGGATAAATCATTTGACCCTACGGCAGAGCGGCTGAGAAACAGTTCAGGTGGATGAGTAACCCTACTAGATCTGCAAAGCGGCTGAGATTCGTTCGAGACTATTGAATTCTCTGGTTCTACCAAATCATCAGCTGTAGTTTGTGTAGCTGAAACTTCTTCTGTTTCTACCTTATGACCAATAATTTCTTTCATAAGAAATACCTTTTCTAAAAATGTGGCATTTTAAGAAACAAAGACCTTTTGTTCCTCAGTGTGGTAGAAGATATAACCTCGCAAATGCTTGGGATATCCTACAAACTTGCACGGAACTGACCTTGCCTCAAACTTGTCCGGATTTTGCTTTTTAACATAGACCGGACAGCCCCATATCTTAACTCGTTTAAGAGATGGTCTCTTCCCATTCCATATCTTATATGGAGTGGTAGGCACTGATTGGCTGGAACTCTATTCAATAGGTATGCGGCTGTTTCAAACGCATAACCCCAAAAGGAAATAGGTAATTCAGCATTACTCTTCATAGAGCGCACCATATCTAATAGGGTGTGATTCGTTCGCTCCGATACACCATTGTGCTGTGGTGTATTATGAGGAGTAAGCCGAGAGAGAATCTCATTCTCTTTTAAATAATCCAGGAACTCCGTGCTTAATTATTCTCCTCCCCGATCAAATCGTAGGATTTTAATACTTTTACCTGTCTGGTTCTCTACATCGTACTAGTATTCCTTGAATTTCTTAAAAGCTTCAGACTTGTGTTTCAACAGGAATACATGTCTGAATCTTGAGAGATCATCTGTGAATATGATAAAATATGCGGAACCGTTCCTGCCATGGGTAGACATAAGACCGCATACATCATTATGTATCAGTCCTAAAAGTTCAGTAGCTCTTTCTCCATGTCCAGTAAAAAGAGTTTTGGTCATTTTACCTTTGAGACATGACTAGCAAGTTTCATAAGATGTAAATTCGAACGAATTCAAATATGCATCTTTATGCAACTTAGCCAGTCTTGTCACATTAATATGACTTAGTCTACAATGCCACAAGAAGACTTCGTTCATTTCTGAACTTTTCCTCTTGTGTGTGTTTTGTATATTAAGAACTGTATTTTGATTCAGAACGTATATACCGTTAACGTACCAAATCCAATCAACACTTGATTTAGGAAAATGTTCATAACATTATCGTGCAATATAAAATTATATCCTTATTTAAGTAATAAAGCAACTGATATAATATTGCACAACATTTTTGGTACATAATAACAGTCGTTCAGAATCAATGTATTACTCTTTGGTAATACTAGGTGATATATTCCCACTGCTTTAGCTGCAACCATTGCACCATTCCCTACTCTGAGAGAATGATCACCTATTCCCTGTTTTCTACCTTTCTTTATCCTATGTAACATATTACATATGTAGAATCCTGATCCGTTATCCAATACCCAGGACGTAGAGCAGACTGAGAAATAGTTCTCGGTAACGAACACACCCGAAGAAGATGCATCAACATGCTCATTCCTTGTTCGGATCGCGTGGGAATCCGTGTATTCCCCTATTTCCTGCTCAGACTTATACCAGTTATAAGGTAGAGCGGAACCAATGTTCCCCGTCTCAGTATAACAAGCGGGTTCGGTCAATACATCCATATTATTATCTTGATTAAGGAATTTCATGGTCGCTAATTGGAGAGAGAGAGAAGAAAACACTTTAGCGTATGCTCTTGCAAGATTAGATTAGTTATTATTTTATCTAATCGGGATGGCTTCCACTGTTTTTATCAAATCTTCCTTTAAACCCTAAAAGGTAAGACTAGCCGGGATTAATTACACCCTACAAGTTTGCCAATCGTTCAGCCAGGCAGGTATTGGTAGTCCAAGGGTGTCTCCCCATGATTTCGCATGGAACTAATTAAATAACCTCGTTTCCACAGGGGCATAATCCCGTTAACACCTTTCTTAGACACATACTTGATCAGGTAATTGTAAAGTGGAAAACTCTCCCAGGAGTAACTCTTATTCGCAGTGGGTATTAGGATCCAACTATCTCATAGAAGATATGCAATCTCATTGCAAATTTCAACACTTGAAATTCCCAATATCTTTTACCCCAAGCGATTTATGACCTTGAAAAGGTTCACAAATCATAAACCGCAAGTCAAGTTCAACCCGTTCATTTCCTAATTGAATTAAACCCACCCGTAGAACCCTTGACAAGGAAAACAATGCCGTATGACTACCCTAATCCAATCGCATCATATGGTTTCAGATAAGCACTAATCAGCTACCGCACACTACGTCTTGACAAGGTAAAAAAACGCAGCACGAATACTAAATAGTCCTTATTTGAAATGACGGTGGGCTACGATAAGTTTTTCAGAAAGCCTTTTGCGTAATGAACTTGATATCATTGTAGAATCGAGTGATTTGAAAAGGAGTGGTTTAAGATCCTCTTTTCAAAATCGAATAGTTTTCGAAATAAACCGAGTGTTTTGTAGCATTAGCTAGCTTTTTCTAAAGAGGTCATTCCCGGTGAAGGGATCTCGGTTCTTTCTTCATTGAATGAGGTGCCGGATATTCATAAAGAATACCGCTATACAAAGCAAGAACTAGAGCTACCTTTTTGAAAATTTGATTCTATAATATCTTTAGGTTTCTTTCCTTTTCATTAATCTCATTAAAGAAGTCCCATCATTTATGTTTCCTAAACATCACAGAAGAAATGAAAATAGAACGTACGCTTATGCCATCCGCATTCGCCACGGGGTCCCGTCATGCACCGTTAGGTTACTTAACTAACGGCAGAGCGGGGGCAGGACTTGTGCGGATGCAAAACATAAGAAACGTTTATTATATATCATATATATAATAAAACATTTGTCTCATACAGTTACATGATCTCATCACAGAACATTGCAGTAGAAGTCAACATATGAAATATCGGATATACTAAGAGGTCTTTGTTTTAAATCAAGCCAGTAAAAAACACGGATTCTACGGTCGTGATGAATAGCCAAACCTATATCCCTAGACCTCTATGAGAGCGGCAAGCAACCCCACCAATTCTAGAGTTAGGAGACCCGGTCTTGATTCCTCGAGATAGTCTCCCACTGGACTCTAGAACCCGGTTACTTGTGCTCCCCGCCTTGGGTCTATCCTAATGCGGAAAAGTAAATAATATACATCAATGGTGACATCATTCTCAACCCGGAAGTGTCCCAATAAAAGAATATTACATACAAGTTCATTACATGAATGAAAATGAAAAACTTTCATCTCATGCAAAAATCCTCGGCTAGGCAAGCACGACGATCCAATATATCATATCAAAGAAACACATAACATCACATGTCATCAACGTAAGTAAATATGTGTATCCTAATTTTCTTTGACGTATAGCAATGAAACCGGCGATACACCTGTTAGTGTATATGCCCTAGGGGCCATTATTGTATCATACTAGTTTGTATATTACTTAATAGAAGCTTGGGATATTCACATGTATATAACAGTCTTGCTAAACATGGTAGTATGCTACTTGGTTTTTCTATCTTAATATGTGAGTATACGCATTGATAGAGCTCTTAGGATCTTGCTTGACTACCAGCGTTGTGATGGCAGTCACACTAGTGGGGGCTGGGTTGTCTATAAGCACATCTTTATTCAGGTCCCTAGTCGATGGATTATCGAGACAGGACATCGACACTCCGGAGTAGACTAGTGTGTACGCTTCTCATCCCAGTTGGGGAGATGGTCTGTCCCACAGCCGTCAGTACGTTGTACTGGAGATAGTATGCGGGTGCTCGTTAGGTTACGGTTACACCGGACAGGACACACAGGGAACTGTTGGTTGGTTTTATACCAGTCATCAGTAAACAGTTCCCAGGTGACATGAGTACAGCATAGACCGCAGACTTGACACTGCTACTTCGCCTCGAGTGTGTCCCACTGCTCTTAGATTGCTACCCTACCACGGCTCAAAGGAGTCATGCAAACAGGTAGTAGTTGGGTGCAGTCGCGAGCACTTGGAGGCAGTGGCGGTTAGACAGGATTCGTCTCTCCCGGTATTGGGGGTTGATATCGCGCTGTGTCAGAGAGCCATTACGCAAAGTCCCTGGCCAGGGCAAGCGAGATTTGCTGGTAGGTTCCAGTAGTTCCTCAGGGTGTAATGGGCTTCGCTCCGACACGACTTATACCGCTATTAGGGGACTGACGCTTGCCGCCTCCCAAGGCCCGATATGCGATAGTCTTAGACGAACAGACCGGACTGTACGGAGATTGTCACATCAGACTCAGCAGGAGTTCGGATGGGTTTCCTCATCGGCCTTCTTATCGACATCTACCTGGGGACCGTTACGTACAGCTAGTGCCGCTTGCGGTCTGTGGTTAAACCCACCGCCAGCGTAGTAGTCGAGTCTCTAGAGTCCCACGCAGAGAGTTTCCCTACTCCAGGCGAAACGATATAGAGGTCGTATGGTTTTACGACAAGGGTTCGGACGCATACGTGTGTTTACGCACGTACGACTTTCGGACAGTTTTTACAAGTCGGCCTTGGTTTAAGCCAGTTACTAGTATCCGGTTATTGGATTTATACAGTCTAAAGTTTTTCCGTGTTTTCACGGATAGGAGGGGCGTTCGCGTAATTGCGCGAGAAGCTTCTAGAAGATGGTGACTAAGGAGGTTTAGGTGGCATATACATTGAATGAGATTAGTGAGTCATATGGATGATTCATCCATGTCATTAATGCTTCATAATTGCTTAATGACTCATGGAGATGAATCACCATAAGATATTTATCAAGCATGGTTGTAAATCATTTTCTTTTCTTTACTTGATAAATGAAAATGCTTGATATATATTATGATAACTCATTTTCTCTTCTCATTATTATGTTCATCTTCTCTCTCCTCAAGCTCTCTCTCTTCAAACCCTAATCCTCCCCTCTCATATGTTGAGTACAAGGATTAGTTAGACTACTTAATCCATAACCATACTCTATTTCATCTAGGTACTTTGATTAGCACTTAAAGATACCTAGTTGCCTCAAGTTTAGAGGCAAAGCTTGGAGTTTAGCTCTCGTGGTGGATCGTCTACTACTTGGAGAGGGCCGAGGAGGAGGTGGAGTTCGTAAAGACGAAGGACACGGTTCTTTAGGTATAATCCCTTTACATAGTAGTTGTTAACTTCTATGTTTGATGTTAGTTATCGTTTAGCTTCGATTCATGCGGTTAGTCGATGTTTAAGCAAAGAACAAGATCGTTTTTCATATTTCCGCCACCCCGCAAGTCGTGGGGTGTTGTACATCGACTTACAGTGGTATCAGAGCCTTGCAAAACAATAAATAACTCACTTGCAAAATTGTATGAATTTCGAACGGAAAAAACAAAACCGGAAAACCTCGATATCATGGTATTCTGTCGATTTTTAAATGTGGTCCAAAAATTTTTCAGGGACCTTCATAAAGCTCAAAATGATAGTATTAGAACACCCAAGAAAACTGGGCTCATGAATCGACAAAAGCGCCGCGGAACCGCGTCGGATCCTACCAATCCGCCGCGATTCCGCCGCCGAGTTGCCGATTCATCAGCCCAATTTTCCTGTGTTAGTTCTCTATGATATTTGGTATTTTCTGGAATTTTTTAATTTTTACTCTGGTTTCAGATTTACAGAGATGTATTGGAGCAAAATTAAATGTGTTTAATCGATCGAAATTATACGGTATTTGCTTGTTGGATTATATCTGTGTTTGTTTAATATGTTCGTAAACCTCCCCTAACTGCTAGAATGTCGGTTGGCATGGGGTTGCACATTTCTGTAATGGTTTTTACTGTTTGTGGATGTGAACTGTATTGGACTGTTGTGATGATTAGCTGGGGTTATGTGATGGGTTACTATTTGATTCATTTGATGTAAATGTAATTTGTTGTAATATTATTTTTGTGGGGCACATCCAGGTTCCGGTTGTACCCACCGTTGTATTATTTCATTTTACTGTTTTTGCTCCTAGGACAGACCCAAGGTGGGGTGCACAAACTGCCGGGCGGGAAGTTTGCCGTACCCGTAGGGGTCTTGGGTAGGGTAATGGCTATTCATCACAACTGTGTAATCCGTCTTTTGTTGCAGGCTCTAAACAAACGCGGATTGCTTGCAAATCCAATAAAGTTCATATGAGATCTAGAATGCCTATTATTGCGTCTGACGAATGTACAATATCTACATATGATAGCTATTTAGACGTCACTTATGTTTTACACCCGCGCTAGCCCAGCCCCCGCTCTGCCGTTAGTTAAGTAACCTAACGGGTGATGACGGGACCCCGTGGAGAATGCGGATGGCATAAGAGGACGTTGTATTTTCGTTGTTTTCTGCAATGATAGGTTAATGATGGGACGCATTATTTATAATGCAAAGAAAATAAACCAAAAGTTTAATCGTTGGAACAATTTAAAAGAAACCACTCGGTTAATTTTAAAAAACAGATATTTTTAAATGCGGAGTTTTAACCACTCCTTTTAAAAGCTATCAGGTTCCTTCGGTTATATCAAGTTCACTACGTTCACGGTTTCTCCAAAACCATTCGTAGCCCTCCGTCATTTCATTAGGTATTCAGTAGTATTCAAGCTATGCATTTTGGCAAAAGTCAAGGCATAGTGTTTGGTAGCTGTTGGGTTTTCATTTGTTGCATAAGACAGATGAGTTGGTTTGGGACAGTCGTATTATCATTTGACCAAAGTCAGGGGTATATACGGATGGGTTCAAATTGACAAGATAATGACGGGTAGAACTTGACATGTGACTTATGACATTTTGACCAAAGCAAAAGTCATAAGAGCATGGGGCAAAAACTTATATCGGGAATTTCTAAAGAAACTGAAATTTGCAAAGAGATGCATACCATTTGGAGTTTGATGAATGCTGGTAGCATTCCTTGAACATTATCATACGATGATATTTAGATCCCGATCCTACTGTGCGTATATGCTACTTATCAGGATATTCGTCACTTAACGATCAATGCTATAAACTAAGTAGGTGTCAAGAAAGGTGTCAGCGGGGTTACGCCCCCAGAGAAAAGAGGTTCTTTAATTAAGGAACTCTGCGAAAGCGTTGGAAAACCTCCCTCGAAGTATCGACAATAGCCTGGCTGAACGGTTAAGCAAGAATTGTACAGTGAGAATAGTCCTGGCTAATTCTTCTTTTATGGTTTGAGGAAGGATTCGAGAAACAGTAGGAGCCATCCAGTTTAGATAAACTAAAAACCACTCTAAACTTGCAAGAGCATCATGCTAAAGAGTTTTCTTCTCTCTCTCCTAATTGCAGCGACCCTGAAAATGACTGGACTTAAGTTACTTTTAGAGAAAAATATACTGACAGGGCCAAACTATAAAGATTGGCTGCGGAATGTCAAAATGACTTTGACCTATGACAAATTGGGGTACGTCCTCACCGCTACGGCACCTGCTGTCCCTGGTCCTAAATCCAGTAATGCGGATAAGGAAATCCGCAAAACCTGGGATTTCGATTGCGCGAAAGCCAAGTGCATCGTGCTTGCCTCGATGAACAATGAACATCAGAGGAGGCATGAGGATATAGAACTAGATGCCATATTTCTCTATACAAAGGAACTTTATGGAGAGCAATCTCGTATAGCAAGATACGAGACCTCTAAGAACTTGTTTCGAGCGAGGTTGGCAGTCGGGTCATCAGTAGGAGAACATGTCCTAAAGATGATCGGTTATATAGAATAGCTCGCGGACCCTGGGACGACTTTGGATAATGAGCTCTATACAGACCTTATTCTCCAGTCCCTTCCTTCCACCTACGCCCAGTTTATCCTGAACTTCAACATTCAATGAAAAGAAGTTGATCTTCCGGAACTCCTGAACATGTTAAGGAGTGCAGAGGGCACCTTGCAGAAAGCAAGGGAAACACCCGCTATGTTTGTTAGCGGTGCATCTTCTTCCGGGTCCAAGGCTAGGGCCAAAGGAAGGAAGAAGAAGGCCGCCACCAAAACTAGAGGAGGTGTTAGTATGGTGGGAGGGAAGGGAAAGAAAAAGTTTGCAGTACCGGTAGTAGGCCAGGATGAGTGCTTCCATTGTCACAGGAAGAAAGATTGCAAGGCGTGGAACGCTAAGAACCAGGAACCTAAGCAAGCTATGGCTTCGACTTCAGGTGTGTTTGTAATTAAGAATTGTCTGTCAATTAACTCTACTTCCTGGGTATTGGATACCGGATCAGGATCTCATATTTGCAATTCATTGCAGGAACTGAGAAACCGTAGAGTGATGAAGGAAGATGATATGACCCTAAAGGTTGCTAACGGAGCTAGCGTGGGAGCTGCGTCCGTCGAGGATTATCACCTGGGATTGACTAGTGGACACATTTTGGTTTTACATAACTGTTTTTTTGTACCAAGCTTAACGTGTAATATCATATCAGTTTCCTTGTTATCAAATAAAGGTTATGATTTCACGTTTGTAAGAGATGTTGTTAACATCCACCTTAATCATGGTTTGATTGGGTCCGGTACACTAAATAACGGTATATATGTCTTAAACTAACTCCAAATTTTCAATGTCCAAAACACACTAAAAAGAAAGTCTCCAAATTTAAATAAAGCTTTCTTATGGCATTGTAGACTGGGTCACATCAATGAGAGAAGGTTGACTAAGTTGCATAGAGAAGGATATTTGGACTCGTTCGAATATCAAACTTATGACACTTGTCAATTTTGTCTCAAAGGAAAAATGACAAAGACTCCATTTACTGGACATGGAGTAAGAGCGAGCGAGCTCTTAGGACTCATACACAGCGATGTATGCGGTCCAATGTCTACGCATGCAAGAGGTGGTTTTTCCTATTTCATTACTTTCACGGATGATTACTCAAGATACGGATTCATTTATCTGATGAAACATAAATCCGAGGCTTTTGAGAAATTCCAAGATTATAAGAATGAAGTAGAAAACCAAACCGGCAAAAGTATCAAGACACTTAGATCTGATCGAGGTGGTGAATACTTGAGTGCCGAGTTCCTAGGTTACCTAAAAGAGAAAAGAATTCTTCTTAGCTTACTCTTCTATACACTCCACAGCATAACGGTGTATCGGAGAGAAGGAATCGAACCCTATTGGATATAGTACGATCCATGATGAGTAATGATATGTTACCGCGATCTTTTTGGGGTTATGCGCTAGAATCAGCAGCAAATCTTCTGAACAGGGCTCCTACCAAAACTGTGCCTACCACTCCATATCAGATGTGGACTGGGAAGAAACCCCATCTTCAACATATAAAGATATGGGGATGTCCAGCTTTTGTTAAAAAGCAGCATGTGGACAAGCTCGAGGCACGATCAGTAAAATGTATGTTTGTGGGATATCCAAAGAACTCCAAGGGATATTATTTCTATTACGTAGAGGAACAAAAGGTTTTTGTTTCTCGTAATGCCTATTTTGTAGAACATCAGTTTTTAGAAAAGGAAATAAGTGGGAGCGAAATAGAACTGGAAGAAATTCCAGAACCACAAACTGGTACTGAAAGTTTGGTAGAACCGGTAGTTCAAGAAGAACAGGACATTCCCGCATCCCTCCGCAGGAGTAGTAGGCCGTCTCATCCGCCTGAGAGATACTACGGTTTTCTCATAGATGGGGATAGAGAGGATTGCATCATAGATGATGATGAACCTACTGACTTCCAGCAGGCCATCCAGAGCGGCGACTCGGTACGATGGCTAGATGCAATGCGGACCGAAATGGAGTCCACGTACACCAACAAAGTATGGACTTTGGACTTTGCTCCAGATGGGGTAAAACCCATAGGATGCAAATGGATCTTCAAGAAAAAGAATGGTGTAGATGGACAGGTAGAAACCTATACGGCTAGACTTGTTGCAAAGGGTTTTCGTCAAAGACCTGGTTTGGACTATGACGAAACTTTTTCTCCAGTGGCTATGCTCAAATACATTCGGGTCCTTCTTGCTATTGCTGCCTTCCATGATTATGAAATCTGGCAGATGGACGTAAAGACGGCTTTTCTGAATGGAAATTTAGAAGAGTGCGTCTATATGGATCAGCCAGAGGGTTTCAATCAGAGTAGGAGCAGCGGAAAAGTATGCAAGCTGCTTAAGTCCATTTATGGACTAAAGCAGGCATCGCGGAGTTGGAACATCTGTTTTGATGAGACAGTCAAAGAATATGACTTTATCAAAAATCCAGATGAACCGTGCATATATAGTAAAGTTGTAGCCAGAAGTGTCGTATTCCTCATCTTGTACGTGGATGACATTCTATTGATAGGAAATGACATTCCTATGCTACAATTTGTCAAAGGATTCTTGTCACACAGGTTCTCCATGAAAGACCTGGGTGATGCCTCTTACATTCTGGGGATCCGGACCTATCGTGATAGATCCAAAAGGATGTTGGGACTTTCGCAGTCCAGGTATATCGACACTGTACTGAAAAGATTCAGTATGGAAGATTCTAAGCGCGGTAATCTACCAGCTTGTCACGGAATCACCCTCTCCAAAAAGATGTCTCCCAAGACTGATTTGGAAAGGGAACGCATGTCTATTATACCCTATGCTTCTGCGGTAGGCTCTATAATGTATGCGATGTTGTGCACCAGACCAGATGTAGCTTACGCACTGAGCGTGGTAAGCCGGTATCAGTCAGACCCAGGGGAGAAGCACTGGATAGTAGTAAAGAACATTCTCAAGTACCTAAGAAGGACTAAGGAGATGTTCTTGGTTTATGGCGGAAAAGACCTCAGGTTGGAGGCCTTTGCTGATTCCGGCTTCCAGAGTGATAAGGACGATTCCAAGTCTATGTCGGGTTATGTCTTTACCCTCAATGGAGGGGCGGTGTGCTGGAAAAGCTCCAAGCAGGACACCGTTGCTGACTCAACGATGGAAATGGAGTATATAGCTGCTTGTGATGCCGCAAAATAAGCAGTCTGGATGAAGAAGTTCCTAACAGAACTTCAGGTGGTTCCTACCATAGTTGATTCAATACCTCTGTATTGCGACAACAACGGAGCTATAGCTTTAGCGAAGGAACCAAGGTCCCATCAGAAGTCCAGACACATCTTAAGGCGGTATCACCTGATCAGGGAGATCATTGATCGTCGGGAGATCGAGGTTCGGAGAGTTGTTTCTGAAGAGAACTTTGCTGATCCATTCACGAAGGCCCTACCTCAGATTCAGTTCGAGAAGCTACTCGAGATCATCGGTCTTCGATATGCCAGTACATGGCCCTAGTGCAAGTGGGAGATTGTTAGTGTATATGCCCTAGGGGCTATTATTGTATCATACTAGTTTGTATATTACTTAATAGAAGCTTGGGATATTCACATGTATATAACAGTCTTGCTAAACATGGTAGTATGCTACTTGGTTTTTCTATCTTAATATGTGAGTATACGTATTGATAGAGCTCTTAGGATCTTGCTTGACTACCAGCGTTGTGATGGCAGTCACACTAGTGGGGGCTGGGTAGTCTACAAGCACATCCTTATTCAGGTCCCTAGTCGATGGATTATGGAGACAGGGCATCGATACTCCGGAGTAGACTAGTGTGTACGCTTCTCATCTAAGTTGGGGAGATGGTCTGTCCCACAGCCGTCAGTACGTCGTACTGGAGATAGTATGCAGCTGCTCGTTAGGTTACGGGTATACTGGACATGACTCACAGGGAACTGTTGGTTGGTTTTATACCAGTCGTCAGTAAACAGTTCCCAGGTGACCAGAGTACAGCATAGTCCGCAGACTTGACACTGCTACTTCGCCTCGAGTGTGTCCCACTGTTCTTAGATTGCTATCCTACCACGGCTCAAAGGAGTCGTGCAAACAGGTAGCAGTTGGGTGCAGTCCCGAGCACTTGGAAGCAGTGGCGGTTAGACAGGATTCGTCTCTCCCGGTATTGGGGGTTGATATCGCGCTGTGTCACAGAGCCATTACGCAAAGTCCCTGGACAGGGCAAGCGAGATTTGCTGGTAGGTTCCAGTAGTTTCTCAGGGTGTAATGGCCTTCGCTCCGACACGACTTATACCGCTATTAGGAGACTGACGCTTGCCGCCCCTGTAACACCTTAGAATGTGTTTTGTAGCTATTTATATTTTAAAATGTGGTTTTTAATAAAAAGTTTACCAAATTAAGTTTTAAATATTTTATCTTATTTAATGTATATTTTATTAGAATTTTGTGAGGCACACACACACACTTGTGCATGATAACTAGGCTTGTTTTTGGTGTTTAACCATGATTAGCAACCATGGTTAACTAACCATTTCTCTAATCTAGTGTTAAGTATTGTTTAAGTGTTATGGTTGTTATTAGTTTGGGTTTTAGTCATGATAGTTTTAATTTAAAAAGGGTTTTTAAATAGAGTTTTGAATATTTGTTTTGTGTTGACTTTGAGAGAGAGAGAGAGATGTGGGCATGGTGCATTATGGTGTTGACCATACCTCATTTATGAGGGAAGAGAAAGAGAATGGGAGGGGGTTTTGGTTCCTCACTCATTCCTCTCTTTTCTTTCAACTCTCTCAAACACACACACACACACACTCACTGCACAGAGGGAGAGAGAAGCAGGAGACAGCAGCAGCAGCTGCCCCAGCAGCAACAACAACCCAACAACAACTACAACAACAGCCACAGCCACATCAACTACAACATCATCATCACCATCATCATCATATGCAGAAGCAGCAGCAGCAGTTGCAGCAACACCAGAGGCAGCAGCAATTGCAACAGCAAGCAGCAGCAGGAGGAGTCCCAGCACTTGCCCGAGCTCTCACCTCCTCCATACACCTTGTCACCAGCTTCTAGGATCCCATAGGGTATATTTTCTAAACCCTATTGCTTGTTTGTGTAGCTTGTGTGCTAATTGATTCGATTAGTGCTAATTTAGCTAGTTTAGTGCTAGTTTTGGGGTTTTGTGAGATATTGTGGTAAAGTGTTGATTGTGTTAGCTACTTTAGCTTAATTGAGTGTTAGTAAGGCCACTTCTTCTGAGAAATCCCCAGATTTCACTTAAATACCATAAGTTTTCCTTATTGTGCAAATTGTCGTTTTTAAGCGATATTTGTGACTTTTGTGATCTGCTGTTGTCCCGATGCCTACAGAATAAAATTGAGAGGACTGGGACATGCTATCTAGGTCTAGAGCACACCACATGAACACGAGCCCCAAACCCCATGTTCAGGCCGCCAATTTTGGCATTCTGGCCGCAATTTGCGGCCAGGAAGAGGAGTTGGGTCTTGGGGTTTTGGGTAGGGTACTCTGCAGTGTTTTCTAGATCATTGGCATGTCTAGTTTTGTAATATTGTACCTGTAGGAAAATCTGGGACTATATGTCACTTTTGTGTTTAGTTGTGTTTGCGCGATACGCGCGATACATGAGTGGGTTCTGTGATCCAGCGTATCGCCGCGTGTCGCGATGGGTTTTAGACGCGTACACACACGGTTCAGCGTATCGTGCACACGCGCGCTTAGTTCGCGACGCGAGTTTCTCATTTCGATTCGATATCGCGTTTCGCGAGATATTTGACTTATATGTGATTTATTGTCGTACTTGCAGGTTTGCAGACGGACACAACTACAGGGGAAGCAGGTGATAGGATTCACCCAGCGTGGAGTTTAGGTGAGTAGATATAACATCTACAGGGGAATCGCCCGCATGGCGTTATGCGTCTGGGCTAGGATTCAATTTCCTGTCGCACATTCTACGTCATTGTAGAATTGCGCATTTACTGCATTTCGTAGATATAGTTATACTGTGACTAGAAGCCGTAGGACACTGCACACATTATTGACGGTTCATGTTGCACGAGCACGGATTGCATGCTACACACACACCGTCAATAATTGCCATGTCACACACTACCCCTTATAGCTACCATTGCTTGACCCACTTGACATCTAGTTTATCGGTATACCTATAGTGTATCATACCTTTAGTGATAGGTATATTTTCACTTGTGATACAGCTACAGGTATACCTCCTACATAGTTTACCTATACCGGGAGGGATTTCCTACATATGTTACTTATACCCAGGGGGGTATACGACATCAGTTCCTATAGGTAGATACCTATACTTTGCTACACCTGTATGTTAGATACATATTCAGTTGTTGTCGCATATCCACATTTACTGATGTTACTTAGCTGTACCTTATCATGATTTCGCATACATCTGGTTCAGCTTTATACTTGTGTTTACCTGCTCGCATTCAGATATATCGCATACATTTATTCTTGGATTTGCGTACTGTTTATCTGGATTTTATATGATGTTTTCGGGATTTGGGAACCGCGGGAGTTCATGAAATTATGCATACATGTAACAACCCGGTTTCCTTGATATGATATTTCGAGCGTCCCCCATGAGTTTTATCGGTGCTGATTACCTACTCCATACGAGGTGTGGTTGCCGTATGAGAGTACATGGCGGGGCCCGGTATGGTTCCCCTCGGCAAGAAGATCGATGGGTTTGCCGATTGAGCCTGGAGGCGGGCGAGTACCTACCGGTGATTGTTGGACCTGGCAGTTGTCTGGAGGCTACTGGCCAGAGTAGAGAGATGGATGCGGGATGACCTGTACTGTCGAGGCCAAGGGCCGACACTGCAGACGGACCCCGTGGGCTGATCCGGACTGACGGAGCCCCATATACGAGGATTTCTGTGTCGATGCTTGGCACACGGTTTCATGATATTTCTTTAACCCCTTTTTTGTATATATAACAGGGGACTTAGCCGTTGTTATATATACCCTTACACCAATATTAGTGGAATGGGACGCTAATATATGTGTATTGCCCCCATCATATTTATTTCTGTACATATATTTTCCTTTAGGATGCTAGAAACTTACTTGAGATTGGACTTGGGATACTAGGTGATTTCATTGGGATTTGGACATTGGATATACCTATGTGATTGGTGACTTGTACATTCGGGATATAGGAGATTACTCGACATTGTACATTGAGGAGATGTGAGACTTATTTGATGTGAGTGCCCAATGTGGGGCCTGGTTTGAGGATTTGGGATTGGAGTATCTTGATGGATTGTGATCCTACCATGACGTCAGGTTTCCGTGGGAAATGACATATTCCGCCCTATACCTCACCCTTACCTACCTTATGCACAGATTCATATATTGGTAGTACTAGTAGTGTACCCTTATGATAGTTGCATATTTGCTTTCTCATATCTCTACTGCATACTATTGTCATGTTACTATCGCTTCACTTATTGATTGTACCTGCTAGTGTACTCTCTTTATTTCAGCATTGCATGACATATTATTGTTGTAATCGCATATCTTAGATTCATGCTGTACGTGCATTCCTGCGATTACCTGCATATGTTTTATACTATTCACGAGTTGGCAACTCACCCCCGTTGTGCCACAGGTGTTTCAGGTTGTTCCCCGGAGTAGTCAAGGCAGGCTATTCCTCTATTCAGCTATCCAGCTATCACCTTTTGCTACAGATACCGCATCAGCTCATAGTACCATTTGGCTTAGGTGGGTTAGATGGTTATCTGTATTTCATATTGTATATTCGTTGTATTTTGTACTCTCCATCAGCTATTGTATTATTGACATAGAGACTTGGTGAGGATGTTAGATGTATTATTGTGGATTTGAGGTCTTATATATATATAGCTTCTATCTCTACTGTTATTATTTTCTGTTGTATTCATTGTGGCTGGTTTCTACAAATGGGTGTTGCTAAAATTTTAAAGAAAGAAAGTAAGACTTTTAAAGAATTTGGGTTGCATTTTCAAATGTTTCAAAACTTATATTATCTTTTCCGTATTTTTATGGTTTAGATTTCTGGGTTTTGGCTTTCTTTTACTACGTTGCGTCTTTAGGCGTTGCGTAGTATTAGGGCCGTCACGGGCCATTCTTGGGTCGTGACAAAGTTGGTATCAGAGCGTTAGGTTTTACCTTTCGGAGTGTAGGATGACCTTAGTATGATGGAGTAGGTAGCTTAAGCAGAGTAACGTAGTGTGTGTATGTCTGCAGCATACCCACAGCGCGGTACCTTGCATTAAGTGACCTAAGTACAATTTGCTTGACATTCCTTCCTTGATGATTCATATCTTTGAGATTCGATTTCCTCATTCTTATCGAATCTCATCTTATATCTATTTATAGCCTTGCCGCCGATGACTATGCGGACTCAGAGCGATGCAGCGAGGGCCGAGGTCAGAGTTAGCTCGGGTGAGACGAGTACTGACCAGGATGGCACTCTAGTTGCACAGGTGCAGACGGAGCAGCCTACGATCTATACTATGGATAGACTTTTGGTAGAGATGCAGGAGTTCCGCCAGACGATGAGTTCGTTAGTTGACGTCGTTCGGGAGCTACGACAGGAGGTTGTCACCCCTGTTACTCAGCTATCCCTTACGATCAGTATGCAGCAGTCCGTCACCTACATAGCACCAGTGGTTGCAGCTCCAGTTGACGAGGCACGTATTCCAGGACAGTGGAGGACTCGTACTAGCGTACCAGCCCAGAGACAGAGGTTTGGTCGCCAAGACAGGTTTCGTGGCCGTCGCGGGAGTAGCAGAGGCTCAGGACGAGGACAGTCGTTCAGCTTCCATTCCCAGGATGGTCAGCAGTCAGCACGTGGATGTTTTCGATGCGGAAGCCTTCAGCACATCGTCAGGGATTGTTCCTCAGCACCTCGTCATGATCGTTTTCAGAGAGGCCGTGGACGTGGAAGATTCGCTCAGAGGGCTCAGGCTACCAGAGGAGTTCATCCAGCTGCGAGTAGAGGGCAGACACAGGAGTTTGCTTCTACTCCTCGGGACGCGCAGACGTCCAATGTGGAGTTTTCAGGTACCCTTGAGTCATATTTTCTCTTGGTGTATTTGTTTGTTTCTTGTTTGTACCGTGGTTGGGTAGATTAGTCGTAGTTGTTTTAACTTCTGTCAGCGATTCTTTGGTTGCGCGACACGTATTTCAGTTTTGTGCCAATCGGATAGGAGATAGAGATTCGTCCGTCGTTTGATCCTTCTTGAGATGTTGGATTTGACGTTCTCCTGGGCACGGATTGGTTAACTGCGTGTTAGGCGTCTGTGGACTACCGTGTGGAAACAAGTTAGGTTTTGATTTCCCCGGCAAGTCAGTTCTTGTTGTGCAGGTGGATAGTTGGGCCGCCTCTCACAGCTTGAATTCAGCCTTTTTCGCTAGTCGGCTACTGAGGAGATGGCGTGGATTCTTGGCGTTCATTCGTGATACCGGAGCCACCGTGGGATTGTTGGACCGGGTTCTTTTCGTGCGAAAGTTTTCCGACGTTGTCCCAGATGAGCCGGCGAAGCTGAGGGAGCTTAAGGATCAGCTGCAGAGTTTTGGTTTGGGGAGTTTTGTGCGTCTGAGCGTTTCGCTTTTGGGAACTCCTATTCCTATTCGTCGAGGAGAAAGACGGCAGTTTAGGGTTGTGTATCGACGGATCGTCAATTGAACCGGTTTACGGTGCGGATAAGTATCCTTCACCTCGCCGTGACGATTTCTTCGATCAGCTCCAGAGTGCGAGACATTTTCTAAGTGTGTTTAGGATCAGGTCATCATTATTGCGGATTCGGAGTGACGGCATTCCGAAGACTGCCTTGTGCGTACTACGGGCTTTGTGTGTTTTGTGAGTCGTTGGATTCACTGTTGCCCTAGCAGCATTCGTAGATATGATGAACCAGATTTCTTCAGGCCGTTCCTCGACCAGTTTCTGTTGTGTTGCTTACGACACTCTGGTCTACTTAATGTGTCTTGAGGGACAGGAGTAGCGCTTGAGGAATTGTTATGCAGATGCTGGGAGAGCACCAGCAGTTGCTAATTCTCGGAGTGTTTCTTCAGGCTTGTTTTTGTTGACTCCTAGGTCTTGTAGTCGCGGGAGACGGTTCCGTATGGTTCCGAGGGAGATCGTGGCCGTACAGCTTAGGCCCAGACTTGTGTGCAGGACGGAGATCCACGGATTGTTGGGCTTAGCAGGGTTTTTACCGCCGTTTCATGCAGGATTGCTAGAGTAATGCTGCACCGTCGACTGAATTGACCACAAAGGAGGTTTCTTTTCTTTGAACTGGGGCACGTGTACTGAGTCTTCAGCAGTTGAAGATCCAGTTAACAGCTGCATCAGTTCTTCCTTTGCTTTTGGTTCGGGCGACCTTGTTGTTTAACTGTAATGTTTCTTGAGTGGGCTCGAGGGTGTACTGAGGTGACACTATAGAGATATCGCTTTTGCTTTCCCTACATTTGGAGGAAGTACGAGGAGGATATTCCACTCATGATCTGGAGATGACCGTGGTGGTTTTGCGTTGGAAATTGGAGACACTTCTTGTTTGAGAGTCGTGTCGGATTTTCCACGGACTATCAGAGCTTAATGTACATCTTCCTGCAGCGGATTTTGATTGTTGTGATGGTCTTCTGCAGATTTACAGTTCTTGTGTGATCGTTGAGTATAGCGTAGTTCGTCTCTACGGAGGGGACAGCTTGCTCATGTCCGCGCCCGACCACTTTCCTTAAATTGTTTTCGCGAGACACTGCCCGCCGAAGCTCGTTCGTCAGCGATACTTGAGCATACCCGGCTGGGTAATGATTCGGAGACCTTGATGGTGACAATGATGTGCTAAGTTAGGGACACGTTTGTGTTCTTGCCATTATCAGGTAGAGGCGTGTAATCCTAGAACATGCACATCTGACAACTCCCTCTATGCATTCAAGTTCCACCAGCTTTGGCGTGACTAGTGAGATAGTTACGAGTGGACAGGAATGTAAGGAGAAGTTTCAGGTTTCGTTTCAAGGTGTCAGTCTTGTTGTGTGCTTGGGTCGAGCATCTGAGGCCGGCTGGAGACTTGCAACCTTTTACCATTCCGAAGTAGGAATGGGAGCAGATCTCCACGAATTTCGTTATGGTTTCCACCTAATTTTGGTTAGGGTGTGACTCCATTCGGATTCTTGTCATCCGGTTTTACTCAGTTTGCTCAGTTGTTTGTTTAAGTTGTGTGTTTGTTGTTTTGTTTGGTCGTCAGCAGCTTGGGATCGTCACTCACCATCGTTAGGGTTCTCCTTTGATAGCTGTTATCAGGAGACGCACTAATTGGCCACCCTTAGGCTTAGAGGTTAGGTCGTGTCGATCGCCAGCCTGTTGTTTTCTGACTCTGCGTAGGTAGGATTTTGGACCCCAGCTATGTCTAGAGAATTCGGAGATAGTCCAGTTGTGTTCAGGTCAGGGTGAGAACTGTCCATTGCAAACAGATGTCTTATGCGACTGTGCTAGTCGCAGGCTTGAGTGCGCAGTGGCAAATCATGTATTCCTATGGACTTTCCGATGAAGGACGTGTTGGATGTTGGGAAGCTTATCCCAGGATTTAGGTCCTCCTGAGATCCTATAAGCGAGTTAGTTTCGTTGCCTTTAACTTGGCACTTCCGCCCAGATTATTGGATTTTCACCCCGTATTACTTGTGATGATACTTTACAATTACCTTCTTGACCTTTCTCACATGTTTTGGCATCAGACCATTTAGCTGGACGCGATCTTTCGTTCACCCGCAGCCACGTGTGTTAATGGCTCGACAGGTAGAGAGACGTCGGTCAAAGGTCTTGCCATCTTTGGAGGGTTTTCTTGGACGTAGCCGTGTAGTGAGGTAGTCACTTGGGAGGCTGCAAGCGAGATTTGAAGATTTTAATCTTCTCTTTGAAGGTACACGTAAAGGTATTTTTTTTTAAATTCGGGGACGAATTTCATTTAAGGGGGGAGATTGTAACACCTTAGAATGTGTTTTGTAGCTATTTATATTTTAAAATGTGGTTTTTAATAAAAAGTTTACCAAATTAAGTTTTAAATATTTTATCTTATTTAATGTATATTTTATTAGAATTTTGTGAGGCACACACACACTTGTGCATGATAACTAGGCTTGTTTTTGGTGTTTAACCATGATTAGCAACCATGGTTAACTAACCATTTCTCTAATCTAGTGTTAAGTATTGTTTAAGTGTTATGGTTGTTATTAGTTTGGGTTTTAGTCATGATAGTTTTAATTTAAAAAGGGTTTTTAAATAGAGTTTTGAATATTTGTTTTGTGTTGACTTTGAGAGAGAGAGAGAGATGTGGGCATGGTGCATTATGGTGTTGACCATACCTCATTTATGAGGGAAGAGAAAGAGAATGGGAGGGGGTTTTGGTTCCTCACTCATTCCTCTCTTTTCTTTCAACTCTCTCAAACACACACACACACACACACACACACTCACTGCACAGAGGGAGAGAGAAGCAGGAGACAGCAGCAGCAGCTGCCCCAGCAGCAACAACAACCCAACAACAACTACAACAACAGCCACAGCAACATCAACTACAACATCATCACCATCATCATCATCATATGCAGAAGCAGCAGCAGCAGTTGCAGCAACACCAGAGGCAGCAGCAATTGCAACAGCAAGCAGCAGCAGGAGGAGTCCCAGCACTTGCCCGAGCTCTCACCTCCTCCATACACCTTGTCACCAGCTTCTAGGATCCCATAGGGTATATTTTCTAAACCCTATTGCTTGTTTGTGTAGCTTGTGTGCTAATTGATTCGATTAGTGCTAATTTAGCTAGTTTAGTGCTAGTTTTGGGGTTTTGTGAGATATTGTGGTAAAGTGTTGATTGTGTTAGCTACTTTAGCTTAATTGAGTGTTAGTAAGGCCACTTCTTCTGAGAAATCCCCAGATTTCACTTAAATACCATAAGTTTTCCTTATTGTGCAAATTGTCGTTTTTAAGCGATATTTGTGACTTTTGTGATCTGCTGTTGTCCCGATGCCTACAGAATAAAATTGAGAGGACTGGGACATGCTATCTAGGTCTAGAGCACACCACATGAACACGATCCCCAAACCCCATGTTCAGGCCGCCAATTTTGGCATTCTGGCCGCAATTTGCGGCCAGGAAGAGGAGTTGGGTCTTGGGGTTTTGGGTAGGGTACTCTGCAGTGTTTTCTAGATCATTGGCATGTCTAGTTTTGTAATATTGCACCTGTAGGAAAATCTGGGACTATATGTCACTTTTGTGTTTAGTTGTGTTTGCGCGATACGCGCGATACGTGAGTGGGTTCTGTGATCCAGCGTATCGCCGCGTGTCGCGATGGGTTTTAGACGCGTACACACACGGTTCAGCGTATCGTGCACACGCGCGCTTAGTTCGCGACGCGAGTTTCTCATTTCGATTCGATATCGCGTTTCGCGAGATATTTGACTTATATGTGATTTATTGTCGTACTTGCAAGTTTGCAGACGGACACAGCTACAGGGGAAGCAGGTGATAGGATTCACCCAGCGTGGAGTTTAGGTGAGTAGATATAACATCTACAGGGGAATCGCCCGCATGGCGTTATACGTCTGGGCTAGGATTCAATTTCCTGTCGCACATTCTACGTCATTGTAGAATTGCGCATTTACTGCATTTCCTAGATATAGTTATACTGTGACTAGCAGCCGTAGGACACTGCACACATTATTGACGGTTCATGTTGCACGAGCACGGATTGCATGCTACACACACACCGTCAATAATTGCCATGTCACACACTACCCCTTATAGCTACCATTGCTTGACCCACTTGACATCTAGTTTATCGGTATACCTATAGTGTATCATACCTTTAGTGATAGGTATATTTTCACTTGTGATACAGCTACAGGTATACCTCCTACATAGTTTACCTATACCGGGAGGGATTTCCTACATATGTTACTTATACCCAGGGGGGTATACGACATCAGTTCCTATAGGTAGATACCTATACTTTGCTACACCTGTATGTTAGATACATATTCAGTTGTTGTCGCATATCCACATTTACTGATGTTACTTAGCTGTACCTTATCATGATTTCGCATACATCTGGTTCAGCTTTATACTTGTGTTTACCTGCTCGCATTCAGATATATCGCATACATTTATTCTTGGATTTGCGTACTGTTTATCTGGATTTTATATGATGTTTTCGGGATTTGGGAACCGCGGGAGTTCATGAAATTATGCATACATGTAACAACCCGGTTTCCTTGATATGATATTTCGAGCGTCCCCCATGAGTTTTATCGGTGCTGATTACCTACTCCATACGAGGTGTGGTTGCCGTATGAGAGTACATGGCGGGGCCCGGTATGGTTCCCCTCGGCAAGAAGATCGATGGGTTTGCCGATTGAGCCTGGAGGCGGGCGAGTACCTACCGGTGATTGTTGGACCTGGCAGTTGTCTGGAGGCTACTGGCCAGAGTAGAGAGATGGATGCGGGATGACCTGTACTGTCGAGGCCGAGGGCCGACACTGCAGACGGACCCCGTGGGCTGATCCGGACTGACGGAGCCCCATATACGAGGATTTCTGTGTCGATGCTTGGCACACGGTTTCATGATATTTCTTTAACCCCTTTTTTGTATATATAACAGGGGACTTAGCCGTTGTTATATATACCCTTACACCAATATTAGTGGAATGGGACGCTAATATATGTGTATTGCCCCCATCATATTTATTTCTGTACATATATTTTCCTTTAGGATGCTAGAAACTTACTTGAGATTGGACTTGGGATACTAGGTGATTTCATTGGGATTTGGACATTGGATATACCTATGTGATTGGTGACTTGTACATTCGGGATATAGGAGATTACTCGACATTGTACATTGAGGAGATGTGAGACTTATTTGGTGTGAGTGCCCAATGTGGGGCCTGGTTTGAGGATTTGGGATTGGAGTATCTTGATGGATTGTGATCCTACCACGACGTCAGGTTTCCGTGGGAAATGACATATTCCGCCCTATACCTCACCCTTACCTACCTTATGCACAGATTCATATATTGGTAGTACTAGTAGTGTACCCTTATGATAGTTGCATATTTGCTTTCTCATATCTCTACTGCATACTATTGTCATGTTACTATCGCTTCACTTATTGATTGTACCTGCTAGTGTACTCTCTTTATTTCAGCATTGCATGACATATTATTGTTGTAATCGCATATCTTAGATTCATGCTGTACGTGCATTCCTGCGATTACCTGCATATGTTTTATACTATTCACGAGTTGGCAACTCACCCCCGTTGTGCCACAGGTGTTTCAGGTTGTTCCCCGGAGTAGTCAAGGCAGGCTATTCCTCTATTCAGCTATCCAGCTATCACCTTTTGCTACAGATACCGCATCAGCTCACAGTACCATTTGGCTTAGGTGGGTTAGATGGTTATCTGTATTTCATATTGTATATTTGTTGTATTTTGTACTCTCCATCAGCTATTGTATTATTGACATAGAGACTTGGTGAGGACGTTAGATGTATTATTGTGGATTTGAGGTCTTATATATATATAGCTTCTATCTCTACTGTTATTATTTTCTGTTGTATTCATTGTGGCTGGTTTCTACAAATGGGTGTTGCTAAAATTTTAAAGAAAGAAAGTAAGACTTTTAAAGAATTTGGGTTGCATTTTCAAATGTTTCAAAACTTATATTATCTTTTCCGTATTTTTATGGTTTAGATTTCTGGGTTTTGGCTTTCTTTTACTACGTTGCGTCTTTAGGCGTTACGTAGTATTAGGGCCGTCACGGGCCATTCTTGGGTCGTGACAGCCCCCTAGGCCCGATATGCGATAGTCTTAGACGAACAGACGGACTGTACGGAGACTGTCACATCAGACTCAGTAGGAGTTCGGATAGGTTTCCTCATCGGCCTTCTTATCGACATCTACCTGGGGACCGTTACGTACAGCTAGTGCCGCTTGCGGTCTGTGGTTAAACCCACTGCTAGCGTAGTAGTCGAGTCTCTACAATCCCACGCAGAGAGTTTCCCTACTCCTGGCGAAACGATATAGAGGTCGTATGGTTTTACGACAAGGGTTCGGACGCATACGTGTGTTTACGCACGTACGACTTTCGGACAGTTTTTACTAGTCGGCTTTGGTTTAAGCCAGTTACTAGTATCCGGTTATTGGATTTATACAGTCTAAAGTTTTTCCATGTTTTCACGAATATGAGGGACGTTCTCGTAATTGCGCGAGAAGCTTCTAGAAGATGGTGACTAAGGAGGTTTAGGTGGCATATACATTGAATGAGATTAGTGAGTTATATGGATGATTCATCCATGTCATTAATGCTTCATAATTGCTTAATGACTCATGGAGATGAATCACCATAAGATATTTATCAAGCATGGTTGTAAATCTATTTCTTTTCTTTTCTTGGTAAATGAAAATGCTCGATATATATTATGATAACTCATTTTCTCTTCTCATTATTTTGTTCATCTTCTCTGTCTCTTCAAACCCTAATCCTCCCCTCTCATGTGTTGAGTACAAGGATTAGTTAGAATACTTAATCCATAACCATACTCTATTTAATCTAGGTACTTTGATTAGCACTTAAAGATACCTAGTTGACTCAAGTTTAGAGGCAAAGCTTGGAGTTTAGCTCTCGTGGTGGATCGTCTACTACTTGGACAAGGCCGAGGAGGAGGTGGAGTTCGTAAAGACGAAGGACACGGTTCTTTAGGTATAATCCCTTTACATAGTAGTTGTTAACTTCTATGTTTGATGTTAGTTATCGTTTAGCTTCGATTCATGCGGTTAGTCGATGTTTAAGCAAAGAACAAGATCGTTTTTCATATTTCCACCTCCCCGCAAGTCGTGGTGTGTTGTACATCGACTTTCAACACCACATATTACACTTATGGTCGCAGAAAAGAAATGAAAACTATAATAGTTAGAATCCGCAACCACCTTAGACATCATAAACCCGGAATATCTCATACTCTGGATTTCATGCCTAATAGTATGAATTCCTTAGACATCCAAAAACCCGGAATATCATATATTCCTAATTGCATGCCTAACGTTATAAACCCGGCATTTAAGTCTCAAATTGAAAACACTTTTCAATAACCATTCAGGCAATTCAACAAGATTCCCGACAACTGTTTGAATGCTCATCGGAAAGATTAGTAAACGGCCGCACCCCAGATGCCGTCGATGAAATGCACCTAGGCGGAACACCGCAGCCGTGAGCACCCGAGCAGATGCTTTTGGCAACAGGGTTCTCCTACAGTCACTTAGTCTGGGCGATAGGGCATAGCTATCTATTAGTGTTACCCGGCAAATGTTCGCATACTATACGCGATTGCGACGGAGTTCTGATCCGAATCAAAACCCCGTGGAAACCGATCGATGAGATTAAGTTGCTAGATTTACAATTTACTAACTAATTTTCACAAATTCAATTATTGTGGATTCCAAATATTGTATCATATATCACAAATATCCAAACGATGTTAAACATCTCAATCGATTCATCAAATATCCAGAAACCACAGAGACCTCAACAACTTGAGTCTCACTTAAAATGCCCAGAAAAGCCATAATAAGGAAATGGAGCAGCAAAAGAAAATTTTCCCCACAATTCCACAATGTTGCGGCGGAACCGCGACCAAACAAGTGTTTGCGCCGCTGTTCCGCGGCACATTGTTGGATTTGGGAGCTCGAATTTCTTAGGGACCAATAATTTAACCTGCACAATTTTCTGAATATTTTTAATCTGCAAAAATCTAACTTATGAAAATTCGAACAGAAACTAAGGTTTTCTGGGTTTTCGAAGTTCGATCGAGCACTTTAACGTCGTCTAGGCCACTCCTAATGCTCTAGCTTGGCTCTGATACCATGAAAGTATGTTTTATCACCACTACTAGGTTTTTAAAAGTATCAAGTATACAATTTTAAAAAATCTATTGTGATATTGCATTCTATCCTAGAATCGAACTAGTGAATTAGGGTTTTTAAACTAGTAAACAAGCTTTATACTAAGTGAACAAGGAATACAGCCTTTGTAGACCAGTCCTTCACTTCTAAAGCTCTGTATAGTAGTCGCTTACCTCCAAGTAGTGGTCTCCGAACACTTCTTAGGCTCCACTAGGCGAAAGGAACGAGCTTGTTTAAGGATCATTGAGACCGAAGATGATCTACCTTGAGGAATCTCTAACTCAAGCTAGCTCATCACTAATTGACAAATTAGTAAAGTAACAAGCTATACTAAATGGCTAGTTTAGACTAGACTAATGAAGCAGGTATTTTGCTCACTTTAGAAATATTTTTCTATTTTTCTATTCTCTCCTCACTCAAAGCTAGAGAGAAAAGAATGAGATGAACAAGATGAACTACTAATGTGAACCCTTGGGTGAGAAAATATCTCAAGAGATATTAGTAGAGAATTAACCATGGCTAAAGATAATTGTTGGGTTAATAAATATCTAAAGTAAAAGAAAATTAGTGGACTAAGTCAAGGCTTCTACATGCTTCCACAAGCATTGATTGATCTGTGATTCTGTGAAAGAAAAAGAAGTTGTAAAATAACCGCAATCAATAACGGTGTCGCGTGTAGCGAACCTTTAGTGAGTATGGGTCGTCCTCTGAGATTCATGGAATTTTATAGTTCTTGTCTTAGATCGGTTGAAAGAAATAGAAAAGAGAAAATCAAGAAAATCAAGAAGATAATTTCAAGAAAATCAAGAAAATAGTTTCAATAAAATCAAGAAACGGTTCAAGATCTAATTGAATTATAAAGAAAACTTTATATGAAGAAGGCCTGTAGGATTCAATTAGATTTAATTGTAAGTGCACGGCGGCGCCCCGGCCGTCAATCCGAGGCCAAAATGCGGAAACGATGATTTACTTTAACTTTTGAACCGGCACCACCGCGCACAAAAATTCCGGATCGGGACATTAATCTAATCCTAGCTAACTAAAGAATAGGTAGAGAGATATACCGAGCGATTCGTGTCCTCCGGTCTTCTCGTCGTTGTCCCGATCTCCTCGCGGAATCTCCGGTCTTCACCTCCTCGCCGGAAGGGCACCACATTGCCGGCTTCTTTTACGGGCTCCCATCTCTTGACCGAGGCAACTCGGGCACTAAGTTGGCTAGTCGACGTGCCCAAGGATTGTTGTAGAATAGTGTAGTGCTCTTTGTCTCTATTGGGGTAGAGGAAGTTTCCATATGGTGGAGGAAATGAGATATCAACTTTTTGGATGGAGCTATGGGATTTTTGTGAAGACAAAACACCAAAAATCCCACCTCTAGATTTTGGGACAGCCACCATCTTACTTGGCCGGCCATGGCTCATGGAGAATGAGAAGAGGGACTGAGTGTGTATCAAAAGAATGAGTGAGCCAAAATAAAATAAGAGAGAGGAAGGGTTATCATGAATCATGATCACAAAAACATGCCCAACACTCATAAACTATCATCATAACCCTCCATCACCATCCAACATCATTACTCCAAAAGTCAAGTAATGATCAAGTGAAGAAGTCAAGGTCAAACAAGACCTATCATGAAGCAACAATATGAAAAGACCACCCTCCACAAATCTAATTTGCACAAATGCAAATAAGCCATCCTCCACCAAATTTCAGCCAAGAAAAGATACAAAGGAAAATGGCCGAAACGGAAAGCAAACTGGCAACCTCAGAAAACTGATCCCGTAATAAATTACAGGAAAACCTCGCTACTGTATATACATACCCGCATTTATATTCTGACCGAATACAAATGCAATGAGACAAAATCTACACTGTACAATACTAGGATCCGGCTTAAACCAAAGCCCGCTAGTATTATCCGTCCGATCATGATCCGTGCAATACCGCATGTATCTGATCGAACCCTACCATATCTCCATACGGTCTCTACAGCGTTTCGCCCAAAACTTGAGCAACTGTCTGTGGGGGACTCTAAAGACTTGTCAACACCTTGGCTGTGGATTTAACCACTAGCACGTCAGAGGTATTAGCCTATACGTAACGGGCTACCAGGTATTGACCAAAAATGGACGTCTGTGAGAGAACTCAACCTGACACCCTACTGAGCCTGTCAGTGACAATATCCGTACAGTCCGGTCCATTCGTCTATGAGCATCGCATGGCGGGCCTAGGGGGTTGGTAAATGTCAGACCCCCAAAAGCGGTACAAGTTGTGTCGGAGTGTATCCCAGAACACCCTGAGATACTACTGGAATACCTACCAGTAAATCTCCTGCCTCGATCGAGGGCTTTGTGTAATGGCTCTCCTAGACACAGCGTGACCTCACCCCAAATACCGGGAGAGACAAACCCCTGAAGATCCGCTCACTGCCTCCTTTGAGCGTGGTATGGTAGTAATCAAAGTACAGTGGGAACTCACATGAGACAAATGATGATCCTCAGGTCGATGAACTAACCTGTACACATGTCACCAGAGAACTGCTATCTGACGTCTGGTATAAGACCAACTAGCATGTTCCCGGCGAGTCCTGTCCAGTGTACTCATAACTCAATGAGCACCTGTAAACATCTTAGGTGAACCAACTGACACCAGTGGCTTGTGAGACCGGCCACCGCCCCTCGTCGGGGTCTCGACTGTATACACTAGTCTACTCCGGAGTATCGATGCCCTGTCTCGAAACTCCCACGACTAGGGACCTTTTAAGGATGTGCTTATAGACTACCAGCTCCCACGTATATGATCGTCTTCATACTGCTGGCAGTCAAGCAAGAATCCTAGGGGCTCTATCAACATGTAATAGCGACCTGTAAGGTCACCTAAAGCAGTACACGATGATGAAGATAAACCAGATAGCATACTATCATCTTGAGTAAGACTGTCCTACCGGAATAGGTCCTCCCTCAATCATTGCAATCACGTGCCTGTGATCCAATAATTGACTCTGAGGGCACTATCTCCAGCAATCTCCCACTTGCACTCAAGGCTAATTATTGCGATGTCGCGTACTGACAGCCCGTGTGATACCGAACACCCAACTCCTCTACTAGTCAATCTCACAAAGCTCGTTGGCGAAACTAATGCGTTCGAGGAATAGCCTCAGTGAGTGGATCCGCTCTAATGTTTCTTTCTATGTCTCTCTTTATCTCAAGTTCGCGGAGAAACCTATCACCCAAAATGAGCAATACCTGTCTTAGAGTATGTCTGGATATCTGATGGGACCTAGCTCATAAATGAACTCCAAATCCAAACTTCTTAGAATGTATCGTCAACTGAACTTAATTAGTATTCTGCGCCATGCCTCCCTCAGTATCCTCTTGGACCACCTGTCTAAAATACTGCCCCTCGTCAGAAGGAAAACTATAACTCTGACAACCTCTCTGTCATCCAGGTCACCTTGGAAGCCTGGAATGATAACTGTCTCCCGAATGAGACTGTCGTTATCATATCCTTAGAACATCGACTTATGTTCTAAAACTGCTTCCGATTGTTTCTTCAGGATTGGATTAATGTCAACTTCTTGCATCTACTTTAAAAACAACATCTGGTGTGGTACTTGACATCTCATGATTGACTCAATTGCCTAAGCAAGTGATCTGCCAATCATGCACATCCCTCTCCACTTTAGTCTGTAAGACACCTTTAGAGAGGGTGACTCCATCACCTGCAAGTACACTACCGTGCCTGGAGTCGTCCATTCTAAAACACCTTCAGAATGCTGTCTAAGTACCCTGATTGGGAAATTACCCAAATCTAGATCTATAGATCTAGTAACCAGAATGTTTGATATAATGTCCAAGTCCTTTGTGGAGAAACCACTGTGTGACGACCAAAGTATAACCGATCGTAGTATAGGAATTTCACTTCCTACTCTGTGTGTGTCATCCAAATACCTGGACATCACACCCTACTACCTTCTTAACAGATCCATCCCCTATTCTGATGAAGTCAAACCTTTGACTGTCATATCAGAAATAGATGATCTATCTCCGCTACGTCTGCTTTAGTCTATCAATAGACATAAGCCACTTGTCCACCATGCTTCCGCTACTCCCACTGACTACGACAACCCTCTGGCAGAGTCATACAGACGTACACTTCTGAAGACAATTCAGAACGACGCTATATTCATCCTCCTGCCGGGTCTCATAGTCTGGAACAACAGCAATAGAAAGTCTGGGTAAACAAGAACCTCCCTGTCACCGTCCTTGAGGCTACCGGAGTACCTCTCGGGTGCCTGAGGTTACCCACCGTATCTGCGGAGTGGCCAATAGAATGTCAAACCAGATTGAATGTTTAGGTTATCAAATTTTCAGTAATCGTTGGCTGTTCTGGAATCACTTCCAGTTCTACCATACTCCCACTACTGTTTTCTGAAAAAAAAATCCTTTTTTGTTAAAACTGTGGCGAGTCTAGAACAATATCACTATTGATCTTCTAGATGGTAGAAAGTCAACCCTCGTCATGGCCTTGGTTAACCCACAAACAGCCATTACAGAAACGTGCCTTGAGTTATCCAGAGTCTGGTTTTAAGCATAAGCCGGACAACTGCCCGCACCTTAAAATCGTTAAGATATGAACTGTTCTATATCCAATACAGAAACAGAGGCACTGATTTAATTGAATCAGATTCAAATCATGCAGCTGTCTCCAGTGCATGTCAACTAAATGGAAAAAAGGCCGATCAGCGTTACTCAATTTAGGAATGCTTCCAATTATGAGTAACCTGAAAGAGAAGCAAGTTCTCTTAATCATTACTATTAACTGAATACCATACACAAGTATCTAAATCTTCGATCACCTTGAAGAATCCCGATACTCGCAATACCTGGTTCTCTACTTTATTCATATACCTATAACTTCTCAAAATTCAGACCTTGTGTTTCTACGAAACACCTGTCTAGAAACTAGAGAAGTCATAAGTAAACCGAATATAGTACGAGGACCAACCTCTCTGTCCTAATGGATACTGGACAACATACAATACTCTGTATAAGTCCCTTGAGTCTAATAACTCACTCCCTGTATGTCGCAGGTTGAAAACTATACTTATGGTTAAGAAGAATTACACCGCTGTTTAATGCTCCTTACCTAACCATCAACTGATATAGGTAAATGTCATAGACATAATTTCAAAAAAGTATATCTCACTCTATAAAAATAGACATAGAGATATATCAATTCGAAATTGGTGCATAACAGCGGATATTCAAAACCAAATATTTTCCGTCCGGCAAACAACCCAGGTGACTTCCTCAAATATCACCGATTACAACGAATCCCGATATAATGAGGATGATCATCCAATTCCCAATAACATACTCCCACTAATCATCTGTAAAACCATACAGATGTTAGAATCACACCTGGTAAATACATACCCTTGAGTAAGGACTAATTGGGAAATCAGTTTTCTATTAACAGTATACAGTGAAACTGAAACATTAAAATGTTTCGTAGGGATATCCGGGTATTCCTAGTAATGCAACTTCCATTATTCAGATTCACGACTGTAACCATATAATTCTTTGCCACCTCTCCAAATCCCTTTATATGTCTTTAGTCATTACCTTCTTCACACCCCTTTAGGCCAAATGGTTTTCTCCCTTCCCTACCTTTCGGCACCAGCCTATGCTTTGGAAGAAGACTATCCAATAAGCATAATGGGTGTACTGTCCTAATCCTAGGAGCACTCGCAATGCGAGAGAAGGTGAAGAAAAAAGACAACCGAATAAACCTTATTCCTATTTCTCCTGAACCAGAATCCATCTCCGAACTGGAACAAGTTCCTTTCAAGTTCGTATATAACCATACGATGGAGTATCCAATAAACTGTGGATCTTCGTAGTGATACGGAGTGTCCTGGAGAAATACAAAGGTTAAGTGGGAGTGATAATGAAATACCTGGTTTGGTCGTGAATATCAGTCGCAATTTACTTTGCCCTCTTACTAATCCATTGATATGTCTTTACTTAATACCTTCTACACACCATCGTTATGCTAATTGGTTTTCTTCATTCCCTACCGTTCGGCACCAGCCTAAGGTTTGGAAGAAGACTATCCAATTTGCGTAATAGGTGTACTATCTCTTAAACCAAGGAGTACTCGCAACTTGAGAGAAGGTAAAAGGAAAAGACAACTAAATAGTCCTATTCGTTTTCTCCAGAACCGGAAACCATCCTCGAATAAATTCCTTCGAGTTCGTATATAGCCATACGATGGTTTTGTCCAATGGAAGTGGACGTTTGTAGTAATACGGGGTGTCCAGGAGAAAACGGTAAAAGTAGGAGTGGCAATGAGGTTTGCAACTCTGACAATCCAAAAGGCAGTGTTAATGAAGGTTCGGTTAACTTGGTCACTGAGTCATAGTCTTAGGGTCGGATCAATGGTCGCTGTCAAAGAGGGAGAGAAAAGAAACACTCAGCGTGCACTCTAACCTAGATCAGAATAGTTACCAATTTATCTAATCTGGAAACCTCCCACTGTACCGTCAAATTCTCATCCAAACCTGAAAGAAGAATTAGTCGGGATCACCCGAGGAGTAAACCAACTCATCAGTGGGAATCAGGATCCAACTATCATCGCATGATAACATGACGGACTTCACTCACGTTATCACACTACAGAAGGTATGCGCATATCTGGCAAGTTTCAGTTTCTTTAGAAACTCCCGATGTGATTTTTGCCCCATGCTCTTATGACCTTGACGAAGGCCAACAAATCATAAGTCACATGTCAAGTTCTATCCATCATTCTTCAGGTTAATTTGAACACACCCGTACAAGCCCTTGGCCAACAAGGCTATACGACTGTCCCAATCCAATGCATCTATCTATGCTGCAGAAAAGCAACAAGCAGCTACTATACATTATGCCTTGACGAAGGCCAACAAACATAGCATGAATACTACGTGCTACTCGTCTGAAACGACGGAGGGCTACGAATGGTTTCTGGTGAAAAACCTTCAACGTAATGAACTTGATATCGTTGAAGGAACATGATAGCTTTTATGAAAATATAGTGACGAAAACCTTTGCTAAAGAGGTCACTCCCGGTGAAGGGATCTCGGCTCTTTCCCCATAGAATGAGGTGCAGGATATTCCAACTGCTACGATGCAAAGAAAAAGTAAACGACTATAGTGAAGTTATTGCCCTGACGCAAACTTCTGTCCAAGGGGTCACTCCCGGTGAAGGGATCTCGGCCCTTGCCTCGTCGACTGAGGTGCTGGATATTCATAACCGAATACCACTGTGCAAAACAAAAGAGAACGTCCATACAATAATAGCTTTTTTATTTGAAAATTGTTCCAACAACATCAAATAGGTTTGTTTAGTTTGCATTGATCCGAATCAATGCAGTTCCATCAATTGATCAAACCATAAAGAACGAAAATAATGATGTACGTATATGCCATCCGCATTCGCCACTGGGTCCCGTCCTTAACCATTAGGTTAGTTAACTAACGACAGAGCGGGGACTGGACTAGCGCGGATGCAAAACATATACAACATCTACTAGTATATATATAATATATAATTTTCGCTCAAGGCGTGATAAAATGCAACATCACAGAAATGTACAGCATCACAGAACAATACAGATATCTGGGATCCCCGGGTTTCACAGAGCCGCTACTGAAACCCGACGTTCCCTTGGTCGTGTGGATAGCCTGTGCAATGAAATCCTAGACCCCTACGGGTGCGGCAAGTTACCCGCCAAAACCTGAAGCGAGGCAGCCCCCTTCAGCAACGTGAATGGACCACCCAACACTTCACGGAATCCAGTAACTTGGGCACCCCTCCTAGGTCAACCTGTAACCCCTACGAGTGCGGCGGATAGCCCGCCAATTCAAGAGTAAAGCCCCCTCCGTCTCAACGCTATGAGATGCGGGCCCGTTGCCCTCTAGAACCCGGCTATTCGTGCACCCCTCCTTGGGGTAATACTAGTACAGAAAGTAAAATATACATACAACGGGTACATCGACCTCACCCTGGTCGTGCCCCAAAAGAATAATATACAGACAGGCAGTGACGGCAGTCCACATGTCGGACGCTCGTCCCGCAATAACAAATGTACATGATACAACTAAATCTGTACTAACATTGCATCCAGGCTATCCACCACGACAATCCGCAACATCACAGCACAACACAGAACATCAACGTGAATGTCACGTTCGCAAATCCGTCTAACCGGGCTATAGCAGTTAGACAGGATTTATCGATCAAGTGACATTCACGGTCGCAGATACAATGTAAATACTGTGAACTAATGTGTTTAAAATTTTCGATCGATCAAATTTTACCAAGTAGGCCCCAAGCATTACTGTAGCACTTAAAGAAATTCTGGGCCCAAAAAGAATATACCAAAAACCCTATTTTCAACACAGAGACCCTCTAGAACCCGGCTATTCGTGCACCCCTCCTTGGGGTAATACTAGTACAGAAAGTAAAATATACATACAACGGGTACATCGACCTCACCCTGGTCGTGCCCCAAAAGAATAATATACAGACAGGCAGTGACGGCAGTCCACATGTCGGACGCTCGTCCCGCAATAACAAATGTACATGATACAACTAAATCTGTACTAACATTGCATCCAGGCTATCCACCACGACAATCCGCAACATCACAGCACAACACAGAACATCAACGTGAATGTCACGTTCGCAATTCCGTCTAACCGGGCTATAGCAGTTAGACAGGATTTATCGATCAAGTGACATTCACGGTCGCAGATACAATGTAAATACTGTGAACTAATGTGTTTAAAATTTTCGATCGATCAAATTTTACCAAGTGGGCCCCAAGCATTACTGTAGCACTTAAAGAAATTCTGGGCCCAAAAAGAATATACCAAAAACCCTATTTTCAACACAGAGACTCTCTGTTGAATCTTGATCCACTGAACAGTAGAGACTGCGGCGGAACCGCGGCCATAACATGGGTTTGGCCGCGGTTCCGCGGTAGGATAGTGTGTTCACGTGATCAAATTTCTACAGAAGTCTTAGAATTCCCTGCACATCATTCTGCAACACTTTAAAAAAAATTCCTGAGCCAAAACAAAATCGACAGAGAACAGATGTACATGAAAATGCGGTTTTGGGATTTTTGTTCGATCGGAAATGTAAACACATTAGACAAAGCTAGACTAGGTAAATGGCGTGGCTCTGATACCAGTGTAAGTGCACGGCGGTACCCCGGCCGTCAATCCGAGGCCAAAATGCGGAAACGATGATTTACTTTAACTTTTGAACCGGCACCACCGCGCACAAAAATCCTGGATCGGGCCATTAATCTAATCCTAGCTAACTAAAGAACGGGTAGAGAGATATACCGAGTGATCCGTGTCCTTCGGTCTTCTCGTCGTCGTCCCGATCTCCTCGCAGAATCTCCGGTCTTCACCTCCTCGCCGGAAGGGCACCACGTCGGCGGCTTCTTTTACGGGCTCCCACCTCTTGACCGAGGCAACTCGGGCACGAAGTTGGCGAGTCGATGTGCCAAAGGATTGTTGTAGAATAGTGTAGTGCTCTTTGTCTCTATTGGGGTAGATGAAGTTTCCATATGGTGGAGGAAATGAGATATCAACTTTTTGGATGGAGCTATGGGATTTTTGTGAAGACAAAAGACCAAAAATCCCACCTCTAGAATTTAGGACAGCCACCATCTTACTTGGCCAGCCATGGCTCATGGAGAATGTGAAAAGGGAGTGAGTGTGTATCAAAAGAATGAGTGAGCCAAAATAAAATAAGAGAGAGGAAGGGTTATCATGAATCATGATCACAAAAACAAGCTCAACACTCATAAACTATCATCATAACCCTCCATCACCATCCAACATCATTACTCCAAAATTCAAGTAATGATCAAGTGAACAAGTCAAGGTCAAACAAGATCTATCATGAAGCAACAATGTGCAAAGACCACCCTCCACAAATCTAATTTGCACAAATGCAAATAAGCCCTCCTCCACTAAATTTCAGCCAAGAAAAGATACAAAGGAAAATGGCCGAAACGGAAAGCATACTGGCAACCTCAGAAAACTGTTCCCGTAATAAATTACAGGAAAACCCCGCTACTGTATATACATACCCGCATTTGTATTCCGACCGAATACAAATGCAATGAGACAAAATCTACACTGTACAATACTAGGATCCGGCTTAAACCAAAGCCCGCTAGTATTATCCGTCCGATCATGATCTGTTCAATACCACACGTATCTGATCGAACCCTGCCATATCTCCATACGGCCTCTACAGCGTTTCGCCCGAAACTTGAGCAACTGTCTGTGGGGGACTCTAAAGACTCGTCAACACCTTGGTTGTGGATTTAACCACTAGCACGTCAGAGGTATTAGCCTATACGTAACGGGCTACCAGGTATTGACCAAAAAGGGACGTCAGTGAGCGAACTCATCCTGACACCCTACTGAGCCTGTCAGTGACAATATCCGAATAGTCCGGTCCGTTCGTCTATAAGCATCGCATGGCGGGCCTAGGGGTTGGTAAAAGTCAGACCCCAAAAGCGGTACAAGTCGTGTCGGAGTGTAGCCCAGAACACCCAGAGATACTACTGGAATACCTACCAGTAAATCTCCTGCCTCGGCCGAGGGCTTTATGTAATGGCTCTCCTAGACACAGCACGACCTCACCCCCAATACCGGGAGAGGCAAACCCCTGAAGATCCGCTCACTGCCTCCATGTGGCTCGGGACTGTATCCAACTAAAACCTGTTTGCACAACTCCTTTGAGCGTGGTAGGGTAGTAATCAAAGTACAGTGGAAACTCACACGAGACAAATGACGATCCTCAGGTCGATGAACTAACCTGTACACATGTCACCAGGGAACTGCTATCTGACGTCTGGTATAAGACCAACTAGCATGTTCCCGGCGAGTCCTGTCCGGTGTACTCATAACCCAATGAGCACCTGTATACATCTTAGGTGAACCAACTGACACCAGTGGATTGTGAGACTGGCCACGTCCCCTCGTCGGGGTCTCGACTGTATACACTAGTCTACTCCGGAGTATCGATGCCCTGTCTCGAAACTCCCACGACTAGGTACCTTTTAAGGATGTGCTTATAGACTACCAGCTCCTACGTATATGATCGCCCTCATACTGCTGGCAGTCAAGCAAGAATCCTAGGGGCTCTATCAACGTGTAATAGCAACCTGTAAGGTCACCTAAAGCAGTACACGAAGATAAAGATAAACCAGATAGCATACTATCATCTTGAGTAAGACTGTCCTACTGGAATAGGTGCTCCCTCAATCATTGCAATCACGTGCCTATGATCCAATAATTGACTCTGAGGGCATTATCTCCAACATTAATAGCCTTGGATGACTAATAAAGATGACTCCTCTTATCTATTGATAGATTTAAAACTAGATTGATGGTGATGAATGAGGATTAGGGTTTTTTGGATGAAACTAGGATTTCTCCTCTATTAACCCTTGTCCTTTCATTGATCTCCATTCATGTATAGCCCTTAATAAAAAGATCGTCAATCATATCTCAAATCGTGGTCGAGATTATCAAGAAGTTGATATTGCGCCCGATAAGGATGTTGACGATTCTTTTGTTAAATTTTATAAACTTTATACGACTTAAAAGGAGTATAGAATTTTCTCACCCATCGATCTACCTTAAACCTACGAATCCTATCAAGCGGAGTATTACTCGAGAATCATAAAAATAAAAGAAAGAATAGAGAAAGAATTCATAATGTAGAAATTAAAGAAAGCGAATTGATAAAACTGACGATCTACCTTTATTACTCAACTTCACAATACATTTTTTTTAGTTTAGATTACGAGAGGAAGAAGAATTGCTCTCGATCTCTGCCTCAAAGAAATAAATGTTATGTCGATCATCACATTGCTTGATCACCTCGAATCGTGGACCTGTCTTGGATCACTTGCTCGTTGATGATGATCGACTTCGTGTAAAGGAGAATTGATTGTTGTCGCTTGATGAATTTCTCGATGATTTCTTGATTGAGGATCTTAGGATCGAAGATTCTTGATCTTAGATCTTAAATTCCCTTTTTGATATTGGATTTGACCTTGGATTTGATATGGAGATTTTGTTGTTTTTCTTGGCTTTTTTTAGAAATAAATTGGATGAAAATTGGATCCTTTGTAGATGTAGCCCTCGGTCAATTTTGTAGCCCCAAATCCAGTAACAGAAAATCCCAACAAACTAAGTTTGTTGCAAAGAAGATTCCAGAAGAATCTTGAACCCTAACTCCTCTCCTTGACCGCGGAACCGCGACAATTCGGCCGACTCGGCCGTGGATCGGCCGAAACTCCGTGAGTTGTTGGCTTCAATCTTCTGGATTCTTCCTATGTTGGTATTTGGGTCTTTATTTGATGTCTGGAACCTTCTTATCTTTTCTGAATCTCTGTCAGAATTTTATTCTTCGACTTTCTTTACTTTATCGGCAGATTCTTGATTCCGGATATCTGACCTGAGCTAAACTTGCACAATATCTCAATGAAGAATGTTAGTTATATTTTAGATACAAAATATTATGCGTAAAATATTAAACATACAATTTCCTTCATAATGTTCATTATAATATATAAACAAATGGTAAATGGTATTTTGCATATGAACTTCTAATATGTGTTATATTTATAACAAACAACTTTAGATGATTAAGAAAAGTAAAGAAATTGTCATGTTAAAAATGCAATATTTTCGACGAACAAATACCCCCAAACTTGACTTTGATGGTCCCGAGCAAACTATTTATTCAAGAGAAGGAGAAAAGAAAAATAGAAAGAAAAAGGAAAACTAACTAGCACACTTTCGTAGGCAACACGATTGCACTGAGCACGTGCAACAAGCCGTTAAACCTCTAGGTGTCTCTAGTAGGAGGAGTGTTGTCTCTTAAGGGTTTTCAGCGGATTACACCCACAAAATCCAATAATAAAAGAAAGACGGTGAAAGTTACATATAAAGATAAAAACTATAAAAGAAAGAACTTGAAAATCAGAGTTTCCAACTACACTAGCTTTTCGGTTTCTATGAACCCTATCATAATAGTCATGAAAAGATGTTAGAAATCACATCATCCCTCAATAAAACATCGCCTTTAGTCATCCTCCCTTCCTTTTTTCCAAACACCGATCATATACCCCTATGTGTATGTAAAAGACATCCCTACACTCGGAGAATTCAGTTCAAGCTATCATACTCTTGTCCATCTACCTCAGTACTTTTAGTCGGTGGATATTTTGGATGGGATTGCTCACACATTCTTCATGCGACCGTTAATGCTTCTTGAGGTACTAACTGACTGATTACTAAATGTGCTTTCTTATTAGGCGTAATTAGCAATTTTCTCCTCTTTCAACACCTAAGGCTTAGCAATGACTCACAAACCAGTTGGTCTAAAACACTAGGAGATGAAGCACCCTCGCTATATTGTTTTATGCTGCCTTGGTGATTAAAAAACCAGTGTTCATTTTTCTTCACCATTTTATATGTTTATGCTTCATTTATATTTTCTTCATACTTTGGCTTTAAGGAAAGAGCATTTCAAGGTATTCTCTACTATCCCGAGTTTCAAGACGTGTGTAAGTGCATATAGTAGGGTATCAACGTTCAAATGATTGGCCTCAAGAATAGAGACTATTTTTCAGACTTATTTTTATCCTCAGATTAGTGACTTCATTCATCTTACTTACCCTTATGGCAACTGATCATAACTACTTATTACTAGCTTCGTTTAAGAAAACATCTAACTTTCTTGTTTTTCTTAAACTCTTGCATTCTTTTAAATTTAATTTTTCACTTTCTAATCTTTCATTATCAAAGAAAAAAATTATCCTTATGCAAAGTGTAATGCAAAGTAATGCGTAAATAAGCACAAAGCTCCCCCAAACCTGTTTAGAGCAGTGTCCTTACTGTTGTCGTCTTTTAAATCTCAAAATCTGTAGACTTGGGAGGAAAGAGTTATTAACGGGGTACAAGAATAAATGAACGTGAAAACCTCACCCAAACTTATTTTTGGCTCAAAATTTTGTGTACAAATTTTATTTTCAAGAACCAAAAATATACCCCCCCCCCCCCGCAAACTTGAGTTAAACAATAATAAGTTTTTATAAGATGGGGGTAAGGTTATTGGTCAATATAAACCTTTACAAAGACCAAAGGTCAACACCAACCATTCAAATAATTTATCAATGTAATGCGCTGGTTGATAGAAGAATACGTCACCTATCGACGTGAAGAAGTGGGGAAGAGATAAGTGGTGGTATGGAAAGGGTTTGCATCTCGATTTGTAGAGACGAAACAATGATGATGGACGGAAGCGAAAATGTGAATGATTAGGAGTGAGTGGAATATTTGCATTTTATTATTTTATAAGAAGAAAGGGTGGTGGTTCAACTTCTTTAGGTGGAGGTTGATTAATCACAAAATCCGTGTTGTTTAGAAATGCGAGTTCGTCGGCAAAAGTTTCTTCAAAGTTTTAATCAATATCTTCGAAACATGCATCAATGGTTTGATTGAATGTTTCACTGTCAATAAGGGTTTTGCTAGAATTTAACATACTTGATTTGTCAAAATTATGGAGGTAGTAGACTCGAAAAACTCATCTACCTCATTCTCAAAGGAATCTAAATCTGCCGCGACCCGAAAGTACGGAACGTGACCGACACTTAAATTACGAAACATCTAAAAGAGTAACGTAATCTAAGTAAGCCGAAACCCAGAATCTAAACTATTTAAAAGAAGAAGTGTAGAAAAACATGTTTAAAAAGCAACATCAAATTTTCGCGAAAATTTCGGCAGAGTCTCCTTTGTAAAAATTGGCCCCAAAAGGGTACAAACAAGAAATATATACATAAGCAATAATAAAAAGGCATCCCCAAGCGGAAGCTAGCTCTTCGCCAATTGGCGGTCAAAACCACGCAAGTAATATAATATACAACGCCGAAGGGCGAGGATCAAAACTCAAAAGAAACCAAATAACCATCAGAAAACCATCATAATACAAGTGCGACTCTAAGGTCAAAAGAATAAACAACTGGTCTTCTAAGTTTATCAAATAATACAAGTTTGGTTGATGGAGCTTACTAGATACAACTGAAATAAATACAAGTACAACGACTGTCACGATACAAGTGAACCAACCTACCAAGCAATCATCCTGAATGAGTGGTGTGCCAACAAGCCGCCAAGGAAACCTGTACATCTGAACCTGAAAGAAAATTTGGCACAACGGGGGTGAGTTTCCAACTCGTGAGTAGAAGACATCTGCGGTAGAAATTGCATGCACGACGATCTCCTAGGTCATAATAATATACTTAACATAACCCTAGACAACTAGTAATAATGGGGTAATACGCTATGAATAAGTGTAATACTCAGTGCTCGTGTCAGTGCCACTAAGTAGCAATATGTCATATGTATGCATATGATGTATGAATGTATCATGAATGAAGCAATCTACCAAGAAATCTGGATAACCTGATATAAGAAAATATGTATTTTTATCACAGTAAAATTCTTCTGAAATGACTGAAGTATCATCTATGAAATCCATGGAAACCTATGTCAAGCATCGACACAAAGCATGTAAATCTCAAAGTCTCGATATCTCATATCTCTGTATCTCAATCTCATATCTTTATATCTCAAATCTCATATCTCTGTATCTCAAATCTCAATATCTCGGGCTCCGGCTGTCCGGATCGACCCATATTATCAAATCACCTAACTACGGTCGGTATCCTCCGGATATCCGTCGCGTCACAAATAACCGGTAGGTAGTGCTCCCCTGCCGGGTTCAACGCCATCATCTGCGATCGTCTTGCCCCGGGTACCATACCGGGCTCACCATGTACCCTCAGACAGTGCATCCCCCTCCTCAAATCGGGTATATGATACTGCTAAAGAACCGAGAAAACTCAGAGTAGACAACACACACATCACATCATGAGAAAACCACAGTTTTACTTTGTAAAACAATAATAAGTTATGAAATTATTGCGGTTTTCCCCAAAATCCAGAAATCTCATAGAAAATCCGAAATCCCAAGAATCATCAGTAAATAAATAATGAGTATCGGCATAAGCCCACAATACTGCATGATATTAAGAATATGTAAATGCATGAAATGTCTTAAGTAATATATGCAATGTTTAAACTAGAACATGAGAGTAATCGTACAATATTATGTTGGAGCTAGCATTTAGCTGATTATATCAATAACAATAATATGTTCTAAAGTGTACGTGATATGGCAATTACCGATGATGATGTGTGTGATCCGGAAAAAAAGTGTACGTGGAACATGCACATCATCGGTAATGGTACTGGTGTCCTAACAGGCAGGGTTTCATATTAGGAAGGAAACATAAGTATGAACATGTAATGCGATGAATGCAACATGAATATATAGTAAACGCACAAATTAGGGTATACATACTAATTACGAGTCATACAGTTTGTTAATTGAAAAAAAGCACGAATCATGGTATTTAGAAAAGTAAGGGCCACGGAGTTTTTAAGAAAAATATGTCTTTTGAAAAATTCGAAGTACTCCTAACGCTATCTTTTGAAAATGTACACGATTCGTTAGTTTTGAAAATAAGTATAACTCGAGCTTAAACTAACACCTACCTAACCAACTAAGAGACTAAACTAAAGAGACTAGTCGAAAGTTAAAAAGAATCCTCCTAAAGTCTGAGCCGATATCTCTAGTAGTCGGCGATCCAGCCTCAATAGCGTCACGTACATGGTACGAATTCCTCAAGACATGAGTGTGGATCAATCATCATATCTATACTTCGTACGGTAAAATCCATCGTACAGCATCCCAAAATCATGGTACGGGTCAACTATCACATATACATCATTGTTCGTTGTATCGTCATCAAAAAAATATCATGATCAAGGGTACTATACTACAATCGCATACATTCCAATATCATCAAACATATATCATCGTCTGTGTGAATACACATCACCAAATGATCCATTAAAATATCATGTCATATATCATACTGTGATTAAGTCACATATTACAGTCTGGGTTCTATTCTAGAGTCTCATACATTTCAATGTCATCAACACATTTTATCGTTTATATATAAATATATTATATATTCTGATTGCCCAACGATCATCTAATATCATAACACATCTCATGTCATAACTCGATCTTATATCAAATATCTCACGGCATCATGCCCAGTCATATCGACTCTCCCCATGTATTATATATCATCTTCATATCCCGTGTATATGTTATATATATATATATATATATATATAGAGAGAGAGAGAGAGAGAAAAACCTACACATATTCACACACACACACACACCAAGTCCAGTGTATGTGTGTATGTGTGTGTGTGTGTCTACATGAAACCTATGAATTGTCGCTAAGACAATCATCCTTGTGTTAAGTCTTTCTAATTCAATCTAATCGTACTTAAAGTCTTCAATAGTAACCTACTAGTCAAGAATCCGAGGTCACGTCCGACTCATAATAATAATATGTAATAACCTTATACTACGTTTGCGGGGGTGCTATACGCCATCCACCCGACTTCCCCCGTAGATATATATCTACTCACCTGCATCCTTGCTTGCGGAAGTCGATGTCGTCATTGTAAGTCCACGTTGCCCACCCCAGTGCTTGCGGGGAGGCGGAAAATGGAATAAAAATCAAATTTTTATCAACTTAGGCAACATGGACTAGACAAAGAAGGATCTTTGCTAAACAAAAACAAGCTAAAGCTAACTAGAAACTAGCTAAGTGTTAAAAAGGTTATACCTAGGGCTTTATGTCCTTCTCTCCTTGCACTTTGGAGTAGTGGAAAGAGGTCACCTTTGTCGTCTTCTCACGTCGAAGAAAGATCCACCCGAAAGCCTCAACCTTTGGCTTCAACTCCAAGCTAGAAGTAACTAGAGTGCTAGAAGTGCTAATCCTAGAACCCTAGATGAGAGTAGAGATTATCAAGAAGAGATTTTTCTCAAGCTCAAGTGTTTCTCAACACATGAGAGGGGAGAGCTTGAGGGAGAGGAAGAACAAGAGAGAGAAAGTAAATAATAGAATAAGAGAAAAATAAACCATTCTCACATATATGTGTGAATTATTATAAATTGATAATTAGCTAGATAATTGTCATGGTTAATCAAGACATAACCATTATCATTTCATTTTTAATGCAAATTGCAAGGATCAAAGAGCATCTTCCAAATGAAATAATGATGGTCAAAGTGTCAACCTAGGTCAAAAAGTCAAGAAGGTCAAATGGTCAACAACCATGACCATGCACAATTATATTAAACTAATATCAATTAACTATAATACACACATAAGCATTAGGGTTAATAAAATGACAATGGTCCTTAACCCTAATCAAAGTCCTCTCCCTCTGTCTCAAGCAACCGTGCATACGCACCCGTATTCGTGATCCGACGAACACGAATACAATGAGAAAAAAACCAATCCCAAATCATATACTAGGATCCGGCTTAAACCAAAGCCCGCTAGTATAGGCTGTCCGGACAGCAAACGTGCACAAGTGTGCGGATGTGAACGAACCCTGTCGCAAAACCATGCGACCTTTACTCATTTTGCCTAAAGGAGAATAGCTCTCTGTGTGGGACTCTAAAGACTCGACACTACGCTGGCAGTGGGTTTAACTACAGACCGCAAGCGGCACTAGCTATACGTAACGGTCCCCAGGTAGATGTCGATAAGAAGACTGACGAGGTGAACCCCATCTGAACTCCTACTGAGCCTGTATGTGACAGTCTCCGTACAGTCCGGTCTGTTCGTCTGATACATCACATGGCGGGCCTAGGGGGCGGTGAACGCCAGTCCCCTAATAGCGGTACAAGTCGTGTCGGAGTGTAGCCCAGAACACCTTGAGATAACACTGGAAACCTACCAGTATATCTCGCTTGCCCTGGCCAGGGACTACTCGTATAATGGCTTTCCTGGACACAGCGCGATGTCAACCCCCAATACCGGGAGAGACGAATCCTGTCTAACCGTCACTGCCTCCAAGTGCTTCGGGACTGCACCCAAAAACTACCTGTTTGCATGACTCCTTTGAGCCGTGGTAGGATAGTAATCAAAGTGCAGTGGGAACACACTCGAGGCGAAGTGACAGTGTCAAGTCAGCGGACTAAGCTGTTCTCATGTCACCTGGGAACTGATAACTGACGATAGGTATAATACCATCCAACAGTCCCCGACGAGTCCTGTCTAGTGTACTCGTAAACTAACGAGCACCCGCATACTATCTCAAGTACGACGTACTGACGGCTGTGGGACAGACCGTCTCCCACACTGGGATGAGAAGCGCATACGCTAGTCTACTTCGGAGTATCGATGCCCTGTCTCGATAGTCCAGCGACCAGGGACCTGTATAAGGATATGCTTATGGATCACCCAGCTCCCACAAGTGTGAGCGCCATCACAACGCTGGTAATCAAGCAAAGATCCTAAGGGCTCTACTAATATGTATATCAGCTATATGCTAAAAGAAACACATGCACATATTAAAGTAGAGACAAACCAAGTAGCATACTACCATTTCGAGCAAGATTGTATATACAACTGTGAATATCCCAAGCTTCCATCAAGTAATATACAAACTAGTAAGATACAGTAATGGCCTCTAGGGCATATACACTAACAATCTCCCACTTGCACTAAGGCCATGTACTGGCGTATCGAAGACCTATCATCTCGATCAGCCACTCGAACTAAGTCTGGGGCAAGGCCTTGGTGAATGAATCTGCTGTGTTATCTTCTGAAGCAACCCTCCGAACCTTGATCTCCTGGCGATCCGCGGTCTCCCTGATCAGGTGATACCGCCTCAAGATGTGTCTAGATTTCTGATGGGACCTAGGTTCCTTCGCTAAAGCTATAGCCCCGTTGTTGTCACAATACAGAGGTATTGGGTCAACAATGGATGGAACCACCTGAAGTTCTTTCAAGAACTTCCTCATCCAGACATCTTCTTTTGCGGCATCAGATGCAGCGATGTATTCCGCTTCTATAGTCGAGTCGGCAACGGTTTCCTGTTTGGAGCTCTTCCAACACACCGCCCCTCCATTGAGGGTGAAGACAAAACCCGACATGGACTTGGAATCATCCTTGTCACTCTGGAAGCTGGAGTCAGCAAAGGCCTCAATCTGGAGGTCTTTTCCGCCATACACCAAGAACATCTCCTTAGTCCTTCTCAGGTACTTGAGAATGTTCTTTACTGCTATCCAATGTTTCTCTCCAGGGTTTGATTGATACCTGCTTACCACACTCAGTGCATAAGCCACATCTGGTCTGGTACACAACATCGCATACATTATAGAGCCTACCGCAGAAGCGTAGGGTATAATAGACATGCGATCCCTCTCCAAATCAGTCTTGGGAGACATCTCTTTGGAGAGGGTGATCCCGTGACAAGCCGGTAGATTACCGCGCTTGGAATCTTCCATACTGAATCTCTTCAGTATGGTGTCGATGTACCTGGACTGCGAAAGTCCTAATATCCTCTTGGATCTGTCACGGTAGATCCGGATACCCAGAATGTATGGGGCATCACCCAGGTCTTTCATGGAGAACCTGTGTGACAAGAACCCCTTGACAGATTGTAGCATAGGAATGTCATTTCCTATTAAGAGAATGTCATCCACGTATAAAATGAGGAATACTACAGTTCTCGCTACAAATCTACAATAGATGCATGGTTCATCTGGATTTTTGATAAAGCCAAATTCTTTGACCGTCTCATCAAAACAGATGTTCCAACTCCGCGATGCCTGCTTTAGTCCATAAATGGACTTAAGCAACTTGACACCTTTCCGCTGCTCCCACTCTGAATGAAACCCTCTGGCTGGTCCATATAGATACACTCCTCTAAATGTCCATTTAGAAAAGCTGTCTTTACGTCCATCTGCCAAATCTCATAATCGTGGAAGGCGGCAATGGTAAGAAGGATCTGAATGGATTTCAGCATAGCTACTGGAGAAAAGGTTTAGTCATAGTCTAAACCAGGTCGCTGACGAAAACCATTTACTACCAGTCTAGCTTTATAGGTCTCAACCTGTCCATCTACACCAATCTTCCTTTTGAAGATCCACTTGCATCCTACGGGTTTTACCCCATCTGTAGCAATGTCCAACGTCCATACTTTGTTGGTGTACATGGACTCCATTTCGGTCCGCATTGCATCCAGCCATTTTACCGAGTCGACGCTCTAAATGGCTTGCTGGAAGCTAGTAGGCTCATCACAATCTATGATGCAATCCTCTCTATCCCCGTCAATGAGAAAACTGTAGTATCTCTCGGGCGGATGAGACTGCCTACTACTCCTGCGGAGTGGCATAGGAATGTCCTGATCTTTCGAACCCTTTGGTTCTACTAAGCTTTCAGTAATAGCTCATGGTTCTGGAATTTCTTCCAGTTCTATTGCGCTCCCACTTAATTCTTTTTCTATGAACTGGTGTTCTAGAAAGTGGGCATGGCGAGAAACAAACACCTTTTGTTCCTCTTCGCAATAGAAGAAATATCCCTTGGAGTTCTTTGGATATCCCACAAACTTGCACTGTACTGAGCGTGCCTCGAGCTTGTCCGCATGCTGCTTTTTTACAAAAGCTGGACATCCCCATGTCTTAATGTGATTAAGATAGGGTCTCTTCCCACACCACATCTGATATGGTGTAGTAGGAACAGTCTTAGTTGGAACTCGGTTCAAAAGGTATGCAGCTGATTCTAGCGCATATCCCCAGAACGATTATGGCAAATCAGCGTTACTCATCATGGACCGTACCATATCCAATAGGGTTCGGTTCCGTCTCTCCGATACACCGTTATGTTGCGGAGTGTATGGAGGAGTAAGCTGAGAGAGAATTCCATTCTCTTTTAAATAACCCAGGAACTCGGCACTCAAGTATTCACCACCTCGATCAGATCTCAGTGCCTTGATACTTTTGCCTGTTTGTTTTTCTACTTCATTCTTATATTCCTGGAACTTTTCAAAAGCTTCGGATTTATGCTTCATCAAGAAGACATGTCCGAATCTTGAGAAATCATCCGTAAAAGTAATGAAGTAAGAATAACCTCTTCGTGCATGTGTAGACATTGGACCGCACACGACGTTGTGTACGAGTCCCAAGAGCTCGCTCGCTCTTACTCCGTGTCCAGTGAACGGAGTCTTTGTCATCTTTCCTTTGAGTCAGGATTGACAAGTTGCATACGATTGATATTCGAACGGATCGAAATATCCGTCTGTGTGTAACTTAGTCAACCTTCTCTCATTGATGTGACCCAGTCTACAATGCCATAAGAAAGTTTTATTGATTTCTGGAGACTTTCTTTTGTGTGTATTCTGGACATTGAAAATCTGTGGTTGGTTTAATACGTATATACCGTTGTTCAATGTACCTGACCCAATCAAAACTTGATTAAGGTGAATGTTCACTACATTACTTACAAATGCAAATTCATAACCTTCTTTAGATAATAAAGATACAGAAATGATATCACAGGTTGCATTTGGTACATAATAACAACTACGCAAAACCAAAAAGTGTCCATTCGAAAATCCCAGGTGATAGTCCCCCACGGCCTCAACATCCATGCTAGCACCGTTTGCAACTCTGAGGGTCATGTCACCAGCTTTCAAATCTCTACGCTTTCTCAACGCCTGCAAAGAATTACAGATATGAGATCCTGATCCGGTATCCAATACCCAGGATGTAGAGTTTATTAATAGACAGTTTTCAATAACATACACACCTGAAGCTGAAGCTGCAACTCGATTCAAATCCTGTGTTCTGGCTTTCCAAGCCTTGCAATCCTGTTTCCAGTGACCACTTTTGTGACAATAGAAGCATTCTTCCTTCCCCACCAGCTTTCCCGCTACCTTTGTTGCTTTTCCTTTTCCCTTCGTATCCACTTTACTGACACCGCCTCTTGGTTTGGCGGGGGCTTTCTTCTTCTTACCCTTGGCTTTCGCCCTTGATCTAGAAGAGGAAGATCCTCCTACAAATAAAGTGGATGTCTCCCTACCTTTCTGTAGGGTGCTCTCAGCACTCCTCAACATGTTCAGAAGTTCGGAAAGTTCAACCTCCTTTCCTTGCATGTTTAAGTTAAGGATAAACTGGGCGTAAGTGGAAAGAAGGGACTGGAGAATCAAATCAGTATAGAGTTCATTCTCCAACGTGGTCCCAAGGTCCGCGAGCTCCTCTATGTAGCCAATCATCTTAAGCACGTGTTCCGCTACCGATGATCCGACGGCCAACCTTGCCGAAAACAACTTCTTCGACACTTCGTATCTGGCGATACAAAACTGCGCTCCATACAGTTCTTTTGTATGAAGAAATATGGACTCTAGGTCCATATTCTTGTGCCTCCTCTGATGTTTGTCCATCAAGGCTAGTACGAGGCATTTGGCCTTCGCGCAATCTATTTCCCAGGTCTTGTCGATTTCCGTATCTACGACACTGGTTTTGGGACCTAGGACAGGGGGAGCATTGGTGGTAAGGACTAAAAGGTTCCTAGGCACACTATAGAGGTCTCACAAGGCATCAACCATGCCAATTTTAAAATATATGAGTACCGAGAAACCCTAATACGGATCAATGACTAGAAATCTAGGCGAAAAGCGAATCTAGTTAACAATTTAACTAAAGATCAGAAGCTACAACCTTTGTAGATCCGGATATCCACTTCCTTAGCTCCACGTAGGCGTCCTCTCGCTGTCCTAGTCGGATCTCGGACTCTCTCATCGGCTTCATCGAAGAAATGAGCGGAATAGGTCGTCGGCTTCGTGCCGAAGATGATCTACGTCGAGGTTGCACAAGTCCAAGCTTCAACTTCACCAAGTTGTCAAACTTGTGAAGAAAACACCCAAAACAACTTGGCAAGAGGTGGAGGGTGAAGAAATAGGAGGTGGGTTCACTTTGGAATTGGATTTCTCACTTTAGAACTCAAGTTGCCATTGATGGCATCAAGGTTTCTTTCTTGAAGAAGAAGATCAACAAGATGAAGAATATGATAAGTGTTTTTTAAAATGAAAAAGAAAACAATACTTATCATATCCTAACTAAGGTTAAGTGTAGAGAATAGACCATGGTAAGTGGGGATGGTTAGGGTTAAGCATGAAGACAAAATGGTCTCTTTAGTCAAAGCTTCATGAAGCTTCAACAAGCTTCATGACAAAAAGAAACCATTTTATTTTCATTTATCCAATTAAATAAATAAAGAATGGATAAATAAATAGATGAATAACTCTAAACCCTAACCATTATCATAACCATGGTTTAATTCTTTGCACAAACCCAAGTAAATATGTATCATCAAACATGATACAATCAAGTGCACACAAAACCATATCACATATACAATGTGCACTTCAAGTGAGAAAATCCTTTTAAAATGAACCAATACTAGTTTACGCAAATTAATATATCAAATATATAATTATACATTAAATCATTAAATCAACACTTGATTCAATGATCCGGTCATGTCGCACATAACCGACTAGTATACAATGTATCGATTTATCGAATCAATGATTCGACAACTAGGTTATATCGCATACAACCAATCGAAACATTCATTGCGAGAATGAAATACGGTATTACATACACGCATTATTCTCGGTCCCGCACATATCTCATATGCGCTCCTATTTCGTTTCGCTTGAGCCAGGAAACCTCTGTGTAGGACTCTAAAGACTCGTCAATACGACGGTAGCAGATGTGATCATATCAAGCACCCACAAGCCGCAAGCGGTCTGCAAAACGTAACGGCCATCCAGGTATTGAGCGATCAGAAGATCGACGAGCTAGTCCGCTCACACTCCTGTGAATCTAACCAGTAACACTTACCGTACAGTCTGGTATGTTCGTCTGATATGTCGCATATCAAGTCTATGGGTGGTAAACGACAGACCCCAATAACCGATAAGTCATGCCAATGTGAGGCTCATAACGGGTCGAGAAACTACTGGTAACACTTACCAGCAAATCTCTGATCAGCCCTGGCCAGGGACTTCCCTGTTACGGCAAATCGAGCACAGCGCAACATCAACCCCCAATACCGGGAGAGACGAAACCCCTCCTATCGCTTATTGCCTCCATGTGACTCGGGACTGTACCCAAAGACCACCGTTTTGCACGCCCTCATGGACGTGGTAAGGTGGAGATCAAAGCACAGTGGGAATCACAGAAGACTCTATGACGATCTCGGGTCTACAGACTAACCTGCACAAGTGTCACCTGAGAACTGCCATCTGACGTAAGGTATAATACCATCTGGGAGTTCTCGGCGAGTCCGTCCAGTGTACCCAGTCTCCACTGAGCACCCGTATACGATTTCTGATGTCAAACACCAATGGATATGGGATCATCTATCGCCCATCTCATGGGTCGAGAAGCGTATACGCTAGTCTACTCTGGTATATCGATGCCCCGTCTCGATACACCCACGACTAGGGACCTTGAAGGATGTACCTATGGACTACCATGTCCCCACTAGTATGATCTGCATCATAGTCCAGGTAGTCAAGTACACATCCTAAGGGCTTTACCAACATGTAACTATAAGACGGTTTAAAGAGACTAGTATACATGTTAAGATAAAGAGTAACCAGATAGCATACTATCATATCGTGCAAGAAAGTCATCTCTATATATGTCCAAGCATCCAATATAATATACATCATCTGTACAATACTGGCCTCTAGGGCATACATACAACTAACAATCTCCCACTTGCACTAGGGCCAGCTACTGTAGTATCGCATACCGAGCATCCCGAAGAGTCTCTCAAACTGTATCTGGGGAATGGATTTCGTGAGTGGATCCGCTGTGTTGTTCTTCGTGTCAACCCTCCTGACCTCGATCTCCCGGCGATCAACTATCTCCCGGATCAGGTGATACCGCCTCAGAATATGCCTGGATCGCTGATGCGACCTAGGTTCCTTGGCCAAAGCCACCGCTCCATTGTTATCGCAATACAAAGGTATTGGATACTCAATGGATGGAACCACACCAAGTTCAGTAATGAACTTCTTGATCCAGACAGCCTCTTTGGCAGCATCGTTGGCAGCGATGTATTCAGCCTCCTTCGTCGAGTCTGCCACGGTTTCCTGCTTGGAACTCTTCCAGCTAACCGCCCATCCGTAAAGGGTAAAGACAAATCCCGACTGCGACTTAGAGTCGTCCTTATCACTCTGGAAGCTCGAATCGGTAAAGGACTCCACTTGGAGTTCCCCGTTACCATACACCAAGAGCATCTCTTTCGTCCTTCGCAAGTACTTGAGAATGCTCTTCACAGCTGTCCAGTGACTCTCTCCAGGATCAGCTTGATACCTGCTCACTACACTTAGTGAGTATGCTACATCGGGTCTGGTACATAACATCGCATACTTGATAGAGCCTACAGCCGAAGCATAGGGTATCTTTGCATGCGAGCTCTCTCCAAATCAGCCTTGGGAGACATCTCTTTGGAGAGAGTGACTCCAGAGATCGTGGGTAAGTTCCCACGCTTGGATTCTTCCATACTAAACCTCTTTAGTATGGTGTCAATGTACCTGGATTGGGACAATCCCAATATCTGTTTGGATCTATCTCTATAGATCCTAATCCCCAATATGCATGAGGCATCACCAAGATCTTTCATTGAGAATATTTGTGATATGAAGAGCTTGACCGATTGCAGCATAGGAATATCATTTCCTATCAAGAGTATGTCGTCCACGTACAATACGAGGAAGACAACCTTACTCTCTGCCACCTTCTTGTAGATACAAGGTTCATCTGGGTTTTTGACGAAATCAAACTTTTTGATAACGACGTCAAAGCAGATGTTCCAACTCCGCGATGCTTGCTTTAATCCATAAATGGATTTAAGCAGCTTGCACACCTTTCCGCTGCTCCCACTGTCTACGAAGCCCTCTGGCTGAGTCATGTACACGCACTCTTCTAAATCACCATTTAGAAAGGCGGTCTTAACATCCATTTGCCAGATTTCGTAATCATGATATGCAGCGATGGCAAGCATGATCCAGATGGATTTAAGCATAGCCACTGGAGAAAAGGTTTCGTCATAGTCCACACCTGGTTTTTGACGAAAACCCTTCGCAACAAGTCTAGCTTTGAAAGTCTCCACTTTCCCATCTACACCAAGTTTCTTTTTGAAGATCCACTTACTCCCAATGGGTTTTACCCCTTCAGGAGCAACGTCCAAAGTCCATACTTTGTTGGTGTACATGGATTCCATCTCGGACCGCATAGCATCCAGCCATTTTACCGAGTCACTACTCATGATGGCCTGCTCGAAGCTAGTTGGGTCATCATCCTCCATGATGCAATCCTTGCTCCCACCATCCATGAGAAAACCGTAGTATCTCTCAGGTTGGCGAGGAACCCTACTAGATCGGCGGAGAGGCCGAGGTTCATCGGGAGCTACTGAATCCTCTGGTTCAACCAAATCTTCTGTTGTACTCTTTATTGCTGGAACCTCTTCCAGTTCTACCTACTTGCCACTAATCTCTTTTTCAAGAAATTCCTTTTCTAAAAAGGTAGCATGTCGAGAAACAAACACCTTTTGTTCCTCGGTGTGGTAAAAGATACACCCTCACGAATGTTTGGGATATCCAATAAACTTACACAGAATAGACCTTGCAGCGAGTTTGTCCGGATTTTGCGTTTTTACATAGGCCGGACAACCCCACATCTTAACATAATTAAGACATGGTCTCTTTCCTTTCCATATCTCATATGGAGTGGTCGGCACGGTTTTGGTGGGAACCATATTCAATAGGTCTGCAGCTGTTTCCAGTGCTTATCCCCAGAAGGAAATAGGTAACTCAGCTGTGCTCATCATAGAGCGCACCATATCCAATAGGGTGCGGTTCCTCCGTTCTGATACACCGTTGTGCTGTGGTGTATATGGAGGAGTCAGCTGAGAGAGAATCCCATTCTCTTTTAGGAAGTCCAGGAATTCATTGCTTAAGTATTCTCCTCCTCGATCAGATCGAAGGATTTTAATACTTTTTCCGGTTTGGTTCTCGACTTCCCTTTTATATTCTCTAAATTTCTCAAAAGCTTCTGATTTGTGTTTCATCAGGAACACATACCCGAACCTAGAGAGATCGTCAATGAATGTAATGAAGTACGAAGAACCATCCCTGGCATGTGTAGACATGAGACCACATACATCACTATGTATCAGTCCCAAGAGTTCGGTAACTCTTTCTCCGTGTCTCGTAAACGGAGTTTTGGTCATCTTGCCTTTGAGACATGGCTGGCAAGTGTCATAAGATGAAAATTCTAACGGATTTAAATATCCATCCTTATGCAACTTAGCCAGTCGTGTCGCATTGATGTGACCCAGTCTACAATGCCACAAGAAGGATTCGTTCAGTTCTGAACTCTTCCTCTTGTGTGTGTTTGTTATGCTCAGAACTGTTGATTGATTTAGGACATAAATGCCATTGCACAACGCGCCTGATCCAACCAACTTTTGGTTACGGAAAATGTTCATAACATTGTCCTGTAATACAAAATTATATCCCTCTTTACTCAATAAAGAAACCGATATAATGTTGCATATCAGGTTCGGCATGTAATAGCATTCGTTCAGAACCAATGTATTACCAGTTGGTAATGCAAGGTGATATTCCCCGACAGTCTTAGCTGCAACAATTGCACCATTTCCAACTCTAATGTATTTATCACGTTCTCTAAATTCTCTACCTTTCCTGAGCCCATGTAACTGATTTCATATATGGGATCCTGACCCGGTATCTAATACCCAGGACGTAGAGCAAATGGAGAAACAGTTCTCAGTAACGAACACACCCGAAGAAAATGCATCAACATGTACTTTCTTCTTTCGGGTGGCATGGGAATCCTGGTATTCCCCTATATCCTGTTCATTCCTATAACTCTTATAAGAAAGAACGGAACCAACGTTCCCCAGCACAGTATAACATGCGGGTTCGGTCAATACATCCATATTATTATCTTCATTAGGGCATGAAATGGTCGCTACCTGGAGAGAGAGAGAAGAAAACACTTTAGCGTATGCTCGTGCAAGATCAGATTGGTTATTATCTTATCTAATCAGGATGGCTCCCACTGGTTTTTATCAAATCTTCCTTCAAACCTTATAAGGAAAGATTAGCCGGAATTAATTACACACTACAAGTTCGCCAATCTTTCAGCCAGGCCAGTGTCGGTACTTTGAGGGAGGTCCCCCGTGCTTTCGTACGAACCTAATTAATGTAAACCTCGTTTTCCCAGAGGCGTAACCTCGTTAACACCTTTCTAGACACCTACTTGATCAGCTAATTGCAATGTGTAAAACTCTTCCAGGAGTAACTCTTACTCACAGTGGGTATCGGGATCCAACTATCTCATAGAAGGTATGCAATCTCATTGCAAATTTCAACACTTGAAATTCCCGATAATATTTTGCCCTTAGCGTCCTTTGACCTTGACGCAGGCCAACAAACCATAGTGCGCTAGTCAAGTTCAACCCGTCATTTCCTGATTGAATTAAACCCACCCGTACGACTCTTGACGCAGGCCAACAAAGTCGCACGACTACCCTAATCCAATCTGCATCATATGCATAAGCAGATAAGTACTAGTTAGCTACCGCACACTACGCCTTGACGCAGGCCAACAAACGTAGCACGAATACTAACTACTACTCATCTGAAATGACGGAGGGCTACGACAGGTTTTTCTGAAAACCTATTTCGTAATGAACTTGATATCGTTGTAGAATCAAATGAAGTTTTGAAATGGAGTGATTTTGAGGCTTTTCTAGTTTTGCTAAAGGGGTCACACCCGGTGAAGGGATCGTCGGCCCTTTCCTCGTCGAATGAGGTGCGGGATATATCATATATATCACTGTGCAAAGCAAAAACTCTTAAAAGCAATCAAAAACAAACCGAGTTTGTAGCATCTGCCAGTTATTGCTAAAGGAGTCACTCCCGGTGAAGGGATCTCGGTCCTTTCCTCATCGAATAAGGTGCGGGATATATCATATATATCGCTGTGCAAAGCAAGAACTGTAGCTACCTGTTTTGTTTATGAAATTTGATTCCACAACATCGTAGGTTTCTTATCTTTCATCAATCACATTAATGAAGTCCCATCATTTAAGTACCTAAACATCACAGATAAATACGACGTACACTTATGCCATCCGCATTCGCCTCGATGTCCCCTCGTGCACCGTTAGGTTAGGTAACTAACGGCAGAGCGGGGCAGGGCTAGTACGGGTGTAAAACATAAGTAACGTCTATATAATATATCATATATACTATAAACTGTATCCATCACAGAACATCACATGATCACATCACAGATATCGCAGCAGAAGAAACATATGAAATATTGGATACACTAGGACGTCCGTGTTTTCAATACGAGCCAGTATAAAACACGGATTCCACGGTCGTGATGAATAGCCAATCCCACACCCCTAGACCCCTACGAGAGCGGCAAGCAACCCTACCAATTCTAGGGTTAGGAGACCCGGACTCGACTCCTCGAGACGGTCTCCCACTGGACCCTAGAACCCGGTTACTTGTGCTCCCCTCCTTGGGTCTATCCTAATGCGGAAAAGTAAATAATATACAAAAGGTGACAACTTCCGCTACCTGGAAGTGCCCCAAATAAAAGAATATTACATACAAGTTTTTACATGAATGAAAATGAAAAACACTCATCTCACATAAAAACCCCCGGCAATTCAAACACGACGATCCAATATAACATATCCAGCAACACATAACATCACATATCATCAACGTAAGTAAGTATGCATACCCCAATTGTCGTTGACGTATAGCAATGAAACCGGCGATATGAACATACTACACTTACGGTCACAGAAAAGAAAGTGTAAAACTACAACAGTTGGAATCCGCAACCTCTTTAGATATCACATGCCTAATCAAATGAAATACTTAGACATCACATGCCTAACAGTTATAAATCCCGCATTTTACTCTCATTATCAAAAACTCTTTTCAATATCATGTGGGACTAAACTTCCAGATTTATAACATTCATTCAGTTATCTCATAACTGTTTGTGAATTCCAATTATTGTATCACATTCCAGATAAACAGAAAATGTCAAACTTTCCGATCGAACAGTCGAATACCCAAGTTTTCCCGATACAGCTCAACACATGAAATAAGTCTAACAACATTCAGTTCGTGCCTCAGTACCAACGATCCAGCCGTAGAAGGGTCAAGCCAACGCCTCACATGTGACACGCCGTACTGCCCCAAACCCGAAGGTTCAAAGGGCAGTTCAAGACGGTCACATAATCGAGTTAAGGTTTGTTGTGTTCTAGAGGGTCCATCGCGTTACTTGCACTACTTAGAACGTCGTTAAACTACGGAAAAATCCAACACTTGGAAATTTCCCGACAGGGGAAAAGTTGGGTATTTATATCCGGTCGAACTTTTTAACATATTCTAAAGTCATCCGGAAATACACAAAGACGAAATTTGATAATCCGGTCGAAACATCAAAGCTCTAAAACACCCCAGAAAATTAAACTCTGGAATAAATATTAAAAATACCCATAAAACTCAGCTTCTGAAATAATTAATTACTGCGCAAGGAAGGAGCGCTGACGTCATCATCCTGCCGCGGAACCGCCGCCTAAGGAGGCTTATGCCGCGGTTCCGCCGCAGGTTGCACTGTTCATGACTTAAATTTTGTGCCGTAATTCTTAGAATTTCTTACTGAGTTTCCTGCATATTTTCAATTTGAAAAAAACCCATTTTTTAAAAAAATGTACAGGGAGCCGTTTTCGGGTTAGGATTTTGGTTCGATCGGACTTCAAACGTCATCTGGACTTTGCCTAAGGCTCTAGCTAGGCTCTGATACCAGTGAAAGGTTCCTAGGCACACTATAGAGGTCTCACAAGGTATCAACCATGCCAATTTTAAAATATATGAGTGCCGAGAAACCCTAATACGGATCAATGACTAGAAATCTAGACGAAAAGCGAATCTAGTTAACAATATAACTAAAGATCAGAAGCTACAACCTTTGTAGATCCGGATATCCACTTCCTTAGCTCTACGTAGGCGTCCTCTCGCTGTCCTAGTCGGATCTCGGACTCTCGCATCGGCTTCATCGAAGAAATGCGCGGAATAGGTCGTCGGCTTCGTGCCGTAGATGATCTACGTCGAGGTTGCAAAAGTTCAAGCTCCAACTTCACCAAGTTGTGAAACTTGTGAAGAAGACACCCAAAACAACTTGGCAAGAGGTAGAGGGTGAAGAAATAGGAGGTGGGTACACTTTGGAATTGGATTTCTCACTTTAGAACTCAAGTTGCCATTGATGGCATCAAGGTTTCCTTCTTGAAGAAGAAGATCAAGAAGATGAAGAATATGATAAGTGTTTTTTAAAATTAAAAAGAAAACAATACTTATCATATCCTAACTAAGGTTAAGTGTAGAGAATAGACCATGGTAAGTGGGAATGGTTAGGGTTAAGCATGAAGACAAAATGGTCTCTTTAGTCAAAGCTTCATGAAGTTTCAACAAACTTCATGACAAAAAGAAACCATTTTATTTTCATTTATCCAATTAAATAAATAAAGAATGGATAAATAAATAGATGAATAACTCTAAACCCTAACCATTATCATAACCATGGTTTAATTCTTTGCACAAACCCAAGTAAATATGTATCATCAAACACGATACAATAAAGTGCACACAAAACCATATCACATATACAATGTGCACTTCAAGTGAGAAAATACTTTTAAAATGAACCAATACTAGTTTATGCAAATTAATATATCAAATATATAATTATACATTAAATGATTAAATCAACACCTGATTCAATGATCCGGTCATGTCGCACATAACCGACTAGTATACAATGTATCGATTTATCGAATCAATGATTCGACAACTAGGTTATATCGCATACAACCAATCGAAACATTCATCGCGAGAACGAAATACGGTATCACATACACGCATTATTCTCAGTCCCGCACATATCTCATATGCGCTCCTATTTCGTTTCGCTTAAGCAAGGAAACCTCTGTGTAGGACTCTAAAGATTCGTCAATACGCCGGTAGCAGATGATGATCATATCAAGCACCCACAAGCCGCAAGCGGTCTGCTAAACGTAACGGCCATCCAGGTATTGAGCGATCAGAAGATCGACGAGCTAGCCCACTCACACTCCTGTGAATCCAACCAGTAACACTTACCGTACAGTCTGGTCTGTTCGTCTGATATGTCGCATATCAAGTCTAAGGGTGGTAAACGTCAGACCCCAATAACCGATAAGTCGTGCCGATGTGAGGCTCATAACGGGTCGAGAAACTACTGGTAACACTTACCAGCAAATCTCTGATCAGCCCTGGCCAGGGACTTCCCTGTTACGGCCAATCGAGCACAGCGCAACATCAACCCCCAATACCGGGAGAGACGAAACCCCTCCTATCGCTCATTGCCTCCATGTGACTCGGGACTGTACCCAAAGACCACCGTTTTGCACGCCCTCATGGACGTGGTAAGGTGGAGATCAAAGCACAGTGGGAATCACAGAAGACTCTATGACGATCTCGGGTCTACAGACTAACCTGCACAAGTGTCACCTGAGAACTGCCATCTGACGTGAGGTATAATACCATCTGGGAGTTCTCGGCGAGTCCGTCCAGTGTACCCAGTCTCCACTGAGCACCCGTATACGATTTCTGATGTCAAACACCAATGGATATGGGATCATCCATCGCCCATCTCATGGGTCGAGAAGCGTATACGCTAGTCTACTCTGGTATATCGATGCCCCGTCTCGATACACCCACGACTAGGGACCTTGAAGGATGTACCTATGGACTACCATGTCCCCACTAGTATGATCTGCATCATAGTCCAGGTAGTCAAGTACACATCCTAAGGGCTTTACCAACATGTAACTATAAGACAGTTTAAAGAGGCTAGTATACATGTTAAGATAAAGAGTAACCAGATAGCATATTATCATATCGAGCAAGAAAGTCATCTCTATATATGTCCAAGAATCCAATATAATATACATCATCTGTACAATACTGGCCTCTAGGGCATACATACAACTAACAAGGACATACCCCAACTTGTCGTAAGTGATTGCCATCTTGACATTCCTGAGCCAATCTTTGTAGTTTGGCCCTGTCAATATGTTTTTATCTAGTAATAACTTAAGTCCGGTCATGATGAATGGTCGCTGCAATTAGGAGAGAGAAAAGAAACACTTTAGCATGATGCTCTTGCAAGTTTAGAGTGGTTTTTAATTTGTCTAAACTGGATGGCTCCCACTGTCTCTCGAATCCCTTCTCAAACCGTAAAGAAAGGATTAGTCAGGATCAGTCTCACCGTACAATACTTGCTTAACCGTTCGGCCAGGCCAGTGTCGGTACTTCGAAGGAGGTTTTCCAACGCTTTCGCGAAGTTCCTTAATTTAAGAACCTCTATTCCCTGGGGGCGTAGCCCCGCTAACACCTTTCTAGACCCCTACTAGGTTTATAGCTTTGATCGTTAAGTGAGAGTTTTCCCGAGGAGTAGCATATACTCACAGTAGGATCGGGATCCAAATATCATCGCGTGATAAAACCGAAGGAGTCCTACCAGAATTATCACACTCCAAATGGTATGCAGCGCTAACAAGTTTCAGTACTTTTGAAACTCCCGATGTGGATTTTTGCCCCAAGCTCTTATGACCTTGACTTTGGCCAAAATATCATAAGTCACATGTCAAGTTCTACCCGTCATTCTCCTGGTTAATTTGGACCCACCCGTACCTACCCTTGACTTTGGCCAAAATGGCAGCACGACTGTCCTAAACCAACGCATATATCTATGCTGCACATGAATACCCAATAGCTACCAATCACTATGCCTTGACTTTGGCCAAAATACATAGCTTGAATACTTTTTGACCATTCATGTGGAATGATGGAGGGCTACGAATTGTTTTGGCGAAACCGTGAATGTAGTGAACTTGATATAATCGATGGAACGAGATAGCTTTTAAAAGGAGTGGTTCAAGCTCCGCGTTTAAAAGTTTAGTTTTGAAAAGAACCGAGTGGTTTTCAAAGTGTTCCAATCGACTTTTACTTAGTTTATTTTCTTGCATTAGTTCTTTTAATGCGTCCCATCATTTAATCCTACCATTGCATAAAACAACCAAAATATGACTTACACTTATGCCATTCGCAATCGCCACGGGGCCCCGTCATCACCCGTTAGGTTACTTAACTAACGACAGAGCGGGGGCTGGGCTAGCACGGCTGTAAAACATAAGCAACGCCTAAATAGTTATCATATATAAGTATATAGCAATGATAGACATTACAGATCACAGATGAATACATTGGACATACTAGGAATCCGCAATACGTTCGAGCCTGCAATGAAAAAGCGGATTATACGGTCGTGTTGAATAGCCAATACCCCACCCAAGACCCCTACGGGTGCGGCAAACTACCCGCCAAGTACCCGAAGCGAAGCAACCTCCCTCAACACCGTGAGTAGGCCACTCGGCACTTCGAGATACCCGGTAGTTTGTGCACCCCCTCCATGGGTCTATCCTAGGAGCAAAAACAGTAAAAAGAATTATACAATGACGGCTACAACCCCGACCCGGTTGTGCGGCCAAACAAATAATAATATTACATCAATTTACATATTACAATGAATGAAAGAAAAAGAAACACTCATCTCACATCCACCCCGGCTATTCACCCGCGATAATCCAACGCATTCATATACACATACCATCATCAAACACAGATCACAGATATGTATAACCCCGACTAATCGACATATAGCGATTAGCCGACGTTCAATACATATAAACTTCACAGATATAACCCTTTAGTCAAAGTGTATTGAAGTTCGATAAAAAATACGGATTTACAGGCCCCCAAAAATAAATTTCTAGTCTGGAAAACCTGGGCACATATAAACCATCATAAAAATCCTAAAACCAAGCCAGAAAAACACCGCACCAAACTCGACCCAGAACTGAGCCTAAACGGCCGCGGTTGCGCGGCAATAGCTTGCTATTGCCCCGGAACCGCGGCTCTTTGAGCGAATCACTGGATCGTGTTTAGTGGTTTTCTTCACAAAACCCTGAGATGATTTTTGGGGTATGATTTATTTTGTTTTGAACAGAAAAAAATTTAACAGAAAGTTAGGGTTTTGAAAACTCGGTTTTTCGATTTTTTCGATTGAACTGTTGGAGATAGTGCCCTCAGAGTCAATTATTGGATCACAGGCACGTGATTGCAATGATTGAGGGAGGACCTATCCCGGTAGGACAGTCTTACTCGAGATGATAGTTTGCTATCTGGTTTACCTTTATTATCGTGTACTGCTTTAGGTGACCTGACAGGTCGCTATTGCATGTTGATAGAGCCCATAGGATTCTTGCTTGACTGCCAGCAGTATGAGGGCGATCATATAAGTAAGAGCTAGAGTCTATAAGCACATCCTTAATAGGTCCCTAGTCGTGGGAGTTTCGAGACAAGGCATCGATTCTCCAGAGTAGACTAGTGTATACAGTCGAGACCTCGACGAGGGGCGGTGGCCGGTCTCATAAGCCACTGCTGTCAGTTGGTTCACCTAAGATGTATACAGGTGCTCATTGGGTTATGAGTACACCGGACAGGACTCGCCGGGAACATGCTAGCTGGTCTTATACCTGACGTCAGATAGCAGTTCCCAGGTGACATGTGTACAGGTTAGTTCATCGACCTGGGGATCATCATTTGTCTCGTGTGAGTTCCCACTGTGCTTTGATTACTACCCTACCATGTCTCAAAGGAGTCGTGCAAACAGGTTTTAGTTGGGTACAGTCCCGAGCCACATGGAGGCAGTGAGCGGATCTTCAGGGGTTCATCTCTCCCGGTATTTAGGGTGAGGTCGCGCTGTGTCTAGGAGAGCCATTACACGAAGTCCTTGGCCAAGGCAGGAGATTTACTGGTAGGTATTCCAGTAGTATCTCAGGGTGTTCTGGGCTACACTCCGACAGGACTTGTACCGCTTTTGGGGGTCTGACTTTTACCAAGCCCCTCGGCCCGACATGCGATGCTCATAGACGAATGGACCGGACTGTACGGATATTGTCACTGACAGGCTCAGTAGGGTGTCAGGATGAGTTCGCTCATCGACGTCCCTTTTGGTCAATAGCTGGTGGCCCGTCACGTATTGGCTTATACCTTTGACGTGGTAGTGGTTAAATCCACAACCATAGTATTGACGAGTCTTTAGAGTCCACCACCCATTCAGTTACTCAAGCTTTCGGGTGAAACGCTGTAGAGGCCGTATGGAGATATGGCAAGGTCCGATCAGATACGTGCGGTATTGCACGGATCAGGATCGGACGGTTAGTACTAGAGGCCGTATGCATATATGGCAGGGTTCGATCAGATACGTGCGGTATTGCACGGATCAGGATCAGACGGATATTACTAGCCGGCTTTAGTTTAAGCCGGATCCTAGTCTAGTACTGTGTAGATTTTGTCTCATTGCATTTGTATCTGGTCGGAATACAGATGCGGGTGCGTATGCACAGTATCGGGGTTTTTCCTGTAATTTATTATGGGACCAGTTTTCTAGAGTTTCCAGTTTGCATCCCGTTCCGGCCGGTTTTCCTTTGTACTTTCCCGGCCGGACTTTTCCGATGGAGGGGGTTATTTGCAAGTTTGCAAATAACACATTGTGGAGGGGTTTATTGCAAATGCTTTGATTATGATGGCATCCTTTCTTTTCCACCATCATTTGATTCTCTTTACATCACTCACTTGCATTAATTGAGATAAGAAAGGATTTGAGGTTGATTTGAGTTTTGTTATGATAATGTTTTGGTTGTGGTCACCCTCCACCTTTTACTACACTCACCTCCCTCTTGCATTATGTTTACACTCCACCACCATTCCTCATTAGAGCATGGCCGGCCACTTCTTTGAGGGAATATGAGAGAATTTCATTTTTGGAGTGTGGCTTTTTGATCTCATTTCATGCTAGGAAAAATGCAAGCACCATTTTTCTTATCTTAATTCCTCCATCATCTTCAAAGGCAACAAAACCCCAAGTGAGACACAACTCTACACATTCTACAGCAAATCTTGGGCATGTCGATTTGCCAGCTTCATGCCCGAGTTGCCTCGGTATTGAGGTGGGAGCCCGTAAAAGATACAGGCGATGTGGTGCCCTTCCGGCGAGGAGGCGACGACCGAACATTCCGTAGGAGAACGGGACGACGACGAGAAGACCGGAGGACTCGGATCACTCGGTATATCTCTAACCCGTCTTGTAGTTAGCTAGAATTAGTTTAATGGTCTGATCCGGGTGTTTGGTGCGCGGTGGTGCCAGTTTGCTAAGTTCGCAAAATTAAAGTTTATCACCGCTTCTGCATTTGGCCGTCGGATTGACGGCCGGGGCGCCGCCGTGCACTTACAGTGGTATCAGAGCCTCGCCATTAACTTCGTCTAGCTTGGTTTAATGTGTTTGCATTAACGATCGACCAAAATTCCAAAAACCGTATTTTCTTCACATCGGTTTTCTGTTGAAATTTTATGAAGCCCAAAATTTTTTCAGGTTGTAAAAAACTAATGTACTGGAAGTTCTAAGAATTATGGAGAAATTCGAGACACTGATCTCTCAAGGGGAGCGCGGAACCGCGGCAAAACCCTACTTGGCGCCGCGGTTCCGCCGCCGTATTGGTTGATCACTGTGTCTAATTTCTCCAGTGGGCTTCTGGGCTGAAAATAAGGGTTTTGGAATATTAAAATTGGGCCCATATTTTCTGTGAGTGCTACAGTATTGCTTGGGGGCCCACTTGTTAATTTTTGATCGATCGGATATTTTAAACACATTATTTCTCTGTATTTACATTACATCTGCGACCGTGAATGTCACTCGATCGGTAAATCCTGTCTAACTGCTATAGCCCGGTTAGACGGATTTGCGAACGTGACTTTCACGTTGATGTTCTGTGTTTTGCTGTGATGTTGCGGATCGGTCGTGGAGGATAACCTGGATGCAATGCTAGTACAGTTTTGTTGTATTATGTACATTTGATATTGCGGGGCGAGCGTCCGACATGTGGACTGCCGTCACTGCCTGATTGTATTATTATTTTGGGGCACGGCCAAGTTGCGGTCGATGTAACCGTTGTATGTATATTTTACTTTCTGTACTAGGATTACCCCGCGGAGGGGTGCACGGATAGCCGGGTTCTAGAGGGCAACAAGCCCGCATCTCATGGCATTGAGACGGAGGGGGCTTCATGATTGGTTCGAAAAAGTGTTTGTTGTAGTTTAACCGCAATCAATAACGGTGTCGCGTGTAGCTAGACCGAGATGAGTACGGGTCGTCCTCTGGGAAACGTGGAACCTTTTACTTTTACTTTAAATGTGTTGAGAAAGAGAGGAGGGATAAAGAATTTTATAGAATGGTTTCTAGATTTATGTTAAATAAGAATGTAAAATATAGATATAGATTATTTTAAAGATGTAGATAATATAATAAGAGGGCTTGTAGGGTTCGTTAGGATTTAGTAGTTATGGACAATTAATTAAAAGTTATCATTTTTATCCATTAATAGATTTAGAACTAGAACGACGGTGATGCGTGTAGATTAGGGTTTCTGGAGGGAAAAAGAATCCCACTCTTAACCCTTATCTCGACACGGAACTCCGTTCATATCTAGCCTTTACTAAAACAATCATTAATTTAATCTCTAATCGCGGTTGGAGCTAGCAAAGAATTGCTAGTACGCCCGATTAGGATGTTAATGATTCTTTTGATAAAGTTCCTAAACTTTATAGGACTTAAAAAGGGTTTAGTTATTTTCATCGTCCATTAGCCTACCCTAATCCTACGAACCCTAACAAGGGAAGAATTACTCGCGCATGTTGGGAGAAGAAGATGAAAATACAGAGAGAGAAAACATAATATAAATGCAAAAAGAATTAAATAAAATAACTACCTTTATTAATCGACTTGAAAAAACTACACTTTAATCCGTAGAAAATGATTACAAACTAGTTGCTTCTCGATCTTTCCTAAGGAGGTAGTCGAACAGTCGATGATCAGCCTGGATGCGTGAGCGTCAGGGGCTTCGTGATCTCTTCGGCTTGATGATCTTTCCAAGAGGCTCTCGGTGCTCTTTTATAGTGCAAAGCCAGAATCTTATTGTTGAAAAGTTGGTAAAATTCTTCATAGATTTATGCCAAAAAATCTTGCTTCCCAATTTCCTAGAAGTGCGGCGGATCCACGGCCCAAGGGGGGTTTGGCCGCGGATCCGCACTCAAAGGTGACGATCTCTTGATCAAAATTCTTGGGCTTTCTTCTTGTGACATGTGGCAATCCTAGGCACCTTTAGAATTCAGAAATCTTCTCTCCGTTGCTTCCAGACTTGGTCTCTAAGTTTTGCTTCTTAATTTGGCAAGTTTTCTTCAACAACTTGATTTGTTTGATAAATTCTGCATAACAACTTGGAAAATTCTGCACAATAATCTCAAATAATATTTAGTAGGCTTATTTCTACTAGGATTTGGTCAATGAATTTATTTGCATACATTTTCCTACCAAATGCTAATTAAAATATACTAACAGATGGAAAATAATGTTTTTACACATAAACCCTCATATGTAAAATATATCATAATAAAGTCCTTTTTTTAATATGAAAATGGTAGGAAAAATGTAATACAATGTGCAGTTTTATGAACTGAACACTTCACTCTAGGATTGGCGGGCTATTCGCCGCACTCGTAGGGGGTACAGGTTGACCCAGGAGGGGTGCCCAAGTTACCGGATTCCCTGAAGTGCTGGGTGGTCCATTCACGGTGCTGAAGGGGGCTGCCTCGCTTCAGGTTTTGGCGGGTAACTTGCCGAGCCCGTAGGGGTCTAGGATTTCATTGCACAGGCTATCCACACGACCAGGGGAACGTCGGGTTTCAGTAGTGGCTCTGTGAAACCCGGGGATCCCAGATATCTGTATTGTTCTGTGATGCTGTATATTTATGTGATGTTGCATTTCTTATCACTCCTTGAGCGAATATAATATATTGGTATATATATTAGTAGATGTTGTATATGTTTTGCATCCGCGCTAGTCCAGTCCCCGCTCTGTCGTTAGTTAGCTAACCTAACGGGTAATGACAGGACCCAGTGGCGAATGCGGATGGAATATACGTACATCAGTATATTTTTGTTCTTTGTGGTGTGATCAATTGATGGGTCTGCGTTGATTCGGATCAATGCAAGTTAAAACAAACCTATTCTGATGTTGTTGGAACACTTTTCAAAACGCTATTATTGTAAGGATGTTCACTTTTGTTTTGCATCGTGGTATTCATTTGGAATATCTTGCTCCTCAGTTGACGAGGCAAGGGCCGAGATCCCTTCACCGGGAGTGACCCCTTGGACAGAAGTTTGCGTCAGGGCATTAACTTCACTATAGCCGATTACTTTTGCTTTGCATCGTTGTATTCATTTAGAATATCCTACACCCCATTCTACGGGGAAAGAGCCGAGATCCCTTCACCGGGAGTGACCTCTTTAATAAAGGTTTTCGTCATTATATTTTCTAAAAAGCTATCCGTTCCTTCAACGATATCAAGTTCATTACGTTAAAGGTTTTCGGCAGAAACCATTCGTAGCCCTCCATCATTTCAGTTAAATATTCGGTAGTATTCAAGCTATGTATTTTGACCTCACGCCAAGGCATAGTGTTTGGTAGCTGCCGGGTATTTATCTGTTGCATAGATAGATGCGTTGGTTTGGGACAGTCGTACTACTATTTTGGCCTACGTCAAGGGTATGTACGGGTGGGTTCAAATTAACCTAGACAATGATGGGTAGAACTTGACATGTGACTTATGATATTTTGACCTCACGCCAAGGTCATAAGAGCATGGGCTAAAAATTCACATCGGGAGTTTCAAAAGTACTGAAACTTGCCAGATATGCGCATACCTTCTGGAGTGTGATAGGGTGAGCGGATTCCGTCACGTTATCATGCGATGATAGTTAGATCCCGATTCCCACTGATGAGTTGGTTTACTCCTCGGGTGACCCCGACTAATTCTTCTTTCAGGTTTGGAGGAGAATTTGAGGTACAGTGGGTGGTTTCCTGATTTGATAAATTGGTAACCATTCTGATCTAGGGTAGAGTGCACGCTGAGTGTTTCTTTTCTCTCTCTCTCTTTGGCAGCGACTATTGACCCGACCCTAGACTATGACTCAGTGACCAAGTTGACCGAACCTTCTTAAACACTGGCTTTTGGATTGTCAGAGTTGCAGACCTCATTGCCACTCCTACTTTTACCCTTTTCTCCAGGACACCCCGTATTACTACGAACGTCCACTTCCATTGGACAAAACCATCGTATGGTTATATACGAACTCGAAGGAATTCGAGGATGGTTTCCGGTTCTAGAGAAAACGGATAGGATTATTCAGTTGTCTTTTCCTTTTACCTTCTCTCAGGTTGCGAGTACTCCTTGGTTTAGGAGATAGTACACCTATTACGCAAATTGGATAGTCTTCTTCCAAACCTTAGGCTGGTGCCGACCGGTAGGGAATGAAGAAAACCAATTAGCCTAAACGGGGTGCAGAAGGTATTAAGTTAAGACAAAGTAAGGGATTAGTAAGAGGGCAAAGTAAATTGTGACTGCTATTCACGATCAAACCGAGTATTTCTTCGCCAATCCTAAAATCACCTTTGTATTTCTCCAGAACACTCCGTATCACTACGAAGATCCACAGTTTACTAGATACTCTATCGTATGGTTATATACGAACTCGAAAGGAACTTGTTCCAGTTCGGGGATGGATTCTGGTTCAGGAGAAATAGGAATAAGGTTTATTCGGTTGTCTTTAATCTCCACTTCTCTCGCATTGCGAGTGCTCCTAGGACTAGGACAGTACACCCATTATGCTTATTGGATAGTCTTCTTCCAAACCATAGGCTGGTGTCGAATGGTAGGGAAGGACGAAAACCATTTGGCCTAAGGGGTGTGCAGAAGGTAATGACTAAAGACATATAAAGGGATTTGGAGAGGTGGCAAAGAATTATACGGTTATAGTTGTGAATCTGGATAATGGTAGAGGCATTACTAGGAATATCAGGATACCCCATCGAAACATTTCAATGTTTCAGTTCAACTGTGTACTGTTAAAAGAAAACTGATTTCCCGATTAGACACTTGCTCCAGGGTATGTATTTACCAGGTTTGATTCTCACATCTGTATGGTTTTACAGATGATGAGTGGAAATAAGTTATTGGGAATAGGGTGATCATCCTCATTATATCGGGATTCGTTGTAATCGGTGATATTTGAGGAGATCACCTGGGCTGTTTGCCGGTCGGCGAATATTTGGTTTTGAATATCCGCTGTTGTGCACCAATTTCAAATTGATATATCTGTACGTCTATTTTCATAGAGTGAGATATACCTTTTGATATTATGTCGATGATATTTACCTATATCAGTGGATGGTTAGGTAAGGAGCATTAAAACAGCGGTGTAATTCTTCTTAACCATAAGTACAGTTTTCAACCTACGACACACAGTGAAAGAGTTGTTAGACTCAGCGGACTTATACAGAGTATTGTATGCTGTCCAGGGTCCATCAGGACAGAGGGGTTGTTCCTCGTAATATATTCGGTTTACTTTTAACTTCTCTAGTTCTTAGACATGTGTTTCGTAGAAACACAGGGTCTAAGTTTTGAGGAGTTATAGGTATTTTGAATAGAGTAGAGAACCAGGTGTAGCAAGTATCGGGATTCTTCAAAGTGATCGAAGATGTAGATACTTGTGTATGGTATTCAGTTGATAGTGATGATTAAGAGAACTTGCTTCTCTTTCAGGTTACTCATAATTGGAAGCATTCCTAAGTTGAGTAACGCTGATCGGCCTCTCTCCATTTAGTTGACATGCACTGGAGATAGCTACACGATTTGAATCTGGTTCAATTAAATCAGTGCTTCTGGTTCTATATTGGACATAGTACAGTTCATATCTTAACATTGTTAAGGTACGGGGAGTTGTCCGGCTTATGATTAAAACCAGACTCTGGATAACTCAAGGCACGTTTCTGTAATGGCTGTTTGTGGGTTGACCCAGGCTATGACGAGGGTTGACTTTCTACCATCTGGGAGATCAATAGTGATATTGTTCTAGACTCGCCACAGTTTTAAATAAAAATGGATTTTTTCAAAAATAATAGTGGGAGTATGGTAGAACTGGAAGTGATTCCAGAACCGCAAACGATTACTGAAGATTTGATAAAGAACCTAAAGATTCAATCTGGTTTGACATTCCATTGGCCACTCCGCAGATAAGGTGGGTAACTTCAGGCACCCGAGAGGTACTCCGGTAGCCTCAAGGACGGTGACAGGGAAGTTCTTGTTTACCCACACTTGCCATTGCTGTTGTTCCAGGCTGCGAGACCCGGCAGGAGGATGAGTATAGCGTCGTTCTAAACTAGCTTTAGAAGTGCACGTCTATATGACTCTGCCAGAGGGTTTTCGTAGTCACTGGGAGCAGCGGAAGCATTGGTGGACATCAGGCTTATGTCTATTTTTAGACTAAAGCAGATATAGCGGAGATAGATCATCTATTTCTGATGTGACAGTCATAGGTTTGACGTCATCAGAATAGGGGATGGATCTGTTGAGAAGGTACTAGGGTGTGATATCCGGGTTTTGGATGACATACACAAAGAAGGAAGTGATATTCCTATACTACGATCGGTTATACTTTGGTCGTCACACAGTGGTTTTTCCACATAGGACTTGGACATTATATCAGACATACTGGTTACTAGATCTATGGTTTTAGATCTAGATTTGGGTGGTTTCCCAATCAGGGTACTTTGACAGCATTCTAAGAGTATTTAGAATGGACGACTCCTGGCACGGTAGTGTACCTGCAGGTGATGGAGTCACCCTCTCAAAAGGTGTCTTATAGACTAAAGGGGAGAGGGATGCGCATGATTGGCAGATCACTTGCTCAGGCAATTGAGTCAATCATGAGATGTCAAGTAACACACCAGATGTTGTTCTTGCACTAGATGCAATAAGTTGACATTGATCCAATCCTGGAGAAACAGTCGGAAGCAGTTTTAGAACATAAGTGGATGTTCTAGGGATATGATAACGACAGCCTCATTCGGGAGACAGTTATCATTCCAGGCTTCCAAGGTGACCTGGACGACAAGGAGATTGTCAGAGTTATAGTTTTCCCTCTGACGAGGGGCAGTATTCTGGACAGGTGATCCAGGAAGATACTGAGGGAGGCATGGCGCAGGATACTGATTAAGTTCAGTTGACGATACAGTCTAAGAAGTTTGGATTTGGAGTTCATTTATGAGCTAAGTCCCATCAGACATCCAGACATTCTAAGACAGGTATTGCTCATTTCGGGAGATGGCTTTCTCCGCGAACTTGAGATGCAGAGAGACATAGAAAGAAACATCTAGGCGGATCCACTCACCGAGGCTATTCCTCGACCGCAATAGTTTCACAAATGGGTTTTGTGTGACTGACTAGTAGAGGAGTTGGGTGTTCGGTATCACACGGGCTGTGAGTATGCGACATCGCAATAATTAGCCTTGAGTGCAAGTAGGAGATTATTGGAGATAGTGCCCTCAGAGTCAATTATTGGATCACAGACACGTGATTGCAATGATTGAGGGAGGACCTATACCGGTAGGACAGTCTTACTCGAGATGATAGTTTGCTATCTGGTTTACCTTTATCATCGTGTATTGCTTTAGGTGACCTGACAGGTCGCTATTGCACGTTGATAGAGCCCCTAGGATTCTTGCTTGACTGCCAGCAGTATGAGGGCGATCATATAAGTGAGAGCTGGAGTCTATAAGCACATCCTTAATAGGTCGCTAGTCGTGGGAGTTTCGAGACAGGGCATTGATTCCCCAGAGTAGACTAGTGTATACAGTCGAGACCCCGACGAGGGGCGGTGGCCGGTCTCACAAGCCACTGGTGTCAGTTGGTTCACCTAAGATGTATACAGGTGCTCATTGGGTTATGAGTACACCGGACAGGACTCGCCGGGAACATGCTAGTTGGTCTTATACCTGACGTCAGATAGCAGTTCCCAGGTGACATGTGTACAGGTTAGTTCATCGACCTGGGGATCGTCATTTGTTTCGTGTGAGTTCCCACTGTGCTTTGATTACTACCCTACCACGGCTCAAAGGAGTCGTGCAAACAGGTTTTAGTTGGGTACAGTCCCGAGCCACATGGAGGCAGTGAGCGGATCTTCAGGGGTTCGTCTCTCCTGATATTGGGGGTGAGGTCGCGCTGTGTCTAGGAGAGCCATTACAGGAAGTCCTTGGCCAAGGCAGGAGATTTACTGGTAGGTATTCCAGTAGTATCTCAGGTTGTTCTGGGCTACACTCCGACACGACTTGTACCGCTTTTGGGGGTCTGACTTTTACCAACCCCCTAGGCCCGACATGCGATGCTCATAGACGAACGGACCGGACTGTACGGATATTGTCACTGACAGGCTCAGTAGGGTGTCAGGATGAGTTCGCTCATCGACGTCCCTTTTGGTTAATAGCTGGTGGCCCGTCACGTATTGGCTTATACCGCTGACGTGCTAGTGGTTAAATCCACAACCATAGTATTGACGAGTCTTTAGAGTCCACCACATATTCAGTTAGTCAAGCTTTCGGGCGAAACGCTGTAGAGGCCGTATGGAGATATGGCAGGGTCCGATCAGATACGTGCGGTATTGCACGGATCAGGATCGGACGGTTAGTACTAGAGGCCGTATGCATATATTGCAAGGTTCGATCAGATACGTGCGGTATTGCACGGATCAGGATCGGACGGATATTACTAGCCGGGGTTTAAGCCGGATCCTAGTCATGTACTGTTAAGATTTTGTCTCATTGCATTTGTATCCGGTCGGAATACAGATGCGGGTGCGTATGCACAGTGTCGGGGTTTTTCCTGTAATTTATTATGGGACCAGTTTTCTAGAGTTGCCAGTTTGCATTCCATTCCGGCCGGTTTTCCTTTGTTCTTTCCCGGCCGGACTTTTCCGATGGAGGGGGTTATTTGCAAGTTTGCAAATAACACCTTGTGGAGGGGTTTATTGCAAATGCTTTGATTATGATGGCATCCTTTCTTTTCCACCATCATTTGATTCTCTTTACATCACTCACTTGCATTAATTGAGATAAGAAAGGATTTGAGGTTGATTTGAGTTTTATTATGATAATGTTTTGGTTGTGATCACCCTCCACCTTTTACTACACTCATCTCCCTCTTGCATTATGTTCACACTCCACCACCATTCCTCATTAGAGCATGGCCGGCCACTTCTTTGAGGGAGTATGAGAGAATTTCATTTTTGGAGTGTGGCTTTTTGATCTCATTTCATGCTAGGAAAAATGCAAGCACCATTTTTCTTATCTTGATTCCTCCATCATCTTCAAAGGCAATAAAACCCCAAGTGAGACACAACTCTACACATTCTACAGCAAATCTTGGGCATGTCGATTTGCCAGCTTCATGCCCGAGTTGCCTCGGTATTGAGGTGCGAGCCCGTAAAAGATACAGGCGATGTGGTGCCCTTCCGGCGAGGAGGCGACGACCGAACATTCCGTAGGAGAACGGGACGACGACGAGAAGACCGGAGGACTCGGATCACTCGGTATATCTCTAACCCGTCTTGTAGTTAGCTAGAATTAGTTTAATGGTCCGATGCGGGTTTTTGGTGCGCGGTGGTGCCGGTTTGCTAAGTTCGCAAAATTAAAGTTTATCACCGCTTCCGCATTTGGCCGTCGGATTGACAGCCGGGGCGCCGCCGTGCACTTACATGAACTTCCATACACTTTACTACTTAGCTAGTTTATATTTAGTTAGGCTCTGATACCACTGTAAGTCCACGTTGCCTATCCCGGTGCTTGCGGGGAGGCGGAAAATGGAATAAAAATCAAATTTTTATCAACTTAGGGAACATGGACTAGACAAAGAAGGATCTTTGCTAAACAAAATCAAGCTAAAGCTAACTAGAAACTAGCTAAGTGTTAGAAAGGTTATACCTAGGGATTTATGTCCTTCTCTCCTTGCTCTTTGGAGTAGTGGAAAGAGGTCACCTTTGTCGTCTTCTCACGTCGAAGAAAGATCCACCCGAAAGCCTCAACCTTTGGCTTCAACTCCAAGCTAGAAGTAACTAGAGTGCTAGAAGTGCTAATCCTAGAACCCTAGATGAGAGTAGAGATTATCAACAAGAGGTTTTTCTCAAGCTCAAGTGTTTCTCAACACATGAGAGGGGAGAGGTTGAGGGAGAGGAAGAACAAGAGAGAAAAAGTAAATGATAGAATGAGAGAAAAATAAACCATTCTCACATATATGTGTGAATTATTATAAACTGATAATTAGCTAGATAATTGTCATGGTTAATCAAGACATGACCATTATCATTTCATTTTTAATGCAAATTGCAAGGATCAAAGAGCATCTTCCAAATGAAATGATGATGGTCAAAGTGTCAACCTAGGTCAACAAGTCAAGAAGGTCAAATGGTCAACAACCATAACCATGCATAATTATATTAAACTAATATCAATTAACCATAATACACACATAAGCATTAGGGTTAATAAAATGACAATGGTCATTAACCCTAATGTCCTCTCCCTCTGTCTCAAGCAACTGTGCATACGCACCCGTATTCGTGATCCGACGAACACGAATACAATGAGAGAAAAACCAATCCTGTCACGACCCAAAAAGGTACGTGATGGCCCTAATACTACGCAACGCCTCCAGACGTAACGCAGTAAAAGAAAGCCAAAACCCAGAAATCTAAACCATAAAAATACGGAAAAAGATAATATAAAGTTTTGGAAACATTTGAAATCACAACCCAAATTCTTTAAAAGAGTCCACATTTTCCTTAAAATTTTGGCAGCACCTCCTTTATAAAACAAGCCCCTAAAAAGGGTACAACATAGATATAAAGTAAAGCATCCCAAACGGGAGCAAAATCCACGCCCAACGGCGGAAAACAACACCACAACAGATATACGACGCCGTAGCGAAGAAATCAGAGACAAAAGAAAGGAAACTGTATAAAATCCACAAATCTACAATATATACAAACTCGTCCTCACCAAGTCTCTAAGTCACAACAACTGCTAGTAGATGGAGAGTACAATATACAACGAATATACAATACACTCAGATAACCACAAAACCCACCTGGCAAAACTGCACACTAACAGGCGAAGTGGTATCCGCAACCAAAAGATGATAGATGAGTGTGTAGCTGAAAAGCTGAATAGCTTGCCTTGACTACTTTGGGGAAACTCCAGCAATACCTGTGGCACAACGGGGGTGAGTTGCCAACTCGTGAATAGTAAATAACATATGCAGGTAATCGCGAGAATGAACGTACAGCATGAATCTAATATATGACATTTCAGTGATAACATGTCATGAGTACGAAAATAATAGAAAGTACACTCACCAGTACCACCAATATATATCAAGCAATAATGATGTAACAACAGTATGCAATAATCAAGCACTGGGGATATGAGAAAGTAAATGTGCAACTCTCATGAAGGTACTCTCACAGGTACTCCTAATACATGGAATAGTGCACAAGTATATAAAGATGAGGTATGGAGTGAAATATGTCATTTCCACGGAATCCTGACGTCGTGGTAGGATCAAAATCCAGCAATGACAAAATCAATTCCCAATCCCTCAATCAATCCTCAAACTAGCTCTCATATCATCTAAGTGTCACATCTCCTCAAACTACACAATATCAAATGTATCTCACATAAGTGTCGAATGTACACATCGAATAGATCTCACATATCTAATAGGTACAACAACAGTATATCCCATATATCAAATGTACTACAGTAAGTGGATCTCACATCTCTCGTATGTACAATATCAGTATATCTCCCATATATCAAATGTACTACAGTAAGTGCATCTCACATCTCTCGTATGTACAATATCTGGTATATCTCACATATGTCTCATGTACAACAGCTAGTGGATCCCACATATCTCGTCTGTACAATATCAGTCTATCTCACATATATCATATGTACAACACTAAGTGGATCTCACATCTCTAGTGTGTACGATATCATCATCCAATCCCAATGGATCTCATGAGTCTCAAGTCAAAATCTCCAGCACAGTTCTAACATCCTAAATATAATGACATATATAAATATGATGAGGGCAATACACATATATTAGCGTCCCATTCCACTAATATTGGTGTAAAGGCATATATAACAGCGGCTCAATCCCCTGTTATATATACAAGAGTATTTAGAAATATCATAAAACCAATGTGTCAAGCATCGACACAGAAAAACTGATAAGTACGTATCATACGCTATCACGAGAGCTCGAGTGCCTCGCTCTGCCCCTCGCCTCTCGACGTATCGATACGCACATGACTCCCAACGGTATCCCCCTGATATCCGCCGAGTCTCTGGTAATGTCACCGGAAAGTATGGCTCCCCTAGGCCTCATCGCCTCAATGCGACGTCGGCTCACTCCGACAACATTCTTGCTTCGGGGTACCTCCGGGCCCCACCATGTATCCTCATGCGGCTCATGACGCCTCCTCGCATAGGATGTAATCCGCACCGATAAATCTCATGGTGGATGCTATAATATCATCTCAAGGAAACCGGGTGTTTCAATATATGCATAATTTCATGAACTACCACGGTTCCCAAATCCAGAAAACATCATGAAAAATCCATATAACAATGCGATAATCCATGAATAAATATACGCAATATGAAACTGTAATGAAAGCGTATAAAGGAAAAGCATAGCATTCACCAGATAAAAAATGAATACATGAACAGTATAACAGAAATATAGGTATCTACCTATATGGTGATGTGATATACCTATCAGGTATAAGTAAGGTATGAAATACGAGTACACCTGCCAATATGATGATGTAGTATACCTATCAGGTGTAAGTATGAAATACAAGTACACCTACCTGTATGATGATGTGATATACCTATCAGGTATAAGTAAGGTATGGAATGCAAGTACACCTGTATCTATGTGATGATGTAATATACCTATCAGGTATAGGTGAAGTATGAATAGTATGTACACCTGTATCTATGTCCCTAGGTGTATATGTATCTAGCACTAATGGTACAACATCCTATAGGTAAACAGGAACTAGCATGTCAATGTCTAAGTATAACAATAAGAATATGTATCAAAGTCACAATGTCCCTAACCATACAATAGCATTTCTAAAATATGGTCGTGTATGACATGGCAATTATTGACGGTGTGTGTGGCATACAATCAGTGCTCTCGCAATCTGAGCCGTCAATAATAGTGCAGTGTCCTAAGGATACTAGTCCAATCACAACTATCACTAAACAGTAAGGTATATGCGCAATTCTAAACATGATATAGAATATGCGACAAAGGTAAAGGTTTCTATCCCAGACGCATAACGCCATACGGGCGATTCCCCTGTAGTTGTTAAATCTACTCACCCACACTCCAAGCTAGATGAAATCTACCACCTGAATCCCCCTGTGGCAGTGTCCGTAGTCCTCGTCTGCGAACCTGCAACAAATAACCAACAACAATATACATATCAATAAAAGCTACGAAATACAAACTAGCTACATCTAACCGACACAACAGCACACAACCACCTCTTAAGTGTTCGTATCGTGGCTAACAAGAGTAGCGACACGACGAAAGCGACTTAAGAGCGAAACCACTAAAACGGCACGACGCGTGTCGTAACACGTATCGCACGAACACGAAACACTAGAAACTGCACAATTGATCCCAGATTTTGCTACTGTGAAAACTAAACAATTTCAACAAGACCAGAGGAACCCAAACCCTAGCAGACACCTACAGACCAAGCCCAAACCCTAACTCTATAGGTTGGCCGGCATCGCCGGCCCCTCCTTCAGCCGCCGCCGGCCCAGGCCGGTGGGATGGGTGTCGTGCTCCAGGTGGTACTCCAGGTTCTCTAGTACAACACACTCACTATGTTGAATTTCTCAGTAAACAACCCAGATCACAGCAGGTTCTAGAAACCAAAAACCGACACCAAAATACGATATTTTGCATCAAACCCTAATTTATCAATCTAAACTGCAAAGCTACACTAAAAAGCACTTAAATAGCAGTAATGGAATATTACCTACAGTAAAGAACATCAAGAATCCAAGCTTGCATGCTCCAAGTGAAGAAAATGAGAATTCTTGAAGAAAAATGGGATTTTTGTGAAGAGATATGAATTTGTGAATGTTTTATGAAGAAAAGAGAGTGGGAAAATGACTAAGTGCAGAAGAGAGGGAAGAGGGCTCGGCCAAGTGAAGAGGAGAGAGAGAGAGAGAAGTTTCCAAGCAATTTCCTACATTTAATGCAAAGTCAACCAATGATCACATACATGCACCTTCTTCTCCTCTTCTTTTCAATTCTTTTCTTTTCTATTTCCCTTTAAAACCTAGGCCACACAATCCATTATGCTTGTGGTTAAGTTTAACTTAGGAAATTTTAAGAAGAGATGAAAAGAGAAAATTCCGAGAATGTGCAAACCGGATTAAAATAACAATAAAAATGGGAAAAATTCAAATTGCACCAAAACGTCCCATATACTCTCAAAGTGTGCGCACAAGCTTTATTTTCTCAAAACTAGGTGCTGGTAAGTCGATATGGCCGTTTGATCACAATCGGTATAAAACTGAAAATACCGATGAATTTCACCCAAAACCAGAAACAAACACAAAACGATTTCTAGATCGTTACAATCTCCCCCCCTTATAAAAATTCGTCCCCGAATTTAAAATTTTCACCAAGCATACCTTCAAAGAGAAGAGTACAACACTCCCAAATCTCACTCGCAGCTTCCCAAGTGATCCCCTCACTATACAGCTACGTCCAAGAAAACTCTCCACAGATGGCAAGACCCTTGACCGAAGTTTCTTCACCCGCCAAACCATTTACACACATGGCTGCCGGTGAACGAAGAGATCGAGTCCAAACCAATGGTCTGTGCTGAATCATGTGAAAAAGTCATGAAGGTATTTGCAAAAATCAACACCATGAAAACGGGGTGAATAATCTATAATCTGGGAGGAAGTGCCAAACTAAAGGCAACGAAAACTAACTCACATAAAAGATCTCAAAAGGACCTAAATCCTGGGATAAGCTTCCCAAAACTCAACATATCATACATCAGCAAAGTCCGTAGGAATACATGATCTCCCACTGCGAACTCAAGTCTGCGACCAACATGGTCGACATAAGACCTCTGTGTGCACTGGGCTACTATCATCCTGACCTGAACCAACTGGAACATTTCCGAAATCTCTAGACAAGCTGAGGTCCAAAATCCTACTACGCTGAGACAGAAAAACAGACTGGTGATCGACACTACCTGACTAAACCTAAAGGTTGCCAATTGAAATGTCTCCTGATAACAGCTATCAAGAAGTATCCTACAATGGCGAGTGACGATCCCAACTGCCGCAAACAACAAACCAAACAAACACCTTGAGACGAAACCTGAAATTTCTCTTTACATTCCTGTCCACCCGTAACTATCTCACAAGTCACGTCAAAGCTGGTGGAACTTGAATGAATATAGAGAGTTGACTGATGTGCTTACTCTAGGATTTCATGTCTCTACCCGATAACATCAGGTACACAACCGCATTCCTAACTTAGCACAACCTTGTCACAAATCAAGGTCTCCGAATCAAAAGCAAGAACTGATGCAATTGCTAACCAAATCTCCAACTGCTGAAAACTCTGCACACATGCCTCAGTTCAAGAAAAGAACCTCCGTACTTGGTCTTTACAGTCAACGGTGCAACAATACACTAGTAATCCTGCACGAAACGGCGGTAAAAACCTGCTAAACCCAACATCAAAGGACCTCTGTCCGAACACAAGTCTGGGCCTAAGCTGTACGGTCACGATCTCCCTCGGAACCATACAAAACCGTCTCCCGTAACTACAAGACCTAGGAGTCAACACAAACAAGTCTGAAGGAACACTCCGAGAATCTAGCAACAACTGGGCTCTACCAATGTCTGCAAAACAAAGTCTCAAAAGCTGCTTCTGTTCCTCAAGACACAAAGAAAAGACCAGAATGTCGTCAAAACACAACCATAGCTGGTCGAGGAACGGCCTGAAGAATCTGGTGCATCATATCCCACAAATGCTGCTAGGGCATTGGCAAGTCCAACGACACCACCAAAACACAAACTGCCCGTAGCACGCACAGAAGCAAAATTCGGAATGCCATCACTCCGAACCCGCAACAATGATGACCTGATCCCAAACAAACTTAGAAAAAGTCTCGCACTCTGGAGCTGATCGAAGAAATCGTCGAAACGAGGTAAGTAATACCTAACCGTACCGTAAGCCGGTTCAATTGACGATCCATCAATCCACAACCGCAATCCGTCGTCTTCTCCAGAACGAACAGAATTAGGGGCTCCCACAAGCGAAACACTCAGACACACAAACCTCCCAACAAACAACTCTGCAGCAGATCCTTAAGTTCTCTGAATTTCGCTATCTTTCCTGGAATATCGTCGAAGAACTCTTGCACGATAACTACCCGGTCCAACAATCCCAATGTGGCTCCGGTATCTCGAATGAACGCCAAGAATCCACGACATCTCCTCCAAAGCTGACTAGCGAAAAAGGCTGAATTCAAGCTGTGAAAGGCGGCACAACTATCCACCTGCACAACAAGAACTGACTCGCCGGGAAAACAAATCCTGACTGTTTTCACAAGGTAGTCCCCAGACGCCTAACACGTAACTAACCAATCCATGCCCAGGAGAACGTCAAATCCAACATCTCTAGAAGGATCCAATGACGGCAAAATCTCCTCACCGACTGGCATACGATTGAAATACGTGTCGCGCAACAAAAGAATCGCTGACAGAAATTAACACAACAAAACGGCTGATCTAGCTAACACGATCCTCGTCCCAACCACGGCACAAAGTGCGAAAAACCAACAAGTACAACAAAGAACAGGAACAAGGATACCTGAAAACTCCGCATTGGACGCCTGTGCGTCCGGATGAGTAGAAACAAACCCTCGTGTCTGCCTCCTACCCACAACTGGCTGACATCCTCCACTCTGCGGTATAGCTGTCTCGCGACAACGTGGCTCAGTACAAACTCGAACTCGATGATCCAAACTCCCGCACCGATAACATCCGGAAGAAAACTGCTGACCATCCTGTGGATAAGTGCTAGACGACTGTCCTCGCCTCAAGCCTCTGCTACTCCTCTGCCGTGCATGAAACCTGTCACGACGACTGAACCTCTGTCCCTGGACTGGCACACCTACACGGGTCCTCCACTGTCCTGGAACTCGTAAAGTCTCTGGAACACGTGTCTCGTCGACTGGAGCTACATCCACTGGTGCTACATAAGTAACAGACTGCTGCACGCTAATCCCAAGGAACAACTGTCCAACTGGGGTGACAACCTCCTGTCGCTGCGCTCTAATGGCATCAACTAATGATCTCATCGTCTGGCGCAAATCCTGCATCTCTGTCACAAGTCTAGCGAGCTGATCAGTCGAAGGCTGATCCGTCTGCAACTGTGCAACACGAGTGCCCTCCTGGTCAGTGCTCGTTCACCCGAGCTAACCCTGACCTCGGCTCTCGCTGCATCACTCTGAGTCCCCGTAGTCATCAATGGCAAGGCTATAAATAGAGATAGGATTCGATAAGAACAAGGAAATCGAATCTCAAGGATATGAATCATCAAGGAAGGAATCTCAAGAAATTGTACTTAGGCACTTTAGGCGAAATACTGCATCGCGAGTATGCTGCAGACATACACACACTACGTTACTCCGCTTAGGTTACCTACTCCATCATACCAGGGTCATCCTACACTCCGAAAGGTAAAAACCACGCATTGATACCAACTTTGTCACGACCCAAAAAGGTACGTGATGGCCCTAATACTACGCAACGCCTCCAGACGAAACGCAGTAAAAGAAAGCCAAAACCCAGAAATCTAAACCATAAAAATACGGAAAAAGATAATATAAAGTTTTGGAAACATTTGAAATCACAACCCAAATTCTTTAAAAGAGTCCACATTTTCCTTAAAATTTTGGCAGCACCTCCTTTATAAAACAAGCCCCTAAAAAGGGTACAACATAGATATAAAGTAAAGCATCCCAAACGGGAGCAAAATCCACGCCCAACGGCGGAAAACAACACCACAACAGATATACGACGCCGTAGCGAAGAAATCAGAGACAAAAGAAAGGAAACTGTATAAAATCCACAAATCCACAATATATACAAACTCGTCCTCACCAAGTCTCTAAGTCACAACAACTGCTAGTAGATGGAGAGTACAATATACAACGAATATACAATACACTCAGATAACCACAAAACCCACCTGGCAAAACTGCACACTAACAGGCGAAGTGGTATCCGCAACCAAAAGATGATAGATGAGTGTGTAGCTGAAAAGCTGAATAGCTTGCCTTGACTACTTTGGGGAAACTCCAGCAATACCTGTGGCACAACGGGGGTGAGTTGCCAACTCGTGAATAGTAAATAACATATGCAGGTAATCGCGAGAATGAACGTACAGCATGAATCTAATATATGACATTTCAGTGATAACATGTCATGAGTACGAAAATAATAGAAAGTACACTTACCAGTACCACCAATATATATCAAGCAATAATGATGTAACAACAGTATGCAATAATCATGCACTGGGGATATGAGAAAGTAAATGTGCAACTCTCATGAAGGTACTCTCACAGGTACTCCTAATACATGGAATAGTGCACAAGTATATAAAGATGAGGTATGGAGTGAAATATGTCATTTCCACGGAATCCTGACGTCGTGGTAGGATCAAAATCCAGCAATGACAAAATCAATTCCCAATACCTCAATCAATCCTCAAACTAGCTCTCATATCATCTAAGTGTCACATCTCCTCAAGCTACACAATATCAAATGTATCTCACATAAGTGTCGAATGTACACATCGAATAGATCTCACATATCTAATAGGTACAACAACAGTATATCTCCCATATATCAAATGTACTACAGTAAGTGGTTCTCACATCTCTCGTATGTACAATATCAGTATATCTCCCATATATCAAATGTACTACAGTAAGTGGATCTCATATCTCTCGTATGTACAATATCTGGTATATCTCACATATGTCTCATGTACAACAGCTAGTGGATCCCACATATCTCGTCTGAACAATATCAGTCTATCTCACATATATCATATGTACAACACTAAGTGGATCTCACATCTCTAGTGTGTACGATATTATCATCCAATCCCAATGGATCTCATGAGTCTCAAGTCAAAATCTCCAGCACAGTTCTAACATCCTAAATATAATGACATATATAAATATGATGAGGGCAATACACATATATTAGCGTCCCATTCCACTAATATTGGTGTAAAGGCATATATAACAGCGGCTCAATCCCCTGTTATATATACAAGAGTATTTAGAAATATCATAAAACCAATGTGTCAAGCATCGACACAGAAAAACTGATAAGTACGTATCATACGCTATCACGAGAGCTCGAGTGCCTCGCTCTGCCCCTCGCCTCTCGACGTATCGATACGCACATGACTCCAAACGGTATCCTCCTGATATCCGCCGAGTCTCTGGTAATGTCACCGGAAAGTATGGCTCCCCTAGGCCTCATCGCCTCAATGCGACGTCGGCTCACTCCGACAACATTCTTGCTTCGGGGTACCTCCGGGCCCCACCATGTATCCTCATGCGGCTCACGACGCCTCCTCGCATAGGATGTATATCCGCACCGATAAATCTCATGGTGGATGCTATAATATCATCTTAAGGAAACCGGGTGTTTCAATGTATGCATAATTTCATGAACTACCACGGTTCCCAAATCCAGAAAACATCATGAAAAATCCATATAACAATGCGATAATCCATGAATAAATATACGCAATATGAAACTGTAATGAAAGCGTATAAAGGAAAAGCATAGCATTCACCAGATAATAAATGAATACATGAACAGTATAACAGAAATATAGGTATCTACCTATATGGTGATGTGATATACCTATCAGGTATAAGTAAGGTATGAAATACGAGTACACCTGCCAATATGATGATGTAGTATACCTATCAGGTGTAAGTATGAAATACAAGTACACCTACCTGTATGATGATATGATATACCTATCAGGTATAAGTAAGGTATGGAATGCAAGTACACCTGTATCTATGTGATGATGTAATATACCTATCAGGTATAGGTGAAGTATGAATAGCATGTACACCTGTATCTATGTCCCTATGTGTATATGTATCTAGCGCTAACGGTACAACATTCTATAGGTAAACAGGAACTAGCATGTCAATGTCTAAGTATAACAATAAGAATATGTATCAAAGTCACAATGTCCCTAACCATACAATAGCATTTCTAAAATATGGTCGTGTATGACATGGCAATTATTGACGGTGTGTGTGGCATACAATCAGTGCTCTCGCAATCTGAGCCGTCAATAATAGTGCAGTGTCCTAAGGATACTAGTCCAATCACAACTATCACTAAACAGTAAGGTATATGCGCAATTCTAAACATGATATAGAATATGCGACAAAGGTAAAGGTTTCTAGCCCAGACGCATAACGCCATGCGGGCGATTCCCCTGTAGATGTTAAATCTACTCACCCACACTCCAAGCTAGATGAAATCTACCACCTGAATCCCCCTGTGGCAGTGTCCGTAGTCCTCGTCTGCGAACCTGCAACAAATAACCAACAACAATATACATATCAATAAAAGCTACGAAATACAAACTAGCTACATCTAACCGACACAACAACACACAACCACCTCTTAAGTGTTCGTATCGTGGCTAACAAGAGTAGCGACTCGACGAAAACGACTTAAGAGCGAAACCACTAAAACGGCACGACGCGTGTCGTAACACGTATCGCACGAACACGAAACACTAGAAACTGCACAATTGATCCCAGATTTTGCTACTGTGAAAACTAAACAATTTCAACAAGACCAGAGGAACCCAAACCCTAGCAGACACCTACAGACCAAGACCCAAACCCTAACTCTATAGGTTGGCCGGCGTCGCCGGCCCCTCCTTCAGCCGCCGCCGGCCCAGGCCGGTGGGATGGGTGTCGTGCTCCAGGTGGTACTCCAGGTTCTCTAGTACAACACACTCACTATGTTGAATTTCTCAGTAAACAACCCAGATCACAGCAGGTTCTAGAAACCAAAAACCGACACCAAAATACGATATTTTGCATCAAACCCTAATTTATCAATCTAAACTGCAAAGCTACACTAAAAAGCACTTAAATAGCAGTAAAGGAATATTACCTACAGTAAAGAACATCAAGAATCCAAGCTTGCATGCTCCAAGTGAAGTAAATGAGAATTCTTGAAGAAAAATAGGATTTTTGTGAAGAGATATGAATTTGTGAATGTTTTATGAAGAAAAGAGAGTGGGAAAATGACTAAGTGCAGAAGAGAGGGAAGAGGGCTCGGCCAAGTGAAGAGGCGAGAGAGAGAGAGAAGTTTCCAAGCAATTTCCTACATTTAATGCAAAGTCAACCAATGATCACATACGTGCACCTTCTTCTCCTCTTCTTTTCAATTCTTTTCTTTTCTATTTCCCTTTAAAACCTAGGCCACACAATCTATTATGCTTGTGGTTAAGTTTAACTTAGGAAATTTTTAGAAGAGATGAAAAGAGAAAATTCCGAGAATGTGCAAACCGGATTAAAATAACAATAAAAATGGGAAAAATTCAAATTGCACCAAAACGTCCCATATACTCTCAAAGTGTGCGCACAAGCTTTATTTTCTCAAAACTAGGTGCTGGTAAGTTGATATGGCCGTTTGATCGCAATCGGTATAAAACTGAAAATACCGATGAATTTCACCCAAAAGCAGAAACAAACACAAAACGATTTCTAGATCGTTACAAATCCCAAATCATATACTAGGATCCGGCTTAAACTAAAGCCCGCTAGAATAACCTGTCCGGACAGCAAACGTGCACAAGTGCGCGGATGTGAACGAACCCTGTCGCAAAACCATGCGACCTCTACTCATTTTACCTAAAGGCAAATAGCTCTCTGTGTGGGACTCTAAAGACTCGACACTAAGCTGGCAGTGGGTTTAACCACAGACCGCAAGCGGCACTAGCTGTACATAACGGTCCCCAGGTAGATGTCGATAAGAAGACTGACGAGGTGAACCCCATCTGAACTCCTACTGAGCCTGTATGTGACAGTCTCCGTACAGCCCGGTCTGTTCGTCTGATACATCGCATGGAGGGCCTAGGGGGCGGTGAACGTCAGTCCCCTAATAGCGGTACAAGTCGTGTCGGAGTGTAGCCCAGAACACCCTGAGATAATACTGGAAACCTACCAGTATATCTTGCTTGCCCTGGCTAGGGACTACTCATGTAATGGCTCTCCTGGACACAGCGCGATGTCAACCCCCAATACCGGGAGAGACTAATCCTGTCTAGCCGTCACAGCCTCCAAGTGCTTCGGGACTGCACCCAAAAACTACCTGTTTGCATGACTCCTTTGAGCCGTGGTAGGGTAGTAATCAAAGTGCAGTAGGAACACACTCGAGGCGAAGTGACAGTGTCAAGTCAGCGGACTAAGCTGTACTCATGTCACCAGGGAACTGATAACTGACGATAGGTATAATACCAACCAACAGTCCCCGACGAGTCCTGTCCAGTGTACTCGTAACCTAACGAGCACCCGCATACTATCTCAAGTACGACGTGCTGACGGCTGTGGGACAGACCATCTCCCACACTGGGATGAGAAGCGCATACTCTACTCCGGAGTATCGATGCCCTGTCTCGATAGTCCAACGACCAGGGACCTGTATAAGGATATGCTTATGGATTACCCAGCTCCCACGAGTATGAGCGCCATCACAACGCTGGTAATCAATCAAAGATCCTAAAGGCTCTACTAATATGTATATCAGCGATATGCTAAAAGAAACACATGCACATATTAAAGTAGAGACAAACCAAGTAGCATACTACCATTTCGAGCAAGAATGTATATACAACTATGAATATCCCAAGCTTCCATCAAGTAATATACAAACTAGTATGATACAGTAATGGCCTCTAGGGCATATACACTAACAGTCATGCTCTTCCCATCACTCGAAATCCATGTGAGGGTGCCTACATATAAACATATGGTATCGTAAATCGAAATTACGAAAACAACTAAATGGCATACGAAAACCAAAACGGCATGCGAATCGCTCATAGGTTAGAACCTACGGACTACGCATCCAAGAAGAACCAAATAACCATCGACATTGGCGTACGAACGCCAATCGATCGATACAAAACACAAATATCAAAGTTCAAGTTATAATAAAATCACGAAATCAAAACAGAATCTCAGAAAACATGCTCGAGATTTTGTGTAAGGTGAAATTAGCATGATTTGCAAAGGGGAAAGGTCTAATTTATAGCAAATTGAGCCATGAAGCAAACATGGAGGAAAATCACCTTACCCTGGCCGCAATTTGCGGCCAGGAACATTAAATTTGCGGCCTTGGTTTGGGGTTAGGGGCTCGGGTCTTCAGAGAATGATCCATATCACCTGCACATCTCTTAGTCTTCCCTAAATATTTTTCCAGGCCCCCGAGTCAGTCCAGATTCCTAAATACCATCAGAATTCTCAAAATTTTCCGATGTCGTGGTTTCTAAGTTTGTGAATTGGGGGTTAAATTTTAGGTTTTGGTCTTTAATCAAGCGTCACAGGGGTTTTGGGTCACTTCTAAGCCTCAATTTCACTCCAGAACTCAAAATTTCATCAAAACCCTAACTTGAAATTTTCAAAGTTCTCTAAACTACACCATATCGATTCTAAACGTAATTAGATGTTAAAGGAAATGGAATACTATTCTAATGGTGCAAGAATTACCTCATTTGGCAACTCAAGAATTTTCTTGAGTTGCCCAAGATCCCCAAAGTCTTGACATGATCACACCCTCAAGCTTGTAGTGAGCTAGGCATTAATTTTTGTGAAAGGAAGATAGTGTTTTAATGTATTTTTAGTGGTAAAGTGAGGAGGTAGAGGGGTGGAGAGAGGAGGGCAGCCATGGTGAGAAGAGGCAAAAGAAAAATGATGAAGAGATGGAGAAAGAAATGGGAGTATTGGTCAAAGGTCTAGGAATTTCTAGAGCTCTCTCTTTCATTCTCTCATCTTTTCTTTATTCTTTTATTTATCTTTTCTTTTCTTCTCTTTTCTTTTTAACTAAATAAAAACACAATAAACCATACAATTTAAATAAGCCATGGTCATAAATATGAAACAAGTGTTTATAATATGTCATGGTCCATGTCATGCACAAAACCGGATTAATGCAAGATTGGTGAAATTTAATCGAGATTAGCATTTAATCTATTTACAAATAAGAATTTTGAAAATCAATAAATACTCATATCATTTGAACACCAATATTTCAATAATTCTTATAATTTCCCAATTATTTTCCAAATTATCGTTATATAATTATACCAATTTATTAAAATATTCATAATATTTATTATTTAATTAAAAAATTCCCAAAATAATATTTTATTTTTCTGAAATGTTGCAATCTTCCCGCCTTAAATAAATTCGGTCCCCGAATTTAAATTGAAACCCCCCAATTACTTAAAACATTTCAGAAAAAGAACAAGTCGTCGAGGCTCCGAAATCATAAATAGATAACACATATCTTAGCGCAATGCATGTGAATGAAAAACGAGTATAAATACTCAAAATTAAAACTCCATCAAGCTTAACGCAATTATCGGAGTTATGGTGAAAATACGATGTCAAAGTCCAATACGAGAACCAACATGATATACATCAAAACTGTAACTTGTATATAGTACGCATCGTAGTAAAATTGTCCAAACATCTGAATAGAGAAGCATACAAAACCCCCCTTTTCAAATCATTGTGCGATGCACATATCACAGCATAAGTAGCGAACGTTCGTTTTAAGGAAAAATAGCTATACATATATATCTTTTATTTAACATACACGTCCTGCCTTTTGAAAATAATTTAGAAGGGTTTCCATCGAAAATATTTCGTGTCATCTCACACATAAGAAAATATTGAGACTATAGCTTATTTTGGAATTCCCTTCGGTAACTATCAATACATGCAAAAATATATTCAGGTATTGTCCTCCAAACAGTCTTGCTCGGTTACTAAATCAAATAGTAAATAACATAAAAACGTACAGCTCAAAATGAATCAATCCCAATTACAACATAAAAACACCACGTGCATCCGGTGCATACGAAGATCGAAATTTAATACAGATGCCATGACTATGCACAAAAACAAAACTGAGTGCAACGGGTGTGCACCAAAAACATCTGTTAAGTGCAACGGGCGTGCACGACAACAATACCAGGTGCATCTAATCTGCACAAAACCCTGATTTAGTGCATCTGGTATGCACAAAATCGCATCAAGTGTGCCAAGTGTGCGCAAAAATCTCAAGCAAGTGCACATGGTGCACGAAAAAAAAATCAAATATCACAATCAAAATCGACGGTATATAATACACATCAATCCAACTCAGGTATACCGCAATGCATAAACTCATAAACGTATGCATTAGCATGCACAAAACAAAATCAAGGTACTAAAGGTACATGACATTTGTACTGAAAGCATGAATCAAAAGCAAGTGCAACCCATATACATGAAATCAAATCAATTAAATCCAGGTGTATGAAATCAAACATCTCATGATGTATATATAAGAATCAAATCAGGTGCAATGGATATGCACAAAAAGAACATTAAAACAACTGATACACGGAACACTAATCGAGTGCAATAATGTGCACATAGGAAATACCAATCATAAAACCAAATCCTCAAAATACCAAAATCCAAACAATCAAAAATATGAAATTAAAATCATCAAATCGCAAATCGTAAACACTATCGTCGGTGTGCGCCTCTTTCCTTTGGTATCGACTGATTCGATCTCGTCTCTTCGTAGCTGTAAGAAAGGCTCTACAAACGGTTATACTCATATTTAGAGTCACCGAGGTAATGTATCCCATCACATGATATCCGGACTACGTTAAACTTTTCGATCGATTCATCAAAGTCCCATAATTCCCCGAGAGCTCAACACTCAAGTACAGTTTAAAAATATCCAGTACATGCCACAGCACCTGCAGACCAGCTGTAGAAGGGAAAACCAAAGCCTCGGTAATGGCACCACGGAACTGCTGCAAACCCTAATGTTCAACAGCGTTCTCATGGTCATTATGTGGAGTTAGGGTTTCATTCTTCTAGAGGGTCCATAGAATACCTGCATGTTCTTCCGAATACTTTAAACTTGGAAAAATGGGTTTTTGACGTTCGTTCGAACCTTTTAACTTCCCCTAGACGACATGTGAATACCCTTCGTCCATAAGCTGAGCAATGCCTCGATCATCAAGAATAGACGATACCATAACGGTCATCGCATTCTAGCCGCAGCTCTCTCGGCCCGTGCAACCGTGGTAACAGAAACCACCATCCAACAATGACGAAAATAGATCATAGGAATGAATAGAATATGGTGCAAAGAAATATACATCCTAAGGTTTCTTAAGCGGAGTAGCGTGTCGTAAGTATGCCGCGGATCATACCCACGGTACATCACTCTACCTAAGTCACCTACTCCATCAACCAAGGTCAACCTAGACTCGGACAAATGTTAAATCTAGCGGTCTGATACCCACTTTTTCACGACCCGAAAGTACGGAACGTGACCGACACTTAAATTACGAAACTTCTAAAGGCTTAACGTAATCTAAGTAAGTCGAAGCTCAGAATGTAAACCACTTAAAAGAAGAAGTGTAGAAAAACATGTTTAAAAAGCAACATCATATTTTCTCGAAAATTTCGGCGGAGTCTCCGTTGTAAAAACTGGCCCCAAACGGGTACAAACAAGAAATATATACATAAGCAATAATAAAAAGGCATCCCCAAGCGGGAGCTAGCTCTTCGCCAATTGGCGGTCAAAACCACGCAAGTAATATAATATACAACGCCGAAGGGCGAGGATCAAAACTCAAAAGAAACCAAATAACCATTAGAAAACCATCATAATACAAGCGCGACTCTAAGATCAAAAGAATAAACAACTGGTCTTCTAAGTTTATCAAATAATACAAGTCTGGTTGATTGAGCTTACTAGATACAACTGAAATAAATACAAGTACAACGGCTGTCACGATACAAGTGAACCAACCTACCAAGCAATCGTCCTGAATGAGTGGTGTGCCAACAAGCCGCCAAGGAAACCTGTACATCTGAACCTGAAAGAAAATTTGGCACAACGGGGTTGAGTTTCCAACTCGTGAGTAGAAGACATCTGCGGTAGAAATTGCATGCACGACGATCTCCTAGGTCATAATAATATACTTAACATAATCCTAGACAACTAGTAGTGATGGGGTAATACGCTATGAATAAGTGTAATACTCAGTGCTCGTGTCAGTGCCACTAAGTAGCAATATGTCATATGTATGCATATGATGTATGAATGCATCATCAATGAAGCAATCTACCAAGAAATCTGGATAATCTGATATAAGAAAATCTGTATTTTTATCTTAGTAAAATTCTTCTGAAATGACTGAAGTATCATCAATGAAATACATGGAAATCCGTGTCAAGCATCGACACAAAGCAAGTAAATCTCAAAGTCGCGATATCTCATATCTCTATATCTCAATCTCATATCTCTATATCTCAAATCTCATATCTCTATATCTCAAATCTCAATATCTCGGGCTTCGGCCGTCCGGATCGACCTATATCATCAAATCACCCGACTACGTTAGGTATCCTCCGGGTATCCGCCGCGTCATAAATAACCGGTAGGTAATGCTCCCCTGCCGGGCTCAACGCCATCATCTACGATCTTCTTGCCCCGGGGTACCATACCGGGCCCACCATGTACCCGTAGACGGTGCATCCCCTCCTCGAATCAGGTATATGATGCTGCTCAAGAACCAAGAAAACTCATGGTGAATAGCACACACTTCACATCATGAGAAAACCGCAGCTTTACTTTTTAAAGTAATAGTAAGTTATGAAATTATTGCGGTTTTCCCCAAAATCCAGAAATCTCATAGAAAATCCGAAATCCAAAGAATCATGAGTAAATAAATAATGAGTATCGGCATAAGCCCACAATACTGCATGATATTAAGAATATGTAAATGCATGAAGTGTCTAAGTAATATATGAAATGTTTAAACTAGCACATGAGAGTAATCGTACAATATTATGTTGGAGCTATCATTTAGCTGATTATATCAATAACAATAATATGTTCTAAAGTGTACGTGACATGGCAATTACCGATGATGATGTGTGTGAGCCGGCAAATAAGTATACGTGGAACATGCACATCATTGGTAATGGTGCTGGTGTCCTAACAGGCAGGATTTCATATTAGCAAGGAAACATAAGTATGAACATGAATATAACGGTGAATATATAATAAACACACAATTTAGAGTATACATACTAATTACGAGTCATACAGTTTGTTAATTGAAAAACAACACGAATCATGGTTTTTAGAAAAGTAGGGGCTACGGGGTTTTTAAGAAAAAATATGTGCTTTGAAAAATCCGTAGTATCCCTCAGGCTATCTTTTAAAACTGCACACGATTCGTTAGTTTTGAAAATAAGTATGACTCGAGCCTAAACTAACACCTACATAACCAACTAAGAGACTAAACTAAAGAGACTAGTCGAAAGGTAAGAAGAATCCTCCTAAATTCTGAGCCGATATCTCTAGTAGTCGGCGTTCCATCCTCAATGGCGTCACATATTTGGTACGACTTCCTCGAGTCAAGAGTGCAGATCAATCATCATATCTATACTTCGTACAGTAAAATCCATCGTATGGCATCCCAAAATTGGGGTACGGGTCAACTATCACATATACATCATCGTTCGTAGTATCATTAACAAACAAATATCATGATCAAGGGTACTATACTACAATTGCATACATTCCAATATCATCAAACATATATCTTCATCTGTGTGAATACACATCACCAAATGATACATTAAAATATCATGTCATATATCATACTGTGATTAAGTCACATATTACAGTCTGTGTTCTATTCTAGAGACTCATACATTTCAATGTCATCAACAAATTTTATCGTTTATATATAAATATATTATATATTTCATTGCCCAACGACCCACTAATATCATAACACATCTCATGTCATAACTCGATCTATATCCAATATCTCACGGCATCATGCCCAGTCATATCGGCTCACCCCCATGTATCATATAACATTTTCATATCCCGTGTATATGTTATATTTATATATAGAAACCTAGACATATTCATATATATATATATATATATATATATATATATATATACACACACCATGTCAAGTGTATGGGTGTATGCGTGTGTGTGTGTCTACATGAAACCTACGAATTGTCTCCAAGATAATCATCCTTGGGTTAAATCTTTCTAATTCAATCTAATCCTACTTAAAGTTTTCAATAGTACCCTACTAGTCAAGAATCCAAGGTCACGTCCGACTCATAATAATAATATGTAATAACCTTATACTACGTTTGCGGGGGTGCTATACGCCATCCACCCGAGTTCCTCCGTGGATATTCATCTACTCACCTGCATCCTTACATACCGAAGTTGATGTCGTCATGCTCTTCCCGTCTCTCGAAATCCACGTGAGGGTGCCTATATATAAACATATGGTATCGTAAATCAAAATTACGAAAGAAAACTAAAATGGCATATGAAAACCAAAACGGCATGCGGATTGCTTATAGGTTAGAACCTACGGACTACGCATGCAAGAAGAACCAAATAACCCTCGACATCGGCGTACGAACGCCAATCGATATAGACAAAACACAAATACCAAAGTTCAAGTTATAATAAAAATCACGAAATCAAAACAGAATCTCAGAAAACATGCTCCAGATTTTGCCAAGGTGAAATTAGCAAATTTTGCATAAGGGAAAGGTCTAATTTATAACAAATGGAGCCATGAACCAAACAAGGAGGAAAATCACCCCACCATGGCCACAATTTGCGGCCAGGAACATTAAATTTGCGGCCTTGGTTTGGGGTTAGGGGCTCGGGTCTTCATGGAGTGATCCATATCACCTGCACATCTCTTAGTCTTCGCTAAATAATTTTCCAGGTCCCCGAGTCACTCCAGATTCCTAAATACCATCTGAATTCTCAAAATTTTCCGATGTCGGGGTATCTAAGTTTTTGAATTAGGGGTTAACTCTAAGGTTTTGGTCTTTAATCAAACGCCACAGGGGTTTTGGTCACTACTAAGCCTCAATTTCACTCCACAACTCAAAATTTCCTCAAAACCCTAACCTGAAATTTTCAAAGTTTTATAAACTACACCATATCGAGTCTAAACTTAATTATATGTTAAAAGAAATGGAATACTATTCTATTGGTGCAATAATTATCTCATTTGGCAACTCAAGAATTTTCTTGAGTTGCCCAAGATCCTCAAAGTCTTGACTTGATCACACCCTCAAGCCTGTAGTAAGCTAGGCATTAATTTTTGTGAAGGGAAGAAGGTGTTTTAATGTGTTTTTAGTGGTGAAGTGAGGAGGTAGAGGGGTGGAGAGAGGAGGGAAACCATGGTTAGAAGAGGCAAAAGAAAAATGATGAAGAGATGGAGAAAGAAATGGGAGCATTGGTCAAAGGTCTAGGAATTTCTAGAGCTCTCTCTCTCTCTCATTCTCTCATCTTTTCTTTATTCTTTTATTTATCTTTTCTTTTCTTCTCTTTTCTTTTTAACTAAATAAAAACACAATAAACCATACAATTTAAATAAGCCATGGTCACAAATATGAAACAAGTGTTTATAATATATCATGGTGCATGTCATGCACAAAACCGGATTAATGCAAGATTGGTGAAATTTAATCAAGATTGGCATTTAATCTATTTACAAATAAGTATTTTGAAAATCAATAAGTACTCATATCATATGAACACCAATATTTCAATAATTCTTATAATTTCCCAATTATTTTCCAAATTATCAGTATATAATTATACCAATTTATTAAAATATTCATAATATTTATTATTTAATTATAAAAAGTCACAAAAATAATATTTTATTTTTCTAAAATGTTACAAAATCCAGTTGGCTTTCTAGAATTATCGAACTTGAATTATCGGATTGTGATTCATCAACACTAGCTAAACTTAAAGGATGAATAGAAGAAGCAGAGAAAGTGGAAGATGAAATGGGTAAACAAATTGGTGTATCGAGTATCGCTGAACCAGATGTGGGAAATGAAGGCTGAATTTTGGTCTTCCTTTCGGTTATACAATTATCATCAACTTCAAGACGCATATGGGGTTCGGGAAGAATAGTTAAAGGCTCAAGATGATGACCACACAGGAATAAAAGGATCGGATGAATTGGTGGGACAAATTCATCCAAAATTTCAGGTTCATCATCCAACATATCCCCAACGTCAATCTCATTCAAGTGAAGGTTGAAAATCTCAGGCATCTTATCTAAAGTATGGTTTTCAATAAATTTCGGTTCCATAGTGAAGGTATAGAGATCATAAAGATTGGGTATGGTTTCACTTGAAATGGACCCCTCACAATCGGATAAATCAAACACTACAAAGTTACACAACTTATCAGACATTCTATCTTCAATTGCTGAATCATTTGTTGTACTCGATAGATCTATAAAACTGGAGTTGTGGATTTCAATTTGTGCTGGGGAGGTTTGATTTGGAAGGGTGTACCACTCTCTCTCACTACCCGAATTCTCAATTTGTCCGATGGCCGTATCATACATTGAAAATTTTTGAGCTGGGTCGAAACTAGTTGATTGTCCTTTTCGTTTATTGAGGACAGCCATGGACTCCTTCAATTCCTTTCTGATGCGGCCCGTCACTACCGCATATTCTTCCACGGTCCGTTCATGACTAGACATGGGTCGGTATGGGGTTTCAGCATAAGATTGAAATTCTTGTGGATAAGTAAAACTCCCAAATGACTGATTAGAATTAATGTCTAGAGAAGGTGTAAAAGTCGGGTAGGATTGATAGAAATTGAATGGTTATGAAAATTGGGAAGGAGTAGGATCAACATTATGATAAGAAGAATATTGATATTGATTGGTGGGTTGGAAACTTTCGATAGACATCATATACGCCACAAACCGAGTCTTAAAATCTTCTTTAGAAAGTGGTGGTGTTTGTTGTTCTAATGGTTTGATTGGATTGAAACATTGGCCGTTAGCCCATACTATATGCTCAGCGATGGACATGCGTTTAGGAGTTTCTTCACTCGGAGTATGAACACAAAATGGTGTAGAATTAGGATGTGGTTGATAGGACCTGGATTGAGGTGGCCAACTGTTTCTATCTGCTTGTTCTATCCGATCTCTTAAGGACATGGGAGAGTCGGATGGTATACCGAAACGATTATGAAAATAAGAAATATCTGGTTATGGATAGCAAAGCTCGTAAAGAGTTCGTCTATTTGGGTTACCCATTATAAGAAGAAAAGAGGAGGGAGAGTAAAAAAAAGGAAAAAAAAATTAAGGTCTAGTTGGAATGTTTTGCTTTTAAAAGTGGGACTTGGGGGGTGACTCACAAAATCACAAAAATGCACAAACAACCCTATAATTAAGGTTACCTAGGTCAAGCACTAGACCGCTCCTAGACTTCCAAAGGACAAATCGCAGGATCAATCCTCTACCACCTCTTTATCTCTCTTGTTGTCAGGTAAGTGTGAGGTATCCTCTATACGAATCACCGAAATAGCGGGCTTAATTAAGTAACCATTACCTTAGGCATACTTGCCTAGATACCACAAAAGAACTGCGGATAAGTAGTAGATTACCCACGACCTTCCTTTGTCCTAAATGAGTAACCCTACTAGATCTGGGATTCATGGAATTTTATATTGCTTTCTTTAAATCGGTCTTAAGAAATGATTTGTCCCTACTAGTCTCGAACGAATCTCAGCCACCTGAATCTCAGCCACCCTTTGACTTGTCGAATGATTTACTCATCGACCTGAACTATTTCTCAGCCACTCTACCTAGACAAAGTCAAAAGGTCGTGGGTAATCTCAGCCGCTCTGCAGATCTAGTAGAGTTACTAATCCACCTGAGAGATACTACGGTTTTCTCATAGACGATGGGAACGAAGATTGCACCATGGAAGATTATGACCCAACTAGTTTCTAGCAGGCCATCATGAGTGAGGACTCTGTGAAATGGCTGGATGTTATACGATCTGAGATGGAATTCATGTACACCAAAAAAGTATAGACTTTGAAAGTTGCCCTTGAAGGGGTAAAACCTATCGGGAGCTAGTGGATGTTGAGAAGATAATTGGTGTTGAAAGAAAAGTTGATACTTTCAAATCTAGACTTGTAGAAAAAAGTTTTCGTGAACGACCAGATGTGGATTATGATGAAACCTTTTCTCTAGTGGCTATTCTTAAGTCTATAAGGATCCTACACGCCATCGTTGCACACCATGACTACGAAATCTGGCTGTTGGACGTCAAGACCGCTTTTCTAAATGGTGATTTATAAGAGAGTGAGTACATGACACAACCATAGGGCTTCGTAGATAGTAGGAGCAGCGGAAAGGTGTGCAAGCTGCTTAAATCAATCTATGGATTAAAGAAGCCATCTTGGAGTTGGAACACCTATTCTAATGTGGCAGTCAAAGTGTTTGACTTCATCAAAAATGCAGATGAACCTTGTATATACAAGAAGTTTGTAGAGAGTAAGGTTGTCTTCCTCGTATTTTACGTAGATGACATACTCATGATAGGAAACGGTGTTCCTATGCTACACTCAGTCAAGCTCTTATTATTACACAGGTTCTCTATGAAAGATCTGGTTGATGCCTCATATATCCTGGGATTGAGATCTATAGAGATAGATCTAAGCGGATGTATCATACACACTAGGTGTAGTGAGTAGGTGTCAATCAGATTCTGGGGAAAAGCACTGGGCAGCTGTGAAGAACGTTCTTAAGTACTTGAGAAAGACTAAAGAATTTTTCTTGGTGTATGATAACGGTGAATTCCATGTTGAGTCCATTACCGATTCGAGCTTCCAGAGTGATAAGAATGACAGTAAGTCGGTCTCGGGTTTTGTATTTACCTTCATTGGAGGGACGGTATGTTGGAAGAGTTCCAAGCTAGATACCGTAGCAGACTCAACGATGAAGGCTGAATACATCACTACCAATAATATTGTGAAAGAGGCTATCTGGACGAACAAGTTCATGAGATAAACTTGGTGAGGTTCCTACCATTACGCATCCAATACTTGAGTACTATGTTAACGATGGAGCTGTGGCTTTGGCCAAGGAACCCCGATCCCATCAGTGATCCTGAAATATTCTTAGGAGGTATCACCTGATCAGAGAGATAGTTGATCTCCGAGAGATCGAGGTCGGGAGAGTTGACACGAAGAATAACAAGACGGACCTACGCAAGAAGGCCATTTGAGAGACTTTTTGGGATGTTGGGTATGAAATACTACAACAACTGGCCTTAGTGCAAGTGGGAGATCGTTAGTTATATATATGCCTTAGAGGCCATTATTGTACATGATTATATATTATAGTGGATGCATGGAGATATATAGAGAGGACTTTCTTGCTCGACATGATAGTATTCTATCTGGTTGCTCTTTATCTTAACATGTACACTTGTATCATTATACATTCTCTCTATTACATGTTGATAAAGCCCTTAGGATGTGTACTTGACTACCAGGACTATGATGCAGATCATACTAGTAGGGCCAGGGTAGTCCATAAGTACATCCTTTAATTGTTCCTAGTCGAAGGAGTTTCGAAATAGGGCATCGATATTCCAGAGTAGACTAGTGTGTACGTTTCTTGACCCTGTATGGGGCGATGGTTGATCCCATAGCCATTGGTGTTTGACATCAAAGATTATACACATGTGCTCATTAGAGAATGGGTACACTGAACAGGACTCGCCGAGAACTCCTAGATGGTATTATACCTATCGTCAGATAGCAGTTCTCTGGTGACACTGGTACAGGTTAGTCTGTAGACCCGAGATCGTCATAGAACCTTGTGTGATTCCCACTGTGCTTTGATTTCCTCCCTACCACGCTCAAGAGAATCATGTAAACAGGTGGATTTTGGGTACAGTCCCGAGTCACATGGAGGCAATAAGCGATAATAGGGGTTTCGTCTCTCCCGGTATTGGGAGTTGATGTTGCGCTATGTCAATTGGCTATAACAGGAAGTTCCTGCCCAGGGCTGATGATGAGATTTACTGGTAAGTGTTATCAGTAGTTTCTCGACCCGTTATGAGCCTCACATCGGCATGACTTGTCAAATTATTGGGGTCTGACGTTTACCACCCCCCAGACTCGATATGCAACATATCAGACGAAGAGACCGGACTGTACGGTAGTGTTACTTACTGGATTCATGGGTGTTTGGACAAGCTTGTTTGTTGATTTTCTGATCGCTCAATACCTGGGTAGTCGTTACGTCCAGCTAGTACCGCCGACGACTTATGGGTGACTGATATGATCATTATCTACTGCTGGCGTATTGACGAGTGTTTAGAATCCTACACAGAGGTTTCCTGGCTCAAGCGAAATGAAGTAGGGCACATATGTGATATGTACGGGACCAAGATTAATCCGTGTATGTGATACAATATTCTAATCTCACGATATAGGTTATATGTGATATAACTGGATTATTGAATCAAGTGTTGATTCAATAATTTGTTATATGTATATTTATATATATATATATATATAAATGATATTAATCAGTTGTATGTAATATAGCTGGATTATTAAATCAAATGTTGATTTAATAATTTAATATATAATTGTATATTTGATATATTAATATATATATTAACGAATATTAGCTCACTTTTGATTTTCCTTTCTACAAATACATTTAAATATATGTGAGATATATTAATGTATTTACTATTGTGTCATGCTAGATGATACATTGGACATGGGTGTATGAGACTCATACCAAACTAAAGATTATTTGGGTGATTTAATTATTAAGGGATAAACAAAATTAGGTGGAAAATGTCAAGGCGTAAGATGCTTGTGGAAGCATGTAGAAGTCTTTCCTTAGTCCACTAAATTTGTTTTACTCTACATATTTATTAACCCAACCATTATTTTTAGCCATGGTTAACTCTCTGCTAATATCTCTTGAGATATTTTCTCACCCAAGGGTTCACATTAGTAGCTCATCTTCTTCATCGCCTTCTTTTCTCTCTAGGTTTGGGTGAGGTGAGAAAAAAAAGAGAAAAATATTTCTAAAGTGAGCAAAATACCTACTTCATCAATCTATACCAAACTAGCCATTTAGTATAGGTTGTTTACTTCACCAATTCCTCAATTAGTGAAGAGATAGCTTGAGTTAGAGATTCCTCAAGGTAGATCATCTTCGGCCTCGAAGATCTTTAAGCAAGCTCGTTCCTTTCGCCTAGTGGAGCCTAAGAAGAGTTCGGGGACCACTACTTGGAGCTAAGGGACTACTACACGGAGCATTAGAAGTAAAGGACCGGTCTACAAAAGCTGTATTCCTTGTTCATTTAGTACGAAGCTTGTTTACTAGTTTAAAAACCCTAATTCTCTAGTTCGATTCTAGGATAGCATGCAATAGCACACTAGATTTTTTAAAATTGTATACTTGATGCTTCTAAAAACCTAGTAGTGGTGCTAAAGAATGCTTTCATTAACTTGCTTCCATATTCTGTTTATGAGCAATTAGGGATAGAATAGTTAAAACCTATATATTGCACTCTCCAGATAGCCGATCAATCTATCACCCAATCTCGAGGTGAGCTAGAGGACGTGTTAATCAAAGTCGGAAAATTTATATTCCTTGTGGACTTTATAGTTATAGATACAGAGTCTGCAGTGAACCCACAGAACCAAATTCCGATGATCCTAGGTCGACCTTTCCTAGCAATGTCAAACACGATAAACAATTATCGTAACGGTTCTATGAACCTATCCTTCGGAAAGATGACAATTGAGCTTAATATCTACAAGCTAGGAAGTCAACCATCAGAACCCTATGCTCATGCGTGCTCTGTCGAAAAGATAGCTTTCGTCAGTTGCGAATTAGAGGACCTTCATGATACTAATCCTACTATTTATTATACACGTGAAGACCCTTCTATAGACAAGTACACACCTAAGTATGAACCCTTTAACTTGTCGAATGATTTAGTCTAGCTATCCAAGTTTCATAACTGCCTTTCCGATGAGACTATTATTCGGAATATCGATGGAAGTTTTGTAGACATTTTTGGTGATGAACTCGCATTCCTTGAAGATATGGGAGTTGTGACATCTAAAGAAGTTGAACCGCCACCCCTTTTTCTTATCAAAAAAAGAATGCGAGTAGTGCACCATCACCTTTTTTTCTTTACCATCTGAGACGTAAACCTAATAGATTACGCGTCTTATCTCCCCACTTCTTTAAATCTCTGATTTTCCACCAACTATATTGTTACATCGATAAAATATTCGAATGGTTGGTATTGATTTTTGGTCTTTGTAAAACTTTTCATAGACCAATAAGTTTACCCCCCTCATAATTTTAAATGCTTAATACTATTTTACCCAAGTATGGGGGGGGGGACAATATTTTGTCTCTTGAAACAAAATAATATTTTATAAAATTGAGAGCCAAAAATAAGTTTGGGAGAGGATTTTACTGTCATTAATTCTTATCCCCGTTACTATCTTTTCCTCTCAAGTCTATAGGATTTTAAACTTAAGAGATGACATCAGTGAGGACACTCTGCAAATAGGTTTGGGGGAGGTTTGTGCTTATTCACGCATCATTTTCTGCATTATACTAAATAAAAGCACAATTTTTTTTATAATAAAAGATTAAAAAGTGAAAAATTACTTATGAAAGATAGGAAATGTTTAAGAAAAACAAGAAAATTAGATGTTTTATAACGAAGCTAGTAATAGGTAATCATGAGCTATTGTGCCAAGGGTTAGTAAGATAAAGGGAATCACCAATCCGAGGATAGAATTGACTCTGAAAAATAGTCTCTATGCTTGAATCCAAATATCTGAACGTTGATACCCTATTATACGAACCTGCACACATCTTGAAACTTGGGATAGTAGAGGATAACTTGAAATGCTTTTGTCTAAAAGCCTTAGTATGAAAGAAAATAAATATATAAATGAAAAAAATGGTGAAGAAAAATGAACACTGGTTTTGTAATTGCATAAGGCAGTATAAAAAAATATAGTGAGGGTGTTTTATCACCTAGTGCCTTAGACCAACTGGTTTGGGAGCCACTGCTAAGCCTTAGGTGTTGCAAAATGAGGAAATTGCTAATTAAGCCCAAATAAGTGAGCACATTTGGTAATCGGTCGGTTAGTACCTCAAGAAGTATTAACGGTCGCATGAAAAATGTGTGAGCAATTCCATCTAAAATATTAACCGAATAAAAAGTACTAAGGAAGATAGACAAGAGTATGCAAGCTTAAATTGAATTCTCTAAGTGTAGGGATGTCTTTTACACACACGTAAGGGTATATGATCGATATTTGGAGGAAAGATAGGGAGGAAGACTAAAGATGATGTTTTATTGAGGGATGATGTGATTGCTGACATCTTTTCATGACCATCAAGATAGGATTCATGGCAATTGAAAAGCTGGTATAGTTTGGAACACTTCTTTTCAAGTTCTTCCATTTATATGTTCTTTATCTTTGTGTGTAATTTTCATCGTCTTTCTTTTGTTATGGGATTTTTTGGGTGTTATCCGCTGAAAACCCTCAGGAGACAACACTCCTCCTACTGGGACACCTAGAGATTTAAAGGATTGTTGCACGTGCTAAGCGCAATCGTATAGCCTATGAAAGTGTGCTAGGTTTTTCTTTTCCTTTTTCTCCCTCTCTTGAATAACTAGTTTGCTCAGGACGATCAAAGTTAAGTTTGGGGTTATTTGTTCAGTCGAAAATATTGCATATTTGATGGAACATTTTCCTTACTTTTGTTAAGTACTTAAATGTGTTTATTGTAATTAGGGAATATATGTGGGTTAATATGCAAAATACTCTTTATCATATGTTTATATATTATAATTAATATTATGAAGGAAAATATATCCATATAATATTTATATGATATTTTGATAATTTAAATATGCATATCATATCAAATAAACCTAATCAATATTCTCAAAATAGCATATCATACTAATGGTAAGGATAATATCTCAAAATAAATAACAAATATTACTAATACAATGAATTGAGATATTGTGTAGATATGAGCTCAGGTGTGGAGATCGAGATATTCAAGATGTTGGGAAGAAAATCTGCCAATAAAGTTGAATAAAATCATAAACGCCGAGACTCAAAGGAAGATATAAAGAATCCAGGCATCACAACAATCTCCATGTGTCGACATGAGGCAGCACCAGAATTTTGAAGGCCTGGTCCCACCGTACCGCCGCCCAACCGCGGCCAAATCCCTATATATGGGGCGGATCAGCGGCCCTCTGATGGCCATAGGATCTGAGATTTTGTGAGTATGATCGTATCATCAAATAACAATACATTGGATCTAGGGTTTCTGCTTCTAGGGCCATTTAAAGTACCGAGAGCTTCAGATGAAAATTATCTCGAAATTGATCACTAAAATCATCACCTTATAGATCACTGACAAGATCAAGAGATCCAAGACAGGTCCACGAATCGACGTGATCAATCGACGCATCATCTACTTCCTACGAGACAGAGATCGAGAGCATAAACTTAGGTTCTTGTACTCTAAATTCAACGGATTTGTAAATGACAGTTGATTAATAAAAAGGTAGATTTTTAGTTTAATTCTTTGCATTTTACTTTCTGCATTAATTTCTGCATCTTACATTATGATCTCATTCTTCATCCTTTCTTCTCCAACCATGCATGAGTAATTCCTAGCTTGCTAGGGTTTGTAGGCTAGGGTAGATCAATGGATGATAAAATCTCTTAACTCCTTTTATATCTTTTAAAGTTTATAAACATTAGCAAAATAAATGTTAACATCCTTATCGGTCACGCTACCAATTTATTGATAGTCTCGACCGCGATTTGAGATTAGATTAATACTAGTTTTTTTAGGGGCTAGACATGAACAGAGATCAATGCAAGGACAAGGGTTAGGAGTGGAGAAACCCTAGTTTCATCCAAAAGAACCCTAATCCATATTCACCACTATCGATCTAGTTTTAAACTATTAAAAGATGAAAGGAGTCATTTTTATTAGTCATCCATTACCACTAAGTCATATGAACCCTACAAGCCTCTTCTTCATAAAATTTACATCCGTATATTGTAGATCTAGAACAAACCATCCATATTTCAATCAGCCAGTCTAAAGCAAGATAATGCTTCGACGTTTCCTTGAGGACGACCCGTACTCATCTCGGCTAGCTACTAGCGACACAATTATTGATTGCGGTTACTTTATTCACAACACACTTTTCCAAATCTAGAATTAATCAGTAAGCTACATCCGGTTTGGTGCATTACATTGAGAATATGATAGACCCAACTACAGAAACATAGGGTATCATATTCATGCGAGCTCTTTCTAAATCAGTCATGGGAGACATCTCTTTAGAGAGAGTTATTCCTGAACAAGCGGGTAAATTACCACGCTTAGAATCTTCTATACTAAACCTCTTTAGTATGGTGTCTATGTACCTGAATTGGGACAATCTGTCACGACCCGAAGGTACGGAATGCAACCGGCACTTAAATTACGAAACGTCTAAAGGCGTAACGTAATCTAAGTAAGCCGAAGCCCAGAAATATAAACCATTTAAAAGAAGAAGTAATGGAAAACATGTTTTAAAAACAACATCAAATTTCTAAAAAATTTCGGCAGAGTCTCCTTTGTAAAAACTGGCCCTAAACGGGTACAAACAAGAATGTATATACATAACAAATAATAAAAAGGCATCCCAAAGCGGGAGTTAGCCCTTTGCCAATTGGTGGTTACAACCACACAAGCAATATAATATACAATGCCGAAGGGCGAGGAACAAAACTCAAAGAAAACCATCAAAACCACCATAAAAACATCATAATACAAGCGTGACTCTAAGGTTAAAAGAATAAGCAACTGGTCTTCTAAATTTATCAAGTAATGCAAGTCTGGTTGATAGAGCTTACTAGATACAAATGAAATAATAAAGTACAACGGCGGTCCCGATACAAGTGAACCAACCTACCAAGCAATCACCCTGAATGAAGTGTTGTACCAGCAAGCCGCCAAGGAAACCTGTACAACTAAACCTGTAAGAAAATTTGGCACAACGGGGTTAAGTTGCCAACTCATGAGTAGAAGACATCTGCGAGTAGAAATCGCATGCACAACGCTCTCCTAGGTCATATAATATACTCAACATAACCCTAGACATCTAATAGTGATAGGGTAATAGGCTATGCATTAGTGTAACACGCAGTGCTCGTGTCAGTGTCACTAAGTAGCAATATGCCATATGTATGCGTATGATGTATGAATGCATCATGAATGAACCAATCCGCCAAGAAATCTGGATAATCTGATATAAGAAAATATGTATTTTTTGTTGGTTGTATGTATGCCCTAGAGGCCAGTATTGTACAGATGATGTATATTATATTGGATACTTGGACATATATAGAGATGACTTTGTTGCTCGATATGATAGTATGCTATCTAGTTGCTCTTTATCTTAACATGTATACTAGTCTCTTTATACTGTCTTATAGTTACATGTTGGTAAAGCCCTTAGGATGTGTACTTGACTACCTGGACTATGATGAGGATCATACTAGTAGGGACATGGTAGTCCATAAGTACATCCTTCTGTTGGAGATAGTGCCCTCAGAGTCAATTATTGGATCACAGGCACGTGATTGCAATGATTGAGGGAGGACCTATCCCGGTAGGACAGTCTTACTCGAGATGATAGTATGCTATCTTGTTTACCTTTGTCATCGCGTACTGCTTTAGGTGACCTGACAGGTCGCTATTGCACGTTGATAGAGCCCTTAAGATTCTTGCATGACTGCCAGCAGTATGAGGGCGATCATATAAGTGAGAGCTGGAGTCTATAAGCACATCCTTAAAAGGTCCCTAGTCGTGGGAGTTTCGAGACAGGGCATCGATTCTCCAGAGTAGACTAGTGTATACAGTCGAGACCCCGACGAGGGGCGGTGGCCGGTCTCACAAGCCACTGGTGTCAGTTGGTTCACCTAAGATGTATACAGGTGCTCATTGGGTTATGAGTACACCGGACAGGACTCGCCAGGAACATGCTAGTTGGTCTTATACCTGACGTCAGATAGCAGTTCCCAGGTGACATGTGTACAGGTTAGTTCATCGACCTGGGGATTGTCATTTGTCTTGTGTGAGTTCCCTCTGTGCTTTGATTACTACCCTACCACGGCTCAAAGGAGTCGTACAAACAGGTTTTTAGTTAGGTACAGTCCCGAGCCACATGGAGGCAGTGAGCGGATCTTTAGGGGTTCGTCTCTCCCGGTATTGGGGTGAGATCGCGCTGTGTCTAGGAGAGCCATTACACGAAGTCCTTGGCCAAGGCAGGAGATTTACTGGTAGGTATTCCAGTAGTATCTCAGGGTGTTCTGGGCTACACTCCGACACGACTTGTACCGCTTTTGGGGGTCTGACTTTTACCAACCCCCTAGGCCCGACATGCGATGCTCATAGACGAACGGACCGGACTGTACGGATATTTTCAGTGACAGGCTCAGTACGGTGTCAGGATGAGTTCGCTCATCGACGTCCCTTTTGGTCAATAGCTGGTGGCCCGTCACGTATTGGCTTATACCTCTGACGTGCTAGTGGTTAAATCCACAGCCATAGTATTGACGAGTCTTTAGAGTCCACCACACTTACAGTTACTCAAGCTTTTGGGCAAAACGATGTAGAGGCCGTATGGAGAGATGGCAGGGTCCAATCAGATACGTGCGGTATTGCACGGATCATGATCGGACGGTTAGTACTAGAGGCCGTATGCATATATGGCAGGGTTCGATCAGAAACGTGCGGTATTGCACGGATCAGGATCGGACGGATATTACTAGCCGGCTTTGGTTTAAGCCGGATCCTAGTATAGTACAGTGTGGATTTTGTCTCATTGCATTTGTATCCGGTCGGAATACAGATGCGGGTGTGTATGCACAGTATCGGGGTTTTCCTGTAATTTATTACGGGACCAGTTTTCTGGAGTTGCCAGTTTGCATTCCGTTCCGGCCGGTTTTCCATTGTTCTTTCCCGGCCGGACTTTTTCGATGGAGGGTGTTATTTGCAAGTTTGCAAATAACATTTTGTGGAGGGGTTTCTTGCACTTGTGGCATTATGATAAGCTAAGCATCTTTGCTTTTTCATGATGGTTTTGCTTTTTGAGATTAGATGAGATTTGAAATGAAATTGACATTGTTATCATTTCTTTTTGGCTATGGTCACCCCTTGCTTTTACTACCATTACCTCCCTTCATGGTTTTTGCAATTTTTGATTCCCTCCACCATTCTTCTAAAGAAGGCCGGCCACTTCATTGAGGGAGAATGAGAGAGTTTCATTTTTGGAGTGTGGCATTTTTGATCTCATTTCAAGCTAGGAAAAATGCAAGCACCATTTTTCTTATCTTGAATCCTCCATCATCTTCAAAGGCAACGAAACCCTAAATGAGACATAGCCTCTGCACTACACATTCTACAGCAAATCTTGGACGCGTCGGCCAGCCAACTTCGCGCCCGAGTAGCCTCGGTATTGAGGTGGGAGCCCGTAAAAGACGCAGGCGATGTGGTGCCCTTCCGGCGAGGAGGCGACGATATGGAGACAGGACTTTCCGCAGGAGATCGGGACGATGACGAGAAGACCGGAGGACTCGGATCACTCGGTATATCTCTAACCCGTCTTGTAGTTAGCTAGAACTAGTTTAATGGTCCGATCCGGGTGTTTAGTCCGCGGCGGTGCCGGTTTGCTAAGTTCGCAAAATTAAAGTTTATCACCGCTTCCGCATTTGGCCGTCGGATTGACGGCCGGGGCGCCGCCGTGCACTTACAGTGGTATCAGAGACTCGCCATTAACTTCGTCTAGCTTTGCCTAATGTGTTTTACGTTTCCGATCGAACAAAATCCCGAAACCTTGTTTTCAAGCACTATCAGTTTCTGTCGAAATTTTTTGGAGTCCAAAAATTTTTCAGGTTGTCTCAGAATGATGTGCGGGGAGTTCTGAGAACACTGGAAAAATATGATGACACGATCCCTCCGTACGACCGCGGAACCGCGGCCATAACCCCTCTTTGGCCGTGGTTCCGCCGCAGGAATGTGGGTTCATGTCATCATTTCTTGGCAGTGGGCTTGTGGGCTGAAAATAGGGGTTTTGGAATAATAATATTGGGCCCAGAATTTCTTGATCTGCTACAGTAATGCTTGGGGGCCCACTTGTTAAAATTTGATTGATCGGATATTTGAAGCACATTATTTCACAGTATTTACATTATATCTACGACCGTGAATGTCACTTGATCGGTAAATCCAGTCTAACTGCTATAGCCCGGTTAGACGGATTTGCGAACGTGACCTTCACGTTGATGTTTTATGATTTTGCTGTGATGTTGCGGATCGGTCGTGGAGGATAGCCTGGATGCAATGCTAGTACAGTTTCTGTTGTATTATGTACATTTGATATTGCGGGGCGAGCGTCCGACATGTGGACTGCCGTCACTGCCTGTTTGTATTATTATTTTGGGGCACGACCAGGTTGCGGTCGATGTACCCGTTGTATGTATATTTTACTTTCTGTACTAGGATTGCCCCACGGTGGGGTGCATGGATAGCCGGGTTCTGGAGGGCAACAAGCCCGCATCTCATGGCATTGGGACGGTGGGGGCTTCACTCTAGAATTGGCGGGCTATTCGCCGCACTCGTAGGGGGTACAGGTTGACCCAGGAGGGGTGCCCAAGTTACCGGATTCCGTGAAGTGCTGGGTGGTCCATTCACGGTGCTGAAGGGGGCTGCCTCGCTTCAGGTTTTGGCGGGTAACTTGCCGCGCCCGTAGGGGTCTAGTATTTCATTGCACAGGCTATCCACACGACCAGGGGAACGTCGGGTTTCTGCAGTGGCTCTGTGAAACCCGGGGATCCCAGATATCTGTATTATTCTGTGATGCTGTACATTTCTGTGATGTTGCATTTTATCATGCCTTGAGCGAATATAATATATTGGTATATATATATTAGTAGATGTTGTATATGTTTTACATCCGCGCTAGTCCAGTCCCCGCTCTGTCGTTAGTTAGCTAACCTAACGGGTAATGACGGGACCCACTGGCGAATGCGAATGGCATACACGTTCATCAGTATATTTTCGTTCTTTATGGTGTGATCAATTGATGGGACTGCGTTGATTCGGATCAATGCAAGTTAAAACAAACCTATTATGATGTTGTTGGAACACTTTTCAAAAAGCTGTTATTGCAAGGACGTTCACTTTTGTTTTGCATCGTGGTATTCATTTGGAATATCCTGCTCCTCAGTCGACGAGGCAAGGGCCGAGATCCCTTCACCGGGAGTGACCCCTTGGACAGAAGTTTGCGTCGGGGCATTAACTTCACTATAGCCGATTACTTTTGCTTTGCATCATGGTATTCATTTGGAATATCCTGCACCCCATTCTACGGGGAAAGAGCCGAGATCCCTTCACCGGGAGTGACCTCTTTAGTAAAGGTTTTCGTCACTATATTTTCTAAAAAGCTATCAGTTCCTTCAACGATATCAAGTTCATTACGTTAAAGGTTTTCGCCAGAAACCATTCGTAGTCCCTCCGTCGTTTCATATGGGTAGTCAATAGTATTCAAGCTGTGTTTGTTGGCCAAAGTCAAGGCACAGTGTTTGGTAGCTGTTGGTTATTCATATGCAGCATAGATAGATGCGTTGGTTTGGGGCAGTCGTATAGCCTTGTTGGCCAAAGTCAAGGGCTTGTACGGGTGGGCTCAAATTAACCTGGAGAATGACGGGTAGAACTTGACATGTGACTTATGATTTGTTGGCCAAAGTCAAGGTCATAAGAGCATGGGGTGAAAATCACATCGGGAGTTTCAAAAGAACTGAAACTTGCCAGATATGCGCATACCTTCTGGAGTGTGATGACGTGAGCGGATTCCGTCACATTATCATGCGATGAGAGTTGGATCCCGATTCCCACTGATGAGTTGGTTTACTCCTCGGGTGACCCCGACTAATTCTTCTTTCAGGTTTGGAGGAGAATTTGAGGTACAGTGGGAGGTTTCCAGATTAGATAAAGTGATAACCATTCTGATCTAGGTTAGAGTGCACGCTGAGTGTTTCTTTTCTCTGTCTCTGGCAGCGACCATTGACCCGACCCTAAGACTATGACTCAGTGACCAAGTTGACCGAACCTTCTTAATACTGGCTTTTGGATTGTCAGAGTTGCAGACCTCATTGCCACTCCTACTTTTACCCCTTTCTCCAGGACACCCCGTATTACTGCGAACGTCCACTTCCATTGGACAAAACCATCGTATGGTTAGATACGAACTCGAAGGAATTCGAGGATGGTTTCCGGTTCTGGAGAAAACGGATAAGGTTTATTCAGTTGTCTTTTCCTTTTTGCCTTCTCTCAAGTTATGAGTACTCCTTAGTTTAGGAGATAGTACACCTATTACGCAAATTGGATAGTCTTCTTCCAAACCTTAGGCTGGTGCCAAACAGTGGGGAATGAAGAAAACCAATTAGCATAACGACGGTGTGCAGAAGGTATTAAGATTAAGACAAAGCAAGGGATTAGTAAGAGGGCAAAGTAAATTGCGACTGATATTCACGACCAAACCAAGTATTTCTTCGTCAATCCTAAAATCACCTTTGTATTTCTCCAGGACACTCCATATCACTACGAAGATCCACAGTTTATTGGATACTCCATCGTATGGTTATATACGAACTCGAAAGGAACTTGTTCCAGTTCGGGGATGGATTCTGGTCCAGGAGAAATAGGAATAAGGTTTATTCGGTTGTCTTTTATCCTCACCTTCTCTCGCATTGCGAGTGCTCCTAGGACTAGGACAGTACACCCATTATGCTTATTGGATAGTCTTCTTCCAAACCATAGGCTGGTGCCGAACGGTAGGGAAGGAAGAAAACCATTTGGCCTAAGGGGTGTGCAGAAGGTAATGACTAAAGACATATAAAGGGATATGGAGAGGTGGCAAAGAATTATACGGTTATAGTTGTGAATCTGGATAATGGTAGAGGCATTACTAGGAATACCAGGATACCCCATCGAAACATTTCAATGTTTCAGTTCAACTGTGTACTGTTAAAAGAAAACTGATTTCCCGATTAGACACTTGCTCCAGGGTATGTATTTACCAGGTTTGATTCTCACATCTGTATGGTTTTACAGATGATGAGTGGGAGTAAGTTATTGGGAATAGGGTGATCATCCTCATTATATCGGGATTCGTTGTAATCGGTGATATTTGAGGAGATCACCTGGGCTGTTTGCCGGTCGGCAAATATTTGGTTCTGAATATCCGCTGTTGTGCACCAATTTCAAATTGATATATCTGTACGTCTATTTTCATAGAGTGAGATATACCTTTTGATATTATTTCGATGACATTTACCTATATCAGTGGATGGTTAGGTAAGGGCATTAAACAGCGGTGTAATTTTTCTTAACCATAAGTACAGTTTTCAACCTACGACACACAGTGAAAGAGTTGTTAAACTCAGCGGACTTATACAGAGTATTGTATGTTGTCCAGTGTCCATTAGGACAGAGGGGTTGGTCCTCATACTATATTCTGTTTACTTTTAACTTCCCTAGTTTTTAGACATGTGTTTCGCAGAAACACAGGGTCTAAGTTTTGCGGAGTTATAGGTATTTGAATAGAGTAGAGAACCAGGTGTAGCAAGTATCGGGATTCTTCAATGTGATCGAAGATGTAGATACTTGTGTATGGTATTCAGCTGATAGTAATGATAAAGAGAAATTGCTTCTCTTTCAGGTTACTTATAATTGGAAGCATTCCTAAGTTGAGTAACGCTGATCGGCCTCTTTCCATTTAGTTGACATGCACTGGAGACGGCTGCATGATTTGAATCTGGTTCAATTAAATCAGTGCCTCTGGTTCTATATTGGATATAGAACAGTTCATATCTTAACGATGTTAAGGTACGGGGAGTTGTCCGGTTTATGATTAAAACCAGACACTGGACAACTCAAGGCACGTTTCTGTAATGACTGTTTGTGGGTTGACCCAGGCTATGATGAGGGTTGATTTTCTACCATCTGGCAGATCAATAGTAATATTGTTCTAGACTCGCCACAGTTTTAATAAAAATGGATTTTTTCAAAAAAAGTAGTGGGAGTATGGTAGAACCGGAAGTGATTCCAGAACCGCAAACGATTACTGAAGATTTGATAAGGAACCTAAAGATTCAATCTGGTTTGACATTCCATTGGCCACTCCGCAGATACGGTGGGTAACTTCAGGCACCCGAGAGGTACTCCGGTAGCCTCAAGGACGGTGACAGGGAAATTCTTGTTTACCCACACTTGCCATTGCTGTTGTTCCAGGCTGCGAGACCCGGCAGGAGGATGAGTATAGCGTCGTTCTAAACTAGCTTTAGAAGTGCACGTCTATATGACTCTGCCAGAGGGTTGTCGTAGTCAGTGGGAGCAGCAGAAGCATTGGTGGACATCAGGCTTATGTCTATTTTTAGACTAAAGCAGATATAGCGGAAATAGATCATCTATTTCTGATGTGACAGTCATAGGTTTGACGTCATCAGAATAGGGGATGGATCTGTTGTGGAGGTAGTAGGGTGTGATATCCGGGTTTTAGATGACATACACAAAGTAGGAAGTGATATTCTTATACTACGATCGGTTATACTTTGGTCGTCACACAGTGGTTTTTCCACATGGGACTTGGACATTATATCAGACATACTGGTTACTAGATCTATGGTTTTAGATCTAGATTTGGGTGGTTTCCCAATCAGGCTACTTTGACAGCATTCTAAGAGTATTTAGAATGGACGACTCCTGGCACGGTAGTGTACCTGCAGGTGATGGAGTCACCCTCTCTAAAGGTGTCTTATAGACTAAAGGGGAGAGGGATGCGCATGATTGGTGTAAGTCCACGTTGCGACCCCCGGTTCTTGCGGGGAGGCGGAAACGGTATAAAACTCAAATTTTTAGCGCATGGGGCAACATGGACTAATAAAGTCTGGATCTTTTCTAAACTAAACTAGCAAGAAAGCTAAAGAGAGTTAGCTACTCGGAAAGGAGGTTATACCTAACTTGAACTCCTTCTTCTTGAAACCTTTGTAGGGGTTGATGGTGCTTTCCTCGTTGCCTTCTTCCGTCAAAGATGGATCCACCTGAGGGTTCAACCTTCGGGCTCTTGCTCGAACTTTGAGTGAACTAGGATCTTCGGCTTGCTAAACCTCTAACCCTAGAGTGAGTAGAGAGTGTCTTTGGGGTGTTTTTGTCTCAAGGAGAGGGATTCTCAACACATGAGAAGGATTCTTCTTGAACTAGAGGAGGAAGAAGAAGAAGTGAGGAGAGAGAAGTGTTATGATAGAATGAGCTATTCTTTTCATTTTACAACCATATCACAAATGAATAGAATTATCAAATTAAAAATAATAATAAAAATGAAATAGTTGATGGATGGTTTGGAATGACCATTATCATTACATTCTTTATATGGTTTTGCTAGAATCAAAAAGCATCTTTGATATGTAATGATGATGGTCAAACTTTCAACTATGGTCAACTAGTCAACCATGGTCAACAAGTCAACAAAACCCAACCATGACACAATTTCATTTAATTAATATTATTAATTGATATATCATAATTCCATTAGGGTTTGGAAAAAGACGACTGTCAAATGTGCATACGCACCCGTTCCGAAACCCTAATGAAAATCCTCTTCCTCCGCCTCAAACAACTGTGCATACACACCCGCATTCTTGTTCTGAGGAACATGAATACCAAGAGATAAAATCAACCCCAAAACATATACCAGTATCTGGCTCAAACCAGAGCCTACTAGTAATATCTGTCCGGACTCCAAACGTGCACAAGTGCGCGGACGAGAACGAACCCTGTCGCAAAACCATGCGACCTCTACTCTGTTTTGCCCAGAGGCGAATAGCCCTCTGTGTGGGACTCTAAAGACTCGACACTATGCTGGCAGTGGGTTTAACCACAGACCGCAAGCGGCACTAGCTGTGCGTAACGATCCCCAGGTAGATGTCGATAAGAAGACTGATGAGGTGAACCCCATCTGAACTCCCACTGAGTCTGAATGTGACAGTCTCCGTACAGTCCGGTCTGTTCGTCTGATACATCGCATGTCGGGCCTAGGGGGCGGTAAACGTCAGTCCCCTAATAGCGGTACAAGTCGTGTCGGAGTGAAGCCCAAAACACCCTGAGATAACACTGGAAGCCTACCAGTATATCTCGCTTGCCCTGGTCAGGGACTACTCGTGTAATGGCTCTCCTAGACACAGCGCGATGTCAACCCCCAATACCGGGAGAGACGAATCCTGTCTAACCGTCACTGCCTCCAAGTGCTTTGGGACTGCACCCAACCATTACCTATTTGCACGACTCCTTTGAGCCGTGGTAGGGTAGTGATCAAAGTGCAGTGGGAACACACTCGAGGCGAAGTGCCAGTGTCAAGTCAAAGGACTAAGCTTACTCATGTCACCTGGGAACTGATAACTGACGATAGGTATAATACCAACTTGTCAGTTCCCGACGAGTCCTGTCCAGTGTACTCGTAACCCAACGAGCATCCGTATACTATCTCCAGTACGGCGTACTGATGGCTGTGGGACAGACCATCTCCCACACTGGGATGAGAAGCGCATACGCTAGTCTACTCCGGAGTATCGATGCCCTGTCTCGATAGTCCTGCGACTAGGGACCTGTATAAGGATGTGCTTATAGATTACCCAGCCCCCACTAGTGTGACTGCCATCACAACGCTGGTAATCAAGCAAAGATCCTAAGGGCTCCACTAATGCGTATAGGTGATATACTAAAATAAACACATGTACACATTGAAGTAGAAACAAACCAAGTGACATACTACTATATTGAGCAAGATTGTTTATACAAGGTGAATATCCCAAGCTTCCATTAAGTAATATACAAACTAGTATGATACAGTAATGGCCTCTAGGGCATATACACTAACAATCTCCCACTTGCACTAAGGCCATGTACTGGCGTATCGAAGACCTATCATCTCGATCAGCCGCTCGAACTGAGTCTGGGGCAGGGCCTTGGTGAATGGATCTGCAGTGTTTTCTTCTGAAGCAACCCTCCGAATCTCGATCTCCTTGCGATCCACGGTCTCCCTGATCAGGTGATACCGCCTCAAGATGTGTCTGGATCTCTGATGGGACCTGGGTTCCTTCGCTAAAGCTATAGCCCCGTTGTTGTCGCAATACAGAGGTATTGGGTCAACAATGGACGGAACCACCTGAAGTTCTTTCAAGAACTTCCTCATCCAGACAGCTTCTTTTGCGGCATCAGATGCAGCGATGTATTCCGCTTCCATAGTCGAGTCTACAACGGTTTCCTGTTTGGAACTCTTCCAACACACCGCCCCTCCATTGAGGGTAAAGACAAAACCCGACATGGACTTGGAATCATCCTTGTCACTCTGGAAGCTGGAGTCAGCAAAGGCCTCGATCTGGAGGTCTTTTCCTCCATACACCAAGAACATCTCCTTAGTCCTTCTCAGGTACTTGAGAATGTTCTTTACCGCTATCCAGTGTTTCTCCCCAGGGTTTGACTGATACCGGCTTACCACACTCAGTGCATAAGCTACATCCGGTCTGGTACACAACATCGCATACATTATAGAGCCTACAGCAGAAGCATATGGTATAATAGACATGCGATGCCTCTCCAAATCAGTCTTGGGGGACATCTCTTTAGCGAGGGTGATCCCGTGACAAGCCGGTAGGTTACCGCGCTTGGAATCTTCCATACTGAATCTTTTCAGTATGGTGTCGATGTACCTGGACTGAGAAAGTCCTAATATCCTCTTGGATCTATCACGATGGATTCGGATCCCCAGGATGTATGAGGCAACACCCAGGTCTTTCATGGAGAACCTATATGACAAGAACCCCTTGACAGATTGTAGCATAGGAATGTCATTTCCTATTAAGAGAATGTCATCCACGTATAAAACGAGGAATACTACAATTCTAGCTACAAATCTATTATAGATGCATGGTTCATCTGGGTTTTTGATAAAGCCAAATTGCTTGACCGTCTCATCAAAACAGATGTTCCAACTCCGCGATGCCTGCTTTAGTCCATAGATGGACTTAAGCAACTTGCACACCTTTCCGCTGCTCCCACTCTGAATGAAACCCTCTGGCTGGTCCATATAGACACACTTCTCTAAATTTCCATTTAGAAAAGCGGTTTTTACGTCCATTTTCCAAATCTCATAATCGTGGAAGGCAGCAATGGCAAGAAGGATCCGAATGGATTTCAGCATAGCCACTGGAGAAAAGGTTTCGTCATAGTCCAAACCAGGTCTTTGACGGAAACCCTTTGCTACAAGTCTAGCTTTATAGGTCTCAACCTGTCCATCTACACCAATCTTCCTTTTGAAGATCCACTTGCATCCTACGGGTTTTACCCCGTCTGGAGCAATGTCCAACGTCCATACTTTGTGGGTGTACATGGACTCCATTTCGGTCCGCATTGCATCCAGCCATTTTACCGAGTCAACGCTCTGAACGACCTGCTGGAAGCTAGTAGGCTCATCATAATCTATGATGCAATCCTCTCTATCCCCGTCTATGAGAAAACCGTAGTATCTCTCAGGCGGATGAGACCGCCTACTACTCCTGCGGAGCGGCATAGGAATGTCCTGTTCTTTTGAACCCTCTGCTTCCACTAAGTTTTCAGTAATAGTCTGTGGCTCTGGAATTTCTTCCAGTTCTACTCGCTCCCACTTATTTCTTTTTCTAAGAACTGGTGTTCTAGAAAGTGGGCATGACGAGAAACAAGAACTTTTTGTTCCTCTTCGTAGTAGAAGAGATATCCCTTGGAATTCTTTGGATATCCTACAAACTTACACTGTACTGAGCGCGCCTCGAGCTTGTCCGCATGCTGCTTTTTAACAAAAGCTGGACTTCCCCAAGTCTTAATATGACTGAGATGGGGCCTCTTCCCACACCACATCTCATATGGTGTAGTAGGCACAGTCTTAGTAGGAGCTCGGTTCAAAAGGTACGTAGCTGATTCTAGCGCATACCCCCAGAATGATCGCGGTAACTCAGCGTTACTTATCATGGACCGTACCATATCCAATAGGGTTCGGTTCCGTCTCTCCGATACACCGTTATGTTGCGGAGTGTATGGAGGAGTAAGCTGAGAGAGAATTCTGTTCTCTTTTAAATAATTCAGGAACTCGGCACTTAAGTATTCTCCACCTCGATCCGATCTTAGAATCTTGATACTTTTGCCGGTTTGTTTTTCTACTTCATTCTTATATTCCTGGAACTTTTCAAAGGCTTCGGACTTATGTTTCATTAAGAAGACATAACCGTACCTTGAAAAATCATCCGTAAAAGTAATGAAATAAGAGTAACCGCTTCGCGTATGTGTAGACATTGGACCACACACGTCGCTGTGTACGAGTCCCAAGAGCTCGCTCGTTCTTACTCCGTGTCCAGTGAACGGAGTCTTTGTCATCTTTCCTTTGAGACAGGATTAACAAGTGGCATACGATTGATATTCGAACGGATCCAAATATCCTTCTGTATGTAACTTAGTCAACCTTCTCTCATTGATGTGACCCAGTCTACAATCCCATAATAAAGTCTGATTGATATCTGGAGACTTTCTTTTGTGTGTATTCTGGACATTGAAAATCTGTGGTTGGTTTAACACGTATATACCATTGCTCAGTGTACCTGACCCAATCAGAACTTGATTAAGGTGAATGTTTACAACATTACTTACAAACGCAAATTCATAACCTTCTTTAGAAACCAAAGATACAGAAATGATATTACAAGTTGTGTTGGGTCCAAAAAAGCAATTACGCAAAACCAAAACATGCCCATCTGACATTCTCAGGTGATAGTCCCCCACGGCTTTAGCATCAATGCTAGCTCCGTTCGCAACTCTGAGGGTCATGTCACCTGCCTTCAAAAACCTACGGTTTCTCAACGCCTGCAAAGAATTACAGATATGTGATCCTGATCCGGTATCCAATACCCAGGAAGTAGAGTTTATCGAAAGGCAGTTTTCAATAACATACACACCTGAAGCTGAAGCCGCAACCTGCTTCAGTTCCTGTGTCCTGGCTTTCCAAGCCCTGCAATCTTTCTTCCAGTGTCCACTTTTATGACAATAGAAGCATTCTTCTTTACCCACAAGCTTCCCCGCTATCATTGTTGCATTTTCTTTTCCCTTCGTACCCACTTTACTAACACCGCCCCTTGGTTTGGCGGGGGCTTTCTTCCTCTTTCCCTTGGCTTTCGCCTTGGACCTAGAAGAAGAAGATCCTCCTACAAACAAAGCGGGTGTTTCTCTACCTTTCTGTAGGGTGCCCTCTGCGCTCCTCAGCATGTTGAGGAGTTCTGAAAGTTCAACTTCTATTTCTTGTAAGTTGAAGTTAAGTATAAACAGGGCGTAAGTGGATGGAAGGGACTGGAGAATTTAATCCGTATAGAGTTCACTATCCAACGTGGTCCCAAGTTCCACGAGCTCCTCAATGTAGCCAATCATCTTAAGCACGTGGTCCGCTACCGATGATCCGACGACCAATTTTTCCGAAAATAACTTCTTCGACACTTCGTATCTTGCGATACGAGACTGCTCTGCATACAGTTCTTTTATATGAAGAAATATGGATTCCAGGTCCATATTCTCGTGCCTCCTCTGGTGTTCGTTGTCCATAGAGGCAAGCAAGAGGCACTTGGCCTTCGCGCAATCAATCTCCCAAGTCTTACGGATTTCCTTATCCGCGACGCTGGAGGTGGGACCTGGGACGGGGGGAGCTTTGGTGGTAAGAAGATACCCCAGCTTGTCGTAAGTGATTGCCATTTTGACATTCCTGAGCCAATCTTTGTAGTTTGGCCCTGTCAGTATGTTTTTATCTAGAAGTAACTTAAGTCCAGTCATGTCGATTGGTCGCTGCAATTAGGAGAGAGAAGAAGAAACACTCAGCACGATGCTCTTGCAACTTTAGAATGGTTTTTAATTTGTCTAAACAGGATGGCTCCCACTGTCTCTCGAATCCCTCCTCAAACCATAAAGGAAGAATTAGTCGGAATCAATCCCACCGCACAATACTTGCTTAACCGTTCAGCCAGGCCAGTGTCGGTACTTCGAGGGAGGTTTTCCAACGCTTTCGCGAAGTTCCATAATTAAATAACCTCTTTTCCCTGGGGGCGTAGCCCCGCTAACACCTTTCTAGACACCTACTTGGTTTATAGCATTGATCGTTTAGTGAGAAATTTCCCGAGGAGTAGCATATACTCACAGTAGGATCGGGATCCAAATATCATCGCGTGACGAAACTGAAGGAATCCTACCAGAATCACCACACTCCAAATGGTATGCAAATCTAGCAAGTTTCAGTACTTATGAAACTCCCGATGTGGATTTTTGCCCCATGCTCTTATGACCTTGACTTTGGCCAAAATATCATAAGTCACATGTCAAGTTCTACCCGTCACTATCCAGGTTAATTTGGATCCACCCGTACCTACCCTTGACTTTGGCCAAAATAGCAGTACGACTGTCCCAAACCAACGCATCTATCTATGCTACACATGAACACCCAATAGCTACCAATCACTATGCCTTGACTTTGGCCAACATACATAGCTTGAATACTATTGCCTATTCATGCGAATCGACGGAGGGCTACGAATGGTTTTGGCGAAACCGTGAATGTAGTGAACTTGATATAATCGATGGAACGAGATAGCTTTTAAAAGGAGTGGCTCAAGCTCCGCATTTAAAAGTTAGTTTTGAAAAGAACCGAGTGGTTTTTCGAAAGTGTTCCAACGACTTTAGCTTGGTTTATTATCTTGCATTAGTTCTTTTAATGCGTGATATTCTTGCATTAGTTCTTTTAATGCGTCCCATCATTTAATCTACCATTGCAGAAAACAACCAAAATATGACGTACGCTTATGCCATTCGCATTCGCCACGGGGCCCCGTCATTACCCGTTAGGTTACTTAACTAACGACAGAGCGGGGGCTGGGCTAGCGCGGCTGTAAAACATAAGCAACGCCTAAATAGTTATAAATATATATAGCAATGATAGACATTACAGATCACAGATGAATACATTGGATATACTAGGAATCCGCAATCCGTTCGAGCCTGCAACGAAAAGCGGATTGCACGTTCGCGGTAAATAGCCAATACCCCACCCAAGACCCCTACGGGTGCGGCAAACTACCCGCCAAGTACCCGGTAGTTTGTGCACCCTTCCATGGGTCTATCCTAGGAGCAAAAACAGTAAAAAGAATTATACAATGACGGCTACAACCCCGACCCGGTTTTGCGGCCATACAAATAATAATATTACATCAATTTACAAATTGCAAATGAATGAAAGAAAAACAACACTCATCTCACATCCATCCCGGCTATTCACCCGCGACAATCCAATCCATTCATATACACATACCATCAACAAACACAGATCACAGATATGTATAACCCTGACTAATCGACATATAGCGATTAGCCGACGTTCAATACATACAAACATCACAGATATAACCAATATAGTCAAAGTGTAGTGAAGTTCGATAAAAATACGGATTTATAGGCCCCCAAAAACAAATTTCTTTTCTGGAAAATCTGGGCACAAATAACCCATCTGAAAAATCCTAAAACCCTACCAGAAGAACACTGCACAAAACCCGATCACGAAAGGAGCCTAAACGGCGGCGGTTCCGCAGCAAATGCATTCCTATTGCCGCGGAACTGCGGCGGTTTGAGGGAATCAGGGGATCTTTTTTCGTGGGTGTTCTCACAAAACCCTGAGCCGATTTTAGGAGTAAAACTTTTTCACTTTAGAGCGCAAAAAATTTCAACAGAAAGTTAGGGTTTTGTTTCTCCGGTTTTTTGCGATTTTTCCGTTCGAACTTCCATACACTTTACTACTAAGCTAGTTTAAGTTTAGTTAGTCTTTGATACCACTGTAAGTCCACGTTGCGACCCCCGGTTCTTGCGGGGAAGCGGAAACGGTATAAAACTCAAATTTTTAGCGCATGGGGCAACATGGACTAACAAAGTCGGGATCTTTTCTAAACTAAACTAGCAAGAAAGCTAAAGAGAGTTAGCTACTCGGAAAGGAGGTTATACCTAACTTGAACTCCTTCTTCTTGAAACCTTTGTAGGGGTTGATGGTGCTTTCCTCGTTGCCTTCTTCCGTCAAAGATGGATCCACCTGAGGGTTCAACTTTCGGGCTCTTGCTCGAACTTTGAGTGAACTAGGATCTTCGGTTTGCTAAACCTCTAACTCTAGAGTGAGTAGAGAGTGTCTTTGGGGTGTTTTTGTCTCAAGGAGAGGGATTCTCAATACATGAGAAGGATTCTCCTTGAACTAGAGAAGGAAGAAGAAGAAGTGAGGAGAGAGAAGTGTTATGATAGAATGAGCTATTCTTTTCATTTTACAACCATATCACAAATGAAAAGAATTATCAAATTAACAATAATAATAAAAATGTAATAGTTGATGGATGGTTTGGAATGACCATTATCATTACATTCTTTAAATGGTTTTGCTAGAATCAAAAAGCATTTTTGATATGTAATGATGATGGTCAAACTTTCAACTATGGTCAACTAGTCAACCATGGTCAACAATTCAACAAAACCCAACCATGACACAATTTCATTTAATTAATATTATTAATTGATATATCATAATTCCATTAGGGTTTGGAAAAAGACGACTGTCAAATGTTCATACGCACCCGTTCCGAAACCCTAATGAAAATCCTCTTCCTCCATCTCAAACAACTGTGCATACACACCGGCATTCTTGTTCCGAGGAACATGAATACCAAGAGATAAAATCAACCCCAAAACATATACCAGTATCTGGCTCAAACCAGAGCCTACTAGTAATATCTGTCCGCACTCCAAACGTGCACAAGTGCGCGGATGAGAACGAACCCTGTCGTAAAACCATGCGACCACTACTCTGTTTTTCCCAGAGGCGAATAGCCCTCTGTGTGGGCCTCTAAAGACTCGACACTACGCTGGCAGTGGGTTTAACCACAGACCGCAAGCGGCACTAGCTGTGCGTAACGATCCCCAGGTAGATGTCGATAAGAAGACTGATGAGGTGAACCCCATCTGAACTCCCACTGAGTCTGAATGTGACAGTCTCCGTACAGTCCGGTCTGTTCGTCTAATACATCGCATGTCGGGCCTAGGGGGCGATAAACGTCAGTCCCCTAATAGCGGTACAAGTCGTGTCGGAGTGAAGGCCAAAACACCCTGAGATAACACTGGAAGTCTACCAGTATATCTCGCTTGCCCTGGCCAGGGACTACTCATGTAATGGCTCTCCTAGACACAACGCGATGTCAACCCCCAATACCGGGAGAGACGAATCCTGTCTAACCGTCACTGCCTCCAAGTGCTTCGGGACTGCACCCAACCATTACCTGTTTGCACGACTCCTTTGAGCCGTGGTAGGGTAGTGATCAAAATGCAGTGGGAACACACTCGAGGCGAAGTGCCAGTGTCAAGTCAGCGGACTAAGCTGTACTCATGTCACCTGGGAACTGATAACTGACGATAGGTATAATACCAACTTGTCAGTTCCCGACGAGTCCTGTCCAGTGTACTCGTAACCCAACAAGCACCCGTATACTATCTCCAGTACGACGTATTGATGGCTGTGGGACAGACCATCTCCCACATTGGGATGAGAAGCGCATACGCTAGTCTACTCCGGAGTATCGATGCCCTGTCTCGATAGTCCTGCGACTAGGGACCTGTATAAGGATGTGCTTATAGATTACCCAGCCCCCACTAGTGTGACTGCCATCACAACGCTGGTAATCAAGCAAAGATCCTAAGGGCTCCACTAATGCGTATAGGTGATATACTAAAATAAACACATTTACACATTGAAGTAGAAACAAACCAAGTAGCATACTACTATATTGAGCAAGATTGTTTATACAAGGTGAATATCCCAATCTTCCATTAAGTAATATACAAACTAGTATGATACAGTAATGGCCTCTAGGGCATATACACTAACAATTGGCAGATCACTTGCTCAGGCAATTGAGTCAATCATGAGATGTCAAGTACCACACCAGATGTTGTTCTTGCACTAAATGCAATAAGTTGACATTGATCCAATCCTGGAGAAACAGTCGGAAGCAGTTTTAGAACATAAGTGGATGTTCTAGGGATATGATAACGACAGCTTCATTCGGGAGACAGTTATCATTCCAGGCTTCCAAGGTGACCTGGATGACAAGGAGGTTGTCAGAGTTATAGTTTTTCCCTCTGACGAGGGGCAGTATTTTGGACAGGTGATCCATGGCAATACTGAGGGAGGCATGGCGCAGGATACTGATTAAATTCAGTTGACGATACAGTCTAAAAAGTTTGGATTTGGAGTAAATTTATGAGCTAGGTCCCATCAGGCATCCAGACATTCTAAGACAGGTATTGCTCATTTCGGGAGATGGCTTTCTCCGCGAACTTGAGATATAGAGAGACATAGAAAGAAACATCTAGGCGGATCCACTCACTGAGGCTATTCCTCGAACGCAATAGTTTCGCAAACGAGTTTTGTGAGACTGACAAGTAGAGGAGTTGGGTGTTCGGTATCACACGGGCTGTGAGTATGCGACATCGCAATAATTAGCCTTGAGTGCAAGTGGGAGATTGTTGAAGATAGTGCCCTCAGAGTCAATTATTGGATCACAGGCACGTGATTGCAATGATTGAGGGAGGACCATCCCGGTAGGACAGTCTTACTCGAGATGATAGTATGCTATCTAGTTTACCTTTATCATCGTGTACTGCTTTAGGTGACCTGACAGGTCGCTATTGCATGTTGATAGAGCCCTTAGGATTCTTGCTTGACTGCCAGCAGTATGAGGGCGATCATATAAGTGAGAGCTGGAGTCTATAAGCACATCCTTAAAAGGTCCCTAGTCGTGGGAGTTTCGAGACAGGGCATCGATTCTCCAGAGTAGACTAGTGTATACAGTCGAGACCCCGACGAGGGGCGGTGGCCGGTCTCACAAGCCATTGGTGTTAGTTGGTTCACCTAAGATGTATACAGGTGCTCATTGGGTTATGAGTACACCGGACAGGACTCGCCAGGAACATGCTAGTTGGTCTTATACCTGACGTCAGATAGCAATTCCCAGGTGACATGTGTACAGGTTAGTTCATCGACCTGGGGATCGTCATTTGTCTCGTGTGAGTTCCCACTGTGCTTTGATTACTACCCTACCACGGCTCAAAGGAGGCGTGCAAACAGGTTTTAGTTGGGTACAGTCCCGAGCCACATGGAGGCAGTGAGCGGATCTTCACGGGTTCGTCTCTCCCGGTATTGGGGGTGAGGTCACGCTGTGTCTAGGAGAGCCATTACACGAAGTCCTTGGCCAAGGCAGGAGATTTACTGGTAGGTATTCAAGTAGTATCTCAGGGTGTTCTGGACTACACTCCGACACGACTTGTACCGCTTTTGGGGGTCTGACTATTACCAACCCCCTAGGCCCGACATGTGATGCTCATAGACGAACGGACCGGACTGTACGGATATTGTCACTGACAGGCTCAGTAGGGTGTCAGGATGAGTTCGCTCATCGACGTCCCTTTTGGTCAATAGCTGGTGGCCCGTGACGTATTGGCTTATACCTCTGATGTGCTAGTGGTTAAATCCACAGTCATAGTATTGACGAGTCTTTAGAGTCCACCACACTTACAGTTACTCAAGCTTTCGGGCGAAACGCTGTAGAGGCCGTATGGAGATATGGCAGGGTCCGATCAGATACGTGCGGTGTTGCACGGATCAGGATCGGACGGTTAGTACTAGAGGCCGTATGCATATATGGCAGGGTTCGATCAGATACGTGCGGTATTGCACGGATCAGGATCAGACGGATATTACTAGCCGGCTTTGGTTTAACCCGGATACTATTATAGTACAGTGTGGATTTTGTCTCATTGCATTTGTATCCGGTCGGAATACAGATGCGGGTGTGTATGCACAGTATCGGGGTTTTCCTGTAATTTATTACGGGACCAGTTTTCTGGAGTTGCCAGTTTGCATTCCGTTCCGGCCGGTTTTCCTTTGTTCTTTCCCGGCCGGACTTTTTCGATGGAGGGTGTTATTTGCAAGTTTGCAAATAACATTTTGTGGAGGGGTTTCTTGCACTTGTGGCATTATAATAAGTTAAGCATCTTTGCTTTTTCATGATGGTTGTGCTTTTTGAGATTAGATGAGATTTGAAATGAAATTGACATTGTTATCATTTCTTTTTGTCTATGGTAACCCCTTGCTTTAACTACCATTACCTCCCTTCATGGTTTTTGCAATTTTTGATTCCCTCCACCATTCTTCTAAAGATGGTCGGCCACTTCATTGAGGGAGAATGAGAGAGTTTCATTTTTGGAGTGTGGCATTTTTGATCTCATTTCATGCTAGAAAAAATGCAAGCACTATTTTTCTTATCTTGATTCCTCCATCATCTTCAAAGGCAACAAAACCCCAAATGAGACATAGCCTCTACACTACACATTCTACAGCAAATCTTGGACGCGTCGGCCAGCCAACTTCGCGCCCGAGTTGCCTCGGTATTGAGGTGGGAGCCCGTAAAAAACGCAGGCGATGTGGTGCCCTTCCGGCGAGGAGGCGACGATATGGAGACAGGACTTTCCGCTGGAGATCGGGAAGATGACGAGAAGACCAGAGGACTCGGATCACTCGGTATATCTCTAACCCGTCTTGTAGTTAGCTAGAACTAGTTTAATGGTCCGATCCGGGTGTTTAGTGCGCGGCGGTGCCGGTTTGCTAAGTTCGCAAAATTAAAGTTTATCACCGCTTCCGCATTTGGCCGTCGGATTGACGGCCGGGGCGCCGCCGTGCACTTCCACCTTCAAGGTCCCTAGTCGTGGGTGTATCGAGACGGGGCATCGATATACCAGTGTAGACTAGCGTATACACTTCTCGACCCATGAGATGAGCGATGGGTGATCCCATATCCCTTGGTGTTTGATATCAGAGATGGTATACGGGTGCTCAGTGGAGACTAGGTACACTGGACGGACTCGCGGAGAACTCCCAGATGGTACCTTACGTCAGATGGCAGTTCTCAGGTGACACTTGTGCAGGTTAGTCTGTAGACCCGAGATCATCATAGAGTCTTGTGTGATTCCCACTGTGCTTTGATTTCCACCTTGCCACGTCCATGAGGGCGTGCAAAACGGTGGTTTTTGGGTATAGTCCCGAGTCACGTGGAGGCAATGAGCGATAGGAGGGGTTTCGTCTCTCCCGGTATTGGGGGTTGATGTTGCGCTGTGCTCGATTGGCCGTAACAGGGAAGTCCCTGGCCAGGGCTGATTCTGAGATTTGCTGGTAAGTGTTACCAATAGTTTCTCGACCCGTTATGAGCCTCACATCGGCACGACTTATCGGTTATTGGGGTCTGACATTTACCACCCCTAGACTTGATATGCGACATATCAGACGAGAAGACCGGACTGCACGGTAGTGTTGCCGGTTGGCTCGACGGGAGTTGTAGCAGGTTCTCTTGTTCTCTTCTGATCGTTCAATACCCGGGTGGCCGTTACGTTTAGCTGACCGCTTGCGGCTTGGAGGTGCTTGATATGATCATCATCCACTGCCGGCGTATTGACGAGTCTTAGAGTCCCACGATAGTGTTTCCTAGTCCAGGCGAAACGTTGTGGTGCGCGTATGCGATATGCGCATAGACCCGGTTAAAATGCGCGTATAGGATACCGTATATTTATCGGGCGGCTTGTAATTGGTAGGGTCGTATGTGATATGACCGAATTGATAAATCAAGTGTTGATTTATCATTTAACTATTAGCTTCTCACTTGAAATCCTTTCTTGAGTTCGATGGATGTATGAATGCATGTATGCTTTCTTTATAGATTCGTGCATATATGGATGTACATACACACACACATACATACATACATCCTTCATGGTTGTACATGCATGAAAATGGTGGCAATATGAGACTCACACCATGATTGGATTTATATATGATTTATTATTGCATTTGATTTAAAACAAAAGAAAAGTAAAGGATAATTCATGGATGCTTTCTACACTCTTCTTGACCTAACCATTCTCACCCACCATTTGACCATAGATTAATTTTCCTTTTGTGTTTTAACTCAAATTCAATAATATCCTAACCATGGTATGATATGAGAAGTGGAAAATATATATTGATATATTTTCTATTTTTCTTTCATGAGTTGAACTTATCTTCTTCTCAAAAAGCCATCATCTTCTTCCTCCTTCTTCCATTGCTCTCTAAAAATTTCAAGTGAGCAAAATACTCATCAAGTTAGGATTTTGAAGTGAGAAAAGCCACCACAACATCATTCTACAAAAGTCTTGCCCACTTGTTTAAAGTGTTAGCTTCGATTTTCATTCTTGATCTTGCAAAGTTGCTAGCTTGGACAAAGCAGACTCCGGGTGGATCATCGGTGACCTAGAGGAGTTCAAGCGGACCTTTTACAAACCCCAAGCAGCCGAGGAGTCTAGCGTAGGGAGCTACAAAGGTTGTACTCTCAAAACCCTAGCTTTACTTTCATGAGACGATGTGTGAAAAATTTGAAACCCTAATTTTTCTAGGATAGATCCTTTGTATGTTTACTTAGAACCATAAAAACTTGATCTTTGTGACATGTGATGCTTCCAAACCTCTCATAGGGTGCAAGGTAAACCTTTCATTTTTATCTCAGTAAAATTCTTCTGAAATAACTGAAGTATCATCAATGAAATCCATGGAAATCCGTGTCAAGTATCGACACAAAGCATGTAAATCTCAAAGTCTCGATATCTTATATCTCTGTATCTCAATCTCATATATCTATATCTCAAATCTCATATCTCTGTATCTCAAATCTCAATATCTCAGGCTTCGGCAGTCCAGATCGACCCATATCATCAAATCACACGACTACGGTCGGTATCCTCCGGATATCCTCCGCGTCATAAATAACAGGTAGGTAGTACTCCCCTGTCGGGCTCAACGCCATCATCTACGATCTTCTTGCCCTGGGTTACCATACCGGGCCTACCATGTACCCGCAGATGGTGCATCCCCTTCCCCGAATCGGGTATATATGATGCTGCACAAGAACTGAGAAAACTCATGGTGGACAGCCCACACATCACATCATGAGAAAACAACAGTTTTGTTATTTTTAAAATAATAACAGGTTTGAAAGTGTTGCGGTTTTCACCAAAATCCAGAAATCTCACTGAAAATCCGAAATCCCAAGAATCATGAGTAAATAAATAATAAGTATCGGCATAAGCCACAAAATACTGTATGATAGTACGAATATGTAAATGCATGAAGTGTCTAAGTAATATGTGCGATGTCTAAACTAGCACATGAGAGTAATCGCACAATATTATGTTGGAGCTAGCATTTAGCTGATTATATTAATAAAAATAATATGTTCTAAAGTGTACGTGACATGGCAATTACCGATGATGATCTTTGTGAGCCGGCAAATAAGTGTATGTGGAACATGCGCATCATCGGTAATGGTGCTGGTGTCCTACAGGCAAGGTTTCATATTAGCAAGGAAACATATGTATGAACATGCAATGCGATGAATACAACATGAGTATAACGGCGAATATGTAGTAAACGCACAATTAGAGCATACATACTATTTATGAGTCATGCAGTTTTTTGTTTGAAAAAGCATGAATCGTGGTTTTTAGAAAAGTAAGGGCTACATGGTTTTATAGAAAATATATGTCCCTTGAAAATCCGTAGTATCCCTCAGGATGTCTTTAAAAATGTGCACGATTCGTTAGTTTTGAAAATAAGTATGGCTCGAGCCTAAACTAACATCTATCTAACCAACTAAAGGACTAAACTAAAGAAACTAGTCAAAAAGTATGAAGAATCCTCCTAAAGTCTGAGTCAATATCTCTAGCAGTCGGCGATCCAGCCTCAATAGCATCACGTACATGGTTCGACTTGCTCAAGTCAAGAATGCTGATCAATCATCACATCTATACTTCGTACGGTAAAATCCGTCGTACGGCATCCCAAAATCGGGGTACGGTCAACTATCATATATAGATCATCATTCGTATAATATCATCATCAGACAATATCTTGGTCATGGATACTATACTACAATCGCATCATCAAACAATATCATGGTCAAGGGTACTATACTACAATCGCATATATTCTAATATCATCAAACATACATCATCTGTGAGAATATACATCGTCAAATGATCCACTAAAATATCATGTCATATATCATACTGCGATTGAGTCGCATATTACAGTCTGGGTTCTATTCTAAGTATCGTACATTTCAATGTCATCAACACATTTTATCGTTTATATATGAATATATATTATATATTCTCATTTCCCAATGATCCGCTAATATCATAACACATCTCATGTCATAACTCGATTATATAACCAATATCTCACTGCATCATGCCCAGTCATATCGACTCGTCTTCATTTATCATATAACATCTTCATATCATGTGTATATGTTATATATATATATATATACATATATATATATATATATACACACACATATATATATACATATATATATATATATATAGACACACACACATATAGAAACCTACACCTATTCACACACACACACACATACATCAAGCCAAGTGTATGGGTGTGTGTGTGTGCGTGTGCGCGCGTGTGTGTGTCAACCTATACTCTAAGGTCTCGCGACTAAGAACTAGACTAAAACACTATCATCCCACTTACACAATTTCCGATCCGTAGTCTCCTAAAACCTTTCTTACTCAGTATTCGTATCTCGCAATAACATATCTATATATAACTATCTCAATACCATGTCATATCTTTCGATGTTGCGGGGGTGCTATACGCCATCCATCCGACTTCCCCCGTAGATATACATCTACTCACCTAGTCCTCGCTTGCCGAAATCGATGTCGCCATCCCCTCTTTATCTTCCGAAGTCCACATGAGAGGTACCTATATGCAAACATATATAATATTATAAACCGAAATCGCGGATAAAAACCAAAACAACACACAAAATGCGCATAGGTTAAAACTTATGATCCGCTCAATCAAAATAACCAAATAACCCTCGACAACGGCATACAAACGCCGATTGATCGAGAAAAACCCAAACACACCAATCTTGGTTTCACAAATCACTAATTATAATATGAAATGAGTTGTAACTCATAAAAACATCAAAATAAATCAATTCGATTTATTTCCGAAAACCTTGAAAGCCTCAAATAACTGTTTTAATTCGAAACATGATGTTTTAACGAAACTAATGGGCATAATATTCACTAAATATCATAACTAAGTCATACAAACCATTACTTAAATTTCATCTCATCAATTTGTATTAAACCAAAAATTCTAGTATGCAAAAATATCAAATTTTTACACTTTTTAAAGCAAAATTCACAATCCAACAACTAAGCTTGGTTTAGCATGATCTAAAGTATTAAACTACAATTTATAATGTTAATAATGTCATGAAACCCTAATTAGATTTTTAATCCCAATTATTTAATCAATTTCTAAAAACCTAGTTAACAAAATTAGCATAATTAACAAAATTTTAAAGTAAAAATTAGCAACTAGTAACTAGATTAGGTTTTGCATTCCATTAACATGTTAATCTACTTACTAAAACCATAATCTAATGATAAAAACTCTCACTAGAATTTTATCTCTCTCTCTCACACACACACACACACATATATTTTATAAAAACCTAGTTTGCAACAATTAAGCAATTTGGACAAATTAATTGTAACAATTTACAATTTAGCTTCTAAATTAGGTTTAGCATTACCTAACATGTTAAACTATACATTAAGATCAATATCGAATGATAAAAACCCTAATTTAATTTAAAAACCCTTTCTTGAAATTTTTTTATTTAGCAACTAGAACCCTAATTAAATACCGATATCCATTCAATTTACGTAATTAACTTACAATTAACACTAAGGTTAGAATTATACCTCACTAAACATGAGATCCAACATGAAAATCATATACTCCAAAGTGCTAACTTTGCTCCAAGATCCATGCTAGATAGGCCAACGAATAATGGGTAGGGATTGGATTTGGAATTTAAGGTTTTATTTTGGATTTTTCAGGAATTTTTGAAGATATTTGTGAAGGAAATGAAGTGGGAATTTGGAGAAATCGAGGAGGAAATATTTCGGCCAGAAAATGATGGGGAAAAGAGAGAGAGAGAAGAGTGTGGAGATGTGTAGAAGAGTCTTCAATTAATGCTTCTTTTTAGTCTTTTCTTTAATTATTTGATTTTATTTCATTTTCTTATTTAATTTCACCCTAAATTCCTCTAGAATTTTGAAGACGATTCAAGAAGAGAAGAGCATGCTTCAATCTTAATTATAATATGTCATGGTTCACATTTGTCAAATTAACCCATTGCAATTTGTAATTTGCACCAATTTAATGTATTATTAAAAGCTTATATTAATATTTGAAATAATTAATTAAGGAAAAATATTTAGGTAAACTAATAATTTAAAATCGACTAAATAAATACCAAATACTAGTAATTACATAACCTAAATAGGTATATTAAAGTCTATAATGAAAATAATTGTAGTTGAGTTTTACGGAAAATACGGTTTATTTTACTGATTATCAGAAAATTCACCTAAAGGATTTTATTTATTTAATTATTTATTTATTTATTTTTAAAACGTTACACAATCCCAACATCCTTATAGATCTATTCGTATAAATCTTTATCCTTAGGATATAGGAGGCATCACCCAGATCTTTCATGGAGAACTTTTGTGATAGGAAGAGTTTGACCGAATGCAGTATAGAAACATCATTTCCTATTAAGAGTATGCCATCCACGTACAATGAGAAGAAGACAACTTTACTCTCTACTACCTTTATATATATATATATATATATATGTGTGTGTGTGTGTGTGTGTGTGTATGGTTCATCTACGTTTTTTGATGAAGTCAAACTCTTTGACCACTTTATCAAAATAGATGTTCCAGTTCCGCGACTCCTGCTTTAATCAGTAAATTGATTTAAGCAGCTTGCACACCTTTCCGCTGCTCCCACTGTCTACGGAGCCTTCTGGCTTTGTCATATACATGCTCTCTTCTAAGTCACCATTTAGAAAAGCGGTCTTGACGTTCATTTGCCAGATTTCATAGTCATGGTATGCAGCAATGGCAAGTAGGATCCTGATGGACTTAAGCATAGCCACTGGAGAAAATGTCTCATCATAGTCGATACCTGGTCGTTGACGAAAACCTTTTACTACAAGTCTAGATTTGAAGATCTCTGTTAGTGATATATGCCTTAAATGCCATTAGTGAAGATTGGGATATATACACATATAATAACAGTCTTGCTCAACAAGATAGTATGTTATCTGGTTTGAGTCTTGTTTAGTCAAATTTATTGCACATTTGTATGGACCTTTTCCCTACTATTATTAGTTACTAAAAGGTGTTAATTGTAAATAAATAACATATATGGGTTTATTTTAAAAAGATTATTATCATATGTTTCATCATTTATAATTAATATAATTAAATGAAATATTAGTAATTAAAATATCCATATCATATCAAATATTCCTAATCAATATTCTTAAAATATTGTATCATGTAAATAGTTGGAATAATATCTAAAAAATACCATATGCTACTAACATTTTGATTTGAGATATTGTGCAGGTATTAGCTCAGGTCTAAAATCTATTTAGGAGATCCAAGTCAAATCGAAATATCTAAACCGATCTGCCAAAGTTTAGAAGCAAATCGAGGAATTTAGCAACGGCAGAGACTAGGGGAAATATTTTCAGAATCTATATATAACGAGAATCTCTAAATATCAAGAAGAAAAGCCAGAAAAAATCCCAAGACCTAAGCCCACAAGATGGCGGCGGATCCGCGGTTAAACAGGGGCGAGGGCGGCTGTTCTGCGGTTAAACAGAGGCCGTAGAATCTGGAATTTTGGGGGCATGATCGTAACTTCAACCACTCTAATATGGAATCTATGGTTTGTACTTTCATAGGCTATATAAAGGACCGAGAGCTGTGCATTCCAAAACCATCCCATAGGATAACATCCAAATCCAATCTAATAATCTAATTGTCTATTCATCTACCACCATAAAGAGGGAGATCTAATGCGAAACTAGGGTTCTTGTAATCTACTTTCTAAGGAGAAAAGTTGTAATGCAATAGTTGATTAATAAATGTAGTTTTTGTTTAAATTCATTTTGCATTTACTTTTTGCATTTACTTTACGCATTTACTTTTACGCATAACTTTTCCGCATTAATTTTATGCCTTACTTTTCTGAACTTTTAATTATGGTTTCATTCATTTTCAACCTTTCTTTTAAATCGCTATTAACCACGAGCGAGTAATTTCCTGCTTGCCAGGGTTTGTAGGATAGGGTAGAATAATGCATGAAATATTGCGCAACATCTTTTGACATTTTAATGTTTATAAACTTTAGCAAAATAAATATTAACCCTCTTATCGGGCGCGCTATCATTTAATGATAGTCATGACCATTATTTGTGATTAGTTAATACTTGTTTTATTAAGGGCTTGAGATTAACAGAGATCAATAGAAGGACAAAGGGCAGTAGTGGGAAACATTAGTTCCCTCCAAGAACCCCTAATCCACATCATCGCTATCTCTCTAGTTTAAACAATTAAAAGGTAAAAAGAATCATTTCTAACATTCATCCATTAACTACTTAGTCCTATAAACCCTACAAGACTTTCTATTATAAAATTTTATATCCATCTTACTTTAAAACGACAACAATCCATCCTTTCTTTTATCAACTCATCTAAAGCAAGAAAAGAAGTTCATGTTTCCCTGCGGATGACCCGTACTCATCGCGGCTAGCTATTTGCGACATCGTCTTGATTGTGGTTATTTATAAAACACATACACACTTTTTCGCACACCCAACCAAGTTTATCTTAACATGTGTATATGTTTCTTTTAACATATCACTAATACATGTTGATAGAGCTCTTAGGATCTGTGCTTGACTACCAGCGTTGTGATGGCAGTCAAACTAGTGGGGGCTGGGTAGTCTATAAGCACATCCTTAAACTTGTCCCTAGTCGTAGGATTATTGAGACCGGGTATTGATACTCCAGACTAGACTAGAGTATACGCTTTTTATCCTTATCAGGAAAGGTGGCATGTCCCGCAGCCATTGGTATACGGTACCAAAGATAGTAAATAGGTGCTCATTGGAGTATGAGTTACACTGGACAGACTCACTAGGAACTGCTGGTTGGCATTATATCTATCGTTAGTTAGCAATTCCCCGATGACATGAGTACAGGTTAGTCCGTTGACTTGACATGACTATTTATCTCGAGTTTGTTTCTACTGTACTTAGATTACTACCCTACAACGACTCAAATGATTCATGCAAACAGGTAGCAGTTGGGTACAGTCCTGAATTACTTGGAGACAGTAAGGGATAGAAGTGATCCGTCTCTCCCAGCATTGGCAGTTGATATCACGCTGTGTACGGTTAGCCAATACAAAAAGTCCCTGGTCAGGTCAAGTGAGATTTACCGGTAGGTACACCAGTAGTTTTTCAGGGTGTATTAGGTTCCACATCGTCATGACTTATTGAGCTATTAGGGATCTGACGTTTACTACCCTCTAGGTCTAATATACGATACTCTCAGATAAATAGACTGGATTGTACGGAGATTGTGACCTATAGGCTCAATAGGGTTTCGGACGAGTTATCGTGTCGATCTTCCCCTTGACAAATACCTAGGTAGCCATCACGGACAACTAGTGCTTCTGATGTACTTGTGGTTAAACTCACTACCAAGGTATTGTCGAGTCTTTAGAGTCTCATACAGAGGGTCTCCCGGTTTAGGCAAAACGGTGTAGTTTGCATATGGTTTTACGCAGGGGTGCTCGATTGAACATGTGTATTTATACACATAGTTTAATCGGACGGTTTAGCAGTACTAGCAGGTTTGAAAAATAGCCAGTTTTGATACTAGTTTTATATTGCTCTCTTTTGGGTATTTGTATTTTAACACGAATACGGTATTTATATGAAAACGTGTATTTGTATAAGTACGTATATTTGTACTTCGATACAAATACATGTATTTCTTTCTAAATATGAATGCACATATTTTGTATTTTCAGTACATATACGGTATTCGTATTTTGGTAAAAATACAGTATACGTATTTATACGGGTATGAGTATACTTGTTTATATACTTAAATTTATATTTATAAGTTTTTGTATATGTGTACCTAGTGAGGTGGCTACACTCTCTCATACTCATCTCTCCATCATTTAATGAAGACTATATGGGCTTGTGACTCACTATAGTGAATCACTTGCCTACCAACTCTTTTGTTTTAGTGATCTATAGATAAGTATGATGTAAGGTTATGCCAGTGTCCCGACCATCAATCCGTGGCCAAACGTGGAACAAAAACTTTTTAAAAGCCGGCGCTAACGGAACCCGATTCCCGGATCGAACCATTAACCATATACTAGTTAACTGTAAAAGGAGTTTAGAGAGGTTATACTGATCGATCCGTGTCCTTCGGTCTTCAACCTCTATCCCAAGCTCCTCGCGGCTTCCTCGATCAAGATTGTTCTCCGGTCTCCTTTGTCGATGACGATCTACATCGAGGATTAGTAATACAGGCTCCCGCTTCAAAACCGAAGCAACTCGTGCATCCAGTTTGCTAGCCTATATACCCAAGATAAAGTAGAGATTGTGTATGAATACTTTGTCTCAATGCACCCATGGACTTGGGTGGAGGTGAATGAGTTGCCATTGATGAGAAAGTGTAAGCTCTAGAATTTTGCAAAGACATGAAAATAAAATCAAGTGTCTATTCTTTTTGAAGAAGGAAGTGGCTCTATGGAAAATAAATGGGCTCTGCAAATTTTTAAAAAAAAAAATTGGTTCTCAGTGGATGCCATATGATGTGGTGATGTGTATGTGATTAATTAAAGCAAATTAAGAAATCCACACACAAGAATAAATCAACAGCCATAACAATTTCCCCTCACAAAAATATATCACCCACTCACGCAAAAGTATCCTATACTAAATATCTTCAACCATTAATGCACAATTAATGCAAGCATGACTCATGAAATTGCCAGCCAATGCCCACGAATTTTCCAGCCACTGCTCACGAATTTCCTACCAAAAATCAATTACAATGATTTGCCAAAATTCACTCACACATTTCACATAAAACTTTAAAATAAATGTTTAAAACCAAAGCAAGAAATGGCAACTTCAAAAGTAAACTCATAACGAATTATAAGAATACCCCTCATCCGTATATACATACCTATATCCGTATTTCTACTGAATACGAATACAACGAGATGAAAATAATCCAACAATATAATACTAAAATCCGGCTTAAACCAAAGCCTGCTAGTATGATCCGTCCGATTCCGTGCACAAGTGCACGTATCTGATCGAATCCTGCCATAAAACCATACGGCCTATACAACGTTTCGCCCGAACTAGGGAAACCCTCTGGGTGGGACACTAAAGACTCGTCAGTACTTTGGCAGTGGGTTTAACCACAAGCACGTCAGTGGCACTGGCTGTAGGTAACGGCTGCCCAGATATTGAGCCGAAGGGAGGCCGATGAGCGAACTCATCCTGAAACCCTACTGAGCCTGACAATGACAATATCCGTATAGTCCGGTCCATTTGTCTATGAGTATCGCATATCGAGTCTAGGGGTGGATAAAGTCAGACCCCTAATAATGAGACATTTAGTGTCGGCATGAAGTCTATCACCAACTGAGAAACTATCGATCCTAGATCGGTAATTCTCGACTATCCCGGCCGATGATTTCTGGTGATGGCCATCCGTGCACTCCGCGACATCAACCCCCAATACCGGGAGAGACGAATCCTCTGACAATCCGCTCACTGTCTCCATACGGCTCGGGACTGTACCCAACTAAAACCTGTTTACACGACTCCTTTGAGCCGTGGTTGGGTAGTTATCAAAGCACAGTGGGAACTCACACGAGACAAATGACGATCTCAGGTCGATAGACTAACCTGTACACATGTTACCAAGGAACTGCTATCTGACAATAGGTATAATACCAACTAGTATGTTCTCGGCGAGTCCGTCCGGTGTACTCATAACCCAATGAGCACCTGTAGGGTTCCTAGGCACACTCAAGAGGTTCCACAAGGCATCAACCATGCCAAACTCAAAATTTTAGGTGCCTAGAAACCCTAATATAGATCGTTAACTAGAGGATAGGCGAAACTACAAGCAAGCAAATATCTTTGCTAATAAGTGAAAGGGATTACAACATTTGTAGATCCGGTCCACCACTTCTTTAGCTTCGTGATGACGTCCCTTCGCTGCGATCACCGGGATCCCGGACTCTAGCGATGGTTTCGTCTGAGAAATGAGCGGGCTAGGTCGTTGACTTCGATGCCGAAGATGATCTACGTCGAGGCAACTCTAACTCAAGCTCCATCTTCACTTGGTCATGAACCTTGTGAAGAAAACACCAAATACAACATGGCAAGTGGTAGAGGATGAAGAAATAGGAAGTGGGTTCACTTTGGATTTGGATTTCTCACTTGATTTCAACACTTGAAATTTTCTAGCAAAGGTTTTCTTTCTTCTTCAAGAAGAAGAAGAAGAAAGAAAAGAATAAAAATGAATAATCCCCAAAATAGAAAATCAAGTGATGCTTATCATTTAGCAACCATGGGTGAGTTAACTTGTGTAGAGACTAAACTAGGGTTTAGGAAAATGGTTAGGTTAAGGAAAGAAACAAAATGGGTAAGACTTTCAAAGCTTCATGAAGCTTCAAGAATAAAACAAAATAAGCCACCATTTTATTTCTTGCCAAAATAAATAAATAAATAAATAATACCTTAACCATTAACCTAAACTATGGTTTAAAGCATGCACACCCAAGTTTGCATGTATCATAAAAATGATACAAACTAGTGCACAAACATATATCATATATACAATATGCACAATCAAGTGAGAAAATCAATCTTAAGTGAACAAATACTAGTTAATATAAAGTAATATATCAAATGTATAATTATACATTAAATCTACACTTGATTTAATGATCCGGTCATACTGCATATAACCGACTAATATCAAGTGTATCAATGTATCGAATCAACACTTGATTCGGTAACCTGGCTATATCTCATATAACCGTCCAATGATACAAATCGCGAGAATAGAATACAGTATCACATACTGGTATTATTCTCGGTCCCGCACATATCTCATATGCGCTCCTATTTCGTTACGCTTGAGCCAGGAAACCTCTGTGTAGGACTCTAAAGACTCGTCAATACACCGGCAGTAGGCGATGATCATATCAAACACCCACAAGCCGCAAGCGGTCTGCTAAACGTAATGGCCACCGGGTTATTGAGCGATCAGAAGATCAACGAGCAAGCCCGCTCACACTACTATGAATCCAACCAGTAACAATTACCGTACAGTCCGGTCTGATTGTCTGATATGTCGCATATCTCGCCTAGGGGTGGTAAACGTCAGACCCCAGTAGCTTGATAAGTCGTGTCGATATGAGGTCTATAACAGTTCGAGAAACTACTGGTAACACTTACCAGTAAATCTCAGCAACCCTGGCCAGGGATTTCCGGTTATAGCCAATCGAACACAGCACAACATCAACTCCCTATACCGGGAGAGATGAATCCCCTCCTATCGCTTATTGCCTCCATATGAGTCGGGACTGTACCCAAAAACTACCATTTTGCACGCCCTCTTGAACGTGGTAAGTTGGAAATCAAAGCACAGTAGGAATCACACAAGACTCTATGACGATCTCGGGTCTACAGACTAACCTGTACCAGTGTCACCAGAGAACTGCCATCTGACGTAAGGTATAATACCATCTGGGAGTTCTCGGCGAGTCCGTCCATTGTACCCAGTCTCCACTGAGCACCCGTATATCATCTCTGATGTCAAACACCAATGGATATGGGATCATCCATCGCCCATCTGTATAGGTCAAGAACGTATACGCTAGTCTACTCTGGTATATCGATGCCCCGTCTCGATACACCCACGACTAGGGACCTTGAAGGATGTACTTATAGACTACCATGTCCCCACTAGTATGATCCGCATCATATTCCAGGTAGTCAAGTACACATCCTAAGGGCTTTACCAACATGTAACAGAGAGACAATCAGTGTATACGTAAAGGTAAAGAGCAACCAGATAGCATACTATCATGTCGAGCAAGAAAGTCCTCCCTATATATGTCCAAGCATCCACTGCAATATACATCGTATGTACAGTAATGGCCTCTAGGGCATACATATAACTAACAATCTCCCACTTGCACTAGGGCCATCTGATAGCAGTGGCTGTAGTATCTCATACTCAACCATCCCATAAAAGTCTCTTTCTGGGAAAAGGCCTTTGTGACTGGATCCGCCGTGTTGTCCTCTGAGTCTACTCTCCTGATCTCGATCCCCCAGAGATCAACCATCTCCAGGATCAGGTGACACTGCCTTAGAATATGTCTGGATCACTGATGGGACGTGTAAGTCTACGCTAGCGCCCCGGCCGTCTACAGACGCCAAATGCGGAATAAAAACTTTTAAACTGGCGCTATCGTATACTTTAACCCGGATCTGCCATTATTGCTAAAATAACAAACTGTAAAGAGTGTAGAAAGGTTATACCGAACGATCCGAGTCCTTCGTTCTTTAACCATCATCCCACGCTCCGTTGCGGCTGCTCCGATCTCGTCGATCTCCGATCTCCTCGTCGAGGTGGCACCATGTCGACGATTCTTTAAACGGGCTCCCGCCTCTGACTTGAGGCAACTCGATCGTCAAGTTTGCTAAAAGAGACGACCAAGAATGATGTAGAGAATGAGTAGATGACTTTGTCTCACTTCGTCCAAATCCGTGGACGATCGGTTAATGAAGTTGCCGACGGAATCGGGTGATGGAATGAAATGAACTGTGAAATTCCATGCACCCCAAATACTATCATAATCTTTTTCTATAAAATGAAACATCAAGTGTGAGAGTGTAGGGGGCCGGCCTCTTATAGCAAAGAGGGAGGTGATCGTAGGAGAGGGGGGTGACCATAAGAAAAATATCATATGTGAACACATGAAAATATCAAGCATAAAGATCTTAAGGAAAACAAGAATGTTTAGAAATCAAAGCATGAGTCACAAGACACCTCTCCATTTCTAGAACCTTCTAGAAGCTTCTAGAAGCATGACTCACTCTCATCCAAGAAAAGATAAATCCGTCTTTAACCGAATGTTAAAAGACGGCTGATAGAAAACTGGAAACTGGCAACTTCCAAAAGTGATCCTGAAACGAATTTCAGGACAACCCTGAAACTGTATAAATATACCCGCATTTGTATTACGACCGAATACAAATGCAACTGAGACAAAGATATTATACCTACTCAATATAATACTCGGATCCGGCTTAAACCAAAGCCGACCAGTATCATCTGCCCGAAAAATAACACGTGCGTAAACGCACGTGCATTTTCCGAACCCTGCCATAAAACCATACGGCCTCTACAACGTTTCGCCCGAACTTGGGAAACTGTCTGTGGGGGACTCTAATGACTCGTCAGTACCCTAGCAGTGGGTTTAACCACAAACCGTCAGCGGTACTAGCAATGCGTAACGGCTGCCCATGGACTGACCTCAAGGGATGCCAATGAGCGCACTCATCCGGAAAACCCTACTGAGCCTAACAGTGACAATGTATATACAGTCCGGTCCGTTCGTCTATGAGTATCGCATATCTGCCTAGGGGCTAGTAACGTCAGACCCCCAATAGCCGTATAAGTCGTGTCGGAGTGAAGCCCAATAACACCCTGAGATACTACTGGAGTACCTACCAGTAAATCTCCTGCCACGGCCGTGGGCTTTGTGTAATGGCTCTCCTAGACACAGCACGATCTCGCCCCCAATACCGGGAGAGACGAATCCCCTGCCGATCCGCTCACGTGCCTCCATATGGCTCGGGACTGTACCCAAAAACTACCTGTTTGCACGACTCCTTTGAGCCATGGTAGGGTAGAAATCAAAGCACAGTGGGAACTCACACGAGACAAATGACGACCTCAGGTCGATGAACTAACCTGTACACATGTCACCAGGGAACTGCTATCTGACGATAGATATAATACTAACTAGCAGATTCCCGGCGAGTCCTGTCCGGTGTACTCATAACCCAATGAGCACCTGTATACATCTTAGGTGATCCAACTGACACCGGTGGCTTGTGAGACCGGCCACCGCCCCTCGTCGGGGTCTCGACTGTATACACTAGTCTACTCCGGAGTATCGATGCCCTGTCTCGAAACTCCCACGACTAGGGACCACAATTAAGGATATGCGTATAAACCACCCAACTCTCACGTATATGATCGTCATCATACTGTTGGTGGTAAAGCAAGATCCTAAGGGCTCTATCAAAGTGTATCATGTAATCAGTCACCTGAACATGTACACGACTGATAAAGGCAAACCAGATAGCATACTATCATCTTGAGTAAGACTGTCCTACCGGTATAGGTCCTCCGCAATCATTGCATTCACGTACCTGTGATCCAATAATTGACTATGAGGGCACTATCTCCAACAATCTCCCACTTGCACTCAAGGCTAATTATTGCGATGTCGACTACTCACAGCCCGTGTGAAACCGAACATCAAACTCCTCTACTAATCAGTATCACAAAGCCCGTTTGTAAAACTATTGTGTTCGAGAAATAGCCTTAGTGAGTGGATCCGCCTAGATGTTTCTTTCTATATCTCTCTAAATCTCAAATTCGCGGAGAAAGCCATCTCCCGAATCGAGTAATACCTGTCTTAGAATATGTCTGGATATCTGATGGGACCTAGTTCATAAATGAACTCCAAATCCAAACTTCTTAGACTGTATCGATCACTGAACCTAATCAGTATCTGGCACCATGCCACCCACAGTATCCTCTTGGACCACCTGTCCATAATACTGTCCCTCTTCGTCAGAGGGAAAAACTATAACTCTGACAATCACTCTGTCAACCATGTCACCTTTGAAGCCAGGAATGATAACCGTCTCCCGAAGGAGGCTGCCGTTATCAAATCCGTAGAACATGTACTTATGTTCTAAAACTTCTTCCTTATGTTTCTCCAGGATTGGATTAATACAAACTTATTGCATCTAGTGCAAAAACAACATCTGGTGTGGTACTTGACATCTCATAATTGACTCAGTTGCCTAAGCAAGTGATCTGCCAATCATGCCCATCCCTCTCTCCTTTAGTCTGTAAGACACCTTTAGAGAGGGTGACTCCATCACCTGCAGGTACACCACCATGTTAGGAGTCAACTATTCTAAAAACCATTAGAATATCTGCCAAAGTACCCACATTGGGAAACTACCCAAATCCAGATCTAAAACCATAGATCCAGAAACCAGAATGTCAAATATTATATCCATATCCTGTCTGGAGAAACAACTGTGTGACGACCACAGTACAACCGATCGTAGTATAGGAATTTTACTTCCTACTCTGTGTATGTCATCCAGATACCATGACATCACACCCTACTACCTTCTTAACAGATCCATCCCCTATTCTGATTGAAGTCAAACCCATGACTGTCATATCAAAAATAGATGATCTATCTCCGCTATAACTGCCTAAGTCTATAAATAGACATAAGCATCTTGCCCACTATGCTTCTGCTGCTCCCACTGACTACGACAACCCTCCTACCGGGTCTCATATCCTGGAACAACAGTAGTGTCAAGTCTGTGTAGATAAGAACCTCCCTGTCACCGTCCTTGAGGCTACTGGAGTACCTCTCGGGTGTCTGAGGTTACCCACCAAATCTGCGGAGTGGCAATTGGAATGTCAAACCTGATTGAATATATAGGTCCTATTAAATTTTTCGTAATCGTTCGCGGTTCTGGAATCACTTCCAGTTCTACCATACTCCCACTACTGTTTTCTGAAAAAGATCCATTTTACTAAAACTGTGGCGAGTCAAGAACAATATCACTATTGATCTTCCAAATGGTAGAATATCAACCCTCATCATAGCCAGGGTCAACCCACAAACAGCCATTACAGAAACGTGCCCTGAGTTATCCAGAGTCTGGTTTTAAGCATAAGCTAGACAACTCCCCGTACCTTAACATCTTTTAAGGTACGAACTATTCTATATCCAATATAGAAACTTTGGCACTAATTTAATTGGAACCGTATTCAAACCATGCAACTGTCTCCAGTGCATATCAACTTAATGGAAAGAGGCTAATCAGCATTACTCAACTTAGGAATCCATCCAATTATGAGTAACCTGAAAGAGAAAACTCGTTTCTCAAAACCATCACTATTATCTGAATACCAATCACAAGAATCTACATCTTCGATCTCTTTGAAGAATCCCGATACTTGTGATACCTGGTTCTCTACTTTATTCTTATACCCACAACTTCTCAAAACTTAGACCTTATATTTCTACGAAACACTTGTCTAAATACTAAAGAAGTTATAAGTAAACAGAACATAGTACGAGGACCTACCCCTTTGTCCTGATGGACACTGGACAACATACAATACTCTGTATAAGTCCGCTGAGTTTAACAACTCAAAACCTGTGCGTCGTAGGTTGGAAACTGTACCCTGGCGATTTCCTCAAATATCACCAATTACAACGAATTCCAATATAATGAGGATGATCACCTAATTCCCAATAACTTTCTCCCACTCATCATCTGTAAAACCATACAGATATGAGAATGAAACCTGGTGAATACACACCCTTGGAGTAAGTGTCTAATTGGGAAAACAGTTTTCCTTTAACAATGCACTGAAACATGAAAATGTTTCCTAGGGGTATCTTGGTATTCATAGTAATGCCTCTTCCATTATCCAATTCATGACTTCAACCGTATATTTTATTGCCTTCTCTCCAAATCCCTTTATTTGTCTTTAGTCGTTACCTTCTGTACACCATCGTTAGGCTAAATGATTTTCTTCCTTCCCTACCGTTCGGCACCAGCCTATGTTTTGGAAGAAGACTATCCAGTAAGCATAATAGGTGTACCCTCCTAAACCAAGGAGTACTCGCATCTCGAGAGAAGGTTATGATAAAAGACAACTGAATAATACCTTATTCTTTTAAAGGTGAAATAGGAGTGGCGATGAAGTACGCGGTTTTGGTCGTGAATGTTATCAGTCGCAATTTACTTTGCCCTCTTTCTAATCCCTTTATTTTGTCTTTACATATTACCTTCTGCACACCCTACTTAGGCTAATTGGTTTTCTTCATTCCCTACCTTTCGGCACCAGCTTATGGTTTGGAATAAGACTATCCAATAAGCGTAATAGGTGTACTCTCCTAAACCAAGGAGCCCTCGCAACCTGAGAGAAGGTGATAATAAAAGACAACTGAATAAACCAATTCTATTTCTCCTGAACCTGGTTCCATCCTCGAAGAAGTCCCTTCGAGTTCGTATATAACCATACGATGGATCTATCCAATGGAAGTGGATATCCGTAGTAATACGGGTGTTCTCAGAAATTCAAAGGGTAAAAGAAGGAGTGGCAATGACTTATGCAACTCAGACAATCCAAAATCCAGTATTTTAAGAAGGTTCGGTCAACCTGGTCACCGAGTCATAGTCTAGGGTCGGTCAAAGGTCGCTGCCAAAGAGAGAGAGAAAAGAAACACTCTGCGTGCACTCTATCCTAGATCAGAATGGTCATCACTTTATCTAATCCGGAAACCTCCCACTGTCCTGTCAAATTCTCCTCCAAACCTAAAGAAGAATCAATCGGGATCACCCGAAGAGTAAACCAACTCATCAGTGGGAATCGGGATCCAACTCTCATCGCATGATAACGTGATGGAATGCATCCACGTTACTCATACTCCAGAAGGTATGCGCATACTCGGCAAGTTTCAGTTTCTTTAGAAACTCCCGATATCATTTATTCCCCATGCTCTTATGACCTTGGCGAAAGTCAACAAATCATAAGTCACATGTCAAGTTCTGCCCGTCATTATCTTGTTAATTTGAACCCACCCGTACATACCCTTGACGAAAGCCAACAAGGTAATACGACTGTCCCAAACCAACTCATCTATCTATGCAACAAATGAATACCCAGCAGCTACCAAACACTATGCCTTGACGAAAGCCAACAAACATAGCTTGAATACTACTGACCATCCATAAGAAACGACGGAGGGCCACGACTGGTTTTTGGCGAAAAAACCTTTAACGTAGTGAACTTGATATCGCTGAAGGAACCTGATAGCTTTTTAAAATATAGTGGCGAAAACCTTTTGCTAAAGAGGTCACTCCCGGTAAAGGGATCTCGGCTCTTTCCTCGTGGAATGAGGTGCAGGATATTCCACTGAATACCGCTATGCAAAGCAACTTGTAATCGACTATAGTAAAGTTATTACGCTGACGCAAACTTCTGCCCAAGGGGTCAGTCCCGGTGAAGGGATATCGGCCCTTGCCCCGTCGAATGAGGTGCAGGATATTCCACTGAATACCGCTATGCATAACAAAAGAAAACGTCTTTGCAATAACACTTTTTAAATTTGTTCCAACAACTGTAAACAGGTTTGTTTTCCTTTGCATTGATCAGAATCAACGCAGTCCCATCAATTAATCACACCAGAAAAGAACGAAAATAAAATGTACGTATATGCCATCCGCATTCGTCACTGGGTCCCGTCATCACTCGTTAGGTTACTTAACTAACGACAGAGCGGGGACTGGACTAGCGCGGGTGTAAAACAAATACAACATCTAATAGTATATAAACCAATATACAATAATCGCTCTAGGCGTGATAATATGCAACATTACAGAAAAGTAATAAGCATCACAGAACAATACAGATAATCTGGGATCCCCGGGTTTCACAGAGCCGCTGCTGAAACTCGACGTTCCCCTGTCGTGTGGATAGCCTATGCAATGAAACCTAGACCCCTACGGGTGCGGCAAGTTACCCGCCAAAACCTGAAGCGAGGCAGCCCCCTACAGCATAGTGAATGGACCACCCAGCACTTCACGGAATTCGATAATCTTGGGCACCCCTCCTTGGGTCCACCTGTACCCCCTACGAGTGCGGCGAATAGTCTGCCAATTCTAGAGTGGGACCCCTCTGCCTCTCAAAGACATGAGATGCGGACCCGTTGCCCCCCAGAACCCGGCTATCCGTGCACTCCGTAGCGGGGCAAAACCTAGTACAGTAATGAAAAATAGTACAATAGGTACATCGACCGCAACCTGGTCGTGCCCCAAAAGAATATTATACAACAGGCAGTGACCGCAGTCCACATGTTGGACGCTCGCCCCGCAATATCAAATGTACAAATAAACTCAAACTGTACTACCATTGCACACTGCTATCCACCACGACAAATCCGCAACATCACAGCACAACACAGAACATCAACGCGAATGTCACGTTCGCAAACCCGTCTAAAAGAACTATAGCAATCAGACGCGGTTTACCGATCAAATGACATTCCCGGTCGGAGATATAATGTAAGCACTGTAAACTAACATGTTTAAATTTCGATGGACCAAATATCAAAAAGTGGGCCCCACGACTTACTGGTGAACAGTAACAAAACCTAGGCCCAAACGATATATACCAAAAATCCCAAAATCCAACATAGAATGCACTGTAGAAATTTGGCCGAGTGAAGTCACTTTCCTGCGGCGGATCCGCGGCCAAACCCATGCTTGGGCCGCGGATCCGCGGCGGAACAGTTGATTCACTCTGTCGAATTTCTCCAGTTTTCCTAAAAAACCCTGCTTGATTTTCTGGTATAGTCAAAATGACATTTCGACCAGTTTTAAAATTAATAGAAACTGTCAAGTGGAAAAATTGCTATTTTTGATTTCCGGTTCGATCGATATTTTAAACGCGTTAGCATAAGTTAGTATAGCAAAATGGTGAGGCTCTGATACCACTGTAAGTCTACGCTAGCGTCCCGGCCGTCTACAGACGCCAAATGCGGAATAAAAACTTTTAAACTGGTGCTATCGTATACTTTAACCCGGATCTGCCATTATTGCTAAACTAACAAACTGTAAAGAGTGTAGAAAGGTTATACCGAACGATCCGAGTCCTTCGTTCTTTAACCATCATCCCACGCTCCGTTGCGGCTGCTCCGATCTCGTCGATCTCCGATCTCCTCGTCGAGGTGGCACCACGTCGACGATTCTTTAAACGGGCTCCCGCCTCTGACTTGAGGCAACTCGATCGTCAAGTTTGCTAAAAGAGACGACCAAGAATGATGTAGAGAATGAGTAGATGACTTTGTCTCACTTCGTCCAAATCCATGGACGATCGGTTAATGAAGTTGCCGAGGGAATCGGGTGATGGAATGAAATGAACTGTGAAATTCCATGCACCCCAAATACTATCATAATCTTTTTCTACAAAATGAAACATCAAGTGTGAGAGTGTAGGGGGCCGGCCTCTTATAGCAAAGAGGGAGGTGATCGTAGGAGAGGGGGGTGACCATAAGAAAAATATCATATGTGAACACATGAAAATATCAAGCATAAAGATCTTAAGGAAAACAAGAATGTTTAGAAATCAAAGCATGAGTCACAAGACACCTCTCCATTTCTAGAACCTTCTAGAAGCTTCTAGAAGCATGACTCACTCTCATCCAAGAAAAGATAAATCCGTCTTTAACTGAATGTTAAAAGACGGCTGATAGAAAACTGGAAACTGGCAACTTCCAAAAGTGATCCTGAAACGAATTTCAGGACAACCCCGAAACTGTATAAATATACCCGCATTTGTATTACGAACGAATACAAATGCAACTGAGACAAAGATATTATACCTACTCAATATAATACTCGGATCCGGCTTAAACCAAAGCCGACCAGTATCATCTGCCCGAAAAATAACACGTGCGTAAACGCACGTGCATTTTCCGAACCCTGCCATAAAACCATACGGCCTCTACAACGTTTCGCCCGAACTTGGGAAACTGTCTGTGGGGGACTCTAATGACTCGTCAGTACCCTGGCAGTGGGTTTAACCACAAACCGTCTGCGGCACTAGCAATGCGTAACGGCTGCCCATGGACTGACCTCAATGGATGCCGATGAGCGTACTCATCCGGAAAACCCTACTGAGCCTAACAGTGACAATGTATATACAGTCCGGTCCGTTCGTCTATGAGTATCACATATATGCCTAGGGGGCTAGTAACGTTAGACCCCCAATAGCAGTATAAGTCGTGTCGGAGTGAAGTCCAATAACACCCTGAGATACTACTGGAGTACCTACCAGTAAATATCCTACCACGGCCGTGGGCTTTATGTAATGGCTCTCCTAGACACAGCATGATCTCCCCCCAATACCGGGAGAGACGAATCCCGTGCCGATCCGCTCACGTGCCTCCATATGGCTCGGGACTGTATCCAAAAACTACCTGTTTGCATGACTCCTTTGAGCCGTGGTAGGGTAGAAATCAAAGCACGGTGGGAACTCACACGAGACAAATGACGACCTCAGGTCGATGAACTAACCTGTACACATGTCACCAGGGAACTGCTATCTGACGATAGATATAAAACTAACTAGCAGATTCCCGGCGAGTCCTGTCCGGTGTACTCATAACTCAATGAGCACCTGTATACATCTTAGGTGATCCAACTGACACCGGTGGCTTGTGAGACCGGCCACCGCCCCTCGTCGGGGTCTCGACTGTATACACTAGTCTACTCCGGAGTATCGATGCCCTGTCTCGAAACTCCCACGACTAGGGACCACAATTAAGGATATGCGTATAAACCACCCAACTCTCACGTATATGATCTTCATCATACTGTTGGTGGTAAAGCAAGATCCTAAGGGCTCTATCAAAGTGTATCATGTAATCAGTCACCTGAACATGTACACGACTGATAAAGGAAAACCAGATAGCATACTATCATCTTGAGTAAGACTGTCTTACCGGTATAGGTCCTCCGCAATCATTGCAATCACATACCTGTGATCCAATAATTGACTATGAGGGCACTATCTCCAACACGACGGGCATTCCTTGGCATAGGCCACAACTCCTTTGTCACACAATGGGCGGAACGAAGTTCATCTCTTGAAATAATATACAACCAGACTGCCTCTTTGGTAGCATCTTAAGTAGCGATGTATCTTGCCTTTAATCGTCCATTATGTCACGGTATCTAGCTTGGAACTCTTCCAACATACCGTCCCTGTACTGAGGGTAAAGACAATGCTTGTGACTGACTTTCAGTCGTCCTTATCACCCTGGAACCTTTCCAGTGATTCTCCCCTGGATCCATTGATACCATCTCACTACAACTAGTGAGAATCCTAACATCCAATCAGATCTATCTTATAGATCCAAAACTCAGGATTTAGTAGGTATCAAATTGATCCTATATGGAGAATCCTTGTGATAAGCGGAGATTGATCGAGCGTAGCATAGGAAACTCCTTCCCTATCAAGAGTATTTCATCCACGTACTTTATGAGGATCATCACCATATTCCCTACTACCTTTTTGTACATTCAAGGTCCATCTACCATTATGATGAAGTCAAACTCTTTGACTACCACATCAAAACAGATGTTCCAACTCCGCGATGCCTTCTTTATCACATAAAACTTCTTGCACACATTTCCGCTGCTCCCACTGTCTATGAAGCTCTCTGGCTGTGTACTTATAGACGCTCTTTTCCAAATCATCATTTAGAAAAGCAGTCATGACACCCAACCACCAGATATCGTAGTCATGGTATGTGGCCGTGGCAAGTAGGATCTGGATGGACTTAAGCATAGATACTTAGAAAAAGTTTCATCATAATCCATACCTGGTTAATGATGCAAAAGCTTTAACAAGTCTAGCTTTGAAAGTCTCAACTTTTCCATGTACACCAAGTAATCTTCTCAAGATATACTTGCTCCTGATGGGGATTTAACCCTTCAGATGAAGCAACCAAAGTCCATACTTTGTTGGTGTATAAGGATTCCATCTCAGATCGCTAAGCATCCAGCCATTCTTACAGAGTCCCACTCCTGATGGCCAGCCCGAAACTAGTTTGGTCATCATCTCATGATGCAATCCTCGCTCCCACTGTCATAGAGTAACCGAAGTATCTCTCAGGTGGGTGAGGAACCCTGCTAGATCGGCGGAGAGGCTGAGGTTCGTTGGTTTCTATTGAATCCTTCAATTTAACCAAATCATCTGCTACAGTTTGTATAGCTAGAACCTTTCCAGTTCTACATAACAGACCTTGCCTCGAGCTTGTCCGGATTTTTCTTTTAGACATAGGCTGGACAACCCCAAATCTTAACAAACTTAAGATATGGGCTCTTCCCTTTCCATATCACATATGAAGTGGTAGGCAACTGATTTGATTTGAACCCTATTCAATAGGTATGCAGCTTCTCAAGCGCATAACTCCCAAAAGAAAATAGGAAACTCAGTAGTACTCATCATAGAGCACACCATATCACATAGGGTGTTATTACTCCGCCCCGATAGACCAACGTGATGTGGTGTATACGGAGGAGTAATGCTGAGAGAGAATCTCATTCTCTCTTAGAATAATCCAGGAATTTCGTGCTCAAGTATTCTCCTCCTTGATCACATCAAAGGACATAATACTTATACCCGTTTTGGTTCTCTACTTCTAACTTATATTCTGTGAATATCTCAAAAGGTTCAGACTTGTGTTTCAACAGGAACATATGTCTGAATCTAAAGAGATCATCAGAGAATGTAATGAAGTACAAAGAACCGGTCTTGGCATGTGTAGACAGGGGACCTTCATACATCAACATGTATCATCCCAAGAGTATACTAACTCTTTCTCTGCTTCCAATAAATAGAGCTGTGGCCATCTTATCTTTGTGACATGACCGGTAAGTTTTCACAAGATGTAAATTCAAACAGATTTAAATATTCATCTATGTGCAACTTAGCTAGTTGGTCGCATTGATATGACCTAGTCCACAATACCTCAAGAAGGATCCGTTCATTTCTGAACTATTCCTCTTGTGTGTGTTCCGTATACTAAGAACTGCAGTTTGATTTAGAACGTCAATGCTTTTAGATAACGTGCCTGAACCGATCAACTATTGATATAGGAAATATTCAAAACATTATCCAACAATACAAAATTGTATCCTTCTTTAATAAATAAAGAGGTTGATATGATTTTGTATATCAGGTTCGGTATCTAATAGCATTTGTTCAGAATCAATGTATTGGTAATACAGGGTGACAGTGACCAACAGACTTGGCTGCAACACATGCACCATTTTCTGCCTCATGAAACTTATCACCCGTACTCAGTTCTCTACCTTTCTGTAGCCCATGTAATATATAACATATGTGGGATCCTGATCCGGTACCAAATACCCAGGACGTAGAGGATACAGAGAAACAGTTCTTCGTAATGAACACACCCGAAGGAGATGCATCATATGCACTTTCTTCGTTTGGGTGGCATAGGAATTCTGGTATTCCTCTATTTCCTGCTCTGTCTTATAACAATTATAAGTTGGAGCGGGACCAACGTTCCCCAACTCAGTATAACAAGCGGGTTCGATCAATTCATCCATGTTATTATCTTGATTAAGGCGTGATATGGTCTCTACCTGGAGAGAGAGAGAAGAAAACACTCTGCGTGCGCTCTTGCAAGATTAGATTGGTTATTTATTTTATCTAATCAGGATGGCTCCCACTGTTTTTATCAAATCTTCCTTCAAACCCTAAAAGGAAAGACTAGTCGGGATTAATTACACGCTACAAGTTCGCCAATCTTTCAGCCAGGCCAGTGTCGGTACTTTGAGGGAGGTCCCCCGTGCTTTCGCACGAACCTAATTAATGTAAACCTCATTTTCCCAGAGGCGTAACCCCGTTAACACCTTTCTAGACACCTACTTGATTGGCTAATTGTAATGTGTAAAACTCTCCCTGGAGTAACTCTTACTCGCAGCGGGTATCGGGATCCAACTATCTCATAGAAGTTATGCAATCTCATTGCAAATTTCAACACTTGAAATTCCCAATAATATTTAGTCCCTAGCAGCTATATGACCTTAACATAGTCAACAAATCATAAGTGCTAGTCAAGTTCAACCCGTCATTTCCCGAATGAATTAAACCCACCCGCACGACCCTTAACAAAGTCAACAAAGTCGCATGACTACCCTAATCCAATCGCATCATAAGCTTATACTGATAAGCACTAATTAGCTACCGCACACTACGCCTTAACATAGTCAACAAACGTAGCACGAATACTAACTAGTACTTATCTGAAATGACGGAGGGCTACGACAGGTTTTTAAGAAAACCCTTTGCGTAATGAACTTGATATCGTTGTAGAATCGAATGATTTTAAAATGGAGTGCTTTTGAGGCTTTTCTAGTTTTGCTAAAGGATTCACTCCCGGTGAAGGGATTGTCGGCCCTTTCCTCATCGAATAAGGTGCAGGATATATCATATATACCGCTGTGCAAAGCAAAAACTATAGAAGCAATCAAAAGACAAACCGAGGGTTGTAGCATCTGCCAGTTATTGCTAAAGGGGTCACTCCCGGTGAAGGGATCTCGGCCCTTTCCTTATCGAATAAGGTGCCGGATGTTCTACAAGGAACATCGCGATGCAAAGCAAGAACTGTAGCTACCTGTTTTTGAAAATTCGATTCCACAACATCTTAGGTTTCTTTTCTTTCATTAATCATATTAATGATGTCCTGTCATTTAAGTAACCTAAACATCACAGATAAATACAACGTACACTTATACCATCCGCATTCGCCTCGATGTCCCCTCGTGCACCGTTAGGTTTGGTAACTAACGGCAGAGCGGGGCAGGGATAGCGCGGGTGTAAAACATAAGTAACGCCTATATAATATATCATATATACTATATACAGTATTTATCACAGAACATCAAATGATCACATCACAGATATCGCAGCAGAAGAATCATATGAAATATTGGATATATTAGGACGTCCGTGTTTTCAATACGAGCCAGTATAAAACATGGATTCCACGGTCGCGATGAATAGCCAAACCCACACCCTAAGACCCTTACGAGAGCGGCAAGCAACCCTACCAATTCTAGAGTTAGAAGACCCGGACTCGACTCCTCGAGTTGGTCTCCCACTGACTCTAGAACCCGGTTACTTGTGCCCTCTTCCTTGGGTCTATCCTAGTGCGGAAAAGTAAATAATATACAAATGGTGACATCAACCTCAACCCGGAAGTGCCCCAATAAAAGAATATTACATACAAGTTTTTACAAGAATGAAAATGAAAAACACTCATCTCACATAAAAACCACCGGCTATTCAAACATGACGATCCAATATAACATATCCAGCAACACATAACATCACATGTCATCAACGTAAGTAAATATGCCCATCCCAATAGTCGTTGACATATAGCAACGAAACCGGCGATATCATATATTACACTTACGGTCGCAGAAAAGAAAGTGTAAAACTACAACAGTTGGAATCCGCAACCTTCTTAGACATCGCATGCTTAACTAAATGAATTCCTTAGACATCGTATGCCTAATAATTATAAACCCCGCATTTCAGCCTCATTATCGAAAACTCTTTTCAATATCAAGTCGGGCAATTCAACAAGATTCCCGACATCCTGATCGAATGCTCGTCGCAAACTATAGCAGGCAGCCGCACCCCCGATGCCGTCGACGAAGTGCACCAAGGCAGAACACTGCTGCCGCGAGCACCCGAACGGATGGTTTCGGCGACGGGGTTCTCCTACAGTCACTTGGTCGGGGCTATGGGGCGTGGCTATCTATTAAGTTTACCGACGAGTATCCGCGTATGCTACATTATTGCGACGGACTTTTGATCGCATCAAAATTCCGTGGTAACCGATCAAGTGAGACTAAAGTGCTATGTTTATAACATTCATATTAGTTATCTCATAACTACTTGTGAATTCCAAATATTATATCTCATTCCAGATAAATGGAAAATGTTAAAATTTTCCATCGAACAATAAAACACCCAAGTTTTCCCGAAACAGCTCAACCCATGAAATAGGTTTAAGAACATTCACTTCATGCCGCTGTACCAACGATACAGCCGTAGAAGGGTCAAGCCAACGCCTTACATGTGGCACGCCGTACTGCCCCAAACCCTAAGGTTCAAAGGGCAGTTCAAGACGATCACATAATCGAGTTAAGGTTTGTTGTCTTCTAGAGGGTCCATCGCGTTACTTGCACTACTTAGAACGTTCTTAAACCACGGAAAAATCCAACACTTGGAAATTTTCCGGCAGGGGAAAAATTGGGTATTTATATCCTGTCGAACTTTTTAACATATTCTAAATTATCCGGAAAAACACCTAGACAAAATTAGACAATCTGATCGAATCTACGAACTCCCAATACAACCCAGAAAACTCAAGTCTTGAGTAAACTTTAAAAATTCCGAGAAAACACAGGCATTGCATACGGGTATTACTGTGCAAATCACGTGACAAGATGCTCCTATATGGCCGTGGAACCGCCGCACATGGCAGGGTGGGGCCGCGGTTCCGCGGCTCTTTAGTTGATTTGGGTGCACGTGCTCCACAGTAACTCTTAGAAAACCCTGCTGTATTTTTTGGATATTTTTAATTTGGAAAAATCCACTGCTTTGAAAAATATACAGAGAAGGGTTATTTTTAGGGTTTCGGGGTTCGATCGGGTTTCTAACTTCGTCTACTCATCGCCTAAGGCTCTAGCCAGGCTCTGATACCACTGTAGGGTTCCTAGGCACACTGAAGAGGTTCCACAAGGCATCAACCATGCCAAATTCAAAAATTTAGGTGCCGAGAAACCCTAATATAGATCGTTAACTAGAGGATAGGTGAAACTACAAGCAAGAAAACTAAGTGAAAGGGATTACAACCTTTGTAGATCCGGTCAACCACTTCTTTAGCTCCGTGATGACGTCCATTCACTGCGATCACCGGGATCCCGGACTCTAGCTATGGTTTCGTCGGAGAAATGAGCAGGCTAGGTCATTGACTTCGATGCCGAAGATGATCTACATCGAGGAAACTCTAACTCAAGCTTCATCTTCACTTGGTCATGAACCTTGTGAAGAAAACACCCAATACAACATGGCAAGTGCTAGAGGATGAAGAAATAGGATGTGGGTTCACTTTGGATTTGGATTTCTCACTTGATTTCAACACTTGAAATTTTCTAGCAAAGGTTTTCTTTCTTCTTGAAGAAGAAGATGAAGAAAGAAAAGAATAAAAATGAATAATCCCTAAAATAGAAAATCAAGTGATACTTATACCTGTTTTGGTTCTCTACTTCTAACTTATATTCTGTGAATATCTCAAAAGGTTCGGACTTGTGTTTCAACAGGAACATATGTCTGAATCTAAAGAGATCATCAGAGAATGTAATTAAGTACAAAGAACCGGTTTTGGCATGTGTAGACAGGGGACCTTCATACATCAACATGTATCATCCCAAGAGTATACTAACTCTTTCTCTGCTTCCAATAAACAGAGCTGTGGTTATCTTATCTTTGTGACATGACCGGTAAGTTTTCACAAGATGTAAATTCAAACAGATTTAAATATTCATCTATGTGCGACTTAGCTAGTTGGGTCGCATTGATATGACCTAGTCCACAATACCTCAAGAAGGATCCGTTCATTTCTGAACTATTCCTCTTGTGTGTGTTCCGTATACTAAGAACTGCAGTTTGATTTAGAACGTCAATGCTTTTAGATAACGTGCCTGAACCGATCAACTATTGATATAGGAAATATTCAAAACATTATCCAACAATACAAAATTGTATCCTTCTTTAATAAATAAAGAGATTGATATGATTTTGTATATCAGGTTCGGTATCTAATAGCATTTGTTCAGAATCAATGTATTGGTAATACAGGTTGACAGTGACCAACAGACTTGGCTGCAACACATGCACCATTTTCTGCCTCATGAAACTTATCACCCGTACTCAGTTCTCTATCTTTCTGTAGCCCATGTAATATATAACATATGTGGGATCCTGATCCGGTACCGAATACCCAGGACGTAGAGGATACAGAGAAACAGTTCTTCGTAATGAACACACCCGAAGGAGATGCATCATATGCACTTTCTTCGTTTGGGTGGCATAGGAATTCTGGTATTCCTCTATTTCCTGCTCTGTCTTATAACAATTATAAGTTGGAGCGGGACCAACGTTCCCCAACTCAGTATAACAAGCGGGTTCGATCAATTCATCCATGTTATTATCTTGATTAAGGCGTGATATGGTCTCTACCTGGAGAGAGAGAGAAGAAAACACTCTGCGTGCGCTCTTGCAAGATTAGATTGGTTATTTATTTTATCTAATCAGGATGGCTCCCACTGTTTTTATCAAATCTTCCTTCAAACCCTAAAAGGAAAGACTAGTCGGGATTAATTACACGCAACAAGTTCGCCAATCTTTCAGCCAGGCCAGTGTCGGTACTTTGAGAGAGGTCCCCCGTGCTTTTGCACGAACCTAATTAATGTAAACCTCATTTTCCCAGAGGCGTAACCCCGTTAACACCTTTCTAGACACCTACTTGATTGGCTAATTGTAATGTGTAAAACTCTCCCTGGAGTAACTCATACTCGCAGCGAGTATCGGGATCCAACTATCTCATAGAAGGTATGCAATCTCATTGCAAATTTCAACACTTGAAATTCCCAATAATATTTAGTCCCTAGCAGCTATATGACCTTAACATAGTCAACAAATCATAAGTTCTAGTCAAGTTCAACCCGTCATTTCCCGAATGAATTAAACCCACCCGCACGACCCTTAACAAAGTCAACAAAGTCGCACGACTACCCTAATCCAATCGCATCATATGCTTATACTGATAAGCACTAATTAGCTACCGCACACTACGCCTTAACATAGTCAACAAACGTAGCACGAATACTAACTAGTACTTATCTGAAATGACGGAGGGCTACGACAGGTTTTTAAGAAAACCCTTTGCGTAATGAACTTGATATCGTTGTAGAATCGAATGATTTTAAAATGGAGTGCTTTTGAGGCTTTTCTAGTTTTGCTAAAGGATTCACTCCCGGTGAAGGGATCGTCGGCCCTTTCCTCATCGAATAAGGTGCAGGATATATCATATATACCGCTGTGCAAAGCAAAAACTATAGAAGCAATCAAAAGACAAACCGAGGGTTGTAGCATCTGCCAGTTATTGCTAAAGGGGTCACTCCCGGTGAAGGGATCTCGGCCCTTTCCTTATCGAATAAAGTGCAGGATGTTCTACAAGGAACACCGCAATACAAAGCAAGAACTGTAGCTACCTGTTTTTGAAAATTCGATTCCACAACATCTTAGGTTTCTTTTCTTTCATTAATCATATTAATGAAGCCTTGTCATTTAAGTTACCTAAACATCACAGATAAATACGACGTACACTTATACCATCCGCATTCGCCTCGATGTCCCCTCGTGCACCGTTAGGTTTGGTAACTAACGGCAGAGCGGGGCAGGGATAGCGCGGGTGTAAAACATAAGTAACGCCTATATAATATATCATATATACTATATACAGTATTTATCACAGAACATCAAATGATCACATCACAGATATCGCAGCAGAAGAATCATATGAAATATTGGATATATTAGGACGTCCGTGTTTTCAATACGAGCCAGTGTAAAACATGGATTCCACGGTCGCTATGAATAGCCAAACCCACACCCCAAGACCCCTACGAGAGCGGCAAGCAACCCTACCAATTCTAGAGTTAGAAGACCCGGACTCGACTCCTCGAGTTGGTCTCCCACTGACTCTAGAACCCGGTTACTTGTGCCCTCTTCCTTGGGTCTATCCTAGTGCGGAAAAGTAAATAATATACAAATGGTGACATCAACCTCAACCCGGAAGTGCCCCAATAAAAGAATATTACATACAAGTTTTTACAAGAATGAAAATGAAAAACACTCATCTCACATAAAAACCCCCGGCTATTCAAACATGACGATCCAATATAACATATCCAGCAACACATAACATCACATGTCATCAACGTAAGTAAATATGCCCATCCCAATAGTCGTTGACATATAGCAACGAAACCGGCGATATCATATATTACACTTACGGTCGCAGAAAAGAAAGTGTAAAACTACAACAGTTGGAATCCGCAACCTTCTTAGACATCGCATGCTTAACTAAATGAATTCCTTAGACATCGTATGCCTAATAATTATAAACCCCGCATTTCAGCCTCATTATCGAAAACTCTTTTCAATATCAAGTCGGGCAATTCAACAAGATTCCCGACATCCTGATCGAATGCTCGTCGCAAACTATAGCAGGCAGCCGCACCCCCGATGCCGTCGACGAAGTGCACTAAGGCAGAACACCGCTGCCGCGAGCACCCGAACGGATGGTTTCGGCGACGGGGTTCACCTACAGTCACTTGGTCGGGGCTATGGGGCGTGGCTATCTATTAAGTTTACCGGCGAGTACCCGCGTACGCTACATTATTGCGACGGACTTTTGATCGCATCAAAATTCCGTGGCAACCGATCAAGTGAGACTAAAGTGCTATGTTTATAACATTCATATTAGTTATCTCATAACTACTTGTGAATTCCAAATATTGTATCTCATTCCAGATAAATGGAAAATGTTAAAATTTTCCATCGAACAATAAAACACCCAAGTTTTCCCGAAACAGCTCAACCCATGAAATAGGTTTAAGAACATTCACTTCATGCCGTAGTACTAACGATACAGCCGTAGAAGGGTCAAGCCAACGCCTCACATGTGGCACGCCGTACTGCCCCAAACCCTAAGGTTCAAAGGGCAGTTCAAGACGATCACATAATCGAGTTAAGGTTTGTTGTCTTCTAGAGGGTCCATCGCGTTACTTGCACTACTTAGAACGTTCTTAAACCACGGAAAAATCCAACACTTGGAAATTTTCCGGCAGGGGAAAAATTGGGTATTTATATCCTGTCGAACTTTTTAACATATTCTAAATTATCCGGAAAAATACATAGACAAAATTTGACAATCCGATCGAATCTACGAACTCCCAATACAACCCAGAAAACTCAAGTCTTGAGTAAACTTTAAAAATTCCCAGAAAACACAGGCATTGCATACGGGTATTACCGTGCAAATCACGTGACAAGATGCTCCTATATGGCCGTGGAACCGCCGCACATGCCAGGATGGGGCCGCGGTTCCGCGGCTCTTTAGTTGAGTTGGGTGCACGTGCTCCACAGTAACTCTTAGAAAACCCTGCTGTATTTTTTGGATATTTTTAATTTGGAAAAATCCACTGCTTTGAAAAATATACAGAGAAGGGTTATTTTTAGGGTTTCGGGGTTCGATCGGGTTTCTAACTTCGTCTACTCATCGCCTAACGCTCTAGCCAGGCTCTGATACCACTGTAGGGTTCCTAGGCACACTCAAGAGGTTCCACAAGGCATCAACCATGCCAAATTCAAAAATTTAGGTGCCGAGAAACCCTAATATAGATCGTTAACTAGAGGATAGGCGAAACTACAAGCAAGAAAACTAAGTGAAAGGGATTACAACCTTTGTAGATCTGGTCCACCACTTCTTTAGCTCCGTGATGACGTCCATTCACTGCGATCACCGGGATCCCGGACTCTAGCGATGGTTTCGTCGGAGAAATGAGCGGGCTAGGTCGTTGACTTCGATGCCGAAGATGATCTACATCGAGGAAACTCTAACTCAAGCTTCATCTTCACTTGGTCATGAACCTTGTGAAGAAAACACCCAATACAACATGGCAAGTGCTAGAGGATGAAGAAATAGGATGTGGGTTCACTTTGGATTTGGATTTCTCACTTGATTTCAACACTTGAAATTTTCTAGCAAAGGTTTTCTTTCTTCTTGAAGAAGAAGATGAAGAAAGAAAAGAATAAAAATGAATAATCCCCAAAATAGAAAATCAAGTGATACTTATCATTTAACAACCATGGGTGAGTTAACTTGTGTAGAGACTAAACTAGGGTTTATGTAAATGGTTAAGTTAAGGAAAGAAACAAAATGGTTAAGACTTTCAAAGCTTCATGAAGCTTCAAGAATAAAAAAAAATAAGCCACCATTTTATTTCTTGCCAAAATAAATAAATAAATAAATAATACCTTAACCATTAACCTATATTATGGTTTAAAGCATGCACACCCAAGTTTGCATGTATCATCAAACATGATACAAACTAGTGCACAAACATATATCATATATATAATGTGCACAATCAAGTGAGAAAATCAATCTTAAGTGAACAAATACTAGTTAATATAAAATAATATAACAAAAGTATAATCATACATTAAATCATTAAATCAACACTTGATTTAATGATCCGGTTATACTATATATAACCGACTAATATCAAGTGTATCGAATCAACACTTGATTCGGTAACTCGGCTATATCTCATATAACTGTCCAATGATACAAATCGCGATAATAGAATACAGTATCACATACTGGTATTATTCTCGGTCCCGCACATATCTCATATGTGCTCCTATGTCGTTTCGCTTGAGCCAGGAAACCTCTATGTAGGACTCTAAAGACTCGTCAATACGCCGGCAGTAGGCGATGATCATATCAAACACCTACAAGCCGCAAGCGGTCTGCTAAACGTAACGGCTACCCGGGTATTGAGCGATCAGAAGATCAACGAGCAAGCCCGCTCACACTCCTGTGAATCCAACCAGTAACACTTACCGTACAGTCCGGTCTGATCGTCTGATATGTCGCATATCTTGCCTAGGGGTGGTAAACGTCAGACCCCAGTAGCTCGATAAGTCTTGTCGATATAAGGTCTATAACAGTTCGAGAAACAACTGGTAACACTTAATAGTAAATCTCAGCAACCCTGGCCAGGGATTTCCGGTTATAGCCAATCGAACACAGCACAACATCAACTCCCTATACCTGGAGAGACGAATCCCCTCATATCTCATTGCCTCCATATGAATCGGGACTGTACCCAAAAACCACTATTTTGCACGCCCTCTTGGACGTGGTAAGGTAGAAATCAAAGTACAGTGGGAATCACACAAGACTCTATGACGATCTCGGGTCTACAGACTAACCTGTAACAGTGTCACCAGAGAACTACCATCTGACGTAAGGTATAATACCATCTGGGAGTCCTCAGCGAGTCCGTCTAGTGTACCTAGTCTCCACTGAGCACCCGTATATCATCTCTGATGTCAAACACCAATGGATATGGGATCATCCATCGCCCATCTGTATGGGTCGAGAAAGTATACGCTGGTCTACTCTAGTATATTGATGCCCCGTCTCGATACACCCACGACTAGGGACCTTGAAGGATGTACTTAAAGACTACCATGTCCCCACTAGTATGATCCGCATCATAGTCCAGGTAGTCAAATACAAATCCTAAAGGCTTTACCGACATGTAACAGAGAGACAATCAGTGTATACGTTAAGGTAAAGAGCAACCAGATAGCATACTATCATGTCGAGCAAGAAAGTCCTCCCTATATATGTCCAAGCATCCACTACAATATACATCGTATGTACAGTAATGGCCTCTAGGGCATACATATAACTAACAGCACCTGTATACATCTTAGGTGAACCAACTGACACTAATGGCTTGTGAGACCGTCCACCGCCCCTTGTCGGGGTCTCGATCTGTATACACTAGTCTACTCATGGAGTATCGATGCCCAGTCTCGAAACACCCATGACTAGGGACACTTTAAGGATGTGCTTATATACTACCCAACTCTCACGTATATGATCGCCATCATACTGCTGGTAGTCAAGAATGAATCCTATGGGCTCTATGAACATGTAATAGTGATTTGTAATGTCACCTGAAGTATGTACACGATGATAAAGACAAACCAGATAGCATACTATCATCTCGAGTAAGACTATTCTACCGGTATAGGTCCTACCTCAATCATAGCAATCATATGCCTGCGATCCAATAATTGACTTGAGGGCACTATAGCCAACAATCACCCACTTGCACTTAAGGACAATTATTGCGGTGTTGCATACTCACAGCCCTTGTGATACCGAACACCCAACTTCTCTACTAATCAGTTTCACAAAGCTTGTTTGTAAAACTATTGCGTTCGAGAAATAGCCTTAATGAGTGGATCTGCTCTAATGTTTCTTTCTATGTCTCTCTTTATCTCAAGTTCGCGGAGAAAACCATCTCCCGAAATGAGAAATACCTATCTTATAATATGTCCGGATATCTGATGGGACCCGGTTCACAAATGAACTTTAAATCCAGTAAACTTCCTAGACTGTATTGTCAACTGAATTTAATCAGTATTCTACGCCATGCCTCCCTCAGTATCCGTTTGGACCACCTGTCCAAACTACTGCCCCTCATAAGAGGGAAAACTATAATTCTGACAGTCACTCTGTCATCCAAATCACCTTAGAAGCCTGAAATGATAACCGTCTCCCGAAAGAGGCTGCCGTTACCAAATCCCTAGAACATCCACTTATGTTCATAAACTGCTTCCGAACGTTTCTCCAGGATTTGGATTAATATATCAACTTATTGCATCTAGTGCAAAAACAACATTTGGTGTAGTACTTGACATCTCATGATTGACTCAATTACCAAGCAAGTGATATGCCAATCATGCACATCCCTTTCCCCTTTAGTCTGTAAGACAGCTTCAGAGAGGGTGACTCCATCACCTGCAGGTACACTTCCATGCCAGGAGTCGTCCATTCTAAAACACCTTTAGAATACTGTCTAAGTACCCAGATTGGGAAACTATCTAAATCTAGATCTAAAACCATAGATTTAGTAACCAGAATGCCAGATATAATATCTATATCCTATATGGAGAAACCATTGTGTGACATCCTCGGTAAAACCGATTGTAGTATAGGAATTTCACTTCCTACAAAGTGTATGTCATCCAAATACCAGGACATACCACCCTACTACCTTCTTAACGAATCCATCTCCCATTCTGATGAAGTCAAAGTCTATGACTGTCCCATCAAAAATAGATGATCTATCTCCTCTATATCTGCTTTAGTCTATAAATAGACACAAGCTACTTGTCCACTATGCTTCCGCTGCTCCCACTGACTACAACAACCCTTTGGCAGAGGCATATACACGTGCACTTCTAATGATAGTTTAGAACGATGCTATACTCATCCTCCTGCCGGGTCTCATAGTCTAGAACAACATTAATGGAAAGTCTAGGTAAACAAGAACCTCCTTATTACCGTCTTTGAGGATACCGAAGTACCACTCGGGTGCCTGATGTTACCCACCATATCTGCGGAGTGGCTAATAGAATGTCAAACCCATGAAATCTTTAGTTTCTATTAAATTTTCAGTAATCGTTTGTGGTTCTGGAATTACTTCCAGTTCTACCATACTCCCACTGCTATTTTCTGAAAAAATCCATTTTACTAAAACTGTGGCGAGTCAAGAACAATATCACTATTGATCTTCCAAATGGTAGAAATTTAACCCTCGTCATAGCCCGGGATAACCCACAAACTGCCATTACAGAAACGTCACTTGAGTTATCCAGAGTCTGGTTTTAACCATAAGACGGACAACTCCATATACCATAACATCGTTAAGATATGAACCATTCAATATACAATATAGAAACAGAGGCACTGATTTAATTGGAACCAAATTCAAATCATGCAGCTGTCTCCAGTGCATGTTAACTAAAAGGTGAGAGGCCGATCAGAATTACTCAACTTAGGAGTGAATCCAAATATGAGTAACCTGAAGGAGAAGCAAGTTCTCAAAACCATTACCATCAACAGAATACCAAACACAAGTATCTACATTTTCGATCACCTTAAAGAATCCTGATACTTACAACACCTGGTATTCTACTTTAATCTTGTACCTATAACTTCTCAAAACCTGGACCTTGTATTTCAATGAAATGCTGTTGGTTATATGTATGCCCTAGAGTCCATTACTGTACATGTGATGTATATTGTAGTGGATGGTTGGACATATATAGGGAGGACTTTCTTGCTCGACATGATAGTATGCTATCTGGTTGCTCTTTATCTTAATATGTTGACTTGTATAAGTGATACTGTCTTGCTCTCATATGTTGATAAAGCCCTTAGGATGTGTACTTGACTACCAGGACTATGATGGAGATCATACTAGTGGGCCAAGGGTAGACCACAAGTACACCCTATAATTGTTCCTAGTCGTAGGACTATCGAGACAGGTACCGATACTCCAGAGTAGACTAGCGTATGCGCTTCTTGACCCATATGATGGGCGATGAATGATCCTACATCCATTGGTGTTTGACATCAGAGAAGGTATACGGGTGCTCAGTAGAGACTGGGTACACTGGACGGACTCGCCGAGAACACCTAGATGGTATTATATCTATCGTCGGATAGCAGTTCTCTGGTGACACTGGTACAGGTTAGTCTGTCGACCCGAGATCGTCATAGATTCTTGCGTGATTCCCACTGTGCTTTGATTTCCACCATACCAAGGTCAAGAGATCGTGCAAAAAGGTTGTTTTTGGGTACAGTCCCGAGTCCCATGGAGGCAATGAGCGATAGGAGGGGATTCGTCTCTCCCGGTATTGATTGATGTTGTGCTATGCTCGATTGGACATAACATGAAATCCCTGGCCAAAGTTGCTAAGATTTACTGGTAAGTGTTATTAGTAGTTTCTCGAACCATTATGGACCTTGCATCGGCATGACATATCAAGATATTGGGGTCTGGCGTTATACCACCCCCAGGATGTGATATGCGAGATCTGACGAAGAGACCGGACTGTACGATAGTGTTACTGATTGGATTCACCGGAGTACGAGTAGGCTTGCTTGTTGATCTTCTGATTGCTCAATACCCGGGTGGCCGTTACGTTTAGCAGACCGCCTGCGGCTTATAGGTGTTTGATATAATCATCACTTACTGCCGACGTATTGACTAGTCTTTAGAGTCCTACACAGAGGTTTCCTGATTCATGCGAAACGAAGTAGGAGCACATATGTGATATGTACGGGACCGATATTAATGAGTGTATGTGATACGGCATTCTATTCTCGCGATATGTGATATCGGTCGGTTATATGAGATATAACCAGGTTATCGGATCATGTGTTGATTCGATAAGTTGATTCATATGATATTAGTCAGTTATATGTGATATAGCCGGATTATTAAATCAAGTATTGATTTGATAATTTAATTTATAATTATATATTTGATATATTAAGTTACATTAACTAATATTTGCTCATTATGTATTATTTTTCTCACTTGTGTGCATATAGTATATATGTGATATATATTAATGTATATTTTATTGTGTCGTGCTTGATGATACATGATACATGGGTGTATGAGACTTACACTATAGTTACGATAATGTAGGGTTTATATTTATCTAAGTAATTCAAAAATAAATGGATTTTTGTCAAGGTTAAAAGCTTGTAGAAGCTTGTGGAAACATTGACCAAGTCCACTCTTTTTGTTTCATTTGTAGATTTTTATTAACCTAACCATAAACCTTAGCCTAGTAAAGTCTCTACATGAGTTAGTGCAAGACACTAACTCACCCATGGTTCATATTCTCACCTCATGAGTTCATTCTCTCATTCTTCACTTGAGCTTCTTCTTCCTCATGAAAAAAGCTCACTAGCTTTTTCCAAGATGAGAAAATATTGTGAGAAAAAGAAAACTAAAGAGAGCCCAATACCTACTTCATCATCCTCTACTATTAGCCATTTAGTTTACGGTGTTTTCTTCACTAAACCCTAATTTAGTGAAGAGGTAGCATGAGCTTGAGTCTCCTCGACATAGATCATCTTCGGCCTCGAAGACTTCGAGCAAGTTTGCATCTTTCACCTTGTAGAGCCTCTCAAGAGTTTGGGAGATTCTTACTCGCAGCGAAGGGACTTCTACGTGGAGCATTTGAAGTGAAGGACCGGTCTACAAAGGTTGTATTCCTCATTCACTAGACTTGCAAAATTGTTTGCATGATGTTTTGTTTATATCTCTAGCTAAGATTCTTGGTTACGGTTGTTTAGAATGACAATTTTTTGAAAACGGCATAGATGATGCCACCCGAAACCTTGCTGCCTTGCTAAGTAACCCTATAGTGGTATCAGAGCCAAGCTAGAGATTTAAACGATATTTGATAGATTACGAAACCGAAACTACTCCGAAACTTGCAACACCAATACCTAGTTTCTGTCAAATTTTTAAAGGGCTCTAAATTATTTTAAATAACTATAGAATGTTGTATGAGATATAACATGAACACTGTGAAAATTTGATGGCATTTGTTCTCAAAGTGGCCGGCCACATCACCCCAAAAACCGGCGAGCTCATCCCAATTTGGGAGTTTTGGCTTCAAATTTTCAAGGTTTTTCAGTCTCTGAGTTTTGGTGATTCAGGTGTTGTTTGTTTTTGCTAAATTTGCATGTGATGTTAACTTTCTACAAAGGCAAATCGGAGTGTTTCGTAATCGTAATCTTAACATGTATTCGGGTTATTTAGATGATCTTAAAATTTTTGAACGGATATCAATAACCCAATTTTCCCCGCTGGAAATATTCCAAGTGTTGGATTTTTTCTGAGTTTAAAATCTTCAGAAAATTATACAAGCGATTTTGTGGACCCTTCTAGAAGGACGGTATCCAAACTAGACTTTTTGGATCGTGGAACCGTGGTAATACCCTAGGGTTTGCCGCAGTTCTGTGGCGACATGAGTGAGGCATGGGTCAGCCCTTCTACGGATGGTTCATAGGGGCTGTGGTAGTTTCTGGGTACTTTTTAAACTCCGCTCAAGTGTTGAGCTCTTAGTGAAAGTTTGGGCGTTTGCTTATTTGATCGAAAAGTTTAACTTCATTTAGCTATCTGTGATTGTGATACAATATTTAGAATCCACATAATTGGTTATGTGATAACTAGTTTGAATTTTATAAATTTAGCAAGTTAGTCTCAATTGATCGGTTGCCACGGGATTTTGATGTGATCAAAAGTTTGTCGCAATTACGTAGTGTACGCGGATACTCGCCGGGTAACCTTACTAGATAGCCATGCCCCACCGCCCCGAACAAGTGAATGTAGGAGAACCCCGTCACCAAAAGCATTCGTTCGGGTGCTCGCGGCCGCGGTGTTCCGCCTTAGTGCACTTCGTCGACGGTATCGGGGGTGCCGCAGTCTACTAAAGTTTCTGACGAGCATTCGATCAGGTTATCGGGAATCTTGTTGAATTACCCGACAAATTATTGAAAAATGTTTTCAATATCGAGACTAAAATGCGGGATATATAATTGTTAGGCATCTGATGTCTAAGGAAATCATTTGGTTAAGCATTAAATCCAAAGTATGTGATACATTGGGTTTATGATGTCTAAGGTGGTTGCGGATTCTAAGTGTTATAGTTTTTCACTTTTTTTCTGCAACCGTAAGTGTAATATGTGGTGTATCGCCGGTTTCGTTGCTATATGTCAACGACAATTGGGATACACATATTTACTTACGTTGATGACATGTGATGTTATGTGTTGCTGTGATATATTATATTGGATCGTCGTGTTTTGAATAGCCGGGGGTTATATGTGATATGAGAGTTTTTCATTTTCATTCATGTAAAAGGTTGTATGTAATATTCTTTTATTGGGGCACTTCCGGGTTGAGGATGATTTCACCATTGATATATATTATTTACGTTTCCGTATTAGGATAGACCTAAGGAGGAGAGCACAAGTAACTTGGTTCTAGGGTTCAGTGCGAGACCATCTCGAGGAGTCGAGACCGGGTCTCCTAACTCTAGAATTGGTAGGGTTGCTTGCCATTCTCATTGGGTTCTTAGGATGTGGGTTTGGCTATTCATTGTGACCGTTGAATCCGTGTTTTATACTAGCTTAATTTAAAACACGAAATTCCTAGTATATCCAATATTTCATATATGTTCTTCTGCTGCTGATATTTTGTGATGTGATCACTTGATATGTTCTAATATGAAAGCCTATATTATATATATGAAATATAATTAATATTGATGCATTCATTTCTTATGTGATGCTTGTGAAGCATAAATGATGGGACTTAGTTAATGAGATTAATGAAATAAAAGAAACTTAAAGATATTGTAGAAACTTGTTTTAAAAACTGGTAGCTCTAATTCTTTCTTTGCATAAAGGTATTCATTGTAGAATATCCAGCACCTTATTCGATAAGGAAAGAACCGAGATCCCTTCACCGGGAGTGACCTCTTTGCGAAGCTAGCAGATGCTACAACCCACTCGGTTTGTCTTTTGATTGCTTCTATAGTTTTTGCTTTGCATTGTCGTATTTGTGAAATATCCTGCACCTTATTCGATAAGGAAAGAGCCAAGAACCCTTCACCGGGAGTGAGCTCTTCAGCAAAACTAATAAAAGCCTAAAAAAACACTCCTTTTCAAAATCACTCGATTCTACAACGATATCAAGTTCATTACGGAAAAGATTTTCATAAAAACCCTGTCGTAGCTATCCATCATTTCAGATAAGTAGTATTTAGTATTCATGCTGCGTTTGTTGATCTTGTAAAGGAGTAGTGTGCGGTAGATGATTAGTGCTTATCTGCTAGCATATGATGCGATTGGATTAGGATAGTCGTACAACCTTGTTGACCTTGTCAAGGGTCGTGCGGGTGGGTTTAATTCTATCAGGAAATGACGGGTTGAACTTGACTTGCGGTCTATGGTTTGTTGACCTTGTCAAGGTCATAGATCACTTGGGGCAGAATATTATCGGGAATTTCAAGTGTTGAAATTTGCAGTGATATTGCATACATTCTATGAGATAGTTAGATCCCGATATCCACTAGGAGTAAGAGTTACTCCTGGAAGAGTTTTACACATTACAATTAGCCGATCAAGTAGGTGTCTAGAAAGGGGTTAACGGGGTTACGCCCCTGGGAAAACGAGGTTTATTTTAATTAGGTCTGTGCGAAAGCACAGAGAATCTCCCTCAAAGTACGGACACTGGCCTGGCTAAAAAATTGGCGAACTTGTAGGGTGTAATTAATCCCGGCTAGTCTTGGCCTTTAGGATTTGAAGGAAGATTTAATAAAAACAGTGGGAGCCATCCTGATTAGATAAACTAATAACCTATCTAATCTTGCAAGGGTGCACACAGAGTGTTTTTTCTTCTCTTTCTATCATGGTAGCGACCAAGTCATGCCTTAATAAAGATAATAATATGGATGCATTGACTGAACCTGCTTATTATACTGAACTGGGGAACGTTGGTTCCGCTCTATCTTATAATTATTATAAGTCCAAGAAGGAAATATGGAAATATCCGGATTTCCACACGACCCAATTGAAGAAAGTGCATGTTGATGCATCTTCATCGGGCGTGTTCATTACCAAGAACTATTTCTTAGCATCCTCTACGTCCTTGGTATGTGATACCGGATCAGGATCCCGCATATGTAATATGTTACATGGGCTACAGAAAGGTAGAGAACTGGGAATGGGTGATATATCTCTAAGTGTAGAGAATGGTGCTATTGTTGCAACCAAGTCAGTTGGCAGATATCACCTTGTATTAATACATTGATTCTGAACAAATGTTATTAGATATCGAACTTGATATAGAACATTACATCAGTTTCTTCATTAAGTTAAAGAAAGATATAATTTTGTATTGGAGGATAATGTTGTGAACATTTTTCTGAATCAAGAGTTGATTCGATCAGGCACATTCTATAATAGATATACGTTCTAAATCAAACCACAATTCAAAGTAAATAGAACACAAACAAGAGGAGTGGTTCAGAAATGAACGAATCTTTCTTGTGGCATTGTAGACTAGGTCAAATCAATGCGACACGACCAGCTAAGTTAAATAAGGATGAATATGAGAATCTGTTCGAATCTTCATCTTTTGATACTTTCCAGTCATGTCTCAAAGATAAAATGACCAATAGTCCGTTTACTGAAAACAGAGAAAGAGTTACTGAACTCTTGGGATAGATACATGATGATGTATATGGTCTTATGTCTACAAATGCCAATGTTGGTTCTTCGTACTTCATTATATTCACTGATCTTCTCACAGGATTCGAACATATGTTCCTGTTGAAACACAAGTCTGAAACTTTTGAGAAATTCAAGGAATATCAGATTAAAGTTGAAGAACCAGATGGGTAGAAGTATTAAGTCCTTCGATGTGATTGGAGAAGAGAATACTTTCGCATGGAATTCCTAGAGTTTCTAAAAGGAGAATGTGATTCTCTCTCAGCATACTCCTTCGTATACACCACATCACAACGGTGTATCGAGGCGGAGGTATCGTACCCTATGAGATATGGCGTGCTATATGATGAGTACTGCTGAGTTTCCTATTTCGTTTTGGGGTTATGCACTTGAGAAGCTGCATACCTATTGAATAGGGTTCTGTCCAAATCAGGGCCTACCACTACATATGAGATATGGAATTGGAAGAGACCATGTCTTAAACGAGTAAGATATGAGGTTGTCCGGCTTATGTTGAAAGGCAGAATCCGGACAAGCTCAAAGCAAGTCGGTTCTGTATAAGTTTGTTAGGATATCCTAAACATTTATGAGGGTATATCTTCTACCTAACTGAGGAGCAAAAGGTGTTTTATTTCTCAACATGCCACATTTTTAGAAAAATGATTTCTTGTGAAGAAATATGTGGACATGAGGTGGAACTGGAAGTTGTTCCAGCTTGACAAACTAACAGCTGATGATTTAGTGAAACCAAAGGATTCAATAGTCTCCAACGAACCTCAGCCTCTGTGTAAATCTGGTACGGTTCCACATCCACTTAAGAGATACTACGATCTTCTCGATGACACTGGGAGGGAGGATTGCATCATGGTTGATGATGGCCCAACTAGGTTTAGGCAGGCCATCATGAGTGGCGACTCTGTGAAATGGCTGGATGCTATGCGATCAAAGATGGAATCCATATACACCAACAAAGTATGGCATTGATTATTTCACCTAAAGAGGTAAAACTCATCAGGAACAAATGGATGTTTAGAAGATTCTTGGTGTAGATGGAAAATTTGAGACTTTCAAAGCTATGCTTAAGTCCATCAGGATTGGAGCACGCATCAAGCAGTTGGAATATCTATTTTGATTTTGTAGTCAAAGAGTTTGACTCCATCAAAAAGGAAGATGCACCTTGTATATACAAGATGGTTGTAGAGAGTAATGTTGTCCCACACGTATTGTATGTAGATGACATACTCTTTGTTAGTTATATGTATGCCCTAGAGGCCATTACTATACATGTGATGTATATTGTAATGGATGCTTGGATATATATAGGGAAGACTTTCTTGCTCGACATGATAGTATGCTATCTGGTTGTATTTTATCTTAACATGTACTCTGATTGTCTCTATGTTACATGTTGATAAAACCCTTTGGATATGTACTTGACTACTGGGACTATGATGAGATCGTACTAGTGGGGCCATGGTAGTCGACGAGTACATCCTATAACGGTTCCTAGTCTAAGGTGTATCGAGACAGGGCATCGATACACCAGAGTAGACTAGCGTATACGCATCTTGACCCATATGATGGGCGATGGATGATCCCATATCCATCGGTGTTTGACATTAAGGATGGTGTACGGGTTCTCAGTAGAGTCTGGGTACACTGGACGGACTCGCCGATAACTCCCAGATGGTATTATACCTCACGTCAGATGGAAGTTCTCCGGTGACACTGTACAGAGTAGTCTGTTGACCCGAGATCGTAATAGAGTCTTGTGTGATTCCCACTGAGCTTTGATTTTCACCATACCACGTCCAAGAGGACGTGCAAAAAGGAGGCTTTTGGGTACAGTCCCGAATCACATGGAGGCAATGAGCGATAGGAGGGGATTCGTCCCTCTCGTTATAGGGAGTTGATGTTGTGCTGTGTTCGATTGGCTATAACTGGAAATCCCTGGCCAGGGTTGCTGAGATATACTGGTAAGTGTTATCAGTAGTTTCTCGAACTGTTATAGACCTAATATCGACACGACTTATCAAGCTACTAGGGTCTGACGTTTATCACCCTAAGCGAGATATGCGACATAATAGATGAAGAGACCGGACTGTACGGGAGTGTTTCTGATTGGATTCACAGGAGAATGTACAGGCTTGCTTGTTGATCTTCTAATCGCTCAATATCTTGGTGGCTGTTACGTTTAGCTGACCGCTTGCAGCTTGTGGGTGTTTGATATGATCATCATGTTGGATATATGTATGCCCTAGAGGCCATTATGTGATAGTGGATGTATCTATACATGTATATATATTCAGTTTGCATTCTTGCTCGACATGATAGTATGCTATCTGGTTCTACTTTATCTTACATGTTGATTTGATCATGCTTTTATTCATTCATACATGCTGATTAAGCCCTGAGGATATCGGCTTGACAACTCTGATTATGATGGAGATCATACTAGTGGGACATCTGTAGTCTATAAGCATATCCTGGAACGTCCCTAGTCGTAGGTATATCGAGACGGGGCATTGATATACCAGAGTAGACTACCGTATATGATACTAGACCCATACGATGGGCGATGAATGTTTCCACATTCATCGATGTTTGACATCAAGATCATATATGGGTACTCAGTGGTGACTGGGTACACTGGACGGACTCACCGAGAACTCCTATATGGAATTATATCTATCGTCGGATAGCAGTTCTCAGGTGACACTGGTACAGGTTAGTCTGTAGACCCGAGATCGTCATAGAGCCTTGTGTGTTCTCCCACTGTACTTTGATTACCACCCTACCACGGCTCTACTGAGTCGTGCAAAAAGGTGGCCGTTGGGTGCAGTCCCGAGACACACGAAGGCAATGAGCGATAGGAGTGGTTTCGTCTCTCCCGATATTGGGAGTTGATGATGTACTGTGCCCGACTGGTTATATCAGTAAGTCCCTGGCCAGGGCTGCTGAGATTTGCTGATATGTGTTATCAGTAGTTTCTCGATCTGTTATAGACCATTCACCGGCATGACTTATTGAGTTATTGGGGTCGACGTGACCATCCCTAGGCTCGATATGCAGCATATCTGATGAAGAGACCGGACTGTACGGTAGTGTTTCCGGATGGCTCGACGGGAGTTGTAACAGGTTCACTTGTTTTCTTCTGATCGCTCAATACCCGGGTGGCCATTACGTTTAGCTGACTGCTTGCGGTTTGGGTATACCTGATATGATCATCACCCTCTGCCGGCGTATTGATGAGTCTAAGAGTCCCACAGAGGAGTTACCTAGTCCAGGTGAAATGTTGTTGTGCGCGTATGCGATATGCGCTTGCACCCGGTTGAAATGTGCGTATATGATACCGAACATTGATCGGGTGGCCTGCTTTTTGTAAGTGGACGGCGGCGCCCCGGCCGTCAATCCGACGGCCAAATGCGGAAGCGGTGATAAACTTTAATTTTGCGAACTTAGCAAACCGGCACGACCGGGCACTAAACACCCGGATCGGACCATTAAATTAGTTCTAGCAAACTATAAGATGAGAAGAGATATACCGAGTGATCCAAGTCCTCCGGTCTTCTCGTCGTCATCCCGATCTCCTGCGGAAACTCCGGTCGTCGCCTCCTCGCCGGAAGGGCACCACATCGCCTGCATCTTTTACGAGCTCCCACCTCAATACCGAGGCAACTCGGACGCGAAGTTGGCTGGCCGACGCATCCAAGATTTGCTATAGAATGTGTAGTGTAGAGGCTATGTCTTATTTGGGGTTTGTTGCCTTTGAAGATGATGGAGGAATCAAGATAAGAAGAATGGTGCTTGCATTATTCTTAGCATGAAATGAGATGAACAAATTTTCCCTCTTCAAAATGAAATGATCCACTCATCCTCTTTTCTCTCAAGTGAGTTCAACCATATCAAAATGAGAATGGTGGAGTAAGGAATAGAAAAAGCAAGAGGGAGGTGAGTGTAGTAAAAGGTAAGAGGTGACCATATCCAAACATTATCATAACTAACTCACATCAAACTCTAATCACCCTTTAGTGATGTAAAGAGAATCAAATGATGGTTGAAAAGAAAAGATGCCATCATAATCAAAACATTTGCAAGAAACTCCCTCCACAATTGTTACTTGCAAACTTGCAAATAACCCCCTCCATCGAAAAAGTTCGGCCGGGAAAGAACAAAGGAAAAACGGCCGGAACGGAATGCAAACTGGCAACTCCAGAAAACTGGTCCCGTAATAAATTACAGGAAAACCCCGATACCGTGCATACACACCCGCATCTGTATTCCGACCGGATACAAATGCAAAGAGACAAAATCTACACTGTACTATACCAGGATCCGGCTTAAACCAAAGCCGGCTAGTAATATCCGTTCGATCCTGATCCGTGCAATACCGCACGTATCTGATCGAACCCTGCTATATAACCATACGGCCACTAGTACTAACCGTCCGATCCTGATCCGTGCAATACCGCACGTATCTGATCGGACCCTGCCATATCTCCATACGGCCTCTACAGCGTTTCGCCCGAAAGCTTGAGTAACTGAAAGTGTGGTGGACTCTAAAGACTCGTAAATACTATGGCTGTGGATTTAACCACTAGCATGTCAGAGGTATAAGCCAATACGTGACGGGCCACCAGCTATTGACCAAAAGGGACGTCGATGAGCGAACTCATCCTGACACCCTACTGAGCCTGTCAGTGGCAATATCCGTACAGTCCGGTCCGTTCGTCTATGAGCATCGCATGTCGGGCCTACGGGGTTGGTAAAAGTCAGACCCCCAAAAGCGGTACAAGTCGTGTCGGAGTGTAGCCCAGAACACCCTGAGATACTACTGGAATACCTACCAGTAAATCTCCTGCCTTGGCCAAGGACTTCGTGTAATGGCTCTCCTAGACACAGCGTGACCTCACCCCCAATATCGGGAGAGACGAACCCCTGAAGATCTGCTCACTGCCTCCATGTGGCTCGGGACTGTACCCAACTAAAACCTGTTTGCACGACTCCTTTGAGCCGTGGTAGGGTAGTAATCAAAGCACAGTAGGAACTCACACGAGACAAATGACGATCCCCAGGTCGATGAACTAACTTGTACACATGTCACCTGGGAACTGCTATCTGACGTCAGGTATAAGACCAACTAGCATGTTCCCGGCGAGTCCTGTCCAGTGTACTCATAACCCAATGAGCACCTGTATACATCTTAGGTGAACCAACTGACACCAGTGGCTTATGAGACCGGCCACCGCCCCTCGTCGGGGTCTCGACTGTATACACTAGTCTACTCTGGAGAATCGATGCCCTGTCTCGAAACTCCCACGACTAGGGACCTTTTAAGGATGTGCTTATAGACTACCAGCTCCCACTTATATGATCACCTTCATACTGCTGGCGGTCAAGCAAGAATCCTAGGGGCTCTATCAACGTGCAATAGCGACCTGTCAGGTCACCTAAAGCAGTACACGATGATAAAGGTAAACCTGATAACATACTATCATCTCGAGTAAGACTGTCCTACCGGAATAGGTCCTCCCTCAATCATTGCAATCGCGTGCCTGTGATCCAATAATTGACTCTGAGGGCACTATCTCCAACAATCTCCCACTTGCACTCAAGGCTAATTATTGCAATGTCGCATACTCACAGCCCGTGTGATACCGAACACCCAACTCCCATACTAGTCAGTTTCACAAAATCCGTTTGTGAAACTATTGCGTTCGAGGAATAGCCTCAGTGAGTGGATCTGCCTTGATGTATCTTTTTATGTCTCTCTCTATCTCAAGTTCGCGGAGAAAGCCATCTCCCGAAATGAGCAATACCTGTCTTAGAATGTCTGGATGTTTGATAGGACCTAGCTCATAAATGAACTCCAAATCCAAACTTCTTCGACTGTATCGTCAACTGAATTTAATCAGCATCCTGCGCCATGCCTCCCTCAGTATTGCCTTGGATCACCTGTCCAAAATACTGCCCCTCGTCAGAGGGAAAAACAATAACTTTGACAATCACCCTGTCATCCATGTCACCTTGGAAGCCTGGAGTGATAACCGTCTCCTAAAGGAGGCAGCCGTTATCATATCCCTAGAACATTCACTTATGTTCTAAAACTGCTTCCGAGTGTTTCTCCAGGATTGGATCAATGTCAACTTATTGCATCTAGTGCAAGAACAACATCTGGTGTGGTACTTGACATCTCATGAATGACTCAATTGCATAAGCAAGTGATCTGCCAATCATGCACATCCCTCTCTACTTTAGTCTATAAGACACCTTTAGAGAGGGTGACTCCATTACCTGCAGGTACACTACCGTGCCAGGAGTCGTCCATTCTAAATACTCTTAGAATGCTGTCAAAGTACCCAGATTGGGAAACCACCCAAATCTATATCTAAAACCATAGATCTAGTAACCAGTATGTCTGATATAATGTCCAAGTCCTTTGTGGAGAAACCACTGTGTGACGACCAAAGTATAACCGATCGTAGTATAAGAATGCCACTTCCTACTTTGTGTATGTCATCCAAAACCCGGATATCACACCCTACTACCTTCTCAACAGATCCATCCCCTATTCTGATGACGTCAAACCCATGACTGTCACATCAGAAATAGATGATCTATCTCCACTATATCTGCTTTAGTCTATAAATAGACATAAGCCTGATGTCCACCAATGCTTCCGCTGCTCCCACTGACTACGAAAACCCTCTGGCAGAGTCATATAGATGTGCACTTCTAAAGCTAGTTTAGAACGACGCTATACTCATCCTCCTGCCGGGTCTCGCAGCCTGGAACAACAACAATGTCAAGTGTGGGTAAACAAGAACTTCCCTGTCACCGTCCTTGAGGCTACCGGAGTACCTCTCGGGTGCCTGAAGTTACCCACCTTATCTGCGGAGTGGCCAATGGAATGTCAAATCAGATTGAATCTTTAGGTTCCTTATCAAATCTTCAGTAATCGTTTGCGGTTCTGGAATCACTTCCAGTTCTACCATACTCCCTCTACTATTTTTGAAAAAATCCATTTTTAATAAAACTGTGGCGAGTCTAGAACAATATTTCTGTTGATCTGCCAGATGGTAGAAAATCAACCCTCGTCATAGCCTGGGTCGACCCACAAACAGCCATTACAGAAACGTGCCTTGAGTTGTCCAGTGTCTGGTTTTAATCATAAGCCGGACAACTCCCCGTACTTTAACAACGTTAAGATATGAACTGTTATATATCCAATATAGAACCAGAGGCACTGATTTAATTTAACCAGATTCAAATCATGCAGCTGTCTCCAGTGCATGTCAACTAAATGGAGAGAGGCCGATCAGCGTTACTCAACTTAGGAATGCTTCCAATTATGAGTAACCTGAAAGAGAAGCAATTTCTCTTTATCATTACTATCAACTGAATACCATACACAAGTATCTACATCTTCGATCACTTTGAAGAATCCCGATACTTGCTTCACCTTGTTCTCTACTCTATACAAATACCTATAACTCCTCAAAACTTAGACCCTGTGTTTCTACGAAACACATGTCTAAGAACTAGAGAAGTTAAAAGTAAACAGAATATAGTATGAGGACCAACCCCTCTGTCCTAATGGACACTGGACAACATACAATACTCTGTATAAGTCCGCTGAGTCTAACAACTCTTTCACTGTGTGACGTAGGTTGAAAACTGTACTTATGGTTAAGAAGAATTACACCGTTGTTTAATGCTCCTTACCTAACCATCCACTGATATAGGTAAATGTCATCGACATAATATCAAAAGGTATATCTCACTCTATGAAAATAGACGTACAGATATATCAATTTGAAATTGGTGCACAACAGCGGATATTCAAAACCAAATATTTGCCGACCGGCAAATAGCCCAGATGATCTCCTCAAATATCACCGATTACAACGAATCCCGATATAGTGAGGATGATCACCCAATTCCCAATAACTTACTCTCACTCATCATCTGTAAAACCATACAGATGTGAGAATCAAACCTGGTAAATACATACCCTGGAGCAAGTATCTAATCGGGAAATCAGTTTTCTTTTAACAATGTACAGTGAAACTGAAAATTGAAATGTTTCGATGGGGTATCCTGGTATTCCTAGTAATGCCTCTACCATTATCCAGATTCACAACTATAACCGTATAATTCTTTGCCACCTCTCCAAATCCCTTTATATGTCTTTAGTCATTACCTTCTGCACACCCCTTAGGCCAAATGGTTTTCTTCCTTCCCTACCGTTCGGCACCAGCCTATGGTTTGGAAGAAGACTATCCAATAAGCATAATGGGTGTACTGTCCTAATCCTAGGAGCACTTGCAATGCGAGAGAAGGTGAAGATAAAAAAAAACCGAATAAACCTTATTCCTATTTCTCCTGGACCAGAATCCATCCTCGAACTGGAACAAGTTCCTTTCGAGTTCGTATATAACCATACGATGGAGTATCCAATAAACTGTGGATCTTCGTAGTGATACGGAGTGTCCTGGAGAAATACAAAGGTGATTTAGGATTGGCGAAGAAATACTTGGTTTGGTCGTGAATATCAGTCGCAATTTACTTTGCCCTCTTACTAATCCCTTGCTTTGTCTTAATCTTAATACCTTCTGCACACCGTTTAGGCTAATTGGTTTTCTTCATTCCCTACCGGTCGGCACCAGCCTAAGGTTTGGAAGAAGACTATCCAATTTGCGTAATAGGTGTACTATCTCCTAAACTAAGGAGTACTCGCAACTTGAAAGAAGGCAAAAAGGAAAAGACAACTGAATAAATCTTATCCGTTATCTCCAGAACCGGAAACCATCCTCAAATTCCTTCGAGTTCGTATCTAACCATACGATGGTTTTGTCCAATGGAAGTGGACGTTCGTAGTAGTACGGGGTGTCCTGGAGAAAAGGGTAAAAGTAGGAGTGGCAATGAGGTCTGCATCTCTGACAATCTAAAAGCCAGTGTTAAGAAGGTTCGGTCAACTTGGTCTCTGAGTCGTAGTCTTAGGGTCGGGTCAATGGTCGCTACCAGAGAGAGAGAAAAGAAACACTCAGCGTGCACTCTAACCTAGATCAGAATGGTCACCAATTTATCTAATCTGGAAACCTCCCACTGTACCTCAATCTCTCCTCCAAACTTGAAAGAAGAATTAGTCGGGGTCACCTAAGGAGTAAACCAACTCATCAGTGGGAATCGGGATCCAACTATCATCGCATGATAACGTGACGGGATCAGCTCACGGTATCACATTCCAGAAGGTATGCGCATATCTGGCAAGTTTCAGTTCTTTTGAAACTCCCGATGTGATTTCTGCCCCATGCTCTTATGACCTTGACGAAGGCCAACAAATCATAAGTCACATGTCAAGTTCTACCCGTCATTCTCCAGGTTGATTTGAACCCACCCGCACAAGCCCTTGACGAAGGTCAACAAGGCTATACGACTGTCCCAAACCAACGCATCTATCTATGCTGCAGAAAGGCAACAAGCAGCTACCAAACACTATGCTTTGACGAAGGCCAACAAACATAGCATGAATACTACGTGCTACCCGTCTGAAACGACGGAGGGCTACGAATGGTTTCTGGCGAAAACCTTTAACGTAATGAACTTGATATCGTTGAGGGAACGGATAGCTTTTTAGAAAATATAGTGACGAAAACCTTTACTAAAGAGGTCACGCCCGGTGAAGGGATCTCGGCTCTTTCCCCGTAGAATGGGGTGCAGGATATTCCAAATGAATACCACGATGCAAAGCAAAAGTAATCGGCTATAGTGAAGTTAATGCCCTGACGCAAACTTCTGTCCAAGGGGTCACTCCCGGTGAAGGGATCTTGGCCCTTGCCTCGTCGACTGAGGAGCAGGATATTCCAAATGAATACCACGATGCAAAACAAAAGTGAACGTCCTTGCAATAACAGCTTTTTGAAAAGGGTTCCAACAACATCAGAACAGGTTTGTTTTAACTTGCATTGATCCGAATAAACGCAGTCCCATCAATTGATCACACCACAAAGAACGAAAATATACTGATGTACGTATATGCCATCCGCATTCGCCACTGGGTCCCGTCATTACCCGTTAGGTTAGCTAACTAACAACAGAGCGGGGACTGGATTAGCGCGGATGTAAAACATATACAACATTTACTAATATTATACCAATATATTATATTCGCTCAAGGCGTGATAAAAATGCAACATCACAGAAATGTACAGCATCACAGAACAATACAGATATCTGGGATCCCCGGGTTTCACAGAGCCACTACTAAAAACCGACGTTCCCCTGGTCGTGTGGATAGCCTGTGCAATGAAATCCTAGACCCCTACGGGCGCGGCAAGTTACCCGCCAAAACCTGAAGCGAGGCAGCCCCCTTCAGCGCCGTGAATGGACCACCCAGCACTTCACGGAATCTGGTAACTTGGGCACCCCTCCTGGGTCAACCTGTACCCCCTACGAGTGCGGCGAATAGCCCGCCAATTCTAGAGTGAAGCCCCCTCCGTCCCAATGCCATGAGATGCGGGCTTGTTGCCCTCCAGAACCCGGCTATCCGTGCACCCCTCCGCGGGGTAATCCTAGTAAAGAAAGTAAAATATACATACAACGGGTACATCGACCACAACCAGGTCGTGCCCCAAAAGAATAATACAAACAGGCAGTGACGGCAGTCCACATGTCGGATGCTCGCCTCGCAATATCAAATGTACATAATAAAACAACACTGTACTAGCATTGCATCCAGGCTATCCCCCACGACCAATCCGCAACATCACAGCAAAATCACAAAACATCAACGTGAAAGTCACGTTCGCAAATCCGTCTGACCGGGCTATAGCAGTTAGACAGGATTTACCGATCAAGTGACATTCACGGTCGCAGATATAATGTAAATACTGTGAAATAATGTGTTTAAAATATCCGATCGATCAAAAATTAACAAGTGGGCCCCCAAGCAATACTGTAGCACTCACAGAAATTCTGGGCCCAAAATTAATATTCCAAAACCCCTATTTTCAGCCCACAAGCCCACTGCAAAAAAATGATGACACGATTCCACATTCTTGCGGCGGAACCGCGGCCAAAGAGGGGTTACGGCCGCAGTTCTGTGGTCGTACGGAGTGATCGTGTTGTCGAATTTTTTCAGTGTTCTTGAACTCCCTGCACATCATTCTGAGACAACCTGAAAAATTTTTGGACTCAAAAAAATTTCGACAGAAACTGATTGTGCTAGAAAACGCGGTTTCGGGATTTTGTTCGATCGGAAACGTAAAACACATTAAACCAAGCTAGACAAAGTTAATGGCGAGGCTCTGATACCACTGTAAGTGCACGGCGGCGGCCCGGCCGTCAATCCGACGGCCAAATGCTGAAGCAGTGATAAACTTTAATTTTGCGAACTTAGCAAACCGGTACCATCGCGCACTAAACACCCGGATCGGACCATTAAACTAGTTCTAGCAAACTATAAGATGAGAAGAGATATACCGAGTGATCCGAGTCCTCCGGTCTTCTCGTCGTCATCCCGATCTCCTGCGGAAACTCCGGTCGTCGCCTCCTCGCCGGAAGGGCACCACATCGCCTGCATCTTTTACGGGCTCCCACCTCAATACCGAGGCAACTCGGGCGCGAAGTTGGCTGGCCGACGCGTCCAAGATTTGCTGTAGAATGTGTAGTGTAGAGGCTATGTCTCATTTGGGGTTTGTTGCCTTTGAAGATTTGAAGAGAACCTTGGAAGATTAGACGTAAGGTAGAGCCTAAAATTAAATGGTGGCGATTGAAAGAGAACCTAGGAAGATTAGACGTAAGGTAGAGCCTAAAATTAAATGGTGGCGATTGAAAGAAGGTAATCAAAAGGCTTTTATAGATCGTGTAGTACAAGAAGCGGATTGGCAGTCGGAAGATGATCCAGACAAAACATGGAACAAAATGGCCAGTTGTATCAAGAAAGTAGCTAGAGATTTACTTGGTGAGTCGAGAGGTGGTGCTCCACCATCTAAGGACATATCATGGTGGAATGAAGATGTAAAGGCTGCTATTAAAATTAAAAGGGATTCTTATAAAAATTTGAAGAAAAGTAGAGATGTGGAGAGATTTGAGAAGTACAAAATGGCTAAAAAGGAAGTTAAGAAAGCTGTTCGGGAAGCTAAATTTAAGGTCTACAAAGAGGTGTACGAGAAATTAGACACTAAAGAGGCTGCAAATGATATATACCGGATTGCTCGAATGCGGGAAAGGAAGACTAGAGACTTATGTGCGGTGAAGTGTGTCAAAAATGAAAATCAGAAGGTTTTAGTTCGAGACGAGGATATCAAGGAAAGATGGAGAGATTATTTTGACAAATTGTTCAATGAGAGCTTTACTAAGAATTTGGATGGACTTGTCATTCAATCTCAAGATATAAATCGTGATTTCATGCGTAAAATAAGACTTACTGAGGTTAAAGAAGCTTTGAACAGAATGGGTTTAAGAAAAGCGGTTGGTCCTGACGGGATTCCTATCGAGATTTGGAGATGCTTAGGCGAAATAGGCGTTAAATGGCTGACAGATCTGTTTAATAAGATTTGGCAGACAAAAAAGATGCCAAATGAATGGAGGAAAAGTATCCTTGTACCTATCTACAAGAATAAGGGTGACATTCAAAGTTGCTCAAACTACCGTGGAATAAAACTAATGTGCCACACCATGAAACTTTGGGAGAGGGTGATTAAACACAGGCTAAGGAAGGATATTAAGATAACAGAGAACCAATTTGGGTTCATGCCTGGACGATCGACGACAGAGGCGATTCATTTGCTTCGTCAACTTGTCGAGCGCTTTCGAGAGAGGAGAAGAGATTTGCATATGATATTTACTGATTTAAAAAAAGCGTACGACAAGGTACCTAGAGAGGTATTATGGGGGACAATGATGAAAAAGGGGGTCCCCGTCAAGTATATTGACATAATCAAGGATATGTACGACGGAGTAGTGACAAATGTCAGAACTTGCGGTGGCTTAACAAGTGATTTTCCGATTACTATTGGTTTACATCAAGGATCTGCATTAAGTCCTTTCCTGTTTACCATCGTGATGGATGAGCTTACTAGAACTATCCAAGATGAAGTCCCTTGGTGTATGCTATTCGCTGATGATATTGTTCTAGTAAATGAGACGAAAGCAGGGGTTAATGCCAAATTGGAATTATGGAGACAAACATTGGAATCTCGGGGATTCAGATTGAGCAGGTCCAAGACAGCATATATGCACTGCAAATTTAGTAGCCAGAGAAATCAAAACCATATTGGTATAACATTGGAAGGGCAAGAGATATCACCGAGCGACCAGTTTAGATATCTAGGTTCCATCATCCAAAGGAATGGAGAGATCGATAGTGATGTTAATCAAAGGATCCAAGCTGGTTGGTTGAAATGGAGGAGTGCAACAGGGATTTTGTGTGATCGTAACTTTCCGTTAAAATTGAAAGGGAAGTTTTATTGGAGCGCTATTCGGCCTGCCTTATTATATGGTACAGAATACTGGGCTCCTAAGAAGCATCACACACAGAAGATGCACGTAGCGGAGATGCGCATGCTTCGTTGGATGTGCGGTAACACTAGAAAAGACAAGGTGCGAAATGAGGATATTCGTGCAAAAGTTGGTGTAGCACCTGTGGAGGAGAAGATGCGGGAAAACCGGCTTAGATGGTTTGGTCATGTGCGACGCAGACCTATGGAAGCACCGGTTCGACGAATAGATACTCTCGATATGGGTAATGGCAAAAGGGCAAAAGGGAGACCGAAGAAAACATGGATGGAGGTGATACAAAACGATATGGTTGCCAAAGGACTCAATGAAAGTATATTGTTCGATAGAAGTGAGTGGAGACAGAGGATTCATGTGTTGGACCCGGCGTGATTCTCATGTTGGTTCATGTAGCCTACCCCTTATGCTTGGGATAAAAGGCTCAGTTGTTGTTTGTTTGTGCCTTTGAAGATGATGGAGGAATCAAGATAAGAAGAATGGTGCTTGCATTTTTCTTAGCATGAAATGAGATGAACAAATTTTCCCTCTTCAAAATGAAATGATCCTCTCATCCTCTTTTCTCTCAAGTGAGATCAACCATATCAAAATGAGAATGGTAGAGGAAGGAATACAAAAAGCAAGAGGGAGGTGAGTGTGGTAAAAGGTAAGAGGTGACCATATCCAAACATCATCATAACTAACTCACATCAAACTCTAATCACCTTTTAGTGATGTAAAGAGAATCAAATGATGGTTGAAAAGAAAAGAGGCCATCATAATCAAAATATTTGCAAGAAACTCCCTCCATAATTGTTACTTGCAAACTTGCAAATAATCCCCTCCATCGAAAAAGTCCGGCCGGGAAAGAACAAAGGAAAACCGGCCGGAACGGAATGCAAACTGGCAACTCCAGAAAACTGGTCCCGTAATAAATTACAGGAAAACCCCGATACTGTGCATACACACCCGCATCTGTATTCCGACCGGATACAAATGCAAAGAGACAAAATCTACACTGTACTATACCAGGATCCGGCTTAAACCAAAGCCGGCTAGTAATATCCGTTCGATCCTGATCCGTGCAATACCGCACGTATCTGATCGAACCCTGCCATATAACCATACGGCTACTAGTACTAACCGTCCGATCCTGATCCGTGCAATACCGCACGTATCTGATCGGACCCTGCCATATCTCCATACGGCCTCTACAGTGTTTCTCCTGAAAGCTTGAGTAACTGAAAGTGTGGTGGACTCTAAAGACTCGTCAATACTATGGCTGTGGATTTAACCACTAGCACGTCAGAGGTATAAGCCAATACGTGATGGGCTACCAGCTATTGACCAAAAGGGACGTCGATGAGCGAACTCATCCTGACACCCTACTGATCCTGTCAGTGACAATATCCGTACAGTCCGGTCCGTTCGTCTATGAGCATCGCATGTCGGGCCTAGGGGGTTGGTAAAAGTCAGACCCCCAAAAGCGGTACAATTCATGTCGGAGTGTAGCCCAGAACACCCTGAGATACTACTGGAATACCTACCAGTAAATCTCCTGCCTTGGCCAAGAACTTCATGTAATGGCTCTCCTAGACACAGCGCGACCTCACCCCCAATACCGGGAGAGACGAACCCCTGAAGATCCGCTCACTGCCTCCATGTGGCTCGGGACTGTACCCAACTAAAACCTGTTTGCACGACTCCTTTGAGCCGTGGTAGGGTAGTAATCAAAGCACGGTGGGAACTCACAAGAGACAAATGACGATCCCCTGGTCGATGAACTAACCTGTACACATGTCACCTGGGAACTGCTATCTGACGTCAGGTATAAGACCAACTAGCATGTTCCCGGCGAGTCCTGTCCAGTGTACTCATAACCCAATAAGCACCTGTATACATCTTAGGTGAACCAACTGACACCAGTGGCTTGTGAGACCGGCCACCGCCCCTCGTCGGGGTCTCGACTGTATACACTAGTCTACTCTGGAGAATCGATGCCCTGTCTCGAAACTCCCACGACTGGGGACCTTTTAAGGATGTGCTTATAGACTACCAGCTCCCACTTATATGATCGCCCTCATACTGCTGGCAGTCAAGCAAGAATCTTAGGGGCTCTATCAACGTGCAATAGCGACCTGTCAGGTCACCTAAAGCAGTACACGATGATAAAGGTAAACCAGATAGCATACTATCATCTCGAGTAAGACTGTCCTACCGGGATAGGTCCTCCCTCAATCATTGCAATCACGTGCCTGTGATCCAATAATTGACTCTTAGGGCACTATCTCCAACAATTTTAATGGGGTCATATGAGATATGACAGGATTGATAAATTAAGTGTTGATTTATCATCTAACCATTAGTCTTCTCACTTGAAACTTTTCTAGGGTTTGATGGATGTATGCATGCATGCATGTGTTTCTTTCTTCCTTTCTAGTTTCATGCACATGTAGATGTGCATACATGTATACATACATACACCCATCTATCATGGTTGATTGCATATGGAAATGGTGGCAATATAAGACTCACACCATAGATTAAATAATGGATTATTATTTAATTTTGGTTTTAAAGCAAAGTGAAAAAGGAATGGATAAACATTCTTGCTTCTACATTCTTCTTCTAACCTAACCTATCTCAACTACCACTAACCTAGGGTTATCCTTCTCTTTATCATTTAAAACCCAAGTTAAATTAACTATCTATGATTTAATCATGGTTGAAGTTAAGAAGGAAATAAATATATATAGTGATATATATTTCATTTTGTTTTTAACTCAAGGTTATCTTTTTACACCTCTTGTTTAAATTAGCCACCATCTTCATCCTCCTTCATCTTTTCCTCTCTAGTCTTTTCTAGTGAGTTAAATACAACTAAAGAAAGGTTTTTGAAGTGAGATTCCAAACCACAACATCATTCTACTCAAGTCTAGCCAACTTGATTAGAGTGTTTCCTTCCGTTTTCCGAAGTAGCGAGCTTGGATGGAGTACTCCGTGGTAGATCGTCGTGGACGCAAGGGAACTTCAAGAGGACCTCGATTCAAGACCCAAGACACCAAGGAGTCTAGCAAAGGGGAGCTACAAAGGTTGTAGCCTTCAAACCCTAATCTTTACTAGCTTAAAGTTTTATAACCCTAATTTTCTAGGATCGATTCCTTTGCATGTTCGTTTAGCACTATAAAAATTTAATCTTTGGGTCATGTGATGCTTCAAAATTCTTCATAAGGTGCTAAACTAACCTTTCATTGGTATCAGAGCCGACCAAGAACATTAGGCGACCTTTTTACGAAGTTAAAACTCCGATCGAACCGAAATACGGTATTTTAGGGTGCTCTCTGGAAATTTTCTAAAATTTAACATTTTTCAGAATTAAAAATATGTAAAAAATACAGCAGTAAAAAATAAGGATTACGGTACAAAAAATTTCCAGTGAACAGTGATTCTCGCCACGGTTCCGCGGCCGAATATATGAATTGATGGATACCTTTTGTACAGTAATTCATGAATCTGCTTGTATAAAATTTTGGATATTTTTAATCTGTATTTGGTTTTGAAAAATTCTGGAGATGGTTTTGGACTCGTCAATTCGATCGGGATTTTCATTTCGTAGCTTTTCCGGGTAAATTAGAAATTATTGAAGTGTTTGAACGAGTATCATTTACTCACTATTCACGGGGTTTAAATACTTTGGAGATACGTGCAAGTCTTTTTGTGGTGGTCCCTCTAGAAGACAACAAACCTTAACTCGATTATGTGACCGTCTCGAACTGCCCTTTGAAGCCTAGGGTTTGGGGCAGTACGGCGTGCCACATGTGAGGCGTTGGCTTGACCCTTCTACGGTTGGACCGCTACTACTGTGTCACACTCCGGATTTTTGAACCCTGCTCAAGTGTTGAGCTTTAGTGAATCTTGGGTGCTTGATTGTTCGTTCAAAAACTTTAATACTGTCTGTTTGTCTCGAATGTGATACAATATGTGGAATTCATATAGTGTAGGCATGAAATACGAAATATGTGATATTTCGCATTTATGATGTCTAAAGAGAATCTGGATTCCAAATATTGTAGTTTTACACTTTCTTTTCTGTGACCGTAAGTGTAGTATGTACGATATCGCCGGTTTCGTTGCTATACATCAACGACAATCGGGGTACGCATACTTACTTACGATGATGATATGTGATATTATGTGTTGCTGAGATATAATGTGCAGGATTGTCGCGATCGAATAGCCGGGGGGTTTTTGTGAGATGAGAGTTTTATATTTTCATTCCTGTAAATTCAAATGTAATGTAATATTCTTTTATTTGGGGCACTTCCAGGTTGGGGTTGTGTCACCAGTGTTGTATATTATTTACTTTTCCGCATTAGGATGGACCCAAGGAGGGGAGCACAGGTGACCGGGTTCTGGGGTTCAGTCGGAGGCCATCTCGAGGAGTCGAGACCGGGTCTCCTAAACTCCAGGATTGGTAGGGTCACATGCCGCTCTCGTAGGGGTCCAGGGTGTGGGCTTGGCTATTCATCGCGACTGTGGAATCCGTATTTTCTATTCTGGATAAATACTAAATACGGACGTCCTAGGATATCCCACGTTATATCTATGTTTCTGCTGCCTGTGTTCTGTGATATCTGAGACGAATGACATATTATATATATGATATATAGTAGACTTTGCTTATGTTTTACACCCGCGCTAGTCCCGTCCCGGTATGCCGTTTGTTAAGTAACCTAACGGTGCATAACGGAACATTGCGGCGAATGCGGATGGCATAAGCGTACGTGTTATTTTCGTTTCTTTTCTGTGATTGGCTTAAGGACTTAAATGATGGGATTACATTAATGTGATTAATGTAAAGAAAATAAACCTAAAAAGATGTTGTAGAATCGGATTTGAAAACTACTCGGCTATTTATGAAAAAGCTGCATTTCAAAACTGCGGAGCTTAAGCCACTCCTTTTGAAAACTGTTTGATTCTACAACGATATCAAGTTCAAAGCGTTAAAGATTTTCTTAAAAATCATTCGCAACCCTCCGTCATTTTAGGAAGTTGAGTACTTAGTATTCGTGCTACGTTTGTTGACTTTAGTTAAGGCGTAGTGTACGGTAGCTAAGTGATGTCTTCCTACACTACATATGATGCAGATTAATTAGGACATTCATGCGACTTTGTTGACCACAGTTAAGGGTCATATGGGTGGGTCTAATTGATCAAGAAATGACGGGTAGAACTTGACTGGTACTTATGATTTGTTGACCATAGTTAAGGTCATAAGTGCTAGGGGTAAAAATTACATCGGGAATTTCAAGTGTTGAAATTTGCAATGAGATTGCATACCTTCCATGTGATGGTTGGATCCCGATCCCACTGTGGGCAATAATTGCTCCTAGGAGAGTTTTACAGTTTACAATTAGCTAACTCATTAGGTGTCTAGAAAGGTGTTAACGGGGCTCCGCCTCTGGGAAAACGAGGTTTACTCTAATTAGGTCCGTGCGAAAGTACGGGGAACCTCCCTCAAAGTACCGACACTGGCCTAGCTGAACGGTTAGCGAAGTTGTAGACTCTAATTAATCCTGGCTAGTTTTTCTTTTTAAGGTTTGAAAGAAAACTTATTAAAAAGCAGTGGGAAACATCGATTAGACAAGATAACAAACCAATCTAATCTGTGCAAGAGCTTTCGCTGAGTGTATTCTTTTCTCTCTCTTAATGGCAGATACCAATGACTGGACTTAAGCTTCTACTAGATAAAAACAAACTGAATGGGACCAACTATAAAGACTGGCTAAGAAATCTGAAGATCGCCTTGACTTATGATAAAGTATCATATGTCCTCACGGGTTCAGCCCTGCCCGTCCAAGGTCCAAAATCCTCAGTTGCGGACATTGAAGTCCGCAAAATATGGGACGATGACTGTGCCACGGCAAAATGCCTCGCGCTTGCATCGATGGACAACACACATCAAAAGCAGCATGAGGACATGGACATTCACGGAATACTGCTCCATACAAAGGAGTTGTATGGGGAGCAATCCCGCGTATTACGATACGAGGCATCAAAGAAACTGTTTCAGATGCGAATGGCCCCTGGCACACCAGTAGGAGACCATGTTTTGAAGATGATAGCTCTTATAGAAGAGCTTGAGGGCCTCGGATGGACAATGGACAATGAACAATGTATAGATATTATTCTGCAGTCCCTCCCCTCTACATTTGCTCAGTTCATAGTGAACTTTAACATGCATGGCATGGAGAAGGAACTCCCTGAACTCCTTAATATGTTAAGGAGTGCAGAGAGCACTATGAAGTTAGCAAAGACTCCCGTTATGACTATTGGATAGTCTTCTTCTTCTCGCCCGAAAGCTAAGGCCAAGGGAAAGAAAAAGAAGAAACCCACTAATCCTAAGGGCGGAGTCAAAAAGGTGAAGGGAAAGGGAAAGTCCACAGTTGGAGACCCGGAGAAAGGGGAGTGTTTTCATTGCCACAAGACAGGACATTGGAAGCGCAATTGCACGGAGTACTTAAGTCTCATGAAGAAGCATGGTGATGCTTCCGCTTCAGGTGCGTTTGTGACTGAAAACTGTTTTTCTATAAACTCTGCTTCCTGGGTATTGGATACCGGTTCAGGTTCTCACATTTGCAATTCTATGCAGGAGCTGAGAAATAGCAAGGTTTTGAAGACAGGTGACCATACTCTCCGCGTTGGAAATGGTTCCAATGTACATACAGTCGCAGTGGGAGAGTATCACTTGGGGTTGCCATCTGGATGTATTTTGATTTTGAATCCATGTTATTTTGTACCTAGTATGCTATGTAATATAATATCCGTTTCTTTGTTGGACAATGAAGGATATAATTTTGTGTTGCAGAACAATGTTATGAACATTCACCTGAATCAAATGTTGGTTGGGTATGGTACGCTTAATAACGGAATATATGTCCTAAATCAACACACAGTTTTCAGTATACAACACACTAATAAAAGAAAAATTTCAGAATTAAATGAAGCTTTTCTTTGGCACTGTAGACTTGGTCATATTAACGAAACAAGACTAAACAAGTTACACAAAGATGGATATTTAAATTCTTTTGAATATAAATCTTATGCGACTTGCCAGTCTTGTATCAAGGGTAAAATGACCAAAACTCCGTTTACCGGACACGGAGAAAGAGCTACTCAGCTCCTGGGCCTCATACATAGTGATGTATGTGGGCCTATGTATACACAGGCTAGAGGCGGTTTTTCATACTTCATTACATTCACTGACGATTTCTCAAGATTCGGTCATGTATTTTTATTAAAGCACAAGTCCGACGCTTTCGAGAAATTCATTGAATATAAACAAGAAGTAGAAAAACAAACCGGCTTGAGTATTGAGATGTTTCGATCAGATCGAGGTGGAGAGTATCTCAGTACAGAATTTGCAAACTTCCTAAAAGAGAATGGGATTCTCTCTCAGCTCACTCCTCCTTACACACCACAGCACAACGGTGTGTCAGAACGACGGAATAGGACCCTATTAGATATGGTCCGGTCCATGATGAGTGACGCTGAGTTACCAGTCTCGTTTTGGGGACATGCATTGGAGACTGCAGCGTTTCTGCTAAACAGGGTTCCAACCAAAGCCGTGTCTACCACGCCATATGAGATATGGAATGAGAAGAAACCATCTCTTAAAAGAATTAAGATTTGGGGTTGCCCGGCCTATGTTAAAAAGCAGAATCCGGACAAACTCGAGACACGGTCAGTCATGTGTAACTTTGTGGGATATCCAAAGAATTCTTATGGATATCTGTTCTACCACAAAGAGGAACAAAAGGTGTTTGTTTCTCAGTATGCCACATTCTTAGAAAAAGAGTTTTCACAGATAAAGATGATGGCAAGGTAGTAGATCTAGAAGAGGTTCTGGAGACACAAACTACAAATGACGATTTGGTTGAACCGGCTGTTGCAACAGAAACTGAAGAACCTCGGCCACTCCGTAGATCAGGTAGGACTTCTCGCCCACCAGAGAGGTACTACGGTTTCCTCATTGATGGTAACGGAGAAGATTGCATCATGGATGATGATGATCCTACCAGTTTTCAGCAAGCTATCACGAGTGGTGACTCTGTGAAGTGGCTGGATGCCATGAGATCCGAAATGGAGTCTATGTACACCAACAAAGTATGGACTTTGGACGTTGTACCTCCTGGGGTAAAACCTGTAGGGTGCAAATGGATCTTTAAAAGAAAGATTGGTGTGGATGGGCAGGTAGAGACCTATAAGGCAAGACTTGTGGCGAAAGGTTTTCGTCAAAGACCAGGTTTGGACTATGACGAAACTTTTTCGCCCGTAGCCATGCTTAAATCCATTCGGATCCTACTTGCTATTGCTGCTCACTACGACTATGAAATCTGGCAAATGGACGTTAAAACAGCATTTGTAAATGGAGATTTAGAAGAATGCGTTTATATGGATCAGCCAGAGGGCTTCATTGACAGTGGGAGCAGCGAGAAAGCATGTAGATTGCTTAAATCCATATATGGGTTAAAGCAGGCATCTCGGAGTTGGAACATCTGTTTCGATGATGTTATCAAAGAGTTTGATTTCATCAAAAATCCAGATGAACCTTGTGTTTATAAGAAGGCTGTAGGAAGAGCTGTCACATTCCTCGTATTGTATGTGGATGATATTCTTCTGATAGGAAATGATATTCCTATGCTACAGTCGGTCAAATCATTCTTATCACTAAGGTTCTCCATGAAGGACCTGGGTGATGCCACAAACATCCTGGGCATAAGGATCTATAGGGATAGATCCAAAAAGTTATTGGGATTGTCCCAAACCAGGTACATCAACACCATCCTAAAGAGGTTTAGTATGGAAGACTCCAAGCGGGGTGCCTTACCCGCTTGCCATGGAGTCACTCTCTCCAAGGATTCTTTTCTAAAGACCGATGATGAGAGAGCTCGCATGAGCATTATACCTTATGCTTCGGCAGTAGGATCTATAATGTATGCGATGTTATGTACACGCCCAGATGTAGCTTATGCACTTAGTGTTGTAAGCAGGTATCAATCCAACCCAGGGGAGAACCACTGGACAGCTGTGAAGAACATTCTTAAGTACTTATGAAGGACTAAAGAATTGTTCTTGGTGTATGGTAATACAGATCTCCAAATGGAGGCCTTTACCGATTCGAGCTTCCAGAGCGATAAGGATGACAGCAAATCTATTCCAGGGTTTGTATTTACCGTCAATGGAGGGGCGGTAAGTTGGAAGAGTTCCAAACAAGATACCGTTGCAGACTCTACGATGGAAGCTGAGTACATTGCTGCAAATGATGCCGCCAAGGAAGCCGTCTGGATGAAGAAGTTCGTCTCGGAGCTAGGAGTAGTTCCAACCATTATTGATCCAGTACCTTTGTATTGTAACAATAATGGGGGGATGGCGTTAGCCAAGGAGCCCAGATCCCATCAGCGGTCCAGAAATATCCTGAAGCGCTTTCATTTGATCCGGGAGATTGTAGATCACCGCGAGGTCAAGATTAAGAGAGTAGACACAAAGAACAACGCCGTGGATCCACTCACCAAGGCCCTCCCTCAGCCACAGCATGAGCGACTTTTTGAGATGTTAGGTATGAGATACGCCAATAACTGGCCTTAGTGCAAGTGGGAGATTGTTGGATATATGTATGCCCTAGAGGCCATTATATGATAGTGGATGTATCTATACATGTATATATATTCAGTTTGCATTCTCGCTCGACATTATAGTATGCTATCTTGTTCTACTTTATCTGACATATTGATTTGATCATGCTTTTATTCATTCATACATGCTGATAAAGCCCTGAGGATATCGGCTTGACTACTCTGATTATGATGGAGATCATACTAGTGGGACATCTGTAGTCTATAAGCATATCCTGGAACGTCCCTAGTCGTAGGTATATCGAGACGGGGCATTGATATACCAGAGTAGACTAGCGTATATGATACTAGACCCATACGATGGGCGATAAATGTTCCCACATTCATCGATGTTTGACATCAAGATCATATGCGGGTGCTCAGTGGTGACTGCGTACACTGGACGGACTCACCAAGAACTCCTATATGGAATTATATCTATCGTCGGATAGCAGTTCTCAGGTGACACTGGTACAGGTTAGTCTGTATACCCGAGATCGTCATAGAGCCTTGTGTGTTCTCCCACTGTACTTTGATTACCACCCTACCACGGCTCTACTAAGTCGTGCAAGCAGGTGGCCGTTGGGTGCAGTCCAGAGACACACGAAGGCAATGAGCGATAGGAGGGGTTTCGTCTCTCCCGATATTTGGAGTTGATGCTGTACTGTGCCCGACTGGTTATATCAGTAAGTCCCTGGCAAGGGCTGCTGAGATTTGCTGATAAGTGTTATCAGTAGTTTCTCGATCTGTTATAGACCATTCACCGGCACGACTTATTGAGTTATTGGGGTCGACGTGACCATCCCTAGGCTCGATATGCAGCATATCTGATGAAGAGACCGGACTGTACGGTAGTGTTGCCGGATGGCTCGACGGGAGTTGTAACAGGTTCGCTTGTTTTCTTCTGATCTCTCAATACCCGGGTGGCCGTTACGTTTAGCTGACCGCTTGTGGTTTGGGGGTACCTGATATGATCATCACCCTCTGCCGGCGTATTGACAAGTCTTAGAGTCCCACAGAGGAGTTACCCAGTCCAGGCGAAACGTTGTGGTGCGCGTATGCGATATGCGCTTGCACCCGATTGAAATGTGCGTATATGATACCGAACATTGATCGGGTGGCCTGCTTTTGGTGGGGTCATATGAGATATGACCGGATTGATAAATTAAGTGTTGATTTATCATATAGCCATTAGTTTTCTCACTTGAAACTTTTCTAGGGTTTGATGGATGTATGCATGCATGCATGTGTTTCTTTCTTCCTTTCTAGTTTCATGCATATGTAGATGTGCATACATGTATACATACATACACCCATCCATCATGGTTGATTGCATATGGAAATGGTGGCAATATAAGATTCATACCATAGATTAAATAATGGATTATTATTTAATTTTGGTTTTAAAGCAAAGTGAAAAAGGAAAGGATAAACATTCTTGCTTCTACATTCTTCTTCTAACCTAACCTATCTCAACTACCACTAACCTAGGGTTATCCTTCTCTTTATCATTAAAAACCCAAGTTAAATTAACTATCTATGATTTAATCATGGTTAAAGTTAAGAAGGAAATAAATATATATAGTGATATATATTTCATTTTGTTTTTAACTCAAGGTTATCTTTTTACACCTCTTGTTTAAATAATCCACCATCTTCATCCTCCTTCATCTTTTCCTCTCTAGTCTTTTCTAGTGAGTTAAATACAACTAAAGAAAGGTTTTTGAAGTGAGATTCCAAACCACAACATCATTCTATTCAAGTCTAGCCAACTTGATTAGAGTGTTTCCTTCGGTTTTCTGAAGTAGCGAGCTTGGACGGAGTACTCCGTGGTGGATCGTCGTGGACGCAAGGGAACTTCAAGAGGACCTCGATTCAACACCCAAGACACCAAGGAGTCTAGCAAAGGGGAGCTACAAAGGTTGTAGCCTTCAAACCCTAATCTTTACTAGCTTAAAGTTTTATAACCCTAATTTTCTAGGATCGATTCCTTTGCATGTTCGTTTAGCACTATAAAAATTTAAACTTTCGGTCATGTGATGCTTCAAAACTCTTCATAGGATGCTAAACTAACCTTTCACCTCACCTACTGCCGGCGTATTGACGATTCTTTAGAGTCCTACACAGAGCTTTCTTGGCTCAGGCAAAACGGAATAGGAGCACATATATGATATGTGCGGGACCGAGAACAATACGTGTATGTGATACCATATTAGATTCTCACGATATGAGATATCGGCCGCGTATATGAGATATAGCAGGGTCATCGGATCAAGTGTTGATTCGATGAACTGATACAGATTATATTGGTCAGTTATTTGTGAAATAGCCGGATTATCGGATCAAGTGTTGATTCGATAATTTAATTTATAATTATATATTTGATATATTAAATTACATTAACTAATATAAGCTCACTTAAAGATTCTTTTTCTCACTTTGGTAATACATTGATATATATGCGATATATGTCAATTGTATTATTTTCTTTTGTTACAAAATATATTATATATGTGATATATAATATATTTTCATGTTATAATTACTAATGAAGCATGATTAGTGGAGATTAAACAAGGTTAGGGTTTGATTTGGGTTAGTTCCTTCATGATGCTTCCAGAAGGTTTTCTTTTGTTCTTGTAAAGATATTTAGTGTTGATATTCTGTGAGATATTTGTAAACCCAACCCCAACCCATAACCCTAGTCAACTCTCTACAAGGGTTAGCATATATTATTAGCAACCATGGTTGCATAAGTAATTATTATTACATTTTCATTATTCATCACAAAAGAATTCATCATCTTCTTCCTCTTTGCAAAGCTTTCGTGCTTTGATTTTTGTGATGAAAGTGAGTGAGAATAAGAAAACAAATGAGAGCTAAAATCCTACTTCATCATCCTCATCTATCCTTGCCATTTAGATGAGCGTGTTCACCTCATTAGTGAGTGAGAGCTTGGGTTAAGAAAACTTCAAGATAGATCATCTTTGTTATCGAAGATCGGAAGCAAGCTTGCATCTTTCTCTTCGTGGAGCCTCTCTAGAGTCCGGATGCTTGATGATCACAGCGAAGGGACCTCAACACGGATCTTTAGAAGTGAAGGACAAGATCTACAAAGGTTGTAATCCCTCTCACTTAGTGTTAAAGTGTTTAACATGCTTTGTTTCACCTAAACTCTAGTATAAAAATCTTGGTTAGGGTTGTTCGGTACGGCTAAAATTTGAATCGGGTATGGTTGATACTTTGTATAACCATGTGAGTGTACCTAGTAACCCTACAGTGGTATGAGAGCCAAGCTAGAGCTTTAGGCGAAGTCTAGATGAATTTTAAAGTAGGATCGAACCCGGAAACCCCGGTTTCACTAGTAAAATAGGGGGTTGCCCCTACGGATGAACATATCCGTTAGGGCAGATTTTACTTCGCCCTACGGATTAATCCATAGGGCTAAAAGGTTGCCCCTATGGGCACAGACGTCCAAGAATAAAAATATTAATTCTTAATTTGGTGTTTGCCCCTACGGAGCCACAAACAAAGGACCTACGGGTATATCCGTAGGGGCAAGTAAATATCTATTTACCAAAACCCCAGATCGATCGCATACGGTCACTTTCTCTCTCTCTCTCAATCCCGCGCGAGAAAAAACCCCAAATCGCCTCCGTCGTCGCCACCGTCGCCTCCATCGTTGCCACCGCCGGTTTCGTCGCCACCGTCGTCGCCACCGCCGGTTTCGTCGCCAAATCGCCACCGTCGTCGCTCCAGCCCGCCAGCAGCCGTTAAGGTATAAATCTCGAGGTAAATTAAAGCATTTTTGGATTATTTTGGGCTTAGGGCTCATGGCTGGGTCTGGGTTGCGCGCGCGAGAGTTGGGGTTGGGCAGGGGTCGCGGTGGCGGTCGGGGTCGGGGTCGGGGTAGGGTTAGGGTTGGGGTTCGGCTGCTGCTGGGGTGGGGCTGGGGTTAGGGTTACGGTGGGGCTGGGGTTAGGGTTACGGTGGGGCTGGTTGAATGACTATTCTGATTAGTTGACAAATATAATGTTAATCATAATTTACTCGACACAAATGGTAGAAAATCAGAAAAAGATCAAGAATAAAATAATCGATTTTGATTTTAACATGCAGGGTGTTGATGCAAGATGTAATATCTAGTAGCAGATGCTAGGTATATAGACTAAAGAATAGTTGTAAATGAACCGCTAGCAAGAAAATACTATAATAATACGTACACATCGCTTGACTTATGAAGCCTGAAGCTCTTTCTTTTGGGGGATAAAACTAGTTATATTCCTGCATTGCCTAGAAATAGCAGTGAGTTGGTTAAAACTTTTCAAACACAACCCCCCACCCCCCAAAAAAAAGAAAGAAAGGACAAGGAAAAAAAAAGAATAGCAACAAGCAATACAAGCTAGCAACCGTAAATAACTGCTGAGATTATGTCTACCTTGGCAATTTGAACAATGATGGTCTTGTCTGGATTGTTAAGATCCACTTTATGGGGGTGAGGAACACATTTTGTAACTGTATTTATGATTTTCATTCTGTCAAGTGTTGAAATAAAAATCAACACCTGACAATCAATCCAAGATGCTCAATAACTTGCTTCAAAATCATAATCTAATCTTGATGATGCTCAATATTAGCGATTTCCATGATCACGACACGTGGCAGATGACGTGTCTCATAACGCTTTATGATATCAGTATCCTATATTTGTAGTTTTAATTGTTGATTGTTATAGATATATACCATTGTAATAATAGTTTTTGGTTGATGAATGCTATTGCAATGTAGGATGATCAGTTCTATCAATCTTGATCTCAATGGTTTAAAATCATGTTACACATACAATACGAATGCACAACAAACACATAATTAGAGAGTGACTTGAGATATTCAGGTTAAAACCAATATATGATACTCGATGATAATATGAAACCTTCATATTCCCATCGATACCCATATATGAAACTAAAAGCGCCACTTAGTCTCCGTCTATCGGTTAACATACGTGCGATGCTCGTCGTGACCTAGAACTATACGAAGGTTGTTAAATATCGGACAGTATAGCTCGATACTAACAACCGTCGTATAGTCTACGCGACGAGAAAATTCAATCGTATGGTAACCCATAGATTTGTCCCGTGTGGACAAGTTAAGAATGTATAAAGCAAACGCCTTCATTCAATTGTGTTTTCATCCGTTTCGAGATATTTCGTCGGTATCTTTCCGCTGGTTCTCCGTGTACAAAGATAGATTAGATGTTCATTTCAACGTTGTTTCAAAGCTTTGAAATGATTATCTATTCTATTACAGTGTACTCGGAGAACAGCGGGGAGGTGCTGCCGAAATTTACTCGAAACGGTTGAAAGCACAAGTGATGGGTGTTCGCTCTATACATTCTTAATGGGATAGAAGCCTACCCCCGACAGCCGGAACACATACATACAAACGCATAATTAGAGAGCGATTCGAGATGTTCGGGTTAAAACCAATATATGATACTCGATGATAATATGAAACCTTCATGTTCCCATCGATACCCATATATGAAACTAAAAGCGCCACTTAGTCCCCGTCTATCGGTTAACATACGTGCGATGCTCGTCGTGACCTAGAACTATACGAAGGTTGTTAAATATCGGACAGTATAGCTCGATACTAACAACCGTCGTATAGTCTACGCGACGAGAAAATTCAATCGTATGGTAACCCATAGATTTATCCCGTGTGGACAAGTTAAGAATGTATAAAGCAAACGCCTTCATTCACTTGTGTTTTCATCTGTTTCGAGATATTTCGTCGGTATCTTTCCGCTGGTTCTCCGTGTATAAAGACAGATTAGATGTTCATTTCAACGTTGTTTCACAGCTTTGAAATGATTATCTATTCTATTACAGTGTACTCGGAGAACAGCGGGGAGGTGCTGCCGAAATTTACTCGAAACGGTTGAAAGCACAAGTGATGGGCGTTCGCTCTATACATTCTTAATGGGATAGAAGCCTACCCCCGACAGCCGGAACACATACATACAAACGCATAATCAGAGAGCGATTCGAGATGTTCGGGTTAAAATCAATATATGATAATATGAAACCTTCATATTCCCATCGATACCCATATATGAAACTAAAAGCGCCACTTAGTCCCCGTCTATCGGTCAACATAACCTGCGATAATTTATTCTTTTCAACGACAAACGCACATACAAAGCATATACACGGATTTTCTCCTTTGTCAGTAACTATCTCGTTCTTATATTTCTCAATATAGTCAGCATAACCAACAATTTATATGTTATTCAGTCTAACATGGCCCATGAGTACGTCAGAGTTAAGGACTGGATGTATGTGGATTGGAAACAACGTATGCAACCTAAGTTTGTCGCTGGAGTTGCTGCTTTCCTTGAATTTGCACGAGCACATAATAAGATCATAATAGAGAAGATTCTCTGTCCGTGCGATAGATGTGGCAATAAGTACTGGCAGAAGGTAGAATTGGCAGAGCTTCATATTGTAAAACATGGGTTTACTAGACTTTATTCAACTTGGAAATATCACGGGGAAGGAGAAGGATGCAGTACTGCGGTAGAAGAAGAAGGAGAACACGATAATACGGCAGGAGAAGAAGAAGAATTCGGTAATACGGCAGGATACGGAAATTTATTTCCATCAGAAGAAATGGAGGATATGGTAGAGGCTGCCCTAGGTGAATCTATTCGTACCGAAGATGACATTCCTTCCGGTTAAGGATCGCGTGCGGATAAATATGAAAATTTCATGAATGATGCTAGGAAACCAATTTATGAGAATGCGAAGTATTCCACCCTTTCATGGTTCGTCCAACTTTTCCAAATTAAGTGCCTAAATGGATGGAGCAACAAGTCATTCACAATGCTTCTTTCGTTCTTGAAAGATTCTATGCCTCCGGGAAATAATGTGCCCGAAAGCTGGTACGAAGCCCAGAAAATGATGTCTGATTTGGGTCTAAAGTGCGAGAAGATTCAAGTATGTCCTAAAAATTGCGTGTTGTACCGGAAAGAGAATTCAGATTTGAAAGAGTGTCCAACATGCGGAGAGGCCAGGTATAAGCCGAAAGATTCTGATAAGAAGCCTGATATACCTGTGAAGATAGCACGAAATTTTCCCATAACACAGAGGCTACAGAGGCTATTTAGGTGCAAGAAAACAGCCGAGGCAATGATTTGGCATCACCGTGCTCCTCCAAGCGAAAATGGAAAAATGAGCCATCCAAGAGATTCACCGGCAAGGAAGGATTTCGATAGGAGGCACGCAATATTCAGTAGCGATCCTCGCAATGTCTGGCTCGGACTGGATGCCGATGGCTTCTGCCCATTCAACTATATGGCTGGAAGTCACAGTACATGGCCCGTTGTAATGATAATTTATAATCTGTCGCCTTGGTTGGTTATGGACCAATCATACTTTATGATGCCTCTTCTTATCGACGGACCAAACTCACCGGGGAACAATATCGACGTCTATCTCCGACCTCTGATCGAGGAGCTGAAAACTTTGTTCATTGATGGTGTAGAGACATATGATTCAAACACAAATACAACCTTCATACTGCGTGCGGCTTTAATGTGGACAATTAATGACTTTCCTGCGTATGGAATGCTATCAGGTTGGTCCGTACATGGTCACAAAGCATGTCCTCATTGCCATGAACACACAACACAAAATTTTTGAATTTTAGCAGGAAGGTTTGTTATTGCGGCCATCGACGTTTTCTGCCTCCAGACCACCCCTATAGGTTAGACACGGTTCACTTTGATGGTCATCAGGAGCTTCAGGAGCTTCTTGGGCCTCCATCCCCATTGTCCGGAGAGGACGTGACTGCTAAATGGGATGGTTACAATAACGTGACCTTCGGGATGGATCCGACGAGACAGGTCAAACCACAATATTGGAACAAGTTAAGCATTTTCTTCGAGCTTCCGTACTGGTCTACAAATTCAGTGCGTCATTGTCTGGACGTCATGCATATAGAGAAGGGAGTATCAGAGCACATACTTAACTTGCTTCTGTGTAAAGACGGGAAATCGAAAGACAACATGAATGCCCGGATGGATCTACAAGAGTGGGGAAAAAGAAGCGAACTGCACCCTAAACCAGTAGCGGGTAAACCGGGCAAGTTTGTACTTCCCAATGCCTCTTATCATATGTCACAACCGGAGAAGAAAAGATTCCTGCAAGTGTTGCATGATTTGAAAGTCCCCACAGGTTTCTCAGGATCATTCAGCAAGAAAATAAAATTTGTGAAGGGCAAGATCGATGGGCTGAAAAGTCATGATCACCATGTTATCGTGGAGCACCTTCTTCCATTAGCCCTCCGGACTTCTCTCCCCGACTCGGTTGGTCTAGTAATCAACGACCTATGTTGTTTTTTCAGGGAGTTGTGTGCTAAAACACTGGAGGTTGCGACGCTGGATAAACTAGAAAATTCTATTGCGTTGATACTTTGCAAGTTTGAGCGTATTTTCCCACCGTCATTCTTCGATATCATAATAAACTTGATGGTTCATCTTGCAACTGAGGCGAAGTTAGCCGGACCGGTACAATATCGATGGATGTATCCCGTCGAGAGGTACGTGTAATTTTTCGTTTCGCGCAATTTATAAATTTATTTTTGTCCTGTATGCCCGTGTTTATTTATTCAACATATTCTCATTAGGTACCTTTACACTCTTAAGAAGTATATACGCAATAAAAATCGACCAGAGGATTCTATCATGCAAGGTTATCTTCTTGATAAAGCAACCACATTTTGTTCCCGCTATCTGGACAAGAACATTGAGACAAGGCTTAACCGACCACGAAGAATTCAAGACGGGCCATATGGTAAAGCCGAGTATAAGAGGGTAGACACTATGTTTATCAACAAGATATACCGGTTTATCTTGCTTAATTGCGCATGTCTTGAACAAATTAGAGAGTAAGTTCTTTTGGATTAATTGTTTTATCTGTGTTTGTGTGTGTATGAAATGACATAATATTAATGTCACAATTATTTGTCGAAAACAGAACTCATTTTAACGAGGTACGTGAGGGGCATCCTGATTGGAACGAAGAGCGTTTGGAAAAATACCATCAGGATAATTTTTGTGATTGGGTCACAGAGCATGTAAGTTATTCGAATTACATTTTATTTCTATCAGTTTTAATCTAAACTTGTATCGTTATGTATTTATCGTAAAATTTGTTTTGTTAGATCCACGATCCGAACTTGTCTGCATCATTTGAGAGTGATTCAAGATGTTTAGCTCAATTTCCTAGTATGGAGGTTGCATATTACAAAGGATTTGGTGTCCTTGGATACCAATTCAAAGTTAAGGATATAGAAACATCTAGAATCACTCAGAATAGTGGGATTGCGACGGTAGGATCGGACGGTGTGATTTACTATGGGTACTTAAATTTTATACTCGACATCCACTATCCCGGACGATCAGAACCCTTTTATATATTCCACTGTACTTGGTACGATCCGCGAACCGATACAGACAGGTGGAGAAGCAGTCTTGGGACTTGGAAAGATGAATATGGATTGACCAGTGTGAACACACTTCGATTTTACGGTCAGGACGATCCGTTTATCTTTCCGAACCAAGCGTTCCAAGTATACTACTCATGGTGTTTGAAGCATCCGGGGTGGAGTGTTGTATGCCGATGGAAACCTAGAGATGTCTACGATGTCCCAGAATACGAGGATAGCGATGAGGATGAAGAAGAGAGAAGGCTTAAAGTGCTCCGACCGTCTATTTCGAAGGACGGGTTGTCTTCGACCGATCATGAAGTTACGTGGGTTAGAAATGACATCGACGATGAAATCCAAGTAGATATGTATGATGCGCCCATGAAAAGAAAAAGGTTATCAGTAATGTTATATTATTACTTCACATTTTACGCTCTAGATCATATATAGTCAATACTTTTAATGATTGTCTAATGCGTCCACGAACCGTTTATCTAGATTTGATGACGATGTCGGGAGCAGCGAGCGGCGGCAGGAGCTCCAGCCGCGGCAGAGGCATAGGCAGAGGCAGAGCGGTTCTGCCGCCCGGAGAGCTCCGTAGGGAGCTTCAGAGGGCCGGTCTTGTACCCAGATCGGAGACCCCTTCGGATGCCTCCTTCCGTGTGGATTTTGCCACCCCTCCAGGTATACTGCACGCATATGCATTTTCAATGTAATATCACAGATATTCATGCATGTTTATGTCAAAATTACTTATATTATCAATGTTTGATTGTCTAGGTGTTGGTCCTGCGTCCACATCTGGGACAGAGGCCACCCCCGCTCCTCCAGGTATGATTATATATCATATAGTGTATGTATATTGATTTAGAATGCTATATCATAAATATACACATTCCTTTTGCTCTTACTTAGCAATTTTTATTATTGTCTAGCTGTAGGTGGTGACACCACCGCACCTGCGGGTATGTTTGTATGTCCTATAGTGCATGCATATTGATTTAGAACGTTATATTATTGATCTACACATTCTATTTGCAATTACTTATAAAATCTATTTTTAATTGTCTAGTTATTGGTCCTGCGTCCACATCTGGGACAGAGGCCACCCCATCTCCTCCAGGTATGTTTATATATCATATAGTGTATGTATATTGATTTAGAATGCTATATCATAAATATACACATTCCTTTTGCTCTTACTTAGCAATTTTTATTATTGTCTAGCTGTAGGTGGTGACACCACCGCACCTGCGGGTATGTTTATATGTCCTATAGTGCATGCATATTGATTTAGAACGTTATATTATTGATCTACACATTCTTTTTGCAATTACTTATAAAATCTATTTTTAATTGTCTAATTATAGGTGGTGCGTCCACACCTTCCACAGGGGCCACTCCTGCCGCTTCCATACCCTCCGCATCGTCTGCAGGTTAGTATGAATAAATTTAAAATATTTATTTATTTTACATATGCTCTATAGAATAAATATGAACTTCATGGAGATTTAGCGTCGATGTTTATTTTATAGTTGGAGGGGATGCGTCCGGGTCCGGGACCCCGGTTGTTCCTCACCGGAGGAACTATCGTCCCGCTCGTGCTGCTGCTCGGGCCCAGGCTCGTGCGCTATTCACCGAAGGTATATATCACACATGAATTTTTGTTTAACCTTGATTTCTTAATACAACTTTGTCTTATTATTGATTGTCTTGATATTTCGTGCAGACGCCTCTCCATCCCCAGAGGGGGACTCGAGGCCCGAATCAGTCCCATAGGCTGAGGCCTGATAGAGCTAGGGGGGAGGCAGCATTCCCCCTATTTTTTACCCTTGACTATCGCTATACCGGTCCTCATGCCGAGAGGTTCATCCGGTATTTGGGGGACGAGAGCCGGATCGTGAAGAACTATCTACTTCACGTTGAGTGGGGCGAGCAGCACCAGCGCTCATTCGCCCTCTTCTTTGAACAGGCTCGGGTATGTATTAATATATATTTTCATTTGATCTATCCAATATATTTATTATTAACACTTGCAATCTAATAACAATGTTTTTTTTTTGTATTTTCAGTTGGATTACGATTTTCAGCCTGTAGCCGACCCTGATCACCCGGGGAGGGTGCTCGACCTTCATGCTCTGTACAATGGCCTGATGAAGAACATGCAGGCCAAGGTCCGATACAACAGGAATGAGCTGAAGGCCGACTGCTACTCCCTGTGGATAGCGACCCCCGAGGCAGAGAGAGCGGCCCTCCTATCTACTCCGGCGTTTGCGAGAGTCGACGTAGAGACATGGCCTCTATTGTGCGCTTATTTCGACTCCGAACGCAAACAAGTACGTATTTTAAATTTAATTCATTATTTATGATATAATTTATTTCTTTGTGTTTCTTAATTAGAAAACTAAATGTTAATGCGTTGTGCAGAAACAAGCCGCTCAGAATACGGAGAACAGGAAGTCGGCGAAGAGGGGTCGCCCCACTTACACAGGTGGCTCGAGGAACATTACTCGAGCCATGGAGTTATCGGTAAATTAAGAATTATTCTCTAATATTCTGCAATATTAAGAGTTATTCTCTAATATTTCTAATATTAAGAGTTACTTTCTAATATTGCAGACATCTCGGACCGTGGCGTCAGGTGGTACACCGAGCGTGCTGTCCGCATATCTTGCCGTCCACGGCACCTCGACAGATCCCGCCACGGGCGAGCTTCGATGTCCCGACGTCGCTACCCAGGAGTACTGCGTAAGTGTTAATATTTTTTCTACCCAAATTTGAAATTTTAGTTTTGGAAGGTTCAAGTTTAAATTTTATACTTATACTTTACTGCTTAATGTGGGTGTAGGAGCGGGTGGTTGAGCAGGCCTAGGCCTTGGGGATCGATTTTACCGGACAGAACGATCCGAGGCTGCTGACCCCAGTTCTGGACACCGCACACGGAAGGCACCACGGAGGTTGGGAGAGAGGTCAGGGATTGGGCCCTAGCAGGGCCCATATGAGGTTGGACTCCACCCCGGCGGTTACTTCCTCCGTCTCCAGTGACCGGCATGTCCATCAGGAACTTGATAGCTTGAGGGCCACCGTTCAGGAGTTGAAGGAGATGCTGGTATGTATACTACTTTATAGTAAAATATCATTTCATATTATATACATATCAACATATCCATAATTAGTACGTAGCTTGAGCTTATTTGGTTTTAGACTTAAGTCTGATTAATCATACATACATATGTAATTAAAATAAACAACGCTTTTCCAAACTAGATATCCAAAAAGGGTTTCGAAATAACTTAATAATGAAACGAATTCGAATAATACACAGTTCTTACACGCTTCTTACACACGTTATGTCCAGACGCGACAGGGTAGATCGGTCGAGCCTCCACATGCATCTCCTTCGGCTGCGGCTCCGCAAGCCACTACATCGGCTGCGGTTCCGCAGACAGCTCCTGTAGCTCCACCGCCCACTCAGACTCCCGCAGCCGCGGCTCCGCAAGCGACTACCTCGACGGCGGCTGCACAGACCACATCGCCAGCTCCACATGCCGCTCAGACTCCCTTATATGTAGCATTGCAGAGTGTATTGACCGAGGAGCAGGCGCGCGTTATTCTAACGTTATTCGGAGGTGGAGCTGGACCGAACTAGGGTAGCTTTTTGGTTCTTATTTTTTGAAACATGTATTTATATCACATTGTACTACATTTTGAAACGATATTGATATTGGTTTGTATTTATATCATATTCATTTTTTGGGTTTCTTTTGTATATTATATATATGCGTGAGATGTGATTATGAATACTGCAATATATGATTTGATTGATGTATATAGTATTGTGCACAGGGCGGGAAAAAATCTAGCTGCCCATTTTAAAAAAAAAATACAGACAATATGTACCCACGGATTAAGCCGTAGGTATATATGTTGTCCCTACGGGCATATCCGTAGGGGCAAACTATCAGGAAACCTCATATTTTCCCACCTGATATCAGTGCAGGGTGTTGGGAGTGCCCCTACGGATATCTCCGTAGGGGCAACTGTTTATCCCCTACGAATTTATCCGTAGGGGCAAAATATCAGGTTTCCTGATATTTTCCCCCCTGATCTCAGTGCAGGGTGTTGGGAAGGCCCCTACGGACCTATCCGTAGGGGCCACTTTCTATCCCCTACGGAGATATCCATAGGGGTATAACAAGGACCTACGGAGTTATCCGTGGGTATATACAATATTCAAAAAAAAAATTACATATATGATTTGATTACCCCTACGGGGTACTCCGTAGGGGCTATAACACCTACCGATATATCCGTAGGGGCGCTAATTTGCCCGTAGGGGCAAGTTCAGGGCCTCAACTTGCACCTGCGGCCTTTGCACCTACGGGGTCTTTTTTCGCCCCTACGTACATATCCGTAGGGGCAATGGGTTGCCCCTACCGATAAATCCGTAGGGGCAAACCTTATTTGTAGTAGTGTTTATACCCTTCTCTGGAATTTTTTCAAAAATGTTGATTTTTTCAAATTAAAAGTACAAAAAAAATCAGCAGGGAATTATAAGAATTACTGTGCAACACGTTCCACTAATCTCACTAAGGCGCCGCGGAACCGCGGCCGTACCATGGCTTGCGCGGCGGTTCCGCGGCCAAACAGTAGAATCAAGGTATGCGTTTTGCACGGTAATAACCGTAGGCACTTCCTGATGCTTCTGAGAATTTTTAATTTTACTCAAGTGATGAGTTTTCTGGGTTGTATTGGGGACTCGTTGATTCGATCGGATAATTTAACTTCTTTTAAGTTTTTTCCGGATAATTTTAGAAACTGTTAAAAAGTTCGAACGGATATCAATAACAAACTTTAACCCCTGCCGGAAAATTTCCAAGCGTTGGATTTTTCTGTAGTTTAAGAATGTTCTAAGTCGTGGAAGTAACGCGGTGGATCCTCTGGAAGACAACAAACCTTAACTCGATTATGTGACCGTCTGAACCGCCTCTAAACCTTAAGGTTTGGGGCAGTACGGCGTGCCACATGTGAGGCGTTGGCTTGACCCTTCTACGGCTGAACCATTGGTACCGATGCATGTGATGGATGTTTTTAAACTAATTTCAAGTGTTGAGAAAAATTTGGGAAAACTTGGGTGTTTGATTATTCGATCGGAAAGTTTAACATTGTATATTTATCTGGAATGTGATACAATATTTGAAATTCACAAGTAGTTATGAGGTAACTAATTTGAATATTATAAACATAGCAGTCTAGTCTCAGATGATCGGTTGCCACGGAATTTTGATGTGATCAAAAGTCCGTCGCAATCACGTAGCGTACGCGGATACTCACTGGGTAAACTTAATAGTCAGCCATGCCCCATAGCCCCGACCAAGTAACTGTAGGAGAACCCCGTCGCCAAAAGCATCCGTTCGGGTGCCCGCGGCAGCGGTGTTCCGCCTTAGTGTACTTTGTCGAAGGCATCTGGGTTGCGGCTGTCTACTAAAGTTTGCGACGAGCATTCGATCAGGATATCAGGAATCTTGTTGAATTGCCAAACCAGATATTGAAAATATTTTTCAATAAATGAGACTAAAATGCGGGGTTTATAATTGTTAGGCATGCGATGTCTAAGGAATTCATTTGGTTAGGCATGCGATGTCTAGGAGGGTTGCGGATTCCAACTGTTGTAGTTTTACACTTTCTTTTTGTGACCGTAAGTGTAGTATGTAGTTGTATCGCCGGTTTTCGTTGCTATACATCGACGACAATCGGTGTATGCATACTTACTTACGTTGATGACATGTGATGTTATGTGTTGCTGTGATATGTTAAATTGGATCGTCGTGTTTGAATAGCCGGGGGTTTTATGTGAGATGAGAGTTTTTCATTTTCATTCATGTAAAATTCATTTGTATGTAATATTCTTTTATTGGGACACTTCCGGGTTGAGGATGATGTCACCATTGTATATTATTTACTTTTCTGTATTAGGTAGACCCAATGCGGGGAGCACAAGTAACCGGGTTCTAGGGTCCAGTGGGAGACCATCTCGAGGAGTCGAGACCGGGTCTCCTAACCCTAGAATTGGCAGTGTTGCTTGCCGCTCTCGTAGGGGTCTAGGAATGTGGGTTTGGCCATTCATTGCGACCGTGGAATCCGTGTTTTATACAGGCTCGTATTAAAACACGGATGTCCTAGTATATCCAATATTTCATATATGTTCTTCTGCTGCAATGTTCTGTGATGAGATCATATTACTGCCTGAGATGAATGTTTATATTATATATATGAGATATATATTATATATTGATGATTTCGTTTCATATCTGATGCTTGTGAAGCATAATTAAAATGGACTTCATTAATGAGATTAATGAAATAAAAGAAACCTAAAGATGTTGTAGAAACTTGTTTAAAAACTGGTAGCTCTAGTTCTTGCTATGCATAGCGGTGTTACTTGTAGAACATCCAGCACCATATTTGATAAGAAAAGAGCCGAGATCCCTTCACCGGGAGTGACCTCTTTAGTGAAGCTAGCAGATGCTACAAACTCGGTTTGTCTTTTGATTGCTTCTATAGTTCTTGCTTTGCATAGTGGTATATATGATATACCCTGCACCTTATTCGATGAGGAAAGATCCAACGATCCCTTCATCGGGAGTGACCTCTTTAGCAAAACTAGAAAAGGCCTCAAAAACATTCCATTTAGAATCACTCGATTCTACAATGATATCAAGTTCATTACGCAAAGGGTTTTCTTAAAAACCTGTCGTATCCCTCCGTCATTTCAGATAAGGATTGTTTAGTATTCGTGCTGCGTTTGTTGGCCTTTGTCAAGGCACAGTGTGCGGTAGCTGAATAGTACTTATCTGCTTATGCATATGATGCAGATTGGATTAGGGTAGTCATGCGACCTTGCTGGCCTTTGTCAAGGGCCGTGCGGGTGGGTTTAATTCAATCAGGAAATGATGGGTTGAACTTGACTAGCAGCCTATGGTTTGTTGGCCTTTGTCAAGGTCATAGGAGGTTTGGGGTAAAATATTATTGGGAATTTCAAGTGTTAAAATTTGCAATGAGATTGCATACCTTCTATGAGATAGTTGGATCCCGATACCCGCTGCGAGTAAGAGTTACTCCCGGGAGAGTTTTACACATTACAATTAGCCGATCAAGTAGGTGTCTAAAAGGTGTCAACGGGGTTACGCCCCTGGGAAAACGAGGTTTACTTTAATAAGGTTCGTGCGAAAGCTCGGGGAACCTCCCTCAAAGTACCGGTACTTGCCTGGCTGAAAGATTGGCGAACTTGAAGCGTGTAATTAATCCCGACTAGTCTTTCCTTTTAGGTTTTGAAGGAAGATTTGACTAAAACAGTAGGAGACATCCTGATTAGATATATTAGATAACCAATCTAATCTTGTAAGAGCATACGCTGAGTGTTTTCTTCTCTTTCTCTCCAGGTTGCGACCATATTACGCCTTAATCAAGATAATAATACGGATGTATTGACCGAACCCGCTTGTTGTACCGAGCTAGGGAACGTTTGTCCCGCTCCAACTTATAATAAGACAGAGCAGGAAATAGGTGATTACCAGAATTCCCGTGCCGCCTAAATGAAGAAAGTTCATGCTGATGCAACTTTTTCGGGTATGTACATTACAAAGAACTGTTTCTCAATATCCTTTACATCCTGGGTATTTGATACCGGATCAGGATCCCACATATGTAATTTGTTGCATGGGCTACAGAAATATAGAGAACTGAGAATGGGTGATAAATTTCATGAGATAGAAACGGTGCAAGTGTTGCAGCCAAGTCTGTTGGTAGTTATCACCCTGTATTAACAAATACATTGATTTTGAACGAATATTATTAGATACCGAACCTGATATACAACATCATATCAGTCTCTTTATTAGTAAAGAAGGATATAATTTTGTATTATTGGATAATGTTTTGAACATTTCCTATATCAAGAGTTGATCGGTTCAGGCACGTTATCTAAAATCATAGACGTTCTAAATCAAACTACAGTTCTTAGTATATAGAACACACACAAGAGGAAGAGTTCAGAAATGAACGAATCCTTCTTGAGGCATTGTAGACTAGGTCATATCAATCCGACCTGACTAGCTAAGTTACATTTAGATGCATATTTAAATTAGTTTGAATTTATATCTTGTGAAACTTTCCGGTCATGTCACAAAGATGAGATGACCATAACTCTGTTTTTTGGAAACAGAGAAAGAGTTAGTGAACTCTTGGGATTGATACATGTTGATGTATGTAAGGTCCCCTGTCTACATATGCCAAGACCGGTTTTTTATACTTCATTACATTCTCTGATGATCTTTCAAGATTCAGACATATGTTCCTATTGATACACAAGTCCGAACCTTTTGAGATATTCACAGAATATAAGTTAGAAGTAGAGAACCAAAAATGAGTATAAGTGTTATGTCCTTTGATGAGATCAAGGAGGAGAATACTAGAGCACGGAATTCCTGGACTATTCTAAAGGAGAATGAGATTCTCTCTCAACATTACTCCTCCATATACACCATAGCACGATGGTATATCGGGGCAGAGCAATAGCACCCTATGTGATATGGTGTGCTCTATGATGGGTACTACTGAGTTTCCTATTTTCTTTTGGGAGTTATGCGCTTGAGAAGCTGCATACCTATTGAATAGGGTTCAAATAAAATCAATTGCCTACCATTTCATATGTGATATGGAATTGGAAGAGCCCATATAGTAAGTTTGTTAAGATTTGGGGCTGTCCAGCCTATGTCTAAAAGCATAATCCGGACAAGCTCGAGGCAAAGTCAGATCTGTGGAAGTTTGTTGGATATCCCAAGCATACACAAGGGAATATCTTCTACCTAACCGAGAAACAAAAGATGTTTTGTTTCTCAACATGCCACCTTTGTGAAAAGGAATTTCTCGTGGAAAATTAGTGGTCATGAGGTAGAACTGGAAGGAGTTCCAGCTATACAAATCGCAGCAGATGATTTGGTATAACCAAAGAATTCAATAGTATCCAACGAACCTCAGCCTCTCCGCCGATCTAGTAGGGTTCCTCACCCACCTGAGAGATACATCAGTTTCTCTATGACAGTAGGAGCGAGTATTGCATCATGAGATCTTGACCCAACTAGTTTCGAGCTGGCCATCAGGAGTGGGACTCTGTAAGAATGGCTGGGTGCTTAGTGATCTGAGATGGAATCCTTATACACCAACAAAGTATGGACTTTGGTTGCTTTATCTGAAGGGTTAAATCCCCATCAGGAGCATGTATATCTTGAGAAGGTTACTTGGTGTACAAGGAGAAGTTGAGACTTTCAAAGCTATGCTTAAGTCCATCCAGATCCTACTTACCACTGCTACATACTATGACTACGATATCTTGTGGTTGGGAGGCATGAATGCTTTTCTAAATGGTGATTTGGAAGAGAGCGACTATAAGTACACAGCCAGAGAGCCTCGTAGATAGTAGGAGCAGCGGAAATGTGTGCAAGATGTTTTATGTGATAAAGCAGGCATCGCGGAGTTGGAACGTCTGTTTTGATGTAGTAGTCAAAGAGTTTGACTTCATCAAAATGGTAGATGAACCTTGTATATACAATAAGGTAGTAGGGAGTATGGTTGTGATCCTCGTAGAGTACGTGGATGACATACTCTTGTTAGGGAAGGAGTTTCATATGCTACGCTCGGTCAATCTCCGCTTATCACAATGATTCTCTATATAGGATTAACGTGATACCTCCTAAATCCTGGGTTATTGATCTATAAGATAGATCTAATTGGATGTTAGGATAATCACTAGTTGTAGTGAGTTGGTATCAATCGATCCTGGGGAGAATCACTGGAATGGTTCCAGGGTGGTAAGGACGACTGAATGTCAGTCGCAGGCATTGTCTTTAACCTCAGTGGAGTGACGGTATGTTGGTAGAGTTCCAAGCTAGATACCGTGACATACTAGATGATTAAAGGCAAGATACATCTTTACCAAAGATCCTACCAAAGAGGCAGTCTGGATATATATAAGTTCATGAGATGAACTTCGTTCCAACCTTTGTATGACAATGGAGTTATGGCTTTGGCCTGGGAACGCCCGTCCCATCAGAAATCAAGATATAATTCTTAGGCAGTATCACCTGATCATGGAGATGGTTGATCTCGAGGGAGATCGAGGTTAGGAGAGTAGACACAGAGGACAACAGCACGGATCCACTCACAAAGGCCTTTTTCCCAGTAGAGACTTTTATGGGATGGTTGAGTATAAAATAGTTCAACCACAGCTAATTGTTGTGTATGTGATACCACAACAGATGGCCCTAGTGCAAGTGGGAGATTGTTAGTTATATGTATGCCCTATGGGCCATTATTGTACATGTGATGTATGTTGTAATGGATGCTTGGACATATATAGGGAGGACTTTCATGCTCGACATGATAGTATGCTATCTGGTTGTACTTTATCTTAACATTTACTCTGATTGTCTCTATATTACATGTTGATAAAGCCCTTAGGATATGTACTCGACTACTGGGACTATGATGAGATCATACTAGTGGGCCTACGGTAGTCGACGAATACATCCTATAATTGTTCCTAGTCGAGGGTTTATCGAGACAGACCATCGATAACCAGAGTACACTAGCATATACGCATCTTGACCCATATGATGGGCGATGGATGATCCCATATCCATCGGTGTTTGACATCAAGGATGGTGTACGGGTGCTCAGTAGAGAATGGGTACACTGGACGAACTCGCCGAGAACTCCCAGATGGTATTATACCTCACGTCAGATGGCAGTTCTCCGGTGACACTGGTACAGAGTAGTATGTTGACCCGAGATCGTCATAGAGTTTTGTGTGATTCCCACCGTGCTTTGATTTCCATCATACCACGTTCAAGAGGACGTGCAGAAAGGTGGCTTTTGGGTACAGTCCCGAATCACATAGAGGCAATGAGCGATTGGAGAGGATTCATCTCTCCCGGTATAGGGAGTTGATGTTGTGCTGTATTCGATTGGCTAAAACTGAAAATCCCTGGCCAGGGTTGCTGAGATTTACTGGTAACTGTTATCAGTAGTTTCTCGAACTGTTATAGACCTCATATCGACATGAGTTATCAAGCTAATGGGGACTGACGTTTACCACCCTTAGACGAGATATGCGACATATCAGACGAAGAGACTGGACTGTACGGGAGTGTTACTGATTGGATTCACAGGAGAATGTACATGCTTACTTGTTGATCTTATGATCGCTCAATACCTGGGTGGTTGTTACGTTCAGCTGACCGCTAGCAGCTTGTGGGTGTTTGATATAATCATCACCAACTGCCGGCGTATTGACGATTCTTTAGAGTCCTACACAGAGGTTTCTTGGCTCAGGCAAAATGGAGCAGGAGAACATATATGATATGTGCGGGACTGACAACAATGCGTGTATGTGATATCGTATTAGATTCTCACGATATGAGATATCGTCCGGGTATATGAGATATAGCAGGGTCATCAGATCAAGTGTTGATTCGATAAACTGATACAGATTATATTGGTCGGTTATTTGTGAAATAGCCGGATTATCGGATCAAGTGTTGATTCGATAATTTAATGTATAATTATATATTTGATATATTAAATTACATTAACTAATATAAGCTCACTTAAAGATTCTTTTTCTCACTCGGATAATACATTGATATATATGCGATATATGTCGATTGTATTATTTTCTTTTGTTACAAAATATATTATATGTGTGATATATAATATTGTAACATATTATAATTGCTAATGCAGCATGATTTGTTGAGATTTAACAAGGTTAGGGTTTAATTTGGGTTAGTTCCTTCATGATGCTTCAAGAAGGTTTTCTTTTGTTTCTTGCAAAGATATTTAGTGTTGATATTCTGTGAGATATTTGTAAACCCAACCCAAACCAATAACTCTAGTCAACTCTCTACAAGGGTTAGCATATATTATTAGCAACCATGGTTGCATAAGTAATTATTATTACATTTTCATTATTCATCACAAAAGGATTCATCTTCTTCTTCCTCTTTGTAAAGCTTTCTTGCTTTGATTTTTGTGATGAAAGTGAGTGAGAATAAGAAAACAAATGAGAGCTAAATTCCTACTTCATCATCCTCATCTATCCTTGCCATTTAGATGAGGGTGTTCACCTCATTAGTGAGTGAGAGCTTGGGTTAAGGAAACTTCAAGGTAGATCATCATTGTTATCGAAGATCGGAAGCAAGCTTACATATTTCTCTTCGTGGAGCCTCTCTAGAGTCCGGATGCACGATGATCGCAGTGAAGGGACCTCAACACGGAGATTTAGAAGTTAAGTGAAAGGTTCTTAGGCACCGTATAGAGGTCTCACAAGGCATCAACCATGCCAATTTACAAAAATTATGGTGCCGAGAAACCCTAACACGGATCTTAGACTAGAATTCTAAGCGAAATACTAAACTAGTTAGCACTTTAACTAAAGTAAGGAGGCTACAACCTTTGTAGATCCGGTTATCCACTTCCTGTGCTCCACGTAGGTGTCCTCTCGCTGTCCATCTTGAATCCTAGACTCAATCGTCGGCTTCATCGGGAAAACGAGCGGGCAATGTCGTCGGCTTCGTGCCGAAGATGATCTACGTCGAGGTTGCACAAGTTCAAGCTCCAACTTCACCAAGTTGTGAAACTTGTGAAGAAAACACCCAAAACAACTTGGCAAGAGGTAGAGGGTGAAGAAATAGGAGGTGGGTTCACTTTAGAATTGGATTTCTCACTTTGGAACTCAAGTTGCCATTGATGGCATCAAGGTTTCTTTCTTGAAGAAGAAGGTCAAGAAGAAGAAAGAATATGATAAGTGTTGAATTAAAATGAAAAATAATTCAATACTTATCATAAGCAAACCATAGTTGAGTGTAGAGAATAGACCATGGTTAGTTGGATAGGTTAGGGTTAAGCATGAAGACAAGAATGGTTAAGAAGTCAAAGCTTCATGAAGCTTCAACTAAAAACAAACTTCTCCACCATTCTTATCTAAATCTTTTCCAAATAAATAATTGAACAAATAAATAAATGAATAAATGAATATGCAAAACCCTAATTATCAAATTAACCATTGTTTAATTCTATATATTAACTAAATTATCAAGTATCATCAAACATGATACAAATATGTGCACAAAAGTACATCATATATATACTTCTTGCACATCGAGTGAGAAAATCCATATAAAGTGAACCAATACCAGTTAATGCAAAGTAATATATCAAATATATAATTATACATTAAATCATTAAATCAACACTTGATTCAATGATCCGGTCATGTCGCACATAACCGACTAGTATCCAATGTATCGACTTATCGAATCAATGATTCGATAACTAGGTCATATCGAATATAACCAATCGAAACATTTATCGCGAGAATCAAATGCGGTATCACATACACGCATTATTCTCGGTCCCGCACATATCTCATATGCGCTCCTATTTCATTTCGCTTGAGCCAGGAAACCTCTGTGTAGGACTCTAAAGACTCGTCAATACGCCGGTAGCAGATGATGATCATATCAAGCAACCACAAGCCGCAAGCGGTCTGCTAAACGTAACGGCCATCCGGGTATTGAGCGATCAGAAGATCAACGAGCTAGCCCGCTCACACTCCTATGAATCCAACCAGTAACACTTACCGTACAGTCCGGTCTGTTCGTCTGATACGTCGCATATCAAGTCTAGGGGTGGTAAACGTCAGACCCCAATAACCGATAAGTCGTGCCGATGTGAGGCTCATAACGGGTCGAGAAACTACTGGTAACACTTACCAGCAAATCTCTGATCAGCCCTGGCCAGGGACTTCCCTGTTACGGCCAATCGAGCACAGCACAACATCAACCCCCAATACCGGGAAAGACGAAACCCCTCCTATCGCTCATTGCCTCCATGTGACTCGGGACTGTACCCAAAGACCACCGTTTTGCACGCCCTCATGGACGTGGCAAGGTGGAGATCAAAGCACAGTGGGAATCACACAAGACTCTATGACGATCTCGGGTCTACAGACTAACCTGTACAAGTGTCACCTGAGAACTGCCATCTGACGTGAGGTATAATACCATCTGGGAGTTCTCGGCGAGTCCGTCCAGTGTACCCAGTCTCCACTGAGCAACCGTACACCATCTCTGATGTCAAACACCAATGGATATGGGATCATCCATCGCCCATCTCATGGGTCGAGAAGCGTATACGCTAGTCTACTCTGGTATATCGATGCCCCGTCTCGATACACCCACGACTAGGGACCTTGAAGGATGTACTTATGGACTACCATGTCCCTACTAGTATGATCTGCATCATAGTCCAGGTAGTCAAGTACACATCCTAAGGGCTTTACCAACATGTAACCATTAGACAGTTTAAAGAGACTAGTGTACATGTTAAGATAAAGAGTAACCAGATAGCATACTATCATATCGAGCAAGAAACTCATCTCTATATATGTCCAAGCATCCAATATAATATACATCATCTGTACAATACTGGCCTCTAGGGCATACATACAACTAACAATCTCCCACTTGCACTAGGGCCAGCTGCTGTAGTATCGCATACCGAGCATCCCGAAGAGTCTCTCAAACTGTATCTGGGGAATGGCCTTCGTGAGTGGATCCGCCGTGTTGTTCTTCGTGTCAACCCTCCTGACCTCGATCTCCCGGCGATCAACTATCTCCCGGATCAGGTGATACCGCCTCAGAATATGCCTGGACCGCTGATGGGACCTGGGTTCCTTGGCCAAAGCCACCGCTCCATTGTTATCGCAATACAAAGGTATTGGATGCTCAATGGATGGAACCACTCCAAGTTCAGTAATGAACTTCTTGATCCAGACAGCCTCTTTGGCAGCATCGTTGGCAGCGATGTATTCAGCCTCCATCGTCGAGTCTGCCACGGTTTCCTGCTTGGAACTTTTCTAGCTAACCGCCCCACCGTAAAGGGTAAAGACAAAGCCCGACTGCGACTTAGAGTCGTCCTTATTACTCTGGAAGCTCGAATCGGTAAAGGACTCCACTTGGAGCTCTCCGTTACCATACACCAAGAACATATCTCTAGTCCTTCGTAAGTACTTGAGAATGCTCTTCACAGCTGTCCAGTGACTCTCTCCAGGATCAGCTTGATACCTGCTCTCTACACTTAGTGAGTATGCTACATCGGGTCCGGTATATAGCATCGCATACATGATAGAGCCTACTGCCGAAGCATAGGGTATCCCTTGCATGCGAGCTCTCTCCAAATCAGTCTTGGGAGACATCTCTTTGGAGAGAGTGACTCCAGAGATCGTGGGCAAGTTCCCACGCTTGGACTCTTCCATACTAAACCTCTTTAGTATGGTGTCAATGTACCTAGATTGGGACAATCCCAAAATCCGTTTGGATCTATCTCTATAGATCCTAATCCCCAATATGCAAGAGGCATCACCAAGATCATTCATTGAGAATCTTTGTGATAAGAAGAGCTTGACCGATTGCAGCATAGGAATATCATTTCCTATCAAGAGTATGTCGTCCACGTACAATACGAGGAAGACAACCTTACTCTCTGCCACCTTCTTGTAGATACAAAGTACATCTGGGTTTTTGACGAAATCAAACTCTTTGATAACGACGTCAAAGAAGATGTTCCAACTCCGCGATGCTTGCTTTAATCCATAAATGGATTTAAGCAGCTTGCACACCTTCCCGCTGCTCCCACTGTCTACGAAGCCCTCTAGCTGAGTCATGTACACGCACTCTTCTAAATCACCATTTAGAAAGGCGGTCTTAACATCCATTTGCCAGATTTCGTAATCATGATAAGCAGCGATGGCAAGCATGATCCGGATGGATTTAACCATAGCCACTGGAGAAAAGGTCTCGTCATAGTCCACACCTGGTCTTTGACGAAAACCCTTTGCTACAAGTCTAGCTTTGAAAGTCTCCACTTTCCCATCTACACCAAGTTTCTTCTTGAAGATCCACTTGCTCCCAATGGGTTTTACCCCTTCAGGAGCAACGTCCAAAGTCCATACTTTGTTGGTGTACATGGATTCCATCTCGGACCGCATAGCATCCAGCCATTTCACTGAGTCCCCACTCGTGATGGCCTGCTCGAAGCTAGTTGGGTCATCATCCTCCATGATGCAATCCTCGCTCCCACCGTCCATGAGAAAACCGTAGTATCTCTCAGGTTGGCGAGGAACCTTACTAGATCGGTGGAGTGGATGGGGTTCATCGGGAACTACGGAATCCTCTGGTTCCACCAGATCTTCTGTTGTAGCTTCTGCAGCTGGAACCTCTTCCAGTTCTACCTCATGACCATTAATCTCTTTTTCAAGAATTTCTTTTCTAAAAAGGTGGCATGCCGAGAAACAAACACTCTTTGTTCCTCAGGGTGGTAGAAGATATACCCTTGAGAATTCTTGGGATATCCTACAAATTTGCATAGAATAGACCGTGCCTCGAGTTTGTCCGGATTTTGTCGTTTGACATAGGGTGGACAACCCCATATCTTAACATAGTTAAGACATGATCTCTTCCCTTTCCATATCTCATATGGAGTGGTAGGCACAGATTTGGTGGGGACCATATTCAATAGATGTATGGCTGTCTCAAGCGCATACCCCCAGAAGGAAATAGGCAACTCAGCTGTGCTCATCATAGAGAGCACCATATCTAATAGGGTGCGGTTCCCCCGTTCTGATACACCGTTGTGCTGTGGTGTATATGGAGGAGTCAGCTGAGAGAGAATCCCATTCTCTTTTAGGAAGTCCAGGAATTCATTGCTCAAGTATTCACCTCCTCGATCAGATCGAAGGATTTTAATACTTTTTCCGGTTTGGTTTTCGACTTCTTGTTTATATTCTCTAAATTTCTTAAAAGCTTTAGACTTGTGTCTTATTAAGTACACATGTTCGTATCTTGAGAGATCGTCAGTGAATGTAATGAAGTACGAAGAACCATCCTTGGCATGTGTAGACATGGGACCACATACATCACTATGTATTAGTCCCAAGAGTTCGGTAACTCTTTCTCCGTGTCCCGTAAACGGAGTTTTGGTCATCTTGCCTTTGAGACATGACTGGCAAGTGTCATAAGATGAAAATTCGAAAGGTTTCAAATATCCATTTTTATGCAACTTAGCTAGTCGTGTCGTATTGATGTGACCCAGTCTACAATGCCATAAGAAGGATTCGTTGAGTTCAGAACTCTTCCTCTTGAGTGTGTTTGTTATGCTCAGAACAGTTGATTGATTTAGAACATAAATGCCATTGCACAACGTGCCTGATCCAACCAACTTTTGGTTACGGAAAATGTTCATAACATTGTCCTGTAATACAAAATTATATCCCTCTTTACTTAATAAAGAAACCGATATAATGTTGCATATCAGGTTCGGCATGTAATAGCATTCATTCAGAACCAATGTATTACCAGTTGGTAATATAAGGTGATATTCCCCGACAGTCTTAGCTGCAACAATTGCGCCATTTCCAACTCTTATGTCTTTATCACCTTCTCCATGTTCTCTACCTTTCCTAAGCCCATATAACTGATTACATATATGGGATCCTGACCCGGTATCCAATACCCAGGACGTAGAGCAAATGGCGAAACAGTTCTCTGTAATGAACACACCCGAAGAAAATGCATCAACATGTACTTTCTTCAATCGGGTGGCATGGGAATCCTGGTATTCCCCTATATCATGTTCATTCCTATAACTCTTATAAGAAAGAACGGAACCAACGTTCCCCAGCACAGTATAACATGCGGGTTCGGTCAATACATCCATATTATTATCTTCATTAGGGCATGAAATGGTCGCTACCTGGAGAGAGAGAGAAGAAAACACTTTAGCGTATGCTCGTGCAAGATCAGATTGGTTATTATCTTATCTAATCAGGATGGCTCCCACTGCTTTTTATCAAATCTTCCTCCAAACCCTAAAATGAAAGACTAGCCGGGATTAATTACACACTACAAGTTCGCCAATCTTTCAGCCAGGCCAGTGTCGGTACTTTGAGGGAGGTCCCCCGTGCTTTCGCACGAACCTAATTAATGTAAACCTCGTTTTCCCAAAGGCGTAACCTCGTTGACAACTTTCTAGACACCTACTTGATCGGCTAATTGTAATGTGCAAAACTCTCCCAGGAGTAACTCTTACTCGCAATGGGTATCGGGATCCAACTATCTCATAGAAGGTATGCAATCTCATTGCAAATTTCAACACTTGAAATTCCCGATAATACTTTTGCCCCTAGCGTGCTATGACCTTGACGAATGCCAACAAACCACAGCCTGCTAGTCAAGTTCAACCCGTACATTTCTTGACTGAATTAAACCCACCAGCACGACCCTTGACGAAAGCCAACAAAGCCGTACGACTACCCTAATCCAGTCGTATCATATGCAGCAGATAAACAGCACACAGCTACCGCACACTACACCTTGACGAAAGCCAACAAATGTAGCACGAATACTATATATAACTTATCTGAAATGACGGAGGGCTACGCAGGTTTTTCTGAAAACCATGAGTGTTATGAACTTGATATCGTTGTAGAATCAAAATGAAGTTTTGAAATGGATTGATTTTGAGGCTTTTCTAGTTTTGCTAAAGGGGTCACTCCCGGTGAAGGGATCGTCGGCCCTTTCCTCGTCGAATGAGGTGCGGGATATATCATATATATCACTGTGCAAAGCAAAAAACTCTTAAAAGCAATCAAAAACCAAACCGAGTGTGTAGCATCTGCCAGTTATTGCTAAAGGAGTCACTCCTGGTGAAGGGATCTCGGTCCTTTCCTCATCGAATAAGGTGCGGGATATATCATATATATCTCTGTGCAAAGCAAGAACTGTAGCTACCTGTTCTAGCTTGAAATTTGATTCTACAACATCTTAGGTTTCTTTTCTTTCATTAATCACATTAATGAAGTCCCATCATTTAAATACCTAAACATCACAGATAAATACGACGTACACTTATGCCAACCGCATTCGCCTCGATGTCCCCTCGTGCACCGTTAGGTTAGGTAACTAACGACAGAGCAGGGCAGGGCTAGCGCGGGTGTAAAACATAAGTAACGTCTATATAATATATCATATATACTATATACTATATCCATCACATGATCACATCACAGATATCGCAGCAGAAGAAACATATGAAATATTGGATATATTAGGACGTCCGTGTTTTCAATACGAGCCAGTATAAAACACGGATTCCACGATTGTGATGAATAGCCAATCCCACACCCCTAGACCCCTACGAGAGCGGCAAGCAGCCCTGCCAATTCTAGGGTTAGGAGACCCGGACTCGGCTCCTCGAGTTGGTCTCCCACTGGACCCCAGAACCCGGTTACTTATGCTCCCCTCCTTGGGTCTATCCTAATGCGGAAGAGTAAATAATATACAAAAGGTGACAACTTCCGCTACCTGGAAGTGCCCCAAATAAAAGAATATTACATACAAGTTTTTACATGAATGAAAATGAAAAACACTCATCTCACATAAAAACCCCCGGCTATTCAAACACAACGATCCAATATAACATATCCAGCAACACATAACATCACATGTCATCAACGTAAGTAAGTATGCATACCCCAATTGTTGTTGACGTATAGCAGCGAAACCAGCGATATGAACATACTACACTTACGGTCACATAAAAGAAAGTGTAAAACTATAACAGTTGGAATCCGCAACCTCTTTAGACATCACATGCCTAACCAGATGAAATACTTAGACATCACATGCCTAACAGTTATAAACCCCGCATTTTAGTCTCATTATCGAAAACTCTTTTCAATATCAAGTGAAACTAAACCGCTAGATTTATAATATTCATTCAGTTATCTCATAACTGTTTGTGAATTCCAATTATTGTATCACATTCCAGATAAATAGAAAATGTTAAACTTTCCGATCGAACAGTCGAATACCCAAGTTTTCCCGATACAACTCAACACATGAAATAAGTCTAACAACATTCAGTTCGTGCCTCAGTACCAACGGTCCAGCCGTAGAAGGGTCAAGCCAACGCCTCACATGTGGCATGCCGTACTGCCCCAAACCCGATGGTTCAAAGGGCAGTTCAAGACGGTCACATAATCGAGTTAAGGTTTGTTGTCTTCTAGAGGGTCCATCGCGTTACTTGCACTACTTAGAATGTCGTTAAACTACGGAAAAATCCAACACTTGGAAATTTCCCGACAGGGGAAAAATTGGGTATTAATATCCGGTTGAACTTTTTAACATATTCTAAAAATTATCCGGAAATACACAAAGACGAAATTTGATAATCCGATCGAAACATCGAAGCTCTAAAACACCCCAGAAAATTCAACTCTTGAAAAAATATTTAAAATACCTATAAAACTCAGCTGCTGAAATGATGAATTACTGTGCAAAGCATGAGGGGTGACGTCATCAAATTGCAGCGGAACCGCCGCAGAAGCCAGGCTTCTGCCGCGGTTCCGCCGCACTATTTACTGTTCATGGAATAATTTTTGCATCGTAATTCTTAGATTTCCCTGCTGAATTTTTTAAGCATTTTTAATCTGGAAAAATCCCAGTTTTTAGAAAAAGTCCAGAGATCATGATGTGTTAGGGTTTCGATGCGTATTCGGGTTTCAAACGTCGTCTAGACTTCGCCTAAGGCTCTAGCTAGGCTCTGATGCCAGTGTAAGTCAGGCAGCCACCCCATCCAATAGGGTCGCCGTGGCACTAACGGGTCCCTCAGCCGCTACTTTTTACGCATGCCCCCTCGCGAGGACTACAACCCGCCGGAACACCTTCCGGTCTCAAGACACCCTGGGGGTAAGAGCCTATGCTTCGCCACACTGTCACACAGTGAGAACCCCCCATAGGTCGACATCCAATGCCTAGTAGCTCTGATACCAGTGAAAGGTTCCTAGCCACCGTATAGAGGTCTCACAAGGCATCAACCATGCCAATTTACAAAAATTATGGTGCCGAGAAACCCTAACACGGATCTTAGACTAGAATTCTAGGCGAAATACTAAACTAGTTAACACTTTAACTAAAGGAAGGAGGCTACAACCTTTGTAGATCCGGTTATCCACTTCCTGTGCTCCACGTAGGTGTCCTCTCGCTGTCCATCTCGAATCCTAGACTCAATCGTCGGCTTCATCGGGAAAACGAGCAGGCAATGTCATCGGCTTCGTGCCGAAGATGATCTACATCGAGGTTGGACAAGTTCAAGCTCTAACTTCACCAATTTGTGAAACTTGTGAAGAAAACACCCAAAACAACTTGGCAAGAGGTAGAGGGTGAAGAAATAGGAGGTGGGTTCACTTTAGAATTGGATTTCTCACTTTGGAACTCAAGTTCCCATTAATGGCATCAAGGTTTCTTTCTTGAAGAAGAAGGTCAAGAAGAAGAAAGAATATGATAAGTGTTGAATTAAAATGAAAAATAATTCAATACTTATCACAAGCAAACCATAGTTGAGTGTAGAGAATAGACCATGGTTAGTTGGATAGGTTAGGGTTAAGCATGAAGACAAGAATGGTTAAGAAGTCAAAGCTTCATGAAGTTTCAACTAAAAACAAACTTCTCCACCATTCTTATCTAAATCTTTTCCAAATAAATAAATGAACAAATAAATAAATAAATGAATATGCAAAACCCCAATTATCAAATTAACCATGGTTTAATTCTATATACTTAACTAAATTATCAAGTATCATGAAACATGATACAAATATGTGCATAAAAGTACATCATATATATACTTCTTGCACATCGAGTGAGAAAATCCATATAAAGTGAACCAATACCAGTTAATGCAAAGTAATATATCAAATATATAATTATACATTAAATCATTAAATCAACACTTGATTCAATGATCCGGTCATGTCGCACATAACCGACTAGTATCCAATGTATCGACTTATTGAATCAATGATTCAATAACTAGTTCATATCGAATATAACCAATCGAAACATTTATCGCGAGAATGAAATGCGGTATCACATACACGCATTATTCTCGGTCCCGCACATATCTCATATGCGCTCCTATTTCATTTCGCTTGAGCGAGGAAACCTCTGTGTAGGACTCTAAAGACTCGTCAATACGCCGGTAGCAGATGATGATCATATCAAGCACCCACAAGCCGCAAGCGGTCTGCTAAACGTAACGGCCATCCGGGTATTGAGCGATCAGAAGATCAACGAGCTAGCCCGCTCACACTCCTGTGAATCCAACCAGTAACACTTACCGTACAGTCCGGTCTGTTCGTCTGATACGTCGCATATCAAGTCTAGGGGTGGTAAACGTCAGACCCCAATAACCGATAAGTCATGCCGATGTGAGGCTCATAACGGGTCGAGAAACTACTGGTAACACTTACCAGCAAATCTCTGATCAGCCCTGGCCAGGGACTTCCCTGTTACGGCCAATCGAACACAGCGCAACATCAACCCCCAATACCGGGAGAGACGAAACCCCTCCTATCGCTCATTGCCTCCATGTGACTCGGGACTGTACCCAAAGACCACCGTTTTGCACGCCTTCATGGATGTGGTAAGGTGGAGATCAAAGTACAGTGGGAATCACACAAGACTCTATGACGATCTCGTGTCTATAGACTAACCTGTACAAGTGTCACCTGAGAACTGCCATCTGACGTGAGGTATAATACCATCTGGGAGTTCTCGGCGAGTCCGTCCAGTGTACCCAGTCTCCACTGAGCACCCGTACACCATCTCTGATGTCAAACACCAATGGATATGGGATCATCCATCACCCATCTCATGGGTCGAGAAGCGTATACGCTAGTCTACTCTGGTATATCGATGCCCCGTCTCGATACACCCACGACTAGGGACCTTGAAGGATGTACTTATGGACTACCATGTCCCCACTAGTATGATCTGCATCATAGTACAGGTAGTCAAGTACACATCCTAAGGGCTTTACCAACATGTAACCATTAGACAGTTTAAAGAGACTAGTGTACATGTTAAGATAAAGAGTAACCAGATAGCATAGTATCATATCGAGCAAGAAAGTCATCTCTATATATGTCCAAGCATCCAATATAATATACATCATCTGTACAATACTGGCCTCTAGGGCATACATACAACTAACATTAAGGACGTGATCTACAAAGGTTGTAATCCCTCTCACTTAGTGTTAAAGTGTTTAACATGCATTGTTTCACCTAAAATCTAGTATAAAGATCTTGATTAGGATTGTTCGGCACGGCTAAAATTTCAATCGGGCATGGTTGATGCTTTCTATAACCTTGTGAGTGTGCCTAGTAACCCTACACTCTTTATAGGAATGTGTTTCCTATACTACAATCGGTCAAGCTCCTCTTATCACGAAGATTCTCAATATAAGATCTGGATGATACCTACTACATCTTGTGGATTATGGTCTATGGTAATAGATCTAAGTGGATGTTGGGAGTCCCAAATCCATGTACATTAACACCATACTAAAAGGGTTTAGTATGGAGGATTCTTGTAGGGTTGCGCAACACCACCACGAAATTTAGGAAGGCATCACACATGCCATATTGAAAATTTTTGGGGTGCTATGAAACCCTAACCAAGATCTTAACTAGAGAATTAGGGTTAACATTGCATGTAAACAACATTACATCTAAGAGAGAGGGATAACAACCTTTGTAGTCCATTCCTTCGCTTCATAAGCTCCGAGTAGTAGTCCCTTCGCCGTGATCCATGAACTCCCGCACTCTAGAGAGGCTCCATAAGTCGAATGATCCATGCTTGCTTGAAGACTTAGAAATCCAAGAAGATCTACTTCGAGGAAACACGAACTCAAGCTATGACTTCACTAATTATGAATTATTGAAGCTAACACACTAATCTATATGGCTAGTATAGAAGAGGATGATGAAGTAGGAATTTTGCTCACTTTATTATTTAATTTCTCACTATTTTCTTCTTGATCTCAAAAGCTAGAAAGCAAAATGAGAATGAGGAAGAAGATGAATAATGAGAGAGATGAGGTTAGAAATGCAACCCTAGGTTAGTGTTGTTAGTTATATGTATGCCCTAGAGGCCATTAATGTACATAGGATGTATATTGTAGTGGATGCTGGGTGTCACGACCCAAAAAGGTACGTGAAGGCCCTAATACTACGCAACGCCTCCAGACGTAACGCAGTAAAAGAAAGCCAAAACCCAGAAATCTAAACCATAAAAATACGGAAAAGATAATATAAAGTTTGGGAAACATTTGAAATCACAACCCAAATTCTTTAAAATAGTCCACATTTTTCTTAAAATTTTGGCAGCACCTCCTTTGTAAAACAAGCCCCTAAAAAGGGTACAACATAGATATAATGTAAAGCATCCCAAACGGGAGCAAAATCCACGCCCAACGGCGGAAAACAACACCACAATAGATATACGACGCCGTAGCGAAGAAATAAGAGACAAAAGAAGAAACTGTATAAAATCCACAAATCCATAATATATACAAACTCGTCCTCACCAAGTCTCTAAGTCACAACATACTAGTAGTAGATGGAGAGTACAATATACAACGAATATACAATACAAATCTCAGATACCCACAAAACCCACCTGGGCAAAACTGCACACTAACAGGCGAAGTGGTATCCGCAACCCAAAAGATGATAGATGAGTGTGTAGCTGAAAAGCTGAATAGCTTGCCTTGACTACTTTGGGGAAACTCCAGCAATACCTGTGGCACAACGGGGGTGAGTTGCCAACTCGTGAATAGTAAAAAACATATGCAGGTAATCGCGAGAATGAACGTACAGTATGAATCTAATATATGACATTTCAAATATAATGGTCATGAGTACGAAATAAAGGAAAGTACACTCACCAGTACCACCAATATATCAAGCAATAATAATGTGACAACAGTATGCAATAATCATGCTCTGGGGATATGAGAAAGTAAATGTGCAACTCTCATGAAGGTACTCTCACAGGTACTCCTAATACATGAAACAGTGCACAAGTATATAAAGATGAGGTATGGAGTGAAATATGTCATTTCCACGGAATCCTGACGTCGTGGTAGAATCACAATCCAGCAAGACAAATCAAAATCCCAATCCTCAATAAATCCTCAAATCCGCTCTCGTATCATCTAAGTGTCACATCTCCTCAAACTATACAATATCAAATGTATCTCACATAAGTGTCGAATGTACACATCGAATAGATCTCACATATCTAATAGGCACAACAACAGTATATCTCCCATGTCAAATGTACAACAGTAGGTGAATCTCACATCTCTCGTATGTACAGTATCAGTATATCTCTCATATGTCTCATGTACAACAGCTAGTGGATCCCACATATCTCGTCTGTACAATATCAGGTATATCTCACCTATATCTCATGTACAACAGCTAGTGGATCCCACAAATCTAGTGTGTACGATATCATCATCCAATCCCAATGAATCACATGAGTCTCAAGTCAAATCTCCAGCACAGTTCTAACATCCTAAATATAATGACATATATAAATATGATGAGGGCAATACACATATATTAGCGTCCCATTCCACTAATATTGGTGTAAAGGCATATATAACAGCGGCTCAATCCCCTGTTATATATACAAGAGTATTTAGAAATATCATAAAACCAATGTGTCAAGCATCGACACAGAAAAACTGATAAGTACGTATCATACGCTATCACGAGAGCTCGAGTGCCTAGCTCTGCCCCTCGCCTCTCGACGTATCGATACGCACATGACTCCCAACGGTATCCCCTTGATATCCGCCGAGTCTCTGGTAATGTCACCGGAAAGTATGGCTCCCCTAGGCCTCATCGCCTCAATGCGACGTCGGCTCACTCCGACAACATTCTTGCTTCGGGGTACCTCCGGGCCCCACCATGTATCCTCATGCGGCTCACGACGCCTCCTTGCATAGGATATATATCCGCACCGATAAATCTCATGGTGGATGCTATAATATCATCTCAAGAAAACCGGGTGTTTCAATGTATGCATAATTTCATGAACTACCACGGTTCCCAAATCCAGAAAACATCATGAAAAATCTATATAACAATGCGATAATCCATGAATAAATATACGCAATATGAAATTGTAATGAAAGCATATAAAAGAACAGCATAGCATTCACCAGATATAAATGAATACATGAATCGTAAAGCAGAAATATAGGTATCTACCTATATGATGATGTGATATACCTATCAGGTATAAGTAAGGTATGAAATACGAGTACACCTGCCAATATGATGATGTAATATACCTATCAGGTATAAGTAGGAAATACAAGTACACCTACCTGTATGCTGATGTGATATACCTATCAGGTATGAATAAAGTATGGAATGCAAGTACACCTGTGTCTATGTGATGATGTAATATACCTATCATGTATAGGTGAAGTATGAAAAGCATGTACACCTGTATCTATGTCCCTAGGTGTATATGTACCTAGCACTAATGGTATAACATCCTATAGGTAAACAGGAACTAGCATGTCAAGTCTAAGTATAACAATAAGAAATATGTATCAAAGTCACAATGTCCCTAACCATACAATATCATTTCTAAAATATGGTCTGTGTATGACATGGCAATTATTGACGGTGTGTGTGGCATCCAATCAGTGCTCTCGCAATCTGAGCCGTCAATAATAGTGCAGTGTCCTAAGGATACTAGTCCAATCACAACTATCACTAAACAGTAAGGTATATGCGCAATTCTAAGCATGATATAGAATATGCGACAAAGGTAAAGGTTTCTAGCCCAGACGCATAACGCCATGCGGGCGATTCCCCTGTAGATGTTAAATCTACTCACCCACACTCCAAGCTAGAAGAAATCTACCACCTGAATCCCCCTGTGGCAGTGTCCGTAGTCCTCGTCTGCGAACCTGCAACATACAAACAACAAGCAAATACATATATCAATAACAGCTACGAAATACAAACTAGCTACATCTAACCGACACAACAACACACAACCACCTCTTAAGTGTTCGTATCGTGGCTAACGAGAGTAGCGACACGACGAAAACGACTTAAGAGCGAAACTACGAAAACGGCACGACGCGTGTCGTAACACGTATCGCACGAACACGAAACACTAGAAACTGCACAATTGATCCCAGATTTTCCTACTGTGAAAACTAAACAAATTCAACAAGACCAGAGGAACCCTAAACATAGCAGACACCTACAGTACAAAACCCAAACCATAACTCCACTATAGGGCCAGCGTCGCCGGCCCCTCTTCAAGCGCTCGCCGGCCCAGGCCGGTGGGATGGGGTCCGTCTCTCTGGTGGTGCTCCAGGTTCTCTAGTACATCACAACCACTATGTTTAATTTTCCAGTAAACATCGCGGATCACAGCAGGTTCTAGAAACCAAAAACCGACACTAAAAATACGATATTTCGCATCAAACCCTAATTTAACATTCTAAACTGCAAAGTTACACTAAAAACACTTAAAATAGCAGTAAAGAAACTTACCTACACCAAAAGAACACAAAGAACCCAAGCTTGCATGCTCCAAGTCAAGAACTTGAGAAAACATGCACAAATATAGGATTTTTGTGAACTTTGAATAAGAAATGAAGAAGTTGTGAATGTTTTTGTGAGGAAAAGCAAGAAAATAATGCACAAGGCAGGAGAGAGGGAAGAGGGCTCGGCCAAGTGAGGAGGAAGAGAGAGAAAAGGGAATTTCCATGCAATTTCCTAACATAAATGCTAATAAATGCATACACACACACCTACACACATTCATGCACCTTCTTTTCTTTTCTTTTCTCTTCTTATTCCTCCTTTAATCCCAGGCCACACAACATAATACTTTGTGGTTTAGATTAACTTAGAAAATTTTTAAGAAAAGTTGCAAAGAAAAGATTTCCAGAAAAGTGCAAACCGGATTAAAATAACATTAAAAATGGGAAAAATTCAAATTGCACCAAAACGTCCCATATACTCTCAAAGTGTGCGCACAAGCTTTATTTTCTCAAAACTAGGTGCTTGTAAGTCGATATGGCCGTTTGATCGCAGTCGGTATAAAACTGAAAATACCGATGAATTTCACCCAAAAACAGAAACAAACACAAAACGATTTCTAGATCGTTACAATCTCCCCCCTTATAAAAATTCGTCCCCGAATTTAAAATTCACCAAGCATACCTTCAAAGAGAAGAGTACATAAACTCCCAATCTCGCTCGCAGCTTCCCAAGTGATCCCCTCACTATACAGCTACGTCCAAGAAAACTCTCCACAGATGGCAAGACCTTTGACCGAAGTTTCTCCACCTGCCAACCATTAACATAAATGGCTGCTGGTGAACGAAAAGATCGAGTCCACACCAATGGTCTGTGCTGAATCATGTGAAAAAGTCATGAAGGTATTTGCAAAAATCAACACCATGAAAACGGGGTGAATAATCTATAATCTGGGCGGAAGTGCCAAACTAAAGGCAACGAAAACTAACTCACATAAAGGATCTCAAAAGGACCAAAAATCCTGGGATAAGCTTCCCAAAACTCAACATGTCATACATCGGCAAAGTCCGTAGGAATACATGATCTCCCACTGCGAACTCGAGTCTGCGACCTACATGGTCGGCATATGACCTCTGTGTGCACTGGGCTACTATCATCCTGACCTGAACCAACTGGAACATCTCCGAAGTCTCTAGACTAGCTGAGGTCCAAAAATCCTACTAAGCTGAGTCAGAAAAACAGACTGGTGATCGACACTACCTGACTACACCTAAAGGTTGCCAATTGAAATGTCTCCTGATAACAACTATCAAGAAGTATCTTAACAATGGCGAGTGACGATCCCAACTGCCGCAAACAAAAACCAAACCAACACTTTGAAACGAAACCTGAATTTTCTCTTCACATTCCTGTCCACCTGTAACTATCTCACAAGTCACGTCAAAGCTGGTGGAACCTGAATGAACACAGAGAATTGACTGATGTGCTTGCTCTAGAATTTCACGTCTCTACCCGATAACATCAGGTACACAAACGTATCCCTAACTTAGCACAACCTTGTCACAATCAAGGTCTCCGAATCAAAAGCAAGAACTGATGCAATTGCTAACCAAATCTCCAACTGCTGAAAACTCTGTACACATGCCTCAGTTCAAGAAAAGAACCTCCTTACTTGGTCTTTACAGTCAATGGTGCAACAATACTCTAGTAATCCTGCACGAAACGGCAGTAAAAACCTGCTAAACCCAAAATCAAAGGACCTCTATCCGAACACAAGTCTGGGCCTAAGCTGTACGGTCACGATCTCCCTCGGAACCATACGAAACCGTCTCCCGTAACTACAAGATCTAGGAGTCAACACAAACAAGCCTGAAGGAACACTCCGAGAATCTAGCAACAACTGGGCTCTACCAATGTCTGCCAAAACAAATTCTCAAGTGCTGCTCCTGTTCCTCAAGACACAAAGAATTGACCAGAATGTCGTCAAAACACAACAATAGCTGGTCGAGGAACGGCCTGAAGAAATCTGGTGCATCATCTCCACAAATGCTGCTAGGGTATTGGCGAGTCCAACGACACCACCAAAACACAACTGCCCGTAGCACGCACAAAAACAGTATTCGGAATGCCATCACTCCGAACCCGCAACAATGATGACCTGATCCCAAACGAACTTAGAAAAAGTCTCGCACTCTGGAGCTGATCAAAGAAATCGTCAAAGCAAGGTAACAGATACCTAACCGCACCGTAAGCCGGTTCAATTGACGATCCATCAATCCACAACCGCAATCCGTCGTCTTTCTCCAGAACGAACGGAAATAGGAGCTCCCAAAAGCGAAACACTCGAACACACAAACCTCCCAACAAACAACTCTGCAGCCGATCCTTAAGCTCCAAGAATTTCGCTAGCTCTTCTGGAACATCGTCGGAAAACTCTTGTACGATAACTACCCGGCCCAACAATCCCAATGGTGGCTCCGGTATCTCGAATGAACGCCAAGAATCCACGACATCTCCTCCAAAGCTGACTAGCGGAAAAAGGCTGAATTCAAGCTGTGAGAGGCGGCACAACTATCCACCTGCACAACAAGAACTGACTCGCCGGGAAAACAAATCCTGACTGTTTTCACACGGTAGTCCACAGACGCCTAACACGTAACTAACCAATCCATGCCCAGGAGAATGTCAAATCCAACATCTCTAGAAGGATCCAATGACGGCAAAATCTCCTCACCAATTGGCATACGACTGAAATACGTGTCGCGCAACAAAAGAATCGCTGACAGAACTTAACACAACAAAACGGCTGATCTATTAACACGATCCTCGTCCCAACCACGGCACAAAGTGCGAAAAACCAACAAGTACATCAAAGAACAGGAACAAGGATACCTGACAATTCTGCACTGGACGTCTGGGCGTCCGGTTGAGTAGAAACAAACCCTCGTGTCTGCCTCCTACCCACAACTGGCTGAAATCCTCCACTCTGTGGTATAGCTGTCTCGCGTCTACGTGGCTCAGTACAAAATCTAACCCGATGATCCAAGCTCCCGCACCGATAACATCCGGAAGAAAACTGCTGACCATCCTGGGGATAAGAGCTAGACGACTGTCGTCGCCTCAAGCCTTTTGTACTCGTATGCCGTGCACGAAACCTGTCACGACGACTGAACCTCTGTCCCTGGACTGGCACACCTGTACGGGTCCTCCACTATCCTGGAACTCGCAAAGTCTCTGGAATACGTGTCTCGTCAACTGGGGATACATCCACTGGTGCTACGTACGTAACAGACTGTTGCATGCTGATCCCAAGAAACAACTGAGTAACTGGGGTGACAACCTCCTGTTGCTGCGCTCGAATGGCATCAACCAATGATCTCATCGACTGGCGCAAATCCTGCATCTCTGTCACAAGCCTAGCTAGCTGATCAGTCGAAGGCTGATCCGTCTGCAACTGTGCAACAAGAGTGCCGTCCTGGTCAGTGCTCGTCTCACCCGAGCTAACCCTGACCTCGGCCCTCGCTGCATCACTCTGAGTCCCCGTAGTCATCGATGGCAAGGCTATAAATAGAGATAGGATTCGATAAGAACAAGGAAATCGAATCACAAGGATATGAATCATCAAGGAAGGAATCTCAAGCAAATTGTACTTAGGCACTTTAGGCGAAATACTGCATCGTGAGTATGCTGCAGACATACACACACTACGTTACTCCGCTTAGGTTACCTACTCCATCATACCAGGGTCATCCTACACTCCGAAAGGTAAAACCACGCTCTAATACCAACTTTGTCACGACCCAAAAAGGTACGTGAAGGCCCTAATACTACGCAACGCCTCCAGACGTAACGCAGTAAAAGAAAGCCAAAACCCAGAAATCTAAACCATAAAAATACGGAAAAGATAATATAAAGTTTTGGAAACATTTGAAATCACAACCCAAATTCTTTAAAATAGTCCACATTTTCTTTAAAATTTTGGCAGCACCTCCTTTGTAAAACAAGCCCCTAAAAAGGGTACAACATAGATATAATGTAAAGCATCCCAAACGGGAGCAAAATCCACGCCCAACGGCGGAAAACAACACCACAACAGATATACGACGCCGTAGCGAAGAAATAAGAGACAAAAGAAGAAACTGTATAAAATCCACAAATCCATAATATATACAAACTCGTCCTCACCAAGTCTCTAAGTCACAACATACTGGTAGTAGATGGAGAGTACAATATACAACGAATATACAATACAAATCTCAGATACCCACAAAACCCACCTGGGCAAAACTGCACACTAACAGGCGAAGTGGTATCCGCAACCCAAAAGATGATAGATGAGTGTGTAGCTAAAATGCTGAATAGCTTGCCTTGACTACTTTGGGGAAACTCCAGCAATACCTGTGGCACAACGGGGGTGAGTTGCCAACTCGTGAATAGTAAAAAACATATGCAGGTAATCGCGAGAATGAACGTACAGCATGAATCTAACATATGACATTTCAAATATAATGGTCATGAGTACGAAATAAAGGAAAGTACACTCACCAGTACCACCAATATATCAAGCAATAATAATGTGACAACAGTATGCAATAATCATGCTCTGGGGATATAAGAAAGTAAATGTGCAACTCTCATGAAGGTACTCTCACAGGTACTCCTAATACATGAAACAGTGCACAAGTATATAAAGATGAGGTATGGAGTGAAATATGTCATTTCCACGGAATCCTGACGTCGTGGTAGGATCACAATCCAGCAAGACAAATCAAAATCCCAATCCTCAATAAATCCTCAAATCCGCTCTCGTATCATCTAAGTGTCACATCTCCTCAAACTATACAATATCAAATGTATCTCACATAAGTGTCGAATGTACACATCGAATAGATCTCACATATCTAATAGGTACAACAACAGTATATCTCCCATGTCAAATGTACAACAGTAGGTGAATCTCACATCTCTCGTATGTACAGTATCAGTATATCTCTCATATGTCTCATGTACAACAGCTAGTGGATCCCACATATCTCGTCTGTACAATATCAGGTATATCTCACCTATATCTCATGTACAACAGCTAGTGGATCCCACAAATCTAGTGTGTACGATATCATCATCCAATCCCAATGAATCTCATGAGTCTCAAGTCAAATCTCCAGCACAGTTCTAACATCCTAAATATAATGACATATATAAATATGATGAGGGCAATACACATATATTAGCGTCCCATTCCACTAATATTGGTGTAAAGGCATATATAACAGCGGCTCAATCCCCTGTTATATATACAAGAGTATTTAGAAATATCATAAAACCAATGTGTCAAGCATCGACACAGAAAAACTGATAAGTACGTATCATACGCTATCACGAGAGCTCGAGTGCCTAGCTCTGCCCCTCGCCTCCCGACGTATCGATACGCACATGACTCCCAACGGTATCCCCCTGATATCCGCCGAGTCTCTGGTAATGTCACCGGAAAGTATGGCTCCCCTAGGCCTCATCGCCTCAATGCGACGTCGGCTCACTCCGACAACATTCTTGCTTCGGGGTACCTCCGGGCCCCACCATGTATCCTCATGCGGCTCACGACGCCTCCTCGCATAGGATATATATCCGCACCGATAAATCTCATGGTGGATGCTATAATATCATCTCAAGGAAACCGGATGTTTCAATGTATGCATAATTTCATGAACTACCACGGTTCCCAAATCCAGAAAACATCATGAAAAATCCATATAACAATGCGATAATCCATGAATAAATATACGCAATATGAAATTGTAATGAAAGCGTATAAAAGAACAGCATAGCATTCACCAGATATAAATGAATACATGAATCGTAAAGCAGAAATATAGGTATCTACCTATATGATGATGTGATATACCTATCAGGTATAAGTAAGGTAAGAAATACGAGTACACCTGCCAATATAATGATGTAATATACCTATCAGGTATAAGTAGGAAATACAAGTACACCTACCTGTATGCTGATGTGATATACCTATCAGGTATGAATAAAGTATGGAATGCAAGTACACCTGTATCTATGTGATGATGTAATATACCTATCAGGTATAGGTGAAGTATGAAAAGCATGTACACCTGTATCTATGTCCCTAGGTGTATATGTACCTAGCACTAATGATATAACATCCTATAGGTAAACAGGAACTAGCATGTCAAGTCTGAGTATAACAATAAGAAATATGTATCAAAGTCACAATGTCCCTAACCATACAATATCATTTCTAAAATATGGTCTGTGTATGACATGGCAATTATTGACGGTGTGTGTGGCATCCAATCAGTGCTCTCGCAATCTGAGCCGTCAATAATAGTGCAGTGTCCTAAGGATACTAGTCCAATCACAACTATCACTAAACAGTAAGGTATATGCGCAATTCTAAGCATGATATAGAATATGCGACAAAGGTAAAGGTTTCTAGCCCAGACGCATAACGCCATGCGGGCGATTCCCCTGTAGATGTTAAATCTACTCACCCACACTCCAAGCTAGAAGAAATCTACCACCTGAATCCCCCTGTGGCAGTGTCCGTAGTCCTCGTCTGCGAACCTGCAACATACAAACAACAAGCAAATACATATATCAATAACAGCTACGAAATACAAACTAGCTACATCTAACCGACACAACAACACACAACCACCTCTTAAGTGTTCGTATCGTGGCTAACAAGAGTAGCGACGCGACGAAAACGACTTAAGAGCGAAACTACGAAAACGGCACGACGCGTGTCGTAACACGTATCGCACGAACACGAAACACTAGAAACTGCACAATTGATCCCAGATTTTCCTACTGTGAAAACTAAACAAATTCAACAAGACCAGAGGAACCCTAAACATAGCAGACACCTACAGTATAAAACCCAAACCCTAACTCCACTATAGGCCCGGCGTCGCCGGCCCCTCTTCAAGCGCTCGCCGGCCCAGGCCGGTGGGATGGGGTCCGTCTCTCTGGTGGTGCTCCAGGTTCTCTAGTACATCACAACCACTATGTTTAATTTTCCAGTAAACATCCCGGATCACAGCAGGTTCTAGAAACCAAAAACCGACACTAAAAATACGATATTTCGCATCAAACCCTAATTTAACATTCTAAACTGCAAAGTTACACTAAAAACACTTAAAATAGCAGTAAAGAAACTTACCTACACCAAAAGAACACAAAGAACCCAAGCTTGCATGCTCCAAGTCAAGAACTTGAGAAAACATGCACAAATATAGGATTTTTGTGAACTTTGAATAAGAAATGAAGAAGTTGTGAATGTTTTTGTGAGGAAAAGCAAGAAAATAATGCACAAGTCAGGAGAGAGGGAAGAGGGCTCGGCCAAGTGAGGAGGAAGAGAGAGAAAAGGGAATTTCCATGCAATTTCCTAACATAAATGCTAATAAATGCATACACACACCTACACACATTCATGCACCTTCTTTTCTTTTCTTTTCTTTTCTTTTCTCTTCTTATTCCTCCTTTAATCCTAGGCCACACAACATAATACTTTGTGGTTTAGATTAACTTAGAAAATTTTTAAGAAAAGTTGCAAAGAAAAGATTTCCAGAAAAGTGCAAACCGGATTAAAATAACATTAACAATGGGAAAAATTCAAATTGCACCAAAACGTCCCATATACTCTCAAAGTGTGCGCACAAGCTTTATTTTCTCAAAACTAGGTGCTGGTAAGTCGATATGGCCGTTTGATCGCAATCGGTATAAAACTGAAAATACCGATGAATTTCACCCAAAAACAGAAACAAACACAAAACGATTTCTAGATCGTTACACTGGGACATATATAAGGAGGACTTTCTTACTCGACATGATAGTATGCTATCTGGTTGCTCTTTATCTTAGCGTATACACTGATTGTTTCTCTGTTACATGTTGGTAAAGCACTTAGGATGTGTACTTGACTACATGGACTATGATGCAGATCATACTAGTGGGGACATGGTAGTCCATAAATACATCCTTCAAGGTCCCTAGTCGTGGGTGTATCGAGACGGGGCATCGATATACCAGAGTAGACTAGCGTATACCTTCTGGACCCATACAGATGGGCGATGGGTGATCCTATATCCATTGATGTTTGACATCAAAGATGATATACGGGTGCTCAGTGGAGACTGGGTACACTGGACGGACTCGCCAAGAACTCCCAGATGGTATTATACCTCACGTCAGATGGCAGTTCTCTGGTGACACTGGTACAGGTTAGCCTGTAGACCCGAGATCGTCATAGAGTCTTGTGTGATTCCCACTTTGCTTTGATTTCCACCTTACCACGTCCAAGAGGGCATGCAAAACGGTGGTTTTTGGGTACATTCCCGAATCACATGGAGGCAATGAGCGACAGGAGGGTATTCGTCTCTCCCGGTATAGGGAGTTGATGTTGCGCTGTGTTCGATTGGCTTTAACCAGAAATTCCTGGCCAGAGTTGCTGAGATTTACTGGTAAGTGTTACCAGTGGTTTCTCAAACTATTATAGACCATATATCGACATGACTTATCGAGATACTGGGTCTGACGTTTACCGCCCCTAGGCGAGATATGCGACATATCAGACGATCAGACCGGACTGTACGGTAAGTGTTACTGGTTGGATTCACAGGAGTGTGAGCGGGCTTGCTCGTTGATCTTCTGATCGCTCAATACCCGTGTGGCCGTTACGTTTAGCAGACCGCTTGCGGCTTGTGGGTGTTTGATATGATCATCACCTGCTGCCGGCGTATTGACGAGTCTTTAGAGTCCTAAACCGAGGTTTCCTGGCTCAAGCGAAATGAAATAGGAGCGCGTATGAGATATGTGCGGGACCGAGAATAATACCAGTATGTGATACTGGATTCTATTATCGCGATGAATGTATCGATTGGTTGTATGCGATATAACCTAGTTATCGAATCGAGGATTGGTTCGATAAGTCGATACATTGGATATTAGTCGGTTATATGCGATATGACCAGGTAGTTAAATCAAGTGTTGATTTAATGATTTAATATATAATTATATATATATATTTGATATATTACTTTACATTTACTAGTTTTTTGTTCACTTAAAGATGGATTTTCTCACTTGATGTGCACATTGTATATATGATATAGTTTTGTGCACTAGTTTGTATCATGTTTGATGATACATGCAAATTTGGGTGTATGTTTGATTTAAACCATGTTTAGTTAATGGTTAGGGTTTCATTTCCTTTATTTACTTATTCATTTATTCATTTATTTATGGAAAGGAAAATGAAATGATGGCTTGCTTTGTCTTTTGTTGAAGCTTCATGAAGCGTTGAACAAGTAACCATTTTGTTTCTTTCCTTTAACCTAACCATTCAACTAAACCCTAGTTTATTCTCTACAATCACCCATGGTTACTAAATGATAACCATCACTTGATTTTATTTTTATTCATAATTCTTTTTCCTTCTTCTTCTTCATCTTCTTCAAGAGGAAAAAGAAAACCTTTGCTTGAAAATGATCAAGTGATGATTCCAAGTGAGAATTCCAAATCTAAAGTGAACCCACTTCCTATTTCTTCGTCCTCTACCACTTTCCATGTAGTATAGGGTGTTTTTGTAACCCTTCGAAAATCGTTTAGGCAGTTTTTCGGTAATCGGCTAATTTTTCGGCTTTTTCCGTAAAAAGTCAAAATAGATATTTTTCATTGTAGACCAAATTATACAAAATTTAGATAATATATTACTGTAATTTTGTCACTAAAATGTCACTTATAATTATCTAGTTAAATAAAAAAAATTCGTAATTAATTATTTTTTTTATTATTTTAGGCTTTTAAAAATACATTAAATTAGTGATAAATACAAATTTAATTAGGTAAATTTCATAATTAGGAATCTTTATAAGCTAAAATAGGGTGCTAATAAATTGTATCGTGACTTGATAAGATTTTAGTTTTATGGTTGGAAATTTGTGAAAAAATGAAGTAAAATGGGGTTTTTTTGTAAAAAGTTGATGTGAAATGCATTAAATGAGATTTGAGGGATCTTTTTGACCTAGAAACTTCTTCAAAAAATCCCACAACCCTCCTTCTTGTTGCTGGCCGAGCCCATTTCAGGAAGTCCCCTCTCTTCTCACTTCATTTTTGCTTCATTTTTCATGTCAAAATTCATAAAAATCCACAAATCCATTCTCCCATTCAAAGCAAAACCCTAATCCACTCTCTCCTCAACCAAATTTAGTTCAATACTAGAAGAAAGGAGGCTTCTTTGGTGGCTTGATCATGCTAGGGTTCCACTTGTGAGGTGAAATTCTAAACTAGTTTGTTAACTTGTAGTTTAAATGTGATAAAAATTGATATTTGAAGCATTAATTTAGTTGTGATTAATTGTTCATAAAAATCAAGAATGGGATTGATTTTGAACTAGGGTTTGAAGCATGGTTGATGTATTAAGTTAGGGCTTTGATTACCTAGTTGGTTAGAGTGGTTAATTGTGTAAGGTTATGCTCGCTAAATCGATAAATTGCGACGTTTACATCGAATCGGTATGCTTTTGCTTGCTAGATTTTTATGCAAAATAGAATGCGATCAAATTGCGTTATTTTAGCGATATAATTAGCTTCGTATAGGACTATTTGAGTGCGCGAATGGAGGGTTTCGTTTAGTCGGGTTTTAGTTTTGTCGATTTCCCCGAAATGACGATTCTAGTTAAAGATTAGCGATTTTCGTGCGTTTTCCCGCGCACCGAGTGCATGCTATGTTTAATTCGAGAGCGTCGACAATTGTATATTGTGACTTGCATCGTTTTAGGTTTTGTAATCTTATGCTTGGTGTTGTGCAAATATAGGATCGGTCGGGGAAACATCGGACACGGCGCGTAAAGGCAAGGCGGTGGTCGGATCGGATTAGCAGGGATTTCAGGTGAGTAGATGTATTCATCTATGGGGGAATCGTCTGGATGGCGCGATGTGCCCCCTAGTTAGGGTTACCCTACTTTTTGGAAGATTTATATTGTTAGCTAGCTTATCCGTTTTTGTACATTGCATACCCTTATAGTTAACCGTATATTAGATTGCATGGACATTCATCTACACTTATACGATATCAGTTCGTAGGACACGAACACCATTACCATTGGCATCTGTTGCATGCGCACTATTCATGTGACACACACACCTTTGGTAATTGCCATGCCACGTGCACTATAGAACCTGTTTAACTTAGTATCGTCACTTCGATTCATACATGATATCTGAAATTGCATAGCTTGCATATACCTCGTATTATCATCATATTTACATAGCTTTCTACCCAAAATTCACATCATATACATTGATATCATAGACATATAGCATATATAGCATGTGGACATTTTGATTTTCTTGAGGATTTCAGTATTGCTGCGATTTCTGGATTTTTGAGGAAAACCGCAAGAATTTAACAAAAGCTTATATTTATCATTTTTAAAACAAAGTTGCGGTTTTCAGGTGATGTATGTGTCGTCCACCATGAGTTTTCATGTTTTCTGTTGGATTTCGAGACCCGATTTGAGGAGTGGATGAACCGTCTCGGGTACATGGTGGGCCCGGTATGGTACCCCGGGGCAAGAAGATCGAGTTGTAGACGATGGGCCTGGCAGGGGAAGACTACCTACCGGTGATGTCTGGCGCGGCGGATATCCGGAGGATACCGACCGTTGTCGTGAGATTTGATGTTATGGGCCGATCCGGACTGACGAAGCCCGATATTTGAGACATTGTTACAGTGAGATATTGAGACAGATATGATTTCATATTTGGTGTCGATGCTTGACACGGGTTTTCAGATGATTTCTTGATAGTATTTAGCTATTATACAGATATTCATTTTCTAAACTTAAGAATGCAGTACCCTTAGCATTTAAAACACTTAAATATTTAGTAATGACATTGCATACATGTGCATGCATACTAAAGATATTATATCACATATGGACATACATGTTGTGACGTATTGCGTGCATTCTTACGATTGCCTTATTAGATGTTATATTCTACTCACGAGCTGGCAACTCACCCCCGTTGTGCCACAGTGTCTTGCAGGTCGGACCCGTCATTCTTGTAGCGGCGGGCTATCTTATCATCAGCTCCTTTTGCTCAGACTCGCGACATCGCCCGTAGGTGCATTGCGAGCACACTTTATTTCTTTTTGCTTTACCATTGTATCTAGTATTCTCCATCTACCACTTTATATTATATATGCGACCTAGTGATGAGACTGAGAGATTTGTATATTTGTGGTTTCTTTTGGGTCGAGCTCACTTGAGCCGGCGTTGGGTTTTTCTGATATTTTGCGTTTCTTTTAGGCTCTTATCTTGATATTACTTATATATTGCATGTGGTTGTGATCCGCCTTGGGCGAAGAGCTAGCTCCCGCTTGGGGATGCCATTTTATGATTACAGGTTGTATATATCTTGTTGTACCCATTTTGGGGGATAGAAAATACAGGGGAGACTCTGCCGAAATTTTCAGAAATTTTTGATGTTTTTTTTAAGGGATTCTATGCAACTTAATTGATTTAAAAACCGTTTTCATTAAAGGTTTTTCTTCACTCTCTTTTGATTTTGGTTTAGATTTTTCTGGGCTTTGGCTGACTTAGGTTACGGTACGCCTTTTGACGTCTCGTAATCTAGGTACCAGTCACGTTCCGTACTTTCGGGTCGTGACAAAGTTGGTATCAGAGCGTAGGTTTTACCTTTCTGAGTGTAGGACGACCTTGGTAGATGGAGTAGGTGACTTAAGCAGAGTGGCGTAGCGTGGGTATGATCCGCGGCATACATACGATACGGTACTCCGCCTAAGTGACCTTACGACATAATTGCTTGTATTTCCTTTCTTGATTCGTTGCATTCCTTGATTCAATTGCAATGTCCTTATCAGTCCTGTTTCTTATTCTAGCTTCGATGCCGCCAAAGACTACGAGAGCTCAGCGGGCTGCCGCTAGGGATGAGATTCGGGCGGGCCCGTCTGAGGTGAGGATCGAGCGGGAGGATACGCCTACCGCTCAGGGTCATACTGATCCTCCTTATCCAGACCGTATTGCCAGATTAGAGGCCGGCATGCAAGAGTTGCGACAGATGATGGGATCTTTAGTTTAGTCCAGTCGGGCACAGAGATCTGAGGACGTTCCTTCCACAGCACAGACAACGATTGTACCTGCTGCACAGATGGTCACCCCTGCTGCTACTACGGAGACTATCCCTGTTTCACTAAAGGAGTTTATGAGATTGAGACCTCCAGCTTTTACGGGTACAGATTCGACAGAGGACCCAAAGGCATTTGTTGATAGAATGGCTCCGATTTGCCGTTCGTTGAGGTGTTCTGATGATAGATTGGTGGAGTTTGCGAGTTTTCGTCTGGAGGGTCTTGCCCAGACACGGTACGATTCAGCAGAGAGAGGCCGAGCTGTAGGTCTACCTTCTATGACCTGGGATGAGTTTACAGCTGCATTTCTTGCCCGTTTTCTTCCGGAGAGTGTCCGAGATGCTCGAGCTCGTAGTTTTGAGTCTTTGCGCAAGACTCCTGGGATGACGGTGTCGGAGTATGATATACAGTTTACCCAGTTGTCTCGATATGCTCCGTACCTAGTCGACACAGAAGAGAAGAGAATAAAGAGGTTTGTACGAGGGCTTGATACACAGCTATTCCTTGCCATCGGCACCCAGCACTTTGATACATACGCAGCCGCGATGGATGCAGCCTTACTTTTGGAGGAGCGTATTTCTGAGACTCCGGTCGTTTCTGGGCCGAAGAGGATCCGTACTGATACGCCAGCTCAGCGGCAGATGGGTAGACACCGCAATAGATTATTTCCGGGAGATGGTGGAGGCAGAGGATTGAGACGAGGTCAATTATTTGGTTCATATCCACAGACCCAGCAGTCGTCTCCAGGATGTTTTCGGTACGGGAGTCAGTACCACCGTGTCAGAGACTATACCATAGGACGTCATGGCGCGGCGACAGTTCCGCATGTAACCTTACCACCCTCACTACCTCCTTAGAGAGCTCTACTACCTACTCCTGATGATGCTCCACGCCAGCCAGATGCTTCTAGAGGTCGTGGGCGTGGCGGTCCGGTTCCGAGAGGACGAGGCGACAGAGGCAGAGGCAGAGGTCGAGGTAGAGGCAGAGGACAGCCAGCTATTAGTAGTGGACAGGCCCGAGTGTTCGCGTTGACTCCTCAGGAAGCACAGGCATCCAATGCCGTCATGACAGGTACTCTGCCAGTATGTTCTTTTGATGCACGGGTATTATTTGATCCAGGCTCCACACATTCCTATGTATCCACGTATTTTGCACCGAGGCTAGGCCGAGAGTCTTCTCCGTTAGATCAGTTGCTTGTCATTATTACACCGGTAGGCGAGACTTTTGTTGCCCGTTTTGTGTACCGATCGTGTTCCGTTCGTATCGGGGAGAGAGATTCTTCAGTTGATTTGATTCTCCTTGATATGCTAGACTTTGACGTTCTTCTTGGTATGGACTGGCTAGCCACCTGTTATGCATCCGTTGACTGTCGTGAGAAAGCAGTCAGATTCAGTTTTCCTGGTGAGCCGGTTCTTGTTATTCAAGGAGATCGTAGCGCTACCCTTCCCAGCTTGATTTTTTCTCTTCGCGCTGGTCAGCTCTTAAGGAAAGGGTGTCAGGGATTCTTAGCCTATATTTGTGATTCTAGCTCCACAGAGGTTCCGTTGGACCAAGTCCCTGTTGTGAGAGAGTTTCCTGATGTATTCCCTGACGAGCTTCCTGGTCTGCCACCAGAGCGCGAGATTGTGTTCTGTATTGACTTGATCCCTGGCAAGGGGCCTATCTCTATACCGCCTTATCGGATGGCCCCGGCGGAGCTGAGAGAGCTAAAAGATCAGTTACAGGACTTGCTGGACAAAGGGCTTATCCGACCGAGTGTGTCACCTTGGGGTGCTCCCGTCTTGTTTGTTAAGAAGAAGGACGGAACTATGCGCTTATGCATTGATTATCGTCTGCTGAACCGGGTTACTGTGCGGAACAGATATCCCCTACCCTGCATTGATGACTTATTCGATCACCTCCAGGGTGCAGGGTTTTTCTCGAAGGTGGATTTACGGTCAGGTTATCACCAGTTGCGGGTTCAGAAGGAGGATATTCCGAAGACCGCTTTCCGTGCTCGATATGGTCATTATGAGTTCTTGGTGATGTCGTTCGGGCTCACTAATGCCCCGGCAGCATTTATGGACTTGATGAACCGTGTATTCATGCCGTATCTCGATCAGTTCATTATTGTGTTCATTGACGACATCTTGGTTTATTCTCGGAGCCGGGAGGAGCATGAGCAGCACTTACGTATCACATTGCAGACTTTGAGGGAGCATCAGCTGTTCGCCAAATTTTCCAAGTGCGCATTCTGGTTAGACAGTGTCGACTTCTTGGGTCATGTAGTGACGAGAGACGGTATTTGTGTGGACCCGAAGAAGATCGAGGCAGTTCAGCGTTGGCCTAGACCAGTATCAGTTACAGAGGTTCGCAGCTTTCTAGGTCTGGCCAGCTATTATCGACGTTTCGTCCAGGATTTCTCCCGCATTGCTGCACCATTGACCAGGTTGACCCGGAAGGGGGTTCCTTTTGATTGGACCCAGGCATATGAGGATAGTTTCCAGCAATTGAAGACTCGTCTGACTACTGCACCAGTGTTAGCATTGCCTTCAGGATCAGGCGGGTTCATGGCATATTGTGATGCTTCTCGAGTGGGGCTGGGCTGTGTATTGATGCAGCACGACAGAGTTATCGCGTATGCTTCTCGGCAGCTGAGGAAACACGAGCAGAACTACCCCACCCATGATTTAGAGATGGCTGCATTGGTATTTGCTCTTAAGATCTGGAGACATTACCTATACGGTGAGTCGTGCCAGATATTCACTGACCACAAGAGTTTGAAGTATATCTTCCAGCAGTGAGATCTGAACCTGAGACAGCGCCGTTGGATGGAGTTGGTGAAGGATTATGACTGCGAGATTCTATACCATCCGGGCAAGGCGAATGTGGTGGCAGATGCTTTGAGTAGGAGGCACGGAGGTAGTTTATCTTGTTTGAGCGCAGTACAGATGCAGTCGACGACGGATTGGCTGGTTTTATATGATAGCAGAGTGCAGTTCGAGTTTACTCCTACAGGGGGACAGCTGGCCCAATTCAGAGCACGCCCACAGTTACTTGACCGTATCCGCGAGGCGCAGTCCGACGATGCCCGCATTTTAGAGATTATTGAGCAGATTCGGTAGGGCAGAGTTTCCGAGTTCGTGATTGATGATCAGGGGATACTTCGATTTGGGACTCGACTGTGCGTGCCAGATTCAGAGGGACTGAGGCGCGATATTCTCGAGGAGGCACATAGATCAGTATACAGTGTCCACTCAGGTTCCACCAAGATGTACCATGATTTAAGAGAAGTTTACTGGTGGGATGGGATGAAGAAGGATATTACAGACTTTGTGTCGAGATGCCTGACTTGTCAGCAAGTCATGGCCGAGCACCAGAGGCCAGCCGACGAGTTACAGCCTTTGCCCATCCCTGAGTGGAAGTGGGAGCAGGTCTCCATGGACTTCATTATGGGTCTACCCAGGACCAGTCGAGGGTACGACTCTATATGGGTGATTGTGGATCGACTGACGAAAGCGGCTCACTTTCTGCCAGTGAAGACCACTTTTGGATTTTCTCAGTACGCCCAGGTTTATATTGATGAGATAGTGCGACTGCATGGTGTTCCGACTTGCATCGTGTCCGACCGTGGCACCCAGTTTACCAGCCGATTGTGGCAGAAACTACAGGAAGCTTTGGGCACCCGATTGAGTTTTAGCACAGCCTTTCATCCGCAGACTGACGGTCAGTCGGAGCATACTATTCAGACTCTTGAGAACATGCTCAGAGCTTGTGTTTTAGATTTCGATGGTAGCTGGGATCGTCATTTGCCTTTGATCGAGTTTTCCAACAATAATAGCTTCCAGGAGACGATTCAGATGGCACCTTTTGAGGCTTTATATGGGAGGAGATGTCGATCGCCTGTATATTGGACTGAGCTTAGGGAGAGCAGTATTTTGGGCCCGCAGATTGTACAGGAGACGACCGAGAAGATACAGCTGATTCGGGACAGGATGAGAGCAGCACAGAGCAGGCATAAGTCATATGCTGACAGGCGCCGTCGCCGACTCGAGTTCGCTGTTGGCGATCATGTTTTCCTGAAGATCTCTCCGATGAAAGGTGTGATGAGATTTGGGCGGAAAGGGAAACTGAGTCCTAGATATGTTGGTCCTTTCGAGATCCTAGAGCGTGTTGGTCCAGTTGCTTATCGGTTAGCTCTTCCGCCCAGCTTCCCCGATGTTCACCCCGTATTCCATGTCTCGATGCTCCGCAAGTACCTTCATGATCCTTCCCAGGTGATTCAGCACCAGACGATCCAGCTAGAGCGTGATCTTTCTTTCACCGAGCAGCCGGTGGTCATTTTGGATCGGCAGATGAAGAATTGAGGTCGAAGGTTATACCGTCCGTCAAGGTCCTTTGGCTTGGCCCGAACAGCGAGAAGGTCACCTGGGAGACCGAGGTCGAGATGAGTAAGAGATATCCCCATCTTTTTGAAGGTACGCGTAGTTAAATTCTAAATTCGGGGACCGAATTTCTTTAAGGTGGGAAGATTGTAACCCTTCGAAAATCGTTTAGGCAGTTTTTTGGTAATCGGCTAATTTTTCGGCTTTTTCCGTAAAAAGTCAAAATAGTTATTTTTCATTGTAGACTTAATTATACAAAATTTAGATAAGATATTACTATAATTTTGTCACTAAAATGTCACTTATAATTATGTAGTTAAATAAAAAAAATTTCGTAATTAATTATTTTTTTATTATTTTAGGCTTTTTAAAATACATTAAATTAGTGATAAATACAAATTTAATTAGGTAAATTTCATAATTAGGAATCGTTATAAGCTAAAATAGGGTGCTAATAAATTGTATGATGACTTGATAAGATTTTAGTTTTATGGTTGGAAATTTGTGAAAAAATGAAGTAAAAAGGGGTTTTTTTGTAAAAAGTTGATGTGAAATGCATTAAATGAGATTTGAGGGATCTTTTTGACCTAGAAACTTTTTCAAAAAATCCCACAACCCTCCTTCTAGCTGCTGGCCAAGCCCATTGCAGGAAATCCTCCCTCTTCTCACTTCATTTTTCATGTCAAAATTCATAAAAAATCCACAAATTCATTCACCCATTCAAAGCAAAACCCTAATCCACTCTCTCCTCAACCAAATTTAGTTCAAAACTAGAAGAAAGGAGGCTTCTTTGGTGGCTTGATCATGCTAGGGTTCCACTTGTGAGGTGAAATTCTGAACTAGTTTGTTAACTTGTAGTTTAAATGTGATAAAAATTGATATTTGAAGCATTAATTTAGTTGTGATTAATTGTTCATAAAAATCAAGAATGGGATTGATTTTGAACTAGGGTTTGAAGCATGGTTGATGGATTAAGTTAGGGCTTTGATTACCTAGTTGGTTAGAGTGGTTAATTGTGTAAGGTTATGCTCGCAAAATCGATAAATTGCGACGTTTACATCGAATCGGTATGCTTTTTCTTGCTAGATTTTTATGCAAAATAGAATGCGATCAAATTGCGTTATTTTAGCGATATAATTAGCTTCGTATAGGACTATTTGAGTGCGCGAATGGAGGGTTTCGTCTAGTCGGGTTTTAGTTTTGTCGATTTCCCCAAAATGACGATTCTAGTTAAAGATTAGCGATTTTCGTGCGTTTTCCCGCGCACCGAGTGCATCCTATGTTTAATTCGAGAGCGTCGACAATTGCATATTGTGACTTGCATCGTTTTAGGTTTTGTAATCTTATGCTTGGTGTTGTGCAAATATAGGATCGGTCGGGGAAATATCGGACACGGCGCGTAAAGGCAAGGCGGTGGTCGGATCGGATTAGCGGGGATTTCAGGTGAGTAGTGTTGCGCCACGGCATCGCCCCGGCCGTCTTACCGAAGCCAAAATGCAGAATAAAATTTTTTTCCTTACTCGGAAACCGGCGCTACCGCGGACAATGAAAACCCGGATCGTTAACCATTAACCTATTCTAGCTAACTAGAGATGGGGTGAGAGATATACCAAGCGATCCGTGTCCTTCGGTCTTCGTCTCCACTCCGATCTCCCGCGGAATCTCCGTCACCTCCTCGCTCGTCGGAAAGGGCACCACTAAGCCAGAATCTTTTACGGGCTCCCGCCTCTTGACCGAGGCAACTCGGGCGCGAAGTTGGCTAGCCGACGCGTCCAAGGCTTGCTATAGAATAGTGTAGAACCTTGTCTCTTTTGGGGTTCTTGAAGTTGCCTTTGATGTGTAGGAGGAGAAAAAGACTTTGGAGAAAGAAGAATGGTGCTCTCAAATTTTTCTAAGGAAATGAGATAACAAAGTCACTCATCAAATGAACCTCCTTCACTCCCTTAGAATGGCCGGCCCCTCATCTCACAAGAATGAGATTGGAGAGAGAAAAAGAATTAATCAAATAATGAAAAATGGTCACAACCATTCTAATCCAAATCAACTCCACACTCAACTCAATCAAGGTAATGGAAGTGACTAGAAAAGGATCTCATCATGAAGCAAGTCTCATCATAATGCACAAAGGCAAGAAAACCCCTCACAAATAAGTTAATTGCAAACTTGCAATTAACCCCCTCCAACGAAAAGTCCAGCCGTGAAGGAATAAAAGAAAACCTGCCGGAACGGAATGCAAACTGGCAACTTCAGAAAACTGATCCCGTAATAAATTACAGGAAAACCCCGCTACTGCAAATACATGCCCGCATTTGTATTCCCACTGAACACAAATGCAAAGAGACAAAACTACACTATCAAATACTAGAATCCGGCTTAAGCCAAAGACGGCTAGTAAAAACCGTCCGATCACGATCCGTGCAATACCGCACGTATCTGATCGAACCCTGCCATATCTCCATACGGCCTCTACAACGTTTCGCCCGAAACTTGAGTAACTGTAAATGTGGTGGACTCTAAAGACTCGTCAATACTATGGCTGTGGATTTAACCACTAGCACGTCAGAGGTATAAGCCAATACGTGACGGGCCACCAGCTATTGACCAAAAGCGACGTCGATGAGGAAGCTCACCCCGACACCCAACTGAGCCTGTTAGTGACAATATCCGTACAGTCCGGTCCGTTCGTCTATGAGTATCGCATGGCGGGCCTAGGGGGTTGGTAAAAGTCAGACCCCCAAAAGCGGTACAAGTCGTGTCGGAGCGTAGCCCAGAACACCCTGAGATACTACTGGAATACCTACCAGTAAATCTCCTGCCTCGGCCGAGGGCTTCGTGTAATGGCTCTCCTAGACACAGCGCGACCTCACCCCCAATACCGGGAGAGACGAACCCCTGCAGATCCGCCACTGCCTCCATGTGGCTCGGGACTGTACCCAACTAAAACCTGTTTGCACGACTCCTTTGAGCCGTGGTAGGGTAGTAATCAAAGCACAATGGGAACTCATACGAGACAAATGACGATCTCAGGTCGATGAACTAACCTGTACACATGTCACCAGGGAACCGCTATCTGACATCTGGTATAAGACCAACTAGCAGGTTCCCGGTGAGTCCTGTCCGGTGTACTCATAACCCAATGAGCACCTGTATACATCTTAGGTGAACCAACTGACACCAGTGGCTTGTGAGACCGGCCACCGCCCCTCGTCGGGGTCTCGACTGTATACACTAGTCTACTAATGGAGTATCGATGCCCTGTCTCGAAACTCCTACGACTAGGGACTTTTTAAGGATGTGCTTATAGACCACCAGCTCTCACGTATATGATCGCCATCACACTGTCGGCAGTCAAGCAAGAATCCTAGGGGCTCTATCAACGTGTAATAGCGACATGTCAGGTCACCTAAAGCAGTACACGATGATAAAGATAAACCAGATAACATACTATCATCTCGAGTAAGACTGTCCTACCGGGATAGGTCCTCCCTCAATCATTGCAATCACATGCCTGTGATCCAATAATTGACTCTGAGGGCACTATCTCCAACAAGTAGATGTATTCATCTATGGGGGAATCGTCTGGATGGTGCGATGCGCCCCCTAGTTAGGGTTACCCTACTTTCTGCAAGATTTATATTGTTAGCTAGCTTATCCGTTTATGTACATTGCATACCCTTATAGCTAACCGTATATTAGATTGCATGGACATTCTTCTACACTTATGCGATATCACTTCGTAGGACACGAACACCATTACCATTGGCATCTGTTGCATGCGCACTATTCATGTGACACACACGCCTTTGGTAATTGCCATGCCACGTGCACTATAGAACCTGTTTAACTTAGTATCGTCACTTCTATTCATACATGATATCTGAATTGCATAGCTTGCATATACCTCGCATTATCATCATATTTACATAGCTTTCTAGCCAAAATTTACATCATATACATTGATATCATAGACATTTAGCATATATAGCATGTGAACATTTTGATTTTCTTGAGGATTTCAGTATTGCTGCGATTTCTGGATTTTTGGGGAAAACCGCAAGAATTTAACAAAAGCTTATATTTATCATTTTTAAAACAAAGTTGCGGTTTTCACGTGATGTATGTGTCGTCCACCATGAGTTTTCATGTTTTCTGTTGGATTTCGAGACCCGATTCGAGGAGTGGATGAACCGTCTCGGGTACATGGTGGGCCCGGTATGGTACCCTGGGGCAAGAAGATCGAGTTGTAGACGATGAGCCTGGCAGGGGAAGACTACCTACCGGTGATGTCTGGCGCGGCAGATATCCGGAGGATACCGACCGTTGTCGTGAGATTTGATGTTATGGGCCGATCCGGACTGACGAAGCCCGATATTTGAGACATTGTTACAGTGAGATATTGAGACAGATATGATTTCATACTTGGTGTCGATACTTGATACGGGTTTTCAGATGATTTCTTGGTGGTATTTAGCTATTATACAGATATTCATTTTCTAAACTTAAGAATGCAGTACCCTTAGCATTTAAAACACTTAAAGATTTAGTAATGACATTGCATACATGTGCATGCATACTAGAGATATTATATCACATATGGACATACATGTTGTGACGTATTGCGTGCTTTCTTACGATTGCCTTATTAGATGTTATATTCTACTCACGAGATGGCAACTCACCCCCGTTGTGCCACAGTGTCTTGCAGGTCGGACCCGTCATTCTTGTAGCGGCGGGCTATCTTATCATTAGCTTCTTTTGCTCAGACTCGCGACATCGCCCGTAGGTGGGTTGCGAGCACACTTTATTTCTTTTTTCTTTACCATTGTATCTAGTATTCTCCATCTACCAATTTATATTGTATATGCGACCTAGTGATGAGACTGAGAGATTTGTATATTTGTGGTTTCTTTTGGGTCGAGCTCACTTGAGTCGGCTTTGGGTTTTTCTGATATTTTGCGTTTCTTTTAGGCTCTTTTCTTGATATTACTTATATATTGCATGTGGTTGTGATCCGCCTTGGGCGAAGAGCTAGCTCCCGCTTGGGGATGCCATTTTATGATTACAGGTTATATATATCTTGTTGTACCCATTTTGGGGGATAGAAAATACAGGGGAGACTGTGCCGAAATTTTCAGAAATTTTTGATGTTTTTTTAAAGGGATTCTATGCAACTTAATTGATTTAAAAACCGTTTTCATTAAAGGTTTTTCTTCACTCTCTTTTGATTTTGGTTTAGATTTTTCTGGGCTTTGGCTGACTTAGGTTACGGTACACCTTTTGACGTCTCGTAATCTAGGTGCCAGTCACGTTCCGTACTTTCGGGTCGTGACAGTTTTCTTTACAAGTTTCATGGTTTGGTGAAGTTGGAGCTCAAGTTAGAGTCTCCTCGACGTAGATCATCTTCGGCATCGAAGTCATCGACCTAGCCCGATCATTTCTTCGATGAAACCACCACGAAAGTCCGGGATCCGATGATCGCAGCGAAGGGACATCGTCACAGAGCTAAGGAAGTGGAGGACCAGATCTACAAAAGTTGTATTTCCATTCACTTAGCAATAAAGTTGTTTAATTGCATGTTTCGCCATTGCCTCTAGTTAATGATCTAGCATTAGGGTTTCTCGGCACTCGGAAAATTTGATTTTGCCATGGTTGATCAGTTATAGAACCTCATGGGTATGCCTAGGAACCCTCCAGTGGTATTAGAGCCTAGCTAGAGCTTTAGGCGAAGTGTAGACGATGTTAGAAATCCGAACGAACCCCGAAACCCTAACTCAAACCACTCTCTGGACTTTTTCTGAAAAAGTGGAATTTTCCAAATTAAAAATTTCCAAAAATTACAGCAGAGAATTATAAGAATTTCTGTTAAGAACGTGAGTCCAAGTCGACCAAAGCCCCGAGGAACCGCGGCCCCACCCTAGCATGTGCGGCGGTTCCGTGGCCAAATTGGTGATTCTTGGCACGTGCTTTGCACAGTAATGTCTTATACTGAATCCTGTGTTTTCTGGGTAATTTTAAATTATATTCAACAGTTGAATTTTGTGGGTTGTTTTGGGGATTCGATGATTCGATCGGCTTATTTAACTTCGTCTATGTGTTTTTTGGGATAATTTTTGAATATGTTAAAATGTTCGACCGGGTATAAATACCCAATTCTTCCCCTGCCGGAAAATTTTCAAGTGTTGGATTTTTCCGTGGTTTAAAGACGTTCTAAGTAGTGCAAGTAACGCGGTGGTCCCTCTAGAGGACAACAAACCTTAACTCGATTATGTGACCGTCTTGAACTGCCCTTTGAACCTTAGGGTTTGGGGCAGTACGGCGTGCCACATGTGAGGCGTTGGCTTGACCCTTCTACGGCTGGACCATTGGTGCTGTGGCATGAAGTGAATGTTTTTAAACTTATTTCATGTGTTGATTTGTTTCGGGAAAACTTGGGTGTTCGACTGTTCGATCGGAAAGTTTAACTTTTTCTGTTTATCTGGAATGTGATACAATATTTGGAATCCATAAGTAGTTATGAGATAACTGATTTGGATGTTATAAATATAGCACTTTAGTCTCACTTGATCGGTTGCCATGGAATTTTGATGTGATCAAAAGTCCGTGGCAACCACGTAGCGTACGCGGATACTCGCCGGGTAAACTTAATTGACAGCCATGCTCCATAGCCCCGACCAAGTGACTGTAGGAGAACCCCGTCGCTAAAAGCATCCGTTCGGGTGCTCGCGGCAACGGTGTTCCGCCTTAGTGCACTTCGTCGACGGCATTCGGGGGTGTGGCCGTCTACTAAAGTTTGCGACGAGCATTCGATCAGTTTGTCGGGAATCTTGTTGAATTGCCCGACTAGATATTGAAAAGTGTTTTCGATAATGAGACTAAAATGCAGGGTTTATAATTGTTAGGCATGTGATGTCTAAGGAATTCAGATGGTTAGGCATGCGATGTCTAAAGAGGTTGTGGATTCCAACTGTTGTAGTTTTACACTTTCTTTTCTGCGACCGTAAGTGTAATATGTGATATCGCCGGTTTCGTTGCTATATGTCAACGACAATTGGGATACGCATGTTTACTTACGTTGATGACATGTGATGTTATGTGTTGCTGGATATGTTATATTGGATCGTCGTGTTTGAATAGCCGGGGTTTTTTTTATGTGAGATGACTGTTTTTCATTTTCATTCATGTCAAAACTTGTATGTAATATTCTTTTATTGGGGCACTTCCAGGTAGCGGAAGATGTCACCATTTGTATATTATTTACTTTTCCGCACTAGGATAGACCGAAGGAGGGGAGCACAAGTAACCGGGTTCTAGGGTCCAGTGGGAGACCAACTCGAGGAGTCGAGTCCGGGTCTCCTAACCCTAGAATTGGTAGGGTTGCTTGCCGCTCTCGTAGGGGTCTAGGGGTGTGGGTTTGGCTATTCAGCGCGACCGTGGAATCCGTGTTTTATACTGGCTCGTATTGAAAACACGGACGTCCTAGTAAATCCAATGTTTCATATGTTTCTTCTGCTGCGATATCTGTGATGTGATCATTTGATGTTCTGTGATAAATACTGTATATAGTATATACAACAACAACAACAACAACAACAACTGAGCCTTTTATCCCAAGCATATGGGGTAGGCTACATGAACCAATATGAGAATCACGCCGGGTCCAGCACATGAATCCTCTGTCTCCACTCACTTCTATCGAACAATATACTTTTATTGAGTCCTTTGGCAACCATATCGTGTCGTATCACCTCCATCCATGTTTTCTTCGATCTCCCTTTTGCCCTTTTACCATTGCCCATATCGAGAGTATCTATTCGTCGAACCGGTGCTTCCATAGGTCTGCGTCGCACATGACCAAACCATCTTAGCCGGTTTTCCCGCATCTTCTCCTCCATAGGTGCTACACCAACTTTTGTACGAATATCCTCATTTCGCACCTTATCTTTTCTAGTGTTACCGCACATCCAACGAAGCATGCGCATCTCCGCTACGTGCATCTTCTGTGTATGATGCTTCTTAGGAGCCCAGCATTCTGTACCATATAATAAGGCAGGCCGAATAGCGCTCCGATAAAACTTTCCTTTCAATTTTAACGGAAAGTTACGATCGCACAAAATCCCTGTTGCACTCCTCCATTTCAACCAACCAGCTTGGATCCTTTGATTAACATCACTATCGATCTCCCCATTCTTTTGGATGATGGAATTTAAATACCTAAACTGGTCGCTCGGTGATATCTCTTGCCCTTCCAATGTTATACCAATATGGTTTTGATTTCTCTGGCTACTAAATTTGCAGTGCATATATGCTGTCTTGGACCTGCTCAATCTGAATCCCCGAGATTCCAATGTTTGCCTCCATAATTCCAATTTTGCATTAACCCCTGCTTTCGTCTCATTTACTAGAACAATATCATCAGCGAATAGCATACACCAAGGTACCTCATCTTGGATAGTTCTAGTAAGCTCATCCATCACGATGGTAAACAGGAATGGACTTAATGCAGATCCTTGATGTAAACCAATAGTAATCGGAAAATCACTCGTTAAGCCGCCGCAAGTTCTGACATTTGCCACTACTCCGTCGTACATATCCTTGATTATGTCAATATACTTGACGGGGACCCCCTTCTTTATCATTGTCCCCCATAATATCTCTCTAGGTACCTTGTCGTACGCTTTTTCTAAATCAATAAATATCATATGCAAATCTCTTCTCCTCTCTCGAAAGCGCTCGACAAGTTGACGAAGCAAATGAATCGCCTCTGTCGTTGATCGTCCAGGCATGAACCCAAATTGGTTTTCTGTTATCTTAATGTCCTTCCTTAGCCTGTGTTCAATCACTCTCTCCCAAAGTTTTATGGTGTGACACATCAGTTTTATTCCACGGTAGTTTGAGCAACTTTGAATGTCACCCTTGTTCTTGTAGATAGGTACGAGGATACTTTTCCACCATTCATTTGGCATCTTTTTTGTCTGCCAAATCTTATTAAACAGATCTGTCAGCCATTTAACGCCTATTTCTCCTAAGTATCTCCAAATCTCGATAGGAATCCCATCAGGACCAACCGCTTTTCTTAAACCCATTCTGTTCAAAACTTCTTTAACCTCAGGAAGTCTTATTTTACGCATGAAATCACGGTTTATATCTTGAGATTGAATGACAAGTCCATCCAAATTCTTAGTAAAGCTCTCATTGAACAATTTGTCAAAATAATCTCTCCATCTTTCCTTGATATCCTCATCTCGAACTAAAACCTTCTGATTTTCATTTTTGACACACTTCACCGCACAAAAGTCTCTAGTCTTCCTTTCCCGCATTCGAGCAATCCGGTATATATCATTTGCAGCCTCTTTAGTGTCTAATTTCTCGTACACCTCCTTGTAGACCTTAGATTTAGCTTCCCGAACAGCTTTCTTAACTTCCTTTTTAGCCATTTTGTACTTCTCAAATCTCTCCACATCTCTACTTTTCTTCAGATCTTTATAAGAATCCTTTTTAATTTTAATAGCAGCCTTTACATCTTCATTCCACCATGATATGTCCTTAGATGGTGGAGCACCACCTCTCGACTCACCAAGTAGATCTCTAGCTACCTTCTTGATACAACTAGCCATTTTGTTCCATGTTTTGTCTGGATCATCTTCCAACTGCCAATCTGCTTCTTGTACTACACGATCTATAAAAGCCTTTTGGTTAACTTCTTTCAATCGCCACCATTTAATTTTAGGCTCTACCTTACGGCGTTGCTTATGTTTTTCACCCGCGCTAGCCCTGCCTTGCTCTGGCATTAGTTACCTAACCTAACGGAGCAGACGAGACATAGAGGCGAATATGGATGGCATAAGCGTACGTTATATTTATCTGTGATGTTTAGGTGAAATTAAATGATGGGACTTCATTAATATGATTAAAGAAATAAAAGAAACCTAAAGATGTTGTGGAATCGAATTTTCAAAAACAGGTAGCTACAGTTCTTGCTTTGCATCGCGGTGTTCCTTACAGAACATCCTACACCTTATTCGATGAGGAAAGGGCCGAGATCCCTTCACCGGGAGTGACCCCTTTAGCAATAACTGGCAGATGCTACACACACTCGGTTTGTCTTTTGATTGCTTCTATAGTTTCTGCTTTGCACAGTGATATATATGATATATCCCGCACCTCATTCGACGAGGAAAGGGCCGACGATCCCTTCACCGGGAGTGACCCCTTTAGCAAAACTAGAAAAGCCTCAAAAGCACTCCATTTCAAAATCATTTGATTCTACAACGATATCAAGTTCATCACGCAATAGGTTTTCAGAAAAACCTGTCGTAGCCCTCCGTCATTTCAGATAAGTACTACTTAGTATTCGTGCTGCGGTAGTTTGGCATTCGTCAAGGCGTAGTGTACGGTAGCTAACTAGTATTTATCTGCTTATGTATATGATGCAGATTGGATTAGGGTATTCGTACGGCGTTGTTTGGCATTCGTCAAGGGTCGTGCGGGTGGGTTTAATTCAATCAAGAAATGTACGGGTTGAACTTGACTAGTGGACTATGGGTTGTTTGGCATTCGTCAAGGTCATAGAACACTAGGGGAAAAATATTATCGGGAATTTCAAGTGTGGGAATTTGCAATGAGATTGCATACCTTCTATGAGATAGTTGGATCCCGATACCCTCTGCGAGTAATTGTTACTCCTGGGAGAGTTTTACACATTATAATTAGCCGATCAAGTAGGTGTCTAGAAAGGTGTCAATGAGGTTACGCCTCTGGGAAAACGAGGTTTACTTTAATTAGGTCCGTGCGAAAGCACGAGGAACCTCCCTCAAAGTACCGACACTTGCCTGGCTGAAAGATTGGCGAACTTATAGAGTGTAATTAATCCCGGCTAGTCATTCCTTTTAGGGTTTGAAGGAAGATACGATAAAAACAGTGGGAGCCATTCTGATTAGATAAAATAATAACCAATCTGATCTTGCTAGAGCACACGCAAAGTGTTTTCTTCTCTCTCTCTCCTGGTAGCGACCGTGTCACGCCTTAATCAAGATAATAATACGGATACATTGACCGAACCCGCTTGTTATACTGAGCTGGGGAACGTTGGTCCTGCTCCAACTTATAATTGTTATAAGATAGAGCAGGAATTAGGGGATTACCAGAATTCTCGTGCCGCTCAAACGAAGAAAGTTCATGTTGATGCATCATCTTCGGGTGTGTTCGTTACACAGAACTGTTTCTCAGTATCCTTTACGTCCTGGGTATGTGATACCAGATCAGGATCCCGCATATGTAATTTGTTACATGGGCTATAGGAAGGTAGAGAACTGAGAATGGGTGATAAGTTTCATGAGGCAGAAAGCGGTGCAAGTGTTGCAGCCAAGTCTGTTGGTCGCTGTCACCCTGTATTACCAGAATACATTGATTCTGAACAAATGTTATTAGATACGGAACCTGATATACAAAATCATATCGGTCTCTTTATTTAGATAAAGAAGAATATAATTTTGTATTGATTGGATAATGTTTTGAACATTTCCTACATCAAGAGTTGATCAGTTCAGGCATGTTATCTAAAAGCATTAACATTCTAAATCAAACTACAGTTCTTAGTATAAAAAACACACACAAGAGGAAGAGTTCAGAAATGAACAAATCCTTCTCCAGGCATTGTAGACTAGGTAATATCAATGCGACCCAACTAGCTAAAGTTACATTAAGATGCATATATAAATTAGTTTGAATTTATATCTTGTGAAACTTTCCTGTCATGTCACAGAGATAAGATGACCATAGCTCTGTTTATTGGAAACAGAGAAAGAGTTAGTGAACTCTTGGGATTGATACATGCTGATGTATGAAGGTCCCCTGTCTACACATGCCAAGACCGCTTCTTTCTATTTCATTACATTCTCTGATAATCTCTCAAGATTCAGACATATGTTCCTGTTGAAACACAAGTCTGAAGCTTTTGAGATATTCATAGAATATAAGTTAGAAGTAGAGAACCAAAATACGGGTAAAAGTATTATGTCCTTTGATGTGATCAAGGAGGAGAATACTTGAGCACGGAATTCTTGGACTTTTGTAAAGGAGAATGAGATTCTCTCTCAGCATTACTCCACTGTATACACCACAGTACGTCGGTGTATCGGGGTGGAGCAATCACACCCTATATGATAAGGTGTGCTCTATGATGAGTACTACTGAGTTACCTATTTCCTTTTTGGAGTTATGCGCTTGAGAAGCTGCAAACATATTGAATACGGCTCCAATCAAATCAGTTGCCTACCACTTCATATGTGATATGGAAAGGGAAGAGTCCATATCTTAAGTTTGTTAAGATTTAGGGGTTGTCCGGCCTATGTCTAAAAGCAAAATCCGGACAAGCTCGAGGCAGGGTCAGTTTTGTAGAACTGGAAAGATTCCAGCTATACAAACTGCAGCGATGATTTGGTAGAACCATAGGATTCAATAGATTCTAACGAACCTCAGCCTCTCCGCCGATCTAATAGGGTTCCTCACCTACCTGAGAGATACTTCGGTTTCTCTATGACAGTGGGAGCAAGGATTGCATCATGAGATGATGACCCAACTAGTTTCGGGCTGGCCATCAGGAGTAGGACTCTATAATAATGGCTGGATGCTTATCGATCTGAGATGGAATCCTTATACACCAACAAAGTATGGACTTTGGTTGCTTTATCTGAAGGGTTAAATCCCTATCAGGAGCAAGTATATCTTGAGAAGATTACTTGGTGAACATGGAAAAGTTAAGACTTTCAAAGCTAGACTTGTTAAAAGTTTGCATCATTGACCAGGTATGGATTATGATGAAACCTTTTCTAAGGAGCTATGCTTAAGTCCATCCATATCCTACTTGCCACGGCTACATACCATGACTACGATATCTGGTAGTTGGGTGTCATGACTGCTTTTCTAAATGATATTTTAGAAGAGAGCGTCTATAAGTACACAGCCAGAAGGCTTCGTAGACAGTGGGAGCAGTGGAAACGTTAGCAAGATGTTTTATATGTAAAGCAGACATCGCGGAGTTGGAACATCTATTTTGATGTGTTAGTCAAAGAGTTCGACTTTATCAAAATGGTAGATGAACCTTGTATAAACAAAAAGGTAGAAGGGAGTATGGTGGTGATGCTCGTAGAGTACGTGGATGACATACTCTTGATAGGGAAGGAGTTTCCTATGCTACACTCAGTCAATCTTCGCTTATCACAAGGATTCTCTATATAGGATCATAGTGATACCTCCTAAATCCTGGGATTTGGATCTATGAGATAGATCTAATTGGATGTTAGGATTCTCACTAGTTGTAGAGAGATGGTATCAATCGATCCTGGGGAGAATCACTGGAAAGGTTCCAGGATGATAAAGACGACTGAATGTCAGTCACAGGCATTGTCTTTACCCTCAGTAAAGGGACGGTATGTTGGAAGAGTTCCAAGCTAGATACCGTGGCTTACTAGACGATAAAGGCTGGATAAATCGCTACTTAAGATGCTACCAAAGAGGCTGTCTGGGTGTATATTAGTTCATGGGATGAACTTAGTTCCTCCCATTGTGTGACAATGGAGTTGTGGCTTATGCCAAGGAATGTCCGTCCCATCAGTGATCCAGACATATTCTAAGGCAGTATCACCTGAACATGGAGATGGTTGATCTCCAAGGAGATTGAGGTTAGGAGAGCAGACTCAGAGGACAACACGGTGGATCCACTCACAAATGCCGTTTCCTAGAGAGAGACTTTTATGGGATGGTTGAGTATGAGATACTGCAACCACTGCTACAGATGGCCCTAGTGCAAGTGGGAGATTGTTAGTTATATGTATGCCCTAGAGGCCATTACTGTACATACGATGTATATTGTAGTGAATGCTGGGACATATATAGGGAGGACTTTCTTGCTCGACATGATAGTATGCTATCTGGTTGCTCTTTATCTTAACATGTACACTGATTGTCTCTCTGTTACATGTTGGTAAAGCCCTTAGGATGTGTATTTGACTACCTGGACTATGATGCAGATCATACTAGTGGGGACATGGTAGTCTATAAGTACACCTTTCAAGGTCCCTAGTCGTGGGTGTATCGAGACGGTGCATCGATATAGCAGAGTAGACTAGCGTATACCTTCTCGACCCATACCGATGGGTGATGGATGATCCCATGTCCATTGATGTTTGACATCAGAGATGATATACGGGTGCTCAGTGGAGACTGGGTACACTGGACGGACTCGCTGAGAACTCCCAGATGTTATTATACCTCACATCAGATGGCAGTTCTCTGGTGACACTGGTACAGGTTAGTCTGTAGACCCGAGATCGTCATAGAGTCTTGTGTGATTCCCAATATGCTTTGATTTCCACCTTACCACGTCCAAGAGGGCATGCAAAACGGTGGTTTTTGGGTACAGTCCCGAATCACATGGGGGCAATGAGTGATAGGAGGGGATTCGTCTCTCCCGGTATAGGGAGTTGATGTTGCGCTGTGTTCGATTGGCTATAACCAGAAATCCCTTGCCAGGGTTACTGAGATTTTCTGGTAAGTGTTACCAGTGGTTTCTCGAACTGTTATAGACCTCATATCGACACGACATATCGAGCTACTGGGGTCTGACGTTTACCACCCCTAGGCGAGATATGCGACATATCAGACGATCAGACCGGACTGTACGGTAAGTGTTACTGGTTGGATTCACAGGAGTGTGAGCGGGCTTGCTCGTTGATCTTCTGATCGCTCAATACCCGGGTGGCCGTTACGTTTAGCAGACCGCTTGCGGCTTGTGGGTGTTTGATATGATCATCACCTGCTGCCGGCGTATTGACGAGTCTTTAGAGTCCTACACAGAGGTTTCCTGGCTCAAGCGAAACGAAATAGGAGCGCATATGAGATATATGCGGGACCAAGAATAATGCGTGTATGTGATACCGTATTCTATTTTCGCGATGAATGTATCGATTGGTTATATGCGATATAACATAGTTATCGAATCGAGGATTAATTCGATAAGTCGATACATTGGATATTAGTCGGTCATATGCGATATGACCGGATGATCAAATCAAGTGTTGATTTAATGATTTAATGTATAATTATATATTGGATAAATTACTTTACATTAGCTAGTATTGGTTCACTTAAGATTATTTTTCTCACTTGAAGTGCACATTGTATATGTGATATATTTTTGTGCAGATGATTGTATCATGTTTGATGATACATGCAAACTTGGGTGTATGTTTGATTTAAACCATGTTGAGGTAAATGGTTAGGGTTTTTATTTGTTTATTCATTTATTTATTTATCTATTTTCTTCTTGATCTCAAAAGCTAGAAAGCAAAATAAGAATGAGGAAGAAGATGAATAATGAAAGAGATGAGGTTAGAAATGCAACCCTAGGTTAGTGTTGTTAGTTATATGTATGCCCTAGAGGCCATTACTGTACATAGGATGTATATTGTAGTGGATGCTGGGAAATATATAGGGAGGACTTTCTTGCTCGACCTGATAGTATGCTATCTGGTTGCTCTTTATCTTAACGTGTACACCGATTGTCTCTCTGTTACATGTTGGTAAAGCCCTTAGGTTGTGTACTTGACTACCTGGACTATGATGCAGAGCATACTAGTGCGGACATGGTAATTCATAAGTACATCATTCAAGGTCTCTAGTCGTGGGTGTATCGAGACGGGGCATCGATATACCAGATTAGACTAGCGTATACCTTCTCGACCCATACAGATGGGCGATGGATGATCCCATATCCATTGATGTTTGACATCGGAGATGATATACGGGTGCTAAGTGGAGACTGGGTACACTGGACGGACTCACCGAGAACTCCCAGATGGTATTATACCTCACGTCAGATGGCAGTTCTCTGGTGACACTGGTACAGGTTAGCCTGTAGACCCGAGATCGTCATAGAGTCTTGTGTGATTCCCACTGTCCTTTGATTTCCACATTACCACGTCCAAGAAGGCATGCAAAACGGTGGTTTTTGGGTACAGTCCCGAATCATATTGAGGCAATGAGCGATATGAGGGGATTCGTCTCTCCCGGTATAGGGAGTTGATGTTGCGCTGTGTTCGATTGGCTATAACTAGAAATTCCTGGCCAGGGTTGCTGAGATTTACTGGTAAGTGTTACCAGTGGTTTCTCGAACTATTATAGACCTTATATCGACACGACTTATCGAGATACTGGGCTCTGACGTTTACCACCCCTAGGCGAGATATGCGACATATCAGACGATCAGACCGGACTGTACGGTAAGTGTTACTGGTTGGATTCACAGGAGTGTGAGCGGGCTTGCTCGTTGATCTTCTGATCGCTCAATACCCGGGTGGCCGTTATGTTTAGCAGACCGCTTGCGGCTTATGGGTGTTTGATATGATCATCACCTGCTGCCGGCGTATTGACGAGTCTTTAGAATCCTACACAGAGGTTTCCTGGCTCAAGGGAAACGAAGTAGGAGCGCATATGAGATATGTGCGAGACCGAGAATAATGCGTGTATGTGGTACCGTATTCTATTCTCGCGATGAATGTATCGATTGGTTGTATGCGATATAACCTAGTTATCAAATCGAGGATTGATTCGATATGTCGATACATTGGATATTAGTCGGTCATATGCGATATGACCGGGTCGTTAAATCAAGTGTTGATTTAATGATTTAATGTATAATTATATATATATATTTGATATATTATTTTACATTTACTAGTATTTATTCACTTAAAGATGGATTTTCTCACTTGATGTGCACATTGTATATATGATATAGTTTTGTGCACTAGTTTGTATCATGTTGATGATACATGCAAACTTGGGTGTATGTTTGATTTTAACCATGTTTAGTTAATGGTTAGGGTTTCATTTGCTTTATTTACTTATTCATTTATTCATTTATTTATGGAAAGGAAAATGAAATGGTGGCTTGTTTTGTCTTTTGTTGAAGCTTCATGAAGCTTTGAACAAGTAACCATTTTGTTTCTTTCCTTTAACCTAACCATTCAACTAAACCCTTGTTTATTCTCTACACTCACCCATGGTTACTAAATGATAACCATCACTTGATTTTATTTTTATTCATAATTCTTTTTCCTTCTTCTTCTTCATCTTCTTCAAGAGGAAAAAAAAAACCGTTGATTGAAAATGATCAAGTGATGATTCCAAGTGAGAATTCCAAATCCAAAGTGAACCCACTTCCTATTTCTTCATCCTCTATCACTTGCCATGTAGTATAGGGTGTTTTCTTCACAAGTTTCATGACTTGGTGAAGTTGGAGCTCGAGTTAGAGTCGCCTCGACGTAGATCATCTTCGGCATCGAAGTCATCGACCTAGCCCGATCATTTCTTCGATGAAACCACCGTGAGAGTCCGGGATCCGATGATGGAAGCGAAGGGACATCGTCACGGAGCTAAGGGAGTGGAGGACCGGATCTACAAAGGTTGTATTTCCATTCACTTAGCAATAAAGTTGTTTAATTGCATGTTTCGCCTTTGCCTCTAGTTAACGATCTAGCATTAGGGTTTCTCGGCACTCGGAAAATTTGATTTTGCCATGGTTGATCAGTTGTAGAACCTCATGGGTGTGCCTAGGAACCCTCTAAGTGTATGTCATCCACTAACTCTGTTGGAGATAGTGCCCTCATAGTCAATTATTGGATCGCAGGTACGTGATTGCAATGATTGCGGAGGACCTATCCCGGTAGCACAGTCTTACTCGAGATGATAGTATGCTATCTGGTTTGCCTTTATCAGTTGTGTACATGTTCAGGTGACTGATTGCATGTTACACTTTGATAGAGCCCTTAGGATCTTGCTTTACTACCAACAGTATGATGGCGATCATATACTTGAGAGTTGGGTAGTTTATATGCATATCCTTAATTATGGTCCCTAGTCGTGGGAGTTTCGAGACAGGGCATCGATACTCTGGAGTAGACTAGTGTGTACAGTCGAGACCCCGACGAGGGGCGGTGGCCGGTCTCACAAGCCACTGGTGTCAGTTGGATCACCTAAGATGTATACAGGTGCTCATTGGGTTATGAGTACACCGGACAGGACTCGCCGGGAATCTGCTAGTTAGTACTATACCTATCGTCAGATAGCAGTTCCCTGGTGACATGTGTACAGGTTAGTTCATCGACCTGAGGTCGTCATTTGTCTCGTGTGAGTTCCCACTGTGCTTTGATTCCTACCCTACCATGGCTCAAAGGAGTCGTGCAAACAGGTAGTTTTTGGGTACAGTCCCGAGCCATATGGAGGCACGTGAGCGGATCGGTAGGGGATTCATCTCTCCCGGTATTGGGGGCGAGGTCGTGCTGTGTCTAGGAGAGCCATTACACAAAGCCCACGGCCGTGGCAGGAGATTTACTGGTAGGTACTCCAGTAGTATCTCAGGGTGTTATTGGGCTTCACTCCGACACGACTTATACTGCTATTGGGGGTCTGACGTTACTAGCCCCTAGGCAGATATGCGATACTCATTGACAAACGGACCGGACTGTATATACATTGTCACTGTTAGGCTCAGTAGGGTTTCTGGATGAGTTCGCTCATCGGCCTCCCTTGAGTGCGCTCATCAGTCTCCCTTGAGGTCAGTCCGTGGGCAGCCGTTACGCATTGCTAGTGCCGCTGACGGTTTATGGTTAAACCAACTGCCAGGGTACTGACGAGTCATTAGAGTACCCCACAGACAGTTTCCCAAGTTCAGGCGAAACGTTGTAGAGGCCGTATGGTTTTATGGCAGGGTTCGGAAAATGCACGTGCATTTACGCACGTGTCAGTTTTCGGGCTGATAATACTGGTCGGCTTTGGTTTAAGCCGGATCCGAGTATTATATTGAGTAGGTATAATATCTTTGTCTCAGTTGCATTTGTATTCGGTCGTAATACAAATGCGGGTATATTTATACAGTTTCGGGGTTATCCTGAAAGTCGTTTCAGGATCACTTTTGGAAGTTGCCAGTTTTCAGTTTTCTATCAGCCGTCTTTTAACATTCTGTTAAAGACGGATTTATCTTTTCTTCAGTTGGGGAGAGTCATCATTCTAGAAGCTTCTAGAAGTGATGATGAGGCTTGGTGAGTCATTTGTGATAAGGTGACTAGGTTTATTCTAATTGGTTCCTTAATATGAGTCATCATGTTCATAATGCTATTTTGTTTTCCTTAGGATATTTCCATATGATATTTTGGGCTATTGTCACCTCCATCCTCCTACGGTCACCTCCCTCCTTCAATATAATGGCCGGCCCTCTCTCTCCCCTCATTTGCTTGCTTGATTAATTTTGTAGAAGAGATATGATAGTATTTGGGTGCATGGAAATTTCATTACCTCATTTTCATTCCATCACCCAATTCCCTCGGCAACTTCATTTACCGATCGTCCACGGACTTGGACGAAGTGAGACAAAGTCATCTACTCATTCTCTACATCATTCTTGGTCGTCTCTTTTAGCAAACTTGACGATCGAGTTGCCTCGAGTCAGAGGCGGGAGCCCGTTTAAAGAACCGATCATGTGGTGCCACCTCGACGAGGAGATCGGAGATCGACGAGATCGGAGCAGCCGCAACGGAGCGTGGGATGATGGTTGAAGAATGAAGGACTCGGATCGTTCGGTACAATCTTTCTACTCTCTTTACAGTTTGTTAGTTTAGCAATATTGGCAGATCCGGGTTAAAGTATACGATAGCGCCAAGTTAAAAAGTTTTATTCCGCATTTGGCGTCTGTAGACTGCCGGGGCGCAAACGTAGACTTACAGTGGTATCAGAGCCTCACCATTTTGCTATGCTTACTTGCGCTAACGCGTTTAAAACATCGATCCGACCGAAAATCAAAAACGGCAAAATCCTAGCTTGACAGTTTCTGTTGATTTTAAACAGTGTCAAAATTGATTTCTGGATGTCTTAAAAATCCGTGCAGGCTTTTCTAAGAACCACGAAAAAAGTTGGGCTCATGATCCCTCCATGGAGGCGCGGAAGCGCGGCCAACCCTATTGTATGGGCCGCGCATCCGCGGCCACGTGAGGAGCACGTGCTCCCAAATTTTGTCTGTGGGTTCTTGGTTGGATTTTGGGGTTTTTGGTAAATACAGTTTGGCCCAGGTTTTATTACTGTTCTATAGTTTTGTGTGGGGCCCACTTCTTGATATTTGGTCGATCGAAATTTAAACATGTTAGTTTACAGTGCTTACATTATATCTCCGACCGGGAATATCATTTGATCGGTAAACCGCGTCCGATTGCTATAGTTCTTTTAGACGGGTTTGCGAACGTGACATTCGCGTTGATGTTCTGTTTTATGCTGTGATGTTGCAGATTTGTCGTGGTGGATAGCAGTGTGCAATGGTAGTACAGTTTGTGTTTATTTGTACATTTGATATTGCGGGACGAGCGTCCAACTTGTGGACTGCCGTCACTGCCTGTTGTATAATATTCTTTTGGGGCACGATCAGGTTGCGGTCGATGTACCTATTGTACTTTTTCATTACTGTACTAGGTTTTACCCCGCGACGGAGTGCACGGATAGCCGGGTTCAGGAAAGCAACGGGTCCGCATCTCATGGCTTTGAGAGGCAGAGGGGCCCCACTTCAGAATTGGCAGACTATTCGCCGCACTCGTAGGGGGTACAGGTTGACCCAAGGAGGGGTGCTCAATTTACCGGATTCCGTGAAGTGCCGGGTGTTCCATTCACTATGCTGTGGGGGACTGCCTCGCTTCAGGTTTTGGCGGGTAACTTGCCGCACCCGTAAGGGTCTAGGTTTCATTGCACAGGCTATCCACACGACAGGGGAACGTCGGGTTTCAGCAGCGGCTTTGTGAAACTCGGGGATCCCAGATATCTGTATTGTTTTGTGATGCTTATTACTTTTCTGTAATGTTGCATACTATCACGCCTGGAGCGATTATTGTATATTGGTTTATATACTATTAGATGTGGTATATGTTTTACACCCGCGCTAGTCCAGTCCCCGCTCTGTCGTTAGTTAAGTAACCTAACGGGTGATGACGGGACCCAGTGACGAATGCGGATGGCATATACGTACATTTTATTTTCGTTCTTTTCTCGTGTGATTATTGATGGGACTGCATTGATTCTGATGAATGCAAAGTAATACAAACTTGTTTACAGTTGTTGGAACAATTTTAAAAAGTGTTATTGCAAAGACGTTTTCTTTTGTTATGCATAGCGGTATTCAGTGGAATATCCTGCACCTCATTCGACGAGGCAAGGGCTGATATCCCTTCACCGGGAAAGACCCCTTGGACAGAAGTTTGCGTCAGGGTAATAACTTTACTATAGTCGATTACAAGTTGCTTTGCATAGCGGTATTCAGTGGAATATCCTGCACCTCATTCCACGAGGAAAGAGCCGAGATCCCTTTACCGGGAGTAACCTCTTTAGCAAAAGGTTTTCGCCACTATATTTTAAAAAAGCTATCAGGTTCCTTCAGCGATATCAAGTTCACTACGCTAAAGGTTTTTCGCCAAAAACCAGTCGTAGCCCTCCGTCACTTCTTTTGGGTATTTAGTAGTATTCAAGCTATGCATTTTAGCCAAAGTTAAGGCATAGTGTTTGGTAGCTGCTGGGTATTCAATTGTTGCATAGATAGATGAGTTAGTTTGGGACAGTCGTTCTGCCGATTGGCCAAAGTCAGGGGCATGTGCGGGTGGGTTCAAATTGACAAGATAGTGATGGGTAGAACTTGGCATGTGACTTATGACACTTTGACCAAAGCCAAGGTTATAAGAGCATGGGGCAAAAATCATATCGGGAGTTTCTAAAGAAACTGAAACTTGCAAAGTATGCGCATACCTTCTGGAGTATGAGTAATGTGGATGCATTCCATCACGTTATCATGCGATGAGAGTTGGATCCCGATTCCCACTGATGAGTTGGTTTACTCTTCGGGTGATCCCGATTGATTCTTCTTTAGGTTTGGAGGAGAATTTGACAGGACAGTGGGAGGTTTCCGGATTAGATAAAGTGATGACCATTCTGATCTAGGTTAGAGTGCACGCAGAGTGTTTCTTTTCTCTCTCTCTCTTTGGCAGCGACCTTTGACCGACCCTAGACTATGACTCAGTGACCAGGTAGACTGAACCTTCTTAAAATACTGGCTTTTTGGATTGTCTATGTTGCATAAGTCATTGCCACTCTTTCTTTTACCCTTTGAATTTCTCAGAACACCCGTATTACTACGGATATCCACTTCCATTGGATAGATCCATCGTATGGTTATATACGAACTCGAAGGGACTTCTTCGAGGATGGATCAGGGTTCAGGAGAAATAGAATTGGTTTATTCAGTTGTCTTTTATTATCACCTTCTCTCAGGTTGCGAGAGCTCCTTGGTTTAGGAGAGTACACCTATTACGCTTATTGGATAGTCTTATTCCAAACCATAGGCTGGTGCCGAAAGGTAGGGAATGAAGAAAACCAATTAGCCTAAGTAGGGTGTGCAGAAGGTAATATGTAAAGACAAAATAAAGGGATTAGAAAGAGGGCAAAGTAAATTGCGACTGATATCATTCACGACCAAAACCGCGTACTTCATCGCCACTCCTATTTCACCTTTAAAAGAATAAGGTATTATTCAGTTGTCTTTTATCATCACCTTCTCTCAATTACGAGTACTCCTTGGTTTAGGAGGGTACACCTATTATGCTTACTGGATAGTCTTCTTCCAAACCATAGGCTGGTGCCGAACGGTAGGGAAGGAAGAAAACCATTTAGCCTAACGATGGTGTACAGAAGGTAACGACTAAAGACAAATAAAAGGATTTGGAGAGACGGCAATAAAATATACGGTTGAAGTCATGAATTGGATTATGGAAAAGGCATTGCTATGAATAGCAAGATGCCCCTACGAAACATTTTCATGTTTCAATGCATTGTTAAAGGAAAACTGTTTTCCCAATTAGACACTTACTCTAAGGGTGTGTATTCACCAGGTTTCATTCTCATATCTGTATGGTTTTACAGATGATGAGTGGGAGGAAGTTATTGGGAATTCGGTAATCATCCTCATTATATCGGAATTCGTTGTAATTGGTGATATTTGAGGAAATCGCCAGGGTACAGTTTCCAACTTACGACGCACAGGTTTTGAGTTGTTTAACTCAGCGGACTTATACAGAGTATTGTATGTTGTTCAGTGTCCATCAAGACAAAGGGGTAGGTCCTCGTACTATGTTCAATTTACTTGTAACTTCTCTAGTATTTAGAAAAGAGTTTCGTAGAAATACAAGGTCTAAGTTTTGAGAAGTTGTGGGTATAAGAATAAAGTAGAGAACCAGGTGTCACAAGTATCGGGATTCTTCAAAGAGATCGAAGATATAGATTCTTGTGATTGGTATTCAGATGACAGTGATGGTTTTGAGAAACGTGTTTCTCTTCCAGGTTACTCATAATTGGATGGATTCCTAAGTTGAGTAATGCTGATTAGCCTCTTTCCATTAAGTTGATATGCACTGGAGACAGCTGCATGATTTGAATATGGTTCCAATTAAATAAGTGCCAAAGTTTCTGTATTGGATATAGAATGGATCGTACCTTAAAAGAAATTAAGGTACGGGGAGTTGTCCAGCTTATGCTTAAAACCAGACTCTGGATAACTCAGGGCACGTTTCTGTAATGGCTGTTTGTGGGTTGACCCTGGCTATGACAAGGGTTGATATTCTACCATTTGGAAGATCAATAGTGATATTGTTCTTGACTCGCCACAGTTTTAGTAAAATGGATCTTTTTCAGAAAGCAGTAGTGGGAGTATGGTAGAACTGGAAGTAATTCCAGAACCGCGAACGATTATGGAAAATTTAATAGGACCTATACATTCATTCAGGTTTGACATTCCAATAGCCACTCCGCAGGTATGGTAGGTAACCTCAGACACCCGAGAGGTACTTCGGTAGCCTCAAGGACGGTGACAGGGAGGTTCTTATCTACCCAGACTTGACACTACTGTTGTTTCAGGCTATGAGACCCGGTAGGAGGGTTGTCGTAGTCAATGGGAGCATCAGAAGCATAGTGGGCAAGATGCTTATATCTATTTATAGACTTGAGCAGTTATAGCGGAGATAGATCATCTAATTTTGATGTGACAGTCATGGGTTTGACTTCAATCAGGATAAGGGGATGGATCAGTTAAGAAGGTAGTAGGGTGTGATGTCATGGTATCTGGATGACATACACAGAATGGGAAGTAAAATTCCTATACTACGATCGGTTGTACTGTGGTCGTCACACAGTTGTTTCTCCAGACAGGACATGGATATAATATTAAACATTCTGGTTTCTGGATCTATGGTTTTAGATCTAGATTTGGGTGGTTTCCCAATGTGGATACTTTGACAGATATTCTAATGGTTTTTAGAATAGTTGACTCCTAGCATGGTAGTGTACCTGCAGGTGATGGAGTCACCCTCTCTAAAGGTGTCGTATAGACTAAAGGGGAGAGGGATGTGCATGATTGGCAGATCACTTGCTTAGGCAATTGAGTCAATCATGTGATGTCAAGTACCACACCAAATGTTGGTTTTGCACTAGATGCAATAAGTTTGTATTAATCCAATCCTGGAGAAACATAAGGAAGCAGTTTTAGAATATTGGTACATGTTCTACGGATTTGATAACGGCAGCCTCTTTCGGGAGACGGTTATCATTCCAGGCTTCAAAGGTGACATGGATGACAGAGTGATTGTCAGAGTTTTAGTTTTCCTTCTGACGAAGGACAGTATTATGGACAGGTGGTTCCAGAGGATACTGTGGGTGTCATGGTGCCGAATACTGATTAGGTTCAGTGATCCATACAGTCTAAGAAGTTTGGATATGGAGTTCATTTATGAACTAAGGTCCCATCAGATATCCAGACATATTCTAAGACAGGTACTACTCAATTCAGGAGATGGCTTTCTCCGCGAACTTGAGATTAAGAGAGATATAGAAAGAAACTTCTAGGCGGATCCACTCACCGAGGCTATTTCTCGAACACAATAGTTTTACAAACGGGCTTTTTGAAACTGATTAGTAGAGGAGTTGGATGTTCGGTTTCACACGGGCTGTGAGTAGTCGACATCGCAATATTAGCCTTGAGTGCAAGTGGGAGATTGTTGGAGATAGTGCCCTCATAGTCAATTATTGGATCGCAGGTACGTGATTGCAATGATTGCGGAGGACCTATCCCGGTAGCACAGTCTTACTCGAGATGATAGTATGCTATTTGGTTTGCCTTTATCAGTTGTGTACATGTTCAGGTGACTGATTGCATGTTACACTTTGATAGAGCCCTTAGGATCTTGCTTTACTACCAACAATATGATGGCGATCATATACGTGAGAGTTGGGTAGTTTATATGCATATCCTTAATTGTGGTCCCTAGTCGTGGGAGTTTCGAGACAGGGCATCGATACTCCGGAGTAGACTAGTGTGTACAGTCGAGACCCCGACGAGGGGCGGTGGCCGGTCTCACAAGCCGCTGGTGTCAGTTGGATCACCTAAGATGTATACAGGTGCTCATTGGGTTATGAGTACACCGGACAGGACTCGCCGGGAATCTGCTAGTTAGTACTATACCTATCGTCAGATAGCAGTTCCCTGGTGACATGTGTACAGGTTAGTTCATCGACCTGAGGTCGTCATTTGTCTCGTGTGAGTTCCCACTGTGCTTTGATTTCTACCCTACCACGGCTCAAAGGAGTCGTGCAAACAGGTAGTTTTTGGGTACAGTCCCGAGCCATATGGAGGCACGTGAGCGGATCGGCAGGGGATTCGTCTCTCCCGGTATTGGGGGCGAGGTCGTGCTGTGTCTAGGAGAGCCATTACACAAAGCCCACGGCCGTGGCAGGAGATTTACTGGTAGGTACTCCAGTAGTATCTCAGGGTGTTATTGGGCTTTACTCCGACACGACTTATACTGCTATTGGGGATCTGACGTTACTAGCCCCCTAGGTAGATATGCGATACTCTTTGACAAACGGACCGGACTGTATATACATTGTCACTGTTAGGCTCAGTAGGGTTTCTGGATGAGTTCGCTCATCGGCCTCCCTTGAGTGCACTCATCAGTCTCCCTTGAGGTCAGTCCGTGGGCAGCCGTTACGCATTGCTAGTGCCGCTGACGGTTTGTGGTTAAACCCACTGCCAGGGTACTGACGAGTCATTAGAGTCCCCCACAGACAGTTTCCCAAGTTCGGGCGAAACGTTGTAGAGGCCGTATGGTTTTATGGCATGGTTCGGAAAATGCACGTGCGTTTACGCACGTGTCAGTTTTCGGGCTGATAATACTGGTCGTCTTTGGTTTAAGCCGGATCCGAGTATTATATTGAGTAGGTATAATATCTTTGTCTCAGTTTCATTTGTATTCGGTCGTAATACAAATGCGGGTATATTTATACAGTTTCGGGGTTATCCTGAAAGTCGTTTCAGGATCACTTTTGGAAGTTGCCAGTTTCCAGTTTTCTATCAGCCGTCTTTTAACATTCTGTTAAAGACGGATTTATCTTTTCTTCAGTTGGGGTGAGTCATCATTCTAGAAGTTTCTAGAAGTGATGATGAGGCTTGGTGAGTCATTTGTGATAAGGTGACTAGGTTTATTCTAATTGGTTCCTTAATATGTGTCATCATGTTCATAATGCTATTTTGTTTTCCTTAGGATATTTCCATACGATATTTTGGGCTATGGTCACCTCCCTCCTCCTACGGTCACCTCCCTCCTTCAATATAATGGCCGGCCCTCTCTCTCCCCTCATATGCTTGCTTGATTAATTTTGTAGAAGAGATATGATAGTATTTGGGTGCATGGAAATTTCATTACCTCATTTTCATTCCATCACCCAATTCCCTCGGCAACTTCATTTACCGATCGTCCACGGACTTGGACGAAGTGAGACAAAGTCATCTACTCATTCTCTACATCATTCTTGGTCGTCTCTTTTAGCAAACTTGACGATCGAGTTACCTCGAGTCAGAGGCGGGAGCCCGTTTAAAGAACCGATCATGTGGTTCCACCTCGACGAGGAGATCGGAGATCGACGAGATCGGAGCAGCCGCAACGGAGCGTGGGATGATGGTTGAAGAATGAAGGACTCGGATCGTTCGGTACTATCTTTCTACACTCTTTACAGTTTGTTAGTTTAGCAATATTGGCAGATCCGGGTTAAAGTATACGATAGCGCCAAGTTAAAAAGTTTTATTCCGCATTTGGCGTCTGTAGACTGCCGGGGCGCTAACGTAGACTTACAAACTCATGTAGAGAGTTAACCATGGCTATGTGTCATGGTTGAGTTTAGAAATATCTTAAGCAAAACAAAATGAGAAGACTTTGTCAAAGTTTATCCACAAGCTTCATGAAGCTTCACCATGACTCATTTCCTCAATTTTGAATTGCTTAAGGATTTAAACACAAACATTACATGTAGCATGGTATAATTCTCATACAACCTAGTTGCATGTATAACTTAGCATGTCACAATAATATATATCACATATGTAATATTTAAGCAACAAAAGAAAACAATACAATAAACATATATCACATATATGTTAAATGTATTACAAGTGAGAATAATAAATACTTAAGTGAGTATATAATATATATAAATATATATAAATATATATATCATTTTATCGAATCAACACTTGATCCAATAACCCGGCTATAGCAAATATAACCGGCTGATATCATATATCGCGAGAATAGAATGCGGTATCACATATCATATTAATCTCGGTCCCTACACATATCACATATGTGCTCCTACTCCGTTTCGCCTGAGCCAGGAAACCTCTGTGTCGAACTCTAAAGACTCGTCAGTACACCGGCAGTAAGTGATGATCATATCAAACACCTACAAGCTGCAAGCGGTCAGCTAAACGTAACAGCCACCCGGGTATTAAGCGACTAGAAGATCAACAAGCAAGCCTGTGCATACTTCTGCGAATCCAATTAGTAACACTACGGTACAGTCCGATCTCTTCGTCTGATATGTCGCATATCTAGTCTAGGGGTGGTAAAACGTCAGACCCCAATAACCGATAAGTCATGTCGATGTTTTGCTCATAACGGGTCGAGAAACAACTGATAACTCTTTACCAGTAAATCTCCATATCAGCCCTGGCCAGGAACTTCCACTTATAGCCAATAGAACACAGCGCAACATCAACTCCCAATACCGGGAGAGAAGAAACCCCTTCTATCGCTCATTTCTTCCATGTGATTCAGGACTGTACCCAAAAGCCACCGTTTTGCACGTTCTCATGAATGTGTTAAGGTGGAAATCAAAGCACAGTGGGAATCACATGAGACTCTATGAAGATCTCGGTTCTACAGACTAACCTGTACCAGTGTCACCGGAGAACTGCTATCTGACGATAGATATAATACCATCTAGGCGTTCTCGATGAGTCTGTTCAGGGTACCCAGTCTCCACTGAGCACCCGTACACCATCTTTGATGTCCAACACCAATGGATATGGGATCATCCATCGCCCATCATATGGGTCTTGATGCGTATATGCTAGTCTACTCTGGAGTATCGATGACCTGTCCCGATACACCCTCGACGAGAAACAGTTATAGGATGTACTTGTGGACTACCTTGGCCCCACTAGTATGATCTGCATCATAGTCCTAGTAGTCAAGTATATATCCTAAGGGCTTTATCAACATGTGGGAGAAAGACAGTAACACAATATAAGTCAACATTTTAAGACAAAGTAAAACCAGATACCATACTATCATGTCGAGCAAGAAAGTCTTCTCTAAATATATCCAAGCATCCACTATAATATACATCATATGTACAACAATGGCCTCTAGGGCTTATACATAACTAACAATCTTCCACTTGCACTAAGGCCAGATGTTGTAGTATCTCATACCCAACATCCCAAAGAGCCTCTCAAATTGTATCTGGGGAATGGCATTTGTGAATGGATCCGCTGTGTTGTCCTTCGTATCTACTCTCCTGACCTCGATCTCCCGGCGATCAACTATCTCCCGGATCAGGTGATACCGCCTCAGAATATGCCTGGATCTCAGATGGGACCTGGGTTTCTTGGCCAAAGCCACAGCTCCATTGTTATCACAATACAGAGGTATTGGATGCTCAATGGATGGAACCACACCAAGTTCAGTGATGAACTTTTTCATCCAGACAGCCTCTTTGGCAGCATCGTTGGCAGCGATGTATTCAGCCTCCATCGTCGAGTCTGCCACGGTTTCTTGTTTGGAACTTTTCCAACAAACTTCCCCTCCATTTAGGGTAAAGACAAATCCCGTGTGCGACTTAGAGTCGTCCTTATCACTCTGGAAGCTCGAATCGGTAAAGGACCCCACCTGGAGTTCTCCATTACCATACACCAAAAACATCTCCTTAGTCCTTCTCAAGTACTTAAGAATGTTCTTCACAGCTGTCCAGTGATCCTCTCTTAGATCTGCTTGATACCTACTCACTACACTTAGTGAGTATGCTACATCGGGTCTGGTATATAGCATCGCGTACATGATAGAGCCTACTGCCGAAGCATAGGGTATCCCTTGCATGCGAGCTCTCTCCAAATCAGTCTTAGGAGACGTCTCTTTGGAGAGAGTGAGTCCAGAGATCGTGGGTAAATTCCCACACATGGATTCTCCCATACTAAACCTATTCAGTATGATGTCAATGTACCTTGATTGGGACAATCCTAGTATCCATTTAGATCTATCTCTATAGATCTTAATCCCCAAAATGCAGGAGGCATCACCTAGATCTTTCATTGAGAATCTATGTGATAAGAAGAGCTTGGCCCAGTGCAGCATAGGAACATCATTTCCTATCAAGAGTATGTCATCCACGTACAAAACGTGGAAGACAACCTTACTCTCTGCTACCTTCTTGTATATACAAGGTTCATCAATGTTTTTGATGAAGTCAAACTCTTTGACTACCACATCAAAACATATGTTCCAACTCTGCGATGCCTGTTTCAACCCATAGATGGATTTAAGAAGCTTACACACCTTTCCGCTGCTCCCACTGTCTACGAAGCCCTCTAGCTGAGTCATGTACACGCACTCCACTAAATCACCATTTAGAAAGGCGGTCTTAACATCCATTTGCCAGATTTCGTAGTCATGGAATGCAGAAATGGAAAGTAGGGTCCAGATGAACTTAAGCCTAGCCACTGGAGAAAAGGTTTCGTCAGAATCCACACCTGGTCATTGACGAAAACCCTTTGCAACAAGTCTAGCTTTGAAAGTCTTAAGTTTTCCATCCGCACCAAGTTTCTTCTTAAAGATCCATTTGCTCCCAATGGGTTTTACCCCTTCAGGAGCAACTTCCAAAGTTCATACTTTGTTGGTGTACATAGATTCCATCTCAGATCGCATTGCATCCAGCCATTTCACAGAGTTATCACTCGTGATGGCCTGCTCGAAACTAGTCGGGTCATCATCTTCCATGATGCAATCCTCAATCCCACCATCAATGAGAAAACCATAGTATCTCTCAGGTGGATGAGGAACCCTACTATATCGGCGGAGAGGCGGGGCTTCACCGGGACTACTGAATCATCTGGTTCCACCAACTCTTCTGTTATACTTTGTGTAGCTGGAACATCTTCCAGTTCTACCTCCATGCCACTAATTTCTTTTTCAAGAAATTCCTTTTCCAAAAAGGTGGCATGCTGAGAAACAAATACCTTTTGTTCCTCGGTGTGGTAGAAGATATACCCGCGCGAATATTTGGGATATCCAATAAACATACACAGAAAAGACCTTGCCCCGAGCTTGCCCGGATTCTGTGTTTTTATATATGCCGTACAACCCCATATCTTAACATAATTAAGATATGGTCTCTTTCCTTTCCATATCTCATATGGAGTAGTTGACACATATTTGGTAGGAACCATATTCAATAGGTCTGCAGCTGTTTCCAGTGCATATCCCTAAAAGAAAATAGGTAACTCAGCAGTGCTCATCACAGAGCACACCAAATCTAATAGATTGCGATTCCTCCATTCCGATACACCGTTGTGCTGTGGTATATACGGAGGAGTAAGCTGATAGGGAATCCCAGTCTCTTTTAGACAATCCAGGAACTCATTGCTCAAGTATTCTCTTCCTCGATCAGATCGAAGGATCTTAATACTTTTACCCGTTTGGTTCTCGACTTCGTTCTTATATTCTTTGAATTTCTCAAAAGCTTCAGACTTGAGTTTCATCAGGAATTCAAGTCCGTATCTTGAGAGATCGTCAGTGAATGTAATGAAGTACGAGAAACCATTCCTGGCATGTGTAGACATGGGACAACATACATCACTATGTATCAGCCCCAAGAGTTCCGTAACTATTTCTCCGTGTCCACTAAATGGAGTTTTGGTCATTTTTCCTTTGAGACGTGAATGGAAAGTTTCATAGAATGGAAAGTTTCATAAGATGAAAATTCAAATGGGTTCAAATATCCATCCTTATGAAACTTAGCAAGCCGTGTCGCATTGATATGACCTAGTCTATAATGCCACAAGAAGGATTCGTTTATTTCTGAACTCTTCCTCTTGTGAGTGTTTTGTACATTAAGAACCGTAGTTTGATTCAGAACGTATATGCCATTATTTAAGGAGCCTGATCCAATCAACTTTTGATTCAGAAATATGTTCATAACATTATCATGTACTACAAAATTATATCATTCTTTACTTAATAAAGAAACTGATATAATGCTGCGTATCATGCTCGGTATGTAATAGCATTCGTTCAGAATCAATGTATTACCACTTGGTAATACAAGATGATATTCGCCAACTGCTTTGGCTGCAACATTTGCACCATTCCCTACATTAACGGAATGATCACCCATTCCCAGTTCTCTACCTCTGTTTAGCCTATGCAACATATTATATATGTGGGACCCTGATTTGGTATGTAATACCCAGGACATAGAGTGAACTGAGAAAAAGTTCTCGATAACAAATACACTAGAAGTAGCTGCATTAACATGCTTGTTCTTCGTTTGGGCGGCGTGAGAATCCGGATATGCCACTATTGCCTGCACAATCTTATAACATTTATAAGAAAGAACGGGACCAACGTTCCTCTGCTCAGTATAACAAGCGGGTTCGGTCAATACATCCATATTATTATCTTGATTAAGTCCTGACATGGTCGCTACCTGGAGAGAGAGAGAGAGAGAGAGAAGAAGAAAACACTTTAGCGCGCACTCTTGCAAGATTGATTGGTTATTATCTTATCTAATTGGATGGCTCCCACTATTTTAATCAAATCTTCCTTCAAACCCTAAAATATAAGACTAGCCGGGATTAATTACACTTTATAAGCTGCCAATCTTTCAGTCAGGCCAGTGCCGGTACTTTGAGGGAGGTTCCCCATGCTTTCATACGGATATAATTAAAATAAATCTCGTTTTCCCAGAGGCATAGCCCCGTTGACACGTTTTTAGACACCTGCTTGATCGGCTAATTGTCCTGTGTAAAACTTTCCCAGGAGTAACTCTTACTCGCAGTGGGTATCGGGATCCAACTATCTCATAGCAGGTATGCAATCTCATTGTAAATTTCAACACTTGAAATTCCCGATAATGCTTTTGCCCTTAGCGTGCTATGACCTTGACGCAGGCCAACAAACCATAGTTCGCTAGCCAAGTTTAACCCGTCATTTCCTGGTTGAATTAAACCCACCCGCACGACCCTTGACGCAGGCCAATAAAGTCGTACGACTACCTTAATCCAATCACCTCTTTTGTTGCAGATAAGCACTAGTTAGCTACCGCATACTACGCCTTGACGCAGGCCAACAAACGCCACACGAATACTAAGTAGGACTTATCTGAAATGACGGAGGGCTATAACAGGTTTTTCTGAAAACCTTTTATCGTAACGAAATTGATATCGTTGTAGAAATAAGTGATTTTGAAAAAGGAGTATTTTTGAGGCTTTTACTAGCTCTGCTAAAGAAGTCACTCCCGGTGAAGGGATCTCGGCTTTTTCCTTATCGGATAAGGTGCTGGATATTCTACAAGGAATACCGCTATGCAAAGCAAGAACTATAGAAGCAGTCAAAAATAAAACCGAGTGAGTTATAGGATCTGCTAGTTTCGCTAAAGAGGTCACTCTCGGTGAAGGGATCTCGGCTCTATCCTTATCGAATAAGGTGTTGGATATTCTACAAGGAATATCGCTATGCAAAGCAAAATCTAGACCTACCATTTTTTTTATAAAATTTGATTCTACAACATCTTTTAGGTTTCTTTTCTTTCCATTAATCTCATTAATGAAATCCCACCATTTAAGCTTCCTAAGCATCACAGAATAAATGAAAGCAGTAATATTTATATATCATATATATAAAGTATAAGCATTCATCTCACGCAAATAAAATGATCACATCACAGTATATCAGCAGCAGAAGATAACATAAGAAATATTGGATATACTAGGAGGTCTGTGTTTTAGTTTGAGCCTGTATAAAACACAGATTCCACGGTCGCGATGAATAGCCAAACCCACATCCCTAGACCCCTACGAGAGCAGCAAGTAACCCTCCCAATTCTAGGGTTAGGAGACCCGGTCTCGACTCTTCGAGATGGCCTCCTACTGGACCCTAGAACCCGGTTACTTATGCCCTCCGTCTTGGGTCGATTCTAATACGGAAAAGTAAATAAAATACAATGGTGACATCATCCTCAATCCGGAAATGCCCCAATAAAAGAATATTACATACAAATGAATTTTACATGAATGAAAAAGAAAACTCTCATCTCATATAAAACCGCCGGCTATTCAATACACAACGATCAAATATAACACATCACAACAACACATAATCATCACAGATAATTAGGCGAAGTTAGATAATTCGATAGATACAACGAATTCCCAAAAATTCCCAGAGATCTCAACACTTGAGCACAGTTAAAATTAACCAGAGACATACCACAGCATCTACGGACCAACAGCTGAAGGGCCGACCCAAGCCTCTCAAGTGGCGCCGCGGAACCGCCGCCAAAACTAGGTTTTGGCCGCGGATCCGCGAACACTTAGATGACTTAGTGTTTCGTTCTTCAGGTGTGTCCATAGAATTCCCTTCATGATTTTTTGAATATTTTTAACATGGAAAAATCCAACTTTTTGAAAAATTTCCAGTGATGGGGTCCAAAATGGGTTTTCGGGGTTCGATCGGAGTTCTAACTTCGTCTAGACAATGCCTAATGCTCTAACTTGGTTCTGATACTACTGTAGGGTTGCGTAACACCACCACAAAGTTTAGAAAGGCATCACACATGCCATATTGAAAATTTTTGGGGTGCTATTAAAACCTAACCAAGATCTTAACTAGAGAATTAGGGTTAACTTTGCATGTAAAAAACTTTACATATAAGAGAGAAGGATTACAACCTTGGTAGTCCGTTCCTTCACTTCATAAGCTCCGAGTAGTAGTCCCTTCGCCGCGATCCATAAACTTCCGGACTCTAGAGATGCTCCACAAGTTGAATGATCCATGCTTTCTTGATGACTTCGAAATCCAAGATGATCTACTTCGAGGAAATACGAACTCAAGCTATGACTTCACTAATTATGAATTAGTGAAGATAACACACTAATCTATATGGCTGGTATAGAAGAGGATGATGAAGTAAAAATTTTGCTCACTTTATTATTTAATTTCTCACTATTTTCTTCTTGATCTCAAAAGATAGAAAGCAAAATGAGAATGAGGAAGAAGATGAATAATGAAAGAGATGAGGTTAGAAATGCAACCCTAGGTTAGTGTATGCTAACCACTAACTCATGTAGAGAGTTAACCATGGCTATGTGTCATGGTTGAGTTTAGAAATATCTTAGGCAAAACAAAAAGAGAAGACTTTGTCAAAGTTTATTCACAAGCTTCATGAAGCTTCACCATGACTCATTTCCACAATTTTGAATTACTTAAGAATTTAAACCCAAACATTACATGTAGCAAGGTATAATTCTCATACATCCCAGTTGCATGTATAACCTAGCATGTCACAATATTATATATCACATATATATTATTTATGCAACAAAAGAAATCAATACAATAAACATATATCACATATATGTCAAATGTATTACAATTGAGAATAATAAAAACTTAAGTGAGTATATAATATATATAAATATATAAAAATAAATATATATGTATGTATATATATATATATCATTTTATCGAATCAACACTTGATTCAATAACCGACTATATCACATATAACCGGCTGGTATCATATATCGCGAGAATAGAATACAGTATCACATATCGTATTAATCTCGGTCCCCGCACATATCGCATATGTCCTCCTACTCCGTTTCTCCTAAGCCAGGAAACCTCTATGTAAGACTCTAAAGGCTCGTCAATACGCCGGCAGTAGGTGATGATCATATGAAACACCTACAAGCTGCAAGTGGTCAGCTAAACGTAACAGCCACCCGGGTATTGAGCGACCAGAAGATCAACAAGCAAGCCTGTGCATAATTCTGCGAATCCAATTAGTAACACTACGGTACAGTCCGGTCTCTTCGTATGATATGTCGTATATCCATTCTAGGGGTGGTAAAATGTCAGACCCCAATAACTGATAGGTCGTGTCTATGTAAGGATTATAACGGGTTGAGAAACAACTGATAACTCTTTACCAGTAAATCTCCATATCAGCCCTGGCAAGGGACTTCCAGTTATAGCAAATCGAACAAAGCGCAACATCAACTCCCAATACCGGGAGAGACGAAACCCTTCCTACCGCTCATTGCCTCCATGTAATTCGAGACTGTACCCAAAATCCACCGTTTTGCACATTCTCCTGAACGTGGTAAGGTGGAAATCAAAGCACAGTGAGAATCACATAAGACTCTATGAAGATCTCGGGTCTACAGACTAACCTGTACCAGTGTCACCGGAGAACTGCTATCTGACAATAGGTATAATATGTAGGGTTCCTAGGCACTCTTGTGAAGGTTCATAAGGCATAAAACATGCCCGGATAAAAATTTAGACGTGCCGAACAACCCAAAGCCGGGATCTTTGCTAGATTATTAGGGTTTAACATGCAAGATGATAACTTTTATATAAGTGTGAGGAATTACAACCTTTGTAGTCCGCTCCTTCACTTCACAAGCTCCGAGTAGAAGTCACTTTGCCGCGATCCACGATCTCCCGGACTAATGAGAGGCTCCACGACTCGAACGATCCATGCTAGCTTGAAGTATTCCAAATCTCCGATGATCTACCTCGAAGTTGCAAAGACTCAAGCTTTCTCACTCTAAAGAGATGAACACACTAATCTCATGGGCTAGATGAGATGAGGATGAGAGAGTAGTATTTTTGCTTTCTTTTTAAATCATTTTCTCATATTTTTTCATCACATAAAGAAAATCTAGTAAGCTTTTTTCAAGAGAGAAGAAGATGATAATGGAAATGATAAAAAGATTAATCCTTTTGCGATGAATAGAAAGACATGAATATGATTGATATATAAACCATGGTCAAGGATGAGTGGCTAAGATTGTGTAGAGAATAAACTAGAGTTAGGGTTTGGTTAGGTTTAGAAATGTGTCATCCAAAAATATCTTAACAATGATAAAAGAAAATGCTTCTAGAAGGTGCATGAAGAATCTAACCCTAATCAAACCCTAACCTCAATTAATCATCCTTAAACATGTTTAACAATTAATCATATCATGTCACAATAATATATATCAGATATATATTATATATTTGCAACAAAAGAAAATAATACAATTAACATATATCGCATATATATCAATGTATCATCCAATGAGAAAATGAAATAATAAAGCGAGACAATATTAGATAATGTAATACAATATATCATATATATTATTATACATTAAATTATCGAATCAACACTTGATTCGATGATCCGGCTATATCGAATATTACCGACTAATATATCATGTACCGATTTATCGAATCAACAATTGATCCGATGACCCGGTTCATATCTAAATATCGCGAGAATATAATACGGTATCTCATATCGCATTATTCTCGGTCCTACACATATCACATATGCGCCTCTACTCCGTTTCGCCTGAGCCAAGAAACCTCTGTGTAGGACACTAAAGAATCGTCAATACGCCGGTAGTAGGTGATGATCATATCAAACACCCACAAGCTGGAAGCGTGATAACGTGATGGAATGCATCCACGCTACTCATACTCCAGAAGGTATGCGGCAAGTTTCAGTTTCTTTAGAAACTCCCGATATAGTTTTTGCCCCATGCTCTTATAACCTTGGCGTTAGGTCAAAATGTCATAAGTCACATGCCTAGTTCTACCCATCACTATCTTGTTAATTTGAACCAACCCGCACATGCCCTTGGCGTTAGGTCAAAATGGCAGAACGGCTGTCCCAAACCAACTCATCTATCTATGCAACAATTGAATACCCAGCAGCTACCAAACACTATGCCTTGGCGTTAGGTCAAAATACATAGCTTGAATACTACTGAATACCCAAAAGAAGTGACGGAGGGCTACGGCTGGTTTTTGGCGAAAAACCTTTAACGTAGTGAACTTGATATCGCTGAAGGAACCTGATAGCTTTTTTTTAAAATATAGTAGCGAAAACCTTTTGCCAAAGAGGTCACTCCCGGTAAAGGGATCTCGGCTCTTTCCTCGTGGAATGAGGTGCAGGATATTCCACTGAATACCGCTATGCAAAGCAACTTGTAATCGACTATAGTGAAGTTATTACCCTGACGCAAACTTCTGTCCAAGGGGTCGGTCCCGGTGAAGGGATATCGGCCCTTGCCCCGTCGAATGAGGTGCAGGATATTCCACTGAATACCGCTATGCATAACAAAAGAAAACGTCTTTGCAATAACACCTTTTAAATTTGTTCCAACAACTGTAAACAGGTTTGTTTTACTTTGCATTGATTAGAATCAACGCAGTCCCATCATTTAATCACAACAGAAAAGAACGAAAATAAAATGTACGTATATGCCATCCGCATTCGTCACTGGGTCCCGTCATCACCCGTTAGGTTACTTAACTAACGACAGAGCGGGGACTGGACTAGCGCGGGTGTAAAACATATACAACATCTAATAGTATATAAACCAATATACAATAATCGCTCCAGGCGTGATAGTATGCAATATTACAGAAAAGTAATAAGCATCACAGAACAATACAGATAATCTGGGATCCCCAGGTTTCACAGAGCCGCTGCTGAAACCCGACGTTCCCCTGTCGTATGGATAGCCTGTGCATTGAAACCTAGACCCTACGGGTGCGGCAAGTTACCCGCCAAAACCTGAAGCAAGGCAGCCCCTTACAGCATAGTGAATGGACCACCCAGCACTTCACGGAATCCGGTAATCTTGGGCACCCCTCCTTGGGTCAACCTGTACCCCCTACGAGTGTGGCGAATAGTCTGCCAATTCTAGAGTGGGGCCCCTCTGCCTCTCAAAGCCATGAGATGCGGACCCGTTGCTTCTCAGAACCCGGCTATCCGTGCACTCCGTCTCGGGGCAAAACCTAGAACAGTATTGAAAAATAGTACAATAGGTACATCGACTGCAACCTGGTCGTGCCCCAAAAGAGTATTATACAACAGGCAGTGACGGCAGTCCACAAGTTAGACGCTCGCCCCGCAATATCAAATGTACAAATAAACACAAACTGTACTGCCATTGCACACTGCTATCCACCACGACAAATCCGCAACATCACAGCACAACACAGAACATCAACGCGAATGTCACGTTCGCAAACCTGTCTAAAAGAACTATAGCAATCAGACGCGGTTTACCGATCAAATGACATTCCCGGTCGGAGATATAATGTAAGCACTGTAAACTAACATGTTTAAATTTCGATCGACCAAATATCAAGAAGTGGGCCCCACGACTTACTGCTGAACAGTAACAAAACCTGGGCCCAAAAGATATATACCAAAAACCCCAAAATCCAATAGAGAATCCACTGTACAAATTTGGGAGCATGAGCTCACCAAGTGGCCGCGGATGCGCGGCCAAACCATGGGTTTGGCCGCGTTTCCGCGGCAGTTTGGTGGAGTCACGTGCCCAAATTTGGTCGTGGTTCTTAGAAAAGCCTGCACAGATTTTTAAGACATGTAGAAAAATTTTAGGAGACCATTTAAAATCGACAGAAACTGTCAAGCTTGGATTTTGCAATTTTCGATTTCCGGTTCGATCGATGTTTTAAACGTGTTAGCACAAGTTAGCATAGCAAAATGGTGAGGCTCTGATACCACTGTAAGTCTACGCTAGCGCCCCGGCCGTCTACAGACGCCAATTGCGGAACGAAAACTTTTTAACTGGCGTTATCGTATACTTTAACCCGGATCTGCCATTATTGCTAAACTAACAAACTGTAAAGAGTGTAGAAAGGTTATACCGAACGATCCGAGTCCTTCGTTCTTCAACCATCATCACACGCTCCGTTGCGGCTGCTCCGATCTCGTCGATCTCCGATATCCTCGTCGAGGTGGCACCACGTCGACGATTCTTTAAATGGGCTCCCGCCTCTGACTTGAGGCAACTCGGTCATCAAGTTTGCTAAAAGAGACGACCAAGAATGATGTAGAGAATGAGTAGATGACTTTTTCTCACTTCGTCCAAGTCCGTGGACGATCGGTTAATGAAGTTGCCGAGGGAATCGGGTGATGGAATGAAATGAGCTGTGAATTCCATACACCCCAAAAATCTATCATATCTTTTTTTCCAAATGAAATCCACAAGTAAGAGAGAGTGAGGAGGGGGCCGGCCACTTATAGCAAGAGGGGGGTGAGTGTAGGAGGGAAGTGGTGACCATAAGAGAATGAAGTTTATCTTGATCATTAAAGAAAACAATGAGTCACTAAGAAACATTGAATCTAAACCCTTAGTCACCATTGCATTAATGACACCATTAATGCACTAATGACTCACCATGTCAAGTCACTCTCTCTAGAATCTTCTAGAAGAATCCACACTCATCTCAAGAAAAGAAAAACCCGTCTTTAACCAAATGTTAAAAGACGGCTGATAGAAAACTGGAAACTGGCAACTTCCAAAAGTGATCCTGAAACAACTTTCAGGATAACCCTGAAACTGTATAAATATACCCGCATTTGTATTACGACCGAATACAAATGCAACTGAGACAAAGATATTATACCTACTCAATATAATACTCGGATCCGGCTTAAACCAAAGCCGACCAGTATCATCTGCCCGAAAAATAACACGTGCGTAAACGCACGTGCATTTTCCGAACCCTGCCATAAAACCATACGGCCTCTACAACGTTTCGCCCGAACTTGGGAAACTGTCTGTGGGGGACTCTAATGACTCGTCAGTACCCTGGCAGTGGGTTTAACCACAAATCGTCAGCGGCACCAGCAATGCGTAACGGCTGCCCATGGACTGACCTCAAGGGATGCCGATGAGCGAACTCATCCGGAAAACCCTACTGAGCCTAACAGTGACAATGTATATACAGTCCGGTCCGTTCGTCTATGAGTATCGCATATCTGCCTAGGGGGCTAGCAACGTCAGACCCCCAATAGCAGTATAAGTCGTGTCGGAGTGAAGCCCAATAACACCCTGAGATACTACTGGAGTACCTACCAGTAAATCTCCTGCCATGGCCATGGACTTTGTGTAATGGCTCTCCTAGACACAGCACGATCTCGCCCCCAATACCGGGAGAGACGAATCCCCTGCCAATCCGCTCACGTGCCTCCATATGGCTCGGGACTGTACCCAAAAGCTGCCTGTTTGCACGACACCTTTGAGCCGTGGTAGGGTAGAAATCAAAGCACAATGGGAACTCACACGAGACAAATGACGACCTCAGGTCGATGAACTAACCTGTACACATGTCACCAGGGAACTGCTATCTGACGGTAGATATAATACTAACTAGCAGATTCCCGGCGAGTCCTGTCCGGTGTACTCATAACCCAATGAGCACCTGTATACATCTTAGGTGATCCAACTGACACCAGTGGCTTGTGAGACCGGCCACCGCCCCTCGTCGGGGTCTCGACTGTACATACTAGTCTACTCCGGAGTATCGATGCCCTGTCTCGAAACTCCCACGACTAGGGACCACAATTAAGGATATGCGTATAAACCACCCAACTCTCACGTATATGATCGCCATCATACTGTTGGTGGTAAAGCAAGATCCTAAGGGCTCTATCAAAGTGTAACATGTAATCAGTCACCTGAACATGTACACGACTGATAAAGGCAAACCAGATAGCATACTATCATCTCGAGTAAGATTGTCCTACCGGTATAGGTCCTCCGCAATCATTGCAATCACGTACCTGCGATCCAATAATTGACTATGAGGGCACTATCTCCAACAATAACGGGTCGAGAAACTACTAGTAACACTTACCAGTAAATCTCTATATCATCCCTGGCCAGGGACTTCCAATTATAGCCAATCGAACACAGCACAGCATCAACTCCCTATACCGGGAGAGACGAATCCCCTCCTATCGCTCATTGCCTCCATGTGATTCGGGACTGTACCCAAAAGCCACCATTTTGCACGCCCTCTTGGACGTGGTAAGGTGGAAATCAAAGCACAGTGGGAATCACACAAGACTCTATGACGATCTCGGGTCTACAGACTACCCTGTACCAGTTTCACCGGAGAACTGCCATCTGACGTGTGGTATATCAGCATCTGGGAGTTCTCGGCGAGTCCGTCCAGTGTACCCAGTCTCCACTGAGCACCCGTACACCATCTCTGATGTCAAACACCGATGGATATGGGATCATCCATCGCCCATCATATGGGTCAAGATGCGTATACGCTAGTCTACTCTTGTGTATCGATGCCCTGTCTCAATATACCCTCGACTAGGAATAGTTATAGGATGTACTCATCGACTACCTAGGCCCCACTAGTATGATCTCATCATAGTCCCAGTAGTCGAGTACAGATCCTAAGGGCTTTATCAACATGTGAGAGTAGAACAGTAAACCAATAAAAGTCAACATGTTAAGATAAAGTGAAACCAAGTAGCATACTATCATGACGAGCAAGAAAGTCATCTCTATATATATCCAAGCATCCATTATAATATACATCATATGTACAACAATGGCCTCTAGGGTATATACAAAACTAACAATCTCCCACTTGCACTAAGGCCAGCTGCTGTAGTATCTCAGACCTAGCATCCCGAATAATCTCTCAAACTGTATCTGGGGAATAGCCTTCGTGAATGGATCCGCAGTGTTGCCCTTCGTATCTACTCTCCTGACCTCGATCTCCCGGCGATCAACTATCTCCCTGATCAGGTGATACCGCCTCAGAATATGTCTGGACTTCTGATAGGACCTGGGTTCCTTGGCTAACGCCACAGCTCCATTGTTATCGCAATACAGAAGTATTGGATGCTCAATGGATGGAACCACACCAAGTTCACTAATGAACTTCTTGATCCAGACAGCCTCTTTGGCAGCATCGTTGGCAGCGATATATTCAGCCTCCATCGTCGAGTTTGCAACGGTATCCTGTTTGGAACTCTTCCAACATACCGCCCCTCATTGAGGGTAAAGACAAATCCCGAGTGCGACTTAGAGTCGTCCTTATCACTTTGGAAGCTGGAATCGGTAAAGGACTCTACCTGGAGTTCTCCGTTACCATACACCAAGAACATCTCCTTAGTCCTTCGTAAGTACTTGAGAATGTTCTTCACAGCTGTCCAGTGACTCTCACCAGGATCTGCTTGATACCGACTCACTACACTTAGTGAGTATGCTACATCGGGTCTGGTACATAGCATCGCAAACATGATAGAGCCTACTGTTGAAGCATAGGGTATCCCTTGCATGCGAGCTCTCTTCAAATCAGCCTTGGGAGACATCTCTTTGTAGAGAGTGAGTCCAGAGATCGTGGGTTGGTTCCCACGCTTGGATTCTTCCATACTAAACCTTTTTAGTATGGTGTCAATGTACCTGGATTGGGACAATCCCAGTATCCATTTAGATCTATCTCTATAGATCATAATTCCCAATACGCAGGAGGCATTGTAAGTCGATGTAGAACACCCCACAACTTGCGGGGAGGCGGAAATTTAAAAAACGATCTTGTTCTTTTCTTAAACATCGACTAACCGCATGAATCGAAGCTAAACGATAACTAACATGAAGCATAGAAGTTCTATACTACTATGTTTAGGGATTATACCTAACGAATCGTGTCCTTCGTCTTTGTGAACTCCTCCCCTCCTCGGCCTTCTCGAAGTAGTAGACGATCCACCCGAGAGCTTTACTCCAAGCTTAGCCTCTAAACTTGAGGCAACTAACCTTCTTGAAGTGCTAATCAAAGAAGCTAGGTGATATAGAGTGAGGGTTATGATTTAGTTAGTCTAACTATCCTTGTACTCAACTCATGAGAGGGGTGGATTAGTGTTTGAAGAGGGAGAGCTTGAGGAGAGAGAAGATGATAAAGATAATGATATGAGAATAGTGAGATAACATGATATATATCAAGTATTTCTTTTTATCAAGAAAAGAATAAATAACAATTTAACAACCATGCTTGATAATATCTAGTGATGATTCATTACATGGACAAAAGACATGTATGAATCATCTAGGTGACTCACTAATCACAATCATTGTATATGCCACCTTAACCTCCTTAGTCACCACCTTCTAGAAGCTTCTCGCACAATTACGAGAACGCCCCTCCTTTCCACAAAAAAGCGGAAAAACTTTAGACTGTATAAATCCAATAACCGGATACCAGTAACTGGCTTAAACCAAAGCCGACTGGTAAAAACTGTCCGAAAGTCGTACGTGCGTAAACACACGCATGCGTCCGAACCCATGTCGTAAAACCATACGACTTCTATATCGTTTCTCCTGGAGTAGGGAAACTCTCTGTGTGGGACTCTAGAGACTCAACTACTACGCTGGCAGTGGGTTTAGCAACAGACCGCAAGCGGCACTAGCGGTACGTAACGGTCCCCAGGTAGATGTCGATAAGAAGGTCGCTGAGGAAACCCATCCGAACTCCTTCCGAGTCTGATGTGACAATCTCCATACAGTCCGGTCCGTTCGTCTATGACTATCGCATATCGGGCCTAAGGGGCGGCAAGCGTCAGTCCCCTAATAGCGGTATAAGTCGTGTCGGAGGGAAGCCCATTACACCCTGAGAAACTACTGGAACCTACCAGCAAATCTCGCTTTCCCTGGCCAGGGACTTTGCGTAATGGCTCTCTGACACAGCGCGATATCAACCCCCAATACCGGGAGAGACGAATCCTGTCTAACCGCCACTGCCTCCAAGTGCTCGGGACTGCACCCAACTGCTACCTGTTTGCACGACTCCTTTGAGTCGTGGTAGGGTAGCAATCTAAGAACAGTGGGACACACTCGAGGCGAAGTAGCAGTGTCAAGTCTTCGGACTATGCTGTACTCATGTCACCTGGGAACTGTTCACTGACGACTGGTATAAAACCAACCAACAGTTCCCTGTGAGTCCTGTCCGGTGTACCCGTAACTTAACGAGCACCTGCATACTATCTCCAGTACGACGTACTGACGGCTGTAGGACAGACTATCTCCCCAACTGGGATGAGAAGCGTACACACTAGTCTACTCCGGAGTATCGATGCTCTGTCTCGATAATCCAACGACTAGGGACCTGAATAAGGATGTGCTTGTAGACTACCCAGCCCCCACTAGTGTGACTGCCATCACAACGCTGGTAGTCAAGCAAGATCCTAAGAGCTCTATCAATACGTATACTCACATATTAAGATAGAAAAACCAAGAAGCATACTACCATATTTAGCAAGACTGTTATATACATGTGAATATCGCAAGCTTCCATTAAGTAATATACAAACTAGTATGATACAATAATGGCCCCTAGGGCATATACACTAACAATCTCCCACTTGCACTAGGGCCAAGTACCGGCATATCGAAGACCGATGATCTCGAGTAGCCTCTCGAACTGAATATGAGGTAGGGCCTTTGTGAATGGATCAGCAATGTTCTCTTCAGACGCAACTCTCCGAACCTCGATCTCCTGACGATCAATGATCTCCCTGATCAGGTGATACCGCCTTAAGATGTGTTTGGACTTCTGATGGGACCTTGGTTCCTTCGCTAAAGCTATAGCTCCGTTGTTGTCGCAATACAGAGGTATGGGATCAACTATGGTAGGAACCACCTGAAGTTCTGTTAAGAACTTCTTCATCCAGACTGCTTCTTTTGCGGCATCGCAAGCAGCTATATACTCCGCTTCCATCGTCGAGTCAGCAACGGTGTCCTGCTTGGAGCTCTTCCAGCACACCGCCTCTCCATTGAGGGTAAAGACATAACCCGACATGGACTTGGAATCGTTCTTATCACTCTGGAAGCCGGAATCAGCAAAGTCCTCCAACCTGAGGTCTTTTCCACCGTAAACCAAGAACATCTCCTTAGTCCATCTCAGGTACTTGAGAATGTTCTTTACTGCTATCCAGTGCTTCTTCCCTGGGTCTGACTGATACCGGCTTACCACGCTCAGTGCGTATGCTACATCTGGTCTGGTACACAACATCGCATACATTATAGAGCCTACCGCAGAAGCGTAGGGTATAATAGACATGCGTTCCCTTTCCAAAACAGTCTTGGGAGACATCTCTTTGGAGAGGGTGATTCCGTGACAAGCCGGTAGATTACCGCGCTTAGAATCTTCCATACTGAATCTTTTTAGTACAGTGTCGATATACGTGGACTGCGAAAGTCCCAACATCCTCTTGGATCTATCACGATAGATCCGGATCCCCAGAATGTAAGAGGCATCTCCCAGGTCTTTCATGGAGAACCTTTGTGACAAGAATCCTTTGACAGATTGTAGCATAGGAATGTCATTTCCTATCAATAGAATGTCATCCACGTACAAGACGAGGAATACGACACTTCTGTCTACAACTTTACTATATATGCACGGTTCATCTGGATTTTTGATAAAGTCATATTCTTTGACTGTCTCATCAAAACAGATGTTCCAACTCCGCGATGCCTGCTTTAGTCCATAAATGGACTTAAGCGGCTTGCATACTTTCCCCCTGCTCCCACTCTGATTGAAACCCTCTGGCTGTTCCATATAGACGCACTCTTCTAAATTTCCATTCAGAAAAGCCGTCTTTACGTCCATCTGCCAGATTTCATAATCATGGAAGGCAGCAATAGCAAGAAGAACACGAATGGATTTGAGCATAGCCACTGGAGAAAAAGTTTCGTCATAGTCCAAACCAGGTCTTTGACGAAAACCCTTTGCAACAAGTCTAGCCTTATAGGTTTCCACCTGTCCATCTACACCAATCTTTTTCTTGAAGATCCATTTGCATCCTATGAGTTTTACCCCATCTGGAGCAAAGTCCAAAGTCCATACTTTGTTGGTGTACATGTGTAACATTTCAAAAAGATAAAATATTAATTTTGGGAATTTTTATAATTTAATATTATTTTATTGAATATTTTAATATTTTGGAATTATTAAATACAAATAAATGGGGAAAATTTTGGAAAATTATGGAAAATTCTAAAATAGGGTAAATTAGAGAATTATGACATTTTAAAGTTTTTGTGATTAATTTGACACTAATTTAGTGCTAATCGCGATTAAAAATCGCTAATCGGTTTTTAGCATTTTTGTGCAAAACATGCACATATCACTTTTTCCTACTTGTAATACATTTTTATTTGTCATGGTTGTTTTGGGTTATTATTTGAGTGAGAAGAGTTTTAAAAGGAATGAAAATAAGGAAAAGAAAAGAGAAAAGAATAAAGAATTGGAGGGTTGGTGAGAGAGAGAGGTATGGGCATCATTGACTAAAGACTTAGTCATTTTCTTCCCCTCATTTCCCTCCCTCTTCTCCCTTCTCCTGCTGCTGCTCCTGCACCTCCTTTCCCTCCCTCTTCAATGCCTCAAATCACCATTAAAACAAACTCAAAACCCTACCCCCATTTCACTAAAAAGATGCACAAGCTCAAGACCTTCATGATGGACTAAGAAAGCTTTGATTTTGGCCACTATGGGCAACTCAAGAATTTTCTTGAGTTGCCAATTCAGGTAATTACTGAACAATTAGCTTAGTTTTAGTATTACTTATACCCCATGTTTAGTTTTTAACCGATATTGTGTGAATTAGTGACTTGAGGTAAAACCTAGTTAGGGTTGAGGGAAACTTGTGTTGTATGTGAAATTGAGTTCAATTGAGATTATATAAACACCCTAGTGTATGAATTGAGACCCTAACCTGAAGCTTAAACCAGAATACGGATTTTAGAAACCGATATCGGGGAAATTACGAAATCTGTGTAGTGTTTATGGAATCTGCTATCATACGAGGTATCCTAAAATAAATTTGAGTGGACAGTGACATGTGCAGGTACCCAGGAAGCTAACCCCAAGACCCCAGCCCCTACTTCCCTTTCCAGGCCGCAAATTCCTCCATTCTGGCCGCAAATTGCGGCCAGACCATGATGGAATTGGCTCGTTTTGGTTTTAGTGTTCCCTTATCTGTAGTTTAGGCCCCTGGTATGCATAGAATTGTCTAATTGGACCTAGGGTGAAATCTGGGACATATTTCCTAAGTTGTTGTTTTGGATTCGTGTTTCCGTATTCCGTATTTTTAAGTCTGAATTTGTGTCTTGTGTTTTACCTCGACTATTTGGTGTTTATACGACGATATAGAGGATTTATTGATGGTTTTGAAGGCGTGCCATAGGTTCTAACCTATAGGCCTCTTATCGTATCGTTTTGGGTTTCGTGTGCCGTTTTAGCTTTGATTTGGTTTTAATGCGCATATACGATATTTTGATGTGTAGGTACCCTATGAAGACTACGGGACGACAAGCAAACGCGAGGTGACATCGAAAGATGGAGACGCAAGGTTAGTAGATTATATCTACTGGGGGAAGTCGGGTGGATGGCGTATAGCACCCCCGCATTCTGTAGTTGTTATTTTATATGTTAGTTAGGTGTATTATGGATAGTGTAGGGTTAGAAGTGACTAGTGTAGTTCATAGTCGCGAACCCTAGAATAGAATTACACCTACAAGCACACCCTTGCATATTACCTACACTTACACGGTGTTAATGATGATATTGGATGACTTTGGAGATGAGTCGATGATATTGGGCTTTGTGCCGCGAGATTGGTGATGTGATATGATTCGTATTTGGGATACGAAATGTGTTTCTTGCGGGCTTGGGATGTGTGTTTACCCCCGCATTCATACCTTGTAGATGGCATCAGTAGTACTAGACTTAGATCTGTACCCCAGCTTATGTGATATGCTGATAGTGATACCTGAGACGTGATGAGATAGTGTGATATTGATCGTACCCAGCTATTGGGATGCCGTACGACGATTTACCGTACGAGCCTATATTGATGATAGATCCGCGCTCATGACTTGAGGATGTCATATGATATACCGTATCGTACACGATATTATTGAGGCGGGATCACCGACTAGTATATCTATATATCGACTCAGATTTAGGTGGTTTCCATACACCTCCTGATTGACCTGATACTTAGATCTGTAGTTTGCATAGTAGATTCTTCACTGTGGTGTTGACTATTTGATTTCCGCATATTCATGCTATTCGCATTGCTTGCATATGTTTATTGCTATATTATTATCATGCTGTTAGGACACCAGCACCATTATCGATGATGCGTATGTTCCACGTACACTATTTGCCGGCTCACACACTTCATCATCGATAATTGCCATGTCACTACACTGTAGTACTGTTGCATTCAGAATTTGACCCTAGTATGTCATATTGATATTCTTACCTTTTTGCTATAAGTCGCATACATGTTGCTTTCTGATTATACGCATTGAGATATGTTGTTTCCATGATATTTCTGGTTTTTGGGAACCGTGGGTGTTTTCAAAGAGGATATGTATTTGTTTTGAAAACCCGGTTACCCTTGATATGATATTTCAGTGTGTCCACCATGTGTTTTCTCGGTGCTGAGAGCGACATGTGTAACCCGAATCGAGGAGTGGACGAGCCGATTGCGGGTATATGGTGGACCCGGTATGGTTCCCCTCGGCAAGATGATCGATGAGCTTTGCCGATTGAGTCTGGAGGCGGGAGAGAACCTACCGGTGATTGGTTGGACCTGGCGGTTATCCGGAGGATACTGATCAGAGTCGATAGATGGATGTGGGTGTACTGCCGGGGCCGAGGGTCGATACCGCAGATAGAGCCCGTGGGCCGATCCGGACTGACGGAGCCCGATATATGAGGATTTACGTGCCGATGCTGGGCACAGTTTTCATGATGTTTTCCATGATTTTGTTTATATCCTTATTATTGCATACATGATGCTTTTTTTCATTGGGTGACGGGTGGACGAGTTCCACATATATATACAGATATGGATCATATACAGACTGGATTTACACTGATCATACTTCATTTGTATATATAACAGGGTACGAGGGCGCTGTTATATATACCCTTACACTAATATTAGTGGTATGGGACACTAATATATGTGTATTGATACTTCATCATATTTACTTCATGCAGACATACCCTATACTGATGACATGTTATTACCTGAGTACTTGGCACTACATACCTGTTTAGATGTTGCTTGCCACCTTATCATGTATCAGGCTTATTCCTTGAGGTTTATTACTGATTGTTGACCTAGGATTATGTCTTGCATTCAGTTTATGCTTGTAGATATTTTTCTATTCATGAGTTGGCAACTCACCCCCGTTGTGCCACAGTTCTTACTGGTTTTGCCGTACAGGTTCCTTTGCGGCATTTCTGGCACATTGCTTCCTTGAGGGTGAATTGCATTTGGTAGATGGTTTCTTTTGCATCTAGAACCACCATTGTACTTATATTATTCATTGTATCTAGAATTTCCATCAACCAAATTTGTATATTGTTTCAGACTCAGACTTTAGTGATGTATTATTTGACCTTAGAGTCGCGCTTAGTAGTATTGCGGTTTTCATGCTTACTGTTTTTCTTTTGGATTTGATCCTCGCCTTTCGGCGTTGTATATTCTATTGCTTGTGTGATTGTGACCGTCAATTGACGAAGAGCTAGATCCCGCTTGGGGATGCCTTTTATCATTGTATATGTGATGTGCTTGTTGTACCCCGTTCGGGGCTAGTATTTACAAAAGAAACTCTGCCGAAATTTTTAGAAAAGACTTTACCTTTTAAAAATGCACATTCGGCTTATTTATTTAAAAACCTTGACTTCAAACATGTTTTCCTTCACTTCTTTAAAAACCAGTTTTCTTTACTTACTCTTAAAATGGTTTTAGATTTCTGGGCTTTTGGCTTACTTGGATCAGATGGGGTCCTATAGACTTCATATGGTTCAAGGGCCAGTCACGTGTTCTTTCGGGTCGTGAAAAAGTTGGTATCAGAGCGCTAGGTTGACCTTGGTTCGAGTCTAAGTTTGACTATGTGGAGCATAGGGCGTTTATATATATCCGGAACTTAGGCTTGACCTTACGGAACTTAGACTTGGTCGAGGGGGTATTAGACCCGAACTTTCTTTGCATAGGATGACCCTTGGTTGATGGAATAGGTGACTAAAGTAGAGTGACGTGCCGTTGGTATTTTCCGCGGCATAGTTACGACACGCCACTCCGCTTAAGGAACCTTAGGATGTACATATTTTCGAGATCAGTGATTCTCTTCATATCCATGATTATACATCCATTTGAGATCCCCGATTCTATTAGTTTCATGATCATACCTTTATTGATGTTGTTCCTTCTTATGATCATGTACCCACTCTGGATCTGTTGTTCTCTTTCTTGCCATTGATCTGCTCTCTTCGATACTCGATTGAGGTTCCTGTCGCCATGTTGAACGCAGTTGGGCTGCTGCTAGGGTTACGGTCAGTGCGAGCTCGTCTGGTACGAGGGCTGACCATTGTGTTTTCTGGTGACATGGGAACGTCTCGAGTTGGTATTGTTGATTGTGACCTCTAGTGGAGGCGAGTGCTTGGTCTTGCACCGGATGATCGGGTCATTGTTAGAGCTGCCAGTTGAGAGAGGACTGTTGATGTACAGCATACCTCAGAGATTATGATGTCGCCTACCGTGCAGACAGATGGACCAGCTGTTGCTGAGATTGACAGGATGTCGCTTTCGGAGCTTACGAGCTGAGATTGTCGGAGCTTCCAGGCAGGTATGAGACAGATGATAGCTAGTCTACCCGATTTGAGAGACGAAGGTGATTCGTCCGATTTATGCACCGGAGCGGGCCCAGTTGAGTTGAAGATTTCCAGTATGGAGAGTCTTACTCAGATCTAGAGCAGACCGATTCTGAGATGACCGCCAATGTGTCGCCTTTCCTGGAGGATTGAGGCGCTGTTTGGCGTACAGGTGAATAAGCCAGTTGCTGCTGCAAATGACGAGATATCGCCCAGATGGTTGGAGCTGCTGCAGCATGAGCATATACTTAGAGAGATGATAGCGAGTCGCTAGTCACCTGAGGATGAATGACTAGGACATTTGGTTCGTCCGTTTACCGATGCGAGGTCATCAGATAGATTGTTTCCAGCTGGAGACGACTTCGCGCAGATTCGTTGAGAGTCAATTGAGACGATCGAATGTCAGGAGCCCATTTTCCAAGTTTAAAGTATACGGAAAGACATGCAGGTGATTCTATGGACCCTCTAGAAGAATGAAACCCTAACTCGACTTAATGACCGTGTGAAAGCCTTTGAACCTTAGGGTTTACGGCAGTTCCGCTGTGCCATTAGTGAGGCTTGGGTTTGCCCTTCTACGGCTGGACCACCGACGCTGTGGCATGTAATCGATACTATTAAACTGTACTCAAGATGTTGATCTCTTAGGGGATTATAAGGTTCTGACGAGTCGATCGAATGTTCGACGTCATTCGGATATCATGTGATGGGATGCTTGCTTGGGAGACTCCAGATACGAGTATAGCCGTTGGAGCACAGTCCATGCAGCCACGATGAGACGAGTCCGAAATCAGTCGACATTGAAGCAGAGTGAAGAAAAGAGTTCACAAGAGATTTCGACGAGATGACGTCCCACTCCGCTGACATCAGAGATGTGATACACACCCAGAAGCATTGTTTATGGATATATCTTCCAGAAAGAAGCGCGATAAGTATGCAGCCGTTCCGGAATAAGAATTTTCTTCAGCGATGGATGATGACTTCCGGGCAATCCGGCAGGAAGGAGATTTGAGAGAGAAACCTCGAAAGGACCTTTTTGGAAAACGATACGAGAAGACCTAGACCCAGGAGTGGTCATATTGCGCACACCCAGCAGGCCAGAGTTCGGCATTGTCGACGAGGTTGTTGACCAGGTTCGGATAAAGGAACTGACCAGATTCGTTGCGAATTGATCAAGAACGGACGAGCGTTGAGTATTCCTCCGATGATTGGGACGTGTTCCCGAGGACCTGTTCGGCCAGACATCTTCTACAGAATGATGAAGCTACAGAGTACGCGATTTCGAGTCTGAGAGACTTCAGATTGACCGTGGCCGAGAACAGTGCAATGCGTAGATATGCATGGCGTGACGTCATAGTGGATGACGATAGAGAAAGGTGGAACCAGAGGTTCGGGCGAGACGCTGATGAGCTGTCATTACTTCCCGTCGAGACTAGAGATCTGATATGCTTACAGAGACGTTAGGATGCGACCAATTTCCGAGAAAATTTTGTGCTGGGGACACAGATGTCTATCGAGTGAGAAGAGATTATGCAGGAGAGCCAGCCTCTGTACAGTTCGGCATAGGCAAGATCGGAAGAGACCTTGTTAGTGTTTATGCCCTAGAAGGCCATTATTGTATCATACTAGTTTGTATATTACTTAATGGAAGCTTGGGATATTCACATGTATATAACAGTCTTGCTAAACATGGTAGTATGCTACTTGGTTTTTCTATCTTAATATGTGAGTATACGTATTGATAGAGCTCTTAGGATCTTGCTTGTCTACCAGCGTTGTGATGCCAGTCACACTAGTGGGGGCTGGGTAGTCTACAAGCACATCCTTATTCAGGTCCCTGGTCGTTGGATTATCGAGACAGAGCATCGATACTCCGGAGTAGACTAGTGTGTACGCTTCTCATCCCAGTTGGGGAGATGGTCTGTCCCACAGCCGTCAGTACGTCGTACTGGAGATAGTATACAGGTGCTCGTTAGGTTACGGGTACACCGGACAGGACTCACAGGGAACTGTTGGTTGGTTTTATACCTGTCGTCAGTGAGCAGTTCCCAGGTGACATGAGTACAGCATAGTCCGCAGACTTGACACTGCTACTTCGCCTCGAGTGTGTCCCACTGTTCTTAGATTGCTACCCTACCACGGCTCAAATGAGTCGTGCAAACAGGTAGCAGTTGGGTGCAGTCCCGAGCACTTGGAGGCAGTGGCAGTTAGACAGGATTCGTCCCTCCCGGTATTGGGAGTAGATATCGTGCTGTGTCAGAGAGCCATTACGCAATGTCCCTGGCCAGGGCAAGCGAGATTTGCTGGTAGGTTCCAGTAGTTTCTCAGGGTGTAATGGGCTTCCCTCCGACACGACTTATACCGCTATTAGGGGACTGACGCTTGCCGCCCCCTAGGCCCGATATGCGATAGTCTTGGACGAACGGACCGGACTGTATGGAGATTGTCACATCAGACTCAGTAGGAGTTCGGATGGGTTTCCTCATCGGCCTTCTTATCGACAACTACCTGGGGAACGTTACGTACAGCTAGTGCCGCTTGCGGTCTGTGGTTAAACCCACTGCCAGCGTAGTAGTCGAGTCTCTAGAGTCCCACACAGAGAGTTTCCTATTCCAGGCAAAACGATATAGAGGTCGTATGGTTTTACGACAAGGGTTCGGACGCATACGTGCGTTTACGCGCGTACGACTTTCGGACAGTTTTTACCAGTCGGCTTTGGTTTAAGCCAGTTACTGGTATCCGGTTATTGGATTTTTACAGTTTAAAGTTTTTCCGTATTTTTGCGGATTGGAGGGGCGTTCTCGTAATTATGCGAGAAGCTTCTAGAAGATGGTGACTAAGGAGGTTTAGATATCATATACTTTGGATAAGATTTGTGAGTCATGAGAGTGATTCATCATTGTCATTATTGCACCATAAATGATTAATGACACATGCTTAATGAATCACCCCTTAACATTTATGAAGCATGCTTATTCATCACATTTATTCATTTATTCTTTAAATGAGAATGCTTCATAATATGTTATGATACTCACAATCTCATCTCATTATCATCTCTCATCTTCTCTCTCCTCAACCTCTCATCTTCAAACCCTAATCCTTACACCTCATGAGTTGAGATCAAAGGATTAGAAAGACTAATCAATCCATAACCATCACTCTATTTCATTATATCTTCTTTGATTAGCAATCCAAGAAGATTAGTTACCTCAAGTTAGAGGTTTAGTTTGGAGTTTTGCTCTCGGGTGGATCGTCTACTACCTAGAGAAGGCCGAGGAGAACAAGGAGATCGTAAAGACGAAGGACTGGTTTCATTAGGTATAATCCCTAAACACAATAGTTAAGAAACACTTTGTGTTTGGTTATTTATAGTTTAGCTTCGATTCAAGCGGTTAGTCGATGTTCGTTCACTAAACAAGTTCGTTTTTGAAAATTCCGCCTCCCCACAAGTATTCGGGTGTACTACATCGACTTACAGTGGTATCAGAGCCTCGCTAAACAATAAATAACTTAATTGCAAATTTGTACGAATTTCGAACGGAAAAACGAAGCCGGAAAACCCTAAAAAATATCAGTTTCTGTCGAATTTAAAACGATGTCCTAAAATTTTTCAGGTTCGTTCAGAAAGCTTGAAAAGACATTATAAGAACACCCAAGAAAACTGGTCCCCTGAATAGTCTAACGCGCCGCGGAACCGCGGCCTCACCCTACTGAGTCGCCGCGGTTCCGCCGCCGAGTTGGTAATTCAGGAACCAATTTTTCTTCTGTTGCTTCTGTGTAATATTTGGGATTTTCTGGAATATTTTAATTTTGCTCAGGTTTCAGTTTAACAGAGCAGTTTTTGGAGCAATATTAAAGATGTTTAATCGATCGAAATTGTACAGTATTTGCATATTGTATTATATCTGTGATTGTTTAATGTGTTCGTAAACCTCCCCTAACTGCTAGTATGTCGGTTGGCAGGGGGTTGCACATTTCTGAAATGGTTATATCTGTTTGTGCATATAAACTGTATTGTACTGTTGTGGTGTATAGCCGGGGTTTTGCAATGGGTTATTATTTAATTCATTTAATGTAAATGTAATTTGTTGTAATATTATTTTGCGGGGCACATCCAGGTTGCGGTTGTAGCCACCGTTGTATTATTTCATTTTACTGTTTTTGCTCCTAGGACTGACCCAAGGTAGGGTACACAAACTGCCGGGCGGGTAGTTTGCCGTACCCGTAGGGGTCGAGGGTGGGGTAACGGCTATTCATCACAACTGTGTAATCTGTCTTTTCTTGCAGGCTCAAAAAAAATACAGATTGCTTGCAAATCCAATAAAGTTTATCTGTGTTCTGGAATGTATATCATTGCGTCAGACGAATGTAAAATATCTATATTTATGATAGCTATTTAGACGTCACTTATATTTTACACCCGCGCTAGCCCAGCCCCCGCTCTGTCGTTAGTTAAGTAACCAAACGGGTGATGACGAGACCCCGTGGCGAATGCGGATGGCATAAGAGAACGTTGTATTTTCGTTGTTTTCTGCAATGATAGGTTAATGATGGAACGCATTATCTATAATGCAAAGAAAATAAACCAAAGTTTTAATCGTTGGAACAATTTAAAAGAAACCACTCGGTTAATTTTAAAAACAGATATTTTTAAATGCGGAGCCTTAACCACTCCTTTTAAAAACTATCAGGTTCCTTCGGTTATATCAAGTTCACTACGTTCACGGTTTCGCCAAAACCATTCGTAGCCCTCCGTCATTTCATTTGGGTATTCAGTAGTATTCAAGCTATGCATTTTGGCCAAAGTCAAGGCATAGTGTTTGGTAGCTGCTGGGTTTTCATTTGTTGCATAAGATAGATGAGTTGGTTTGGGACAGTCGTATTACCATTTGACCAAAGTCAGGGGTATATACGAATGGGTTCAAATTGACAAGATAATGACGGGTAGAACTTGACATGTGACTTATGACATTTTGACCAAAGCCAAGGTCATAAGAGCATGGGGCAAAAATTTATATCGGGAATTTCTAAAGAAACTGAAATTTGCAAAGAGATGCATACCATTTTGAGTTTGATGAATGTTGGTAGCATTCTTACAACATTATCAGACGATGATATTTGGATCCCGATCCTACTGTGAGTATATGCTACTTATCAGGATATTCGTCACTTAACGATCAATGCTATAAACCTAGTAGGTGTCCAGAAAAGTGTCAGCGGGGTTACGCCCCCAGAGAAAAGAGGTTATTTAATTAAGGAACTTCGCGAAAGCGTTGGAAAACCTCCCTCGAAGTATCGACACCAGCCTGGCTGAACGGTTAAGCAAGTATTGTACGGTGAGAATAGTCCTGGCTAATTCTTCTTTTATGGTTTGAGGAAGGATTCGAGAAACAGTGGGAGCCATCCAGTTTAGATAAACTAAAAACCACTCTAAACTTGCAAGAGCATCATGCTAAAGAGTTTTCTTCTCTCTCTCCTAATTGCAGCGACCCTGAAAATGACTGGACTTAAGTTACTTTTAGAGAAAAATATACTGACAGGGCCTAACTATAAAGATTGGCTGCGGAATGTCAAAATGGCTTTGACCTATGACAAACTGGGGTACGTCCTCACTGCTACGGCACCTGCTGTCCCTGGTCCCAAATCCAGTAATGCGGATAAGGAAATCAGCAAAACCTGGGATTCAGATTGCGCGAGAGCCAAGTGCATCGTGCTTGCCTCAATGAACAATGAACATCAGAGGAGGCACGAGGATATGTCCCTAGATGGCATATTTCTCCATACAAAGGAACTTTATGGAGAGCAATCTCGTATAGCAAGATACGAGACCTCTAAGAACTTGTTTGGAGCGAGGTTGGCTGTCGGGTCATCGGTAGGAGAACATGTCCTAAAGATGATCGGCTATATAGAAGAGCTCGCAGACCTTGGGACGACTTTGGATAATGAGCTCTATACAGACCTTATTCTCCAGTCCCTTCCTCCCACCTACGCCCAGTTTATCCTCAACTTCAACCTTCAAGGAAAAGAAGTTGAACTTGCGGAACTCCTGAACATGTTAAGGAGTGCAGAGGGCACCTTGCAGAAAGCAAGGGAAAGACCCGCTATGTTTGTTGGCGGTTCATCTTCTTCCGGGTCCAAGGCTAGGGCCAAAGGAAGGAAGAAGAAGGCCGCACCCAGACCTAGAGGAGGTGTTAGTAAGGTGGGAGGGAAGGGAAAGAAAAAGTTTGCAGCACCAGTAGTTGGCCTGGATGAGTGCTTCCATTGTCACAGGAAAGGGCACTGGAAGAAGGATTGCAAGGCGTGGAACGCCAAGAACCAGGAACCGAAGCAAGCTGTGGCTTCGACTTCAGGTGTGTTTGTAATTGAGAATTGTTTGTCGATCAACTCTACTTCCTGGGTATTGGATACCGGATCAGGATCTCATATTTGCAATTCATTGCAGGCACTGAGAAACCGTAGAGTGCTGAAGGAAGGTGATATGACCCTAAAGGTTGCTAACGGAGCTAGCGTGGGAGCTGCGTCCGTCGGGGATTATCACCTAGGATTGACGAGTGGACACATTTTGGTTTTACATAACTGTTATTTTGTACCAAGCTTAACGTGTAATATCATATCAGTTTCCTTGTTATCAAATAAAGGTTATGATTTCACGTTTGTAAGAGATGTTGTCAACATCCACCTTAATCATGGTTTGATTGGGTCAGGTACACTAAATAACGGCATATATGTTTTAAACCAACACTAAATTTTCAATGTCCAGAACACACTAAAATGAAAGTCTCCAGATTTAAATCAAGCTTTCTTATGGCATTGTAGACTGGGTCACATCAATGAGAGAAGGTTGACTAAGTTGCATAGAGAAGGATATTTGGACTCGTTCGAATATCAATCTTATGACACTTGTCAATCTTGTCTCAAAGGAAAGATGACAAATACTCCATTTACTGGACAAGGAGTAAGAGCGAGCGAGCACTTAGGACTCATACACAGCGATGTATGTGGTCCAATATCTACACATGCAAGAGGTGGTTTTTCCTATTTCATTACTTTCACGGATGATTACTCAAGATACGGATTTATTTATCTGATGAAACATAAATCCGAGGCTTTTGAGAAATTCCAAGAGTATAAGAATGAAGTAGAAAACCAAACCGGCAAAAGTATCAAGACACTTAGATCTGATCGAGGTGGTGAATACTTGAGTGCCGAGTTCCTAGGTTACCTAAAAGAGAAAGGAATTCTCTCTCATCTTACTCCTCCGTACACTCCACAGCATAACGGTGTATCGGAGAGACGGAATCGAACCCTATTGGATATGGTACGATCCATGATGAGCAATGCTGAGTTACCGCGATCTTTCTGGGGTTATGCGCTAGAATCAGCGGCATATCTTCTGAACAGGGCTCCTACCAAGACTATGCCTACCACTCCATATCAGATGTGGACTGGAAAGAAACCCCATCTTCAGCATATGAAGATTTGGGGATGTCCAGTTTTTGTTAAAAAGAAGCATGTGGACAAGCTCGAGGCACGATCAGTAAAATGTTTGTTTGTGGGATATCCAAAGAACTCCAAGGGATATTATTTCTATTACGTTAAGGAACAAAAGGTATTTGTTTCTCGTAATGCCCATTTTCTAGAACATCAGTTTTTAGAAAAGGAATCAAGTGGGAGCGAAATAGAACTGGAAGAAATTCCAGAACCACAAACTGCTACTGAAAGTTTGGTAGAGCCGGAAGTTCAAGAAGAACAGGACATTCCCGCACCCCTCCGCAGGAGTAGTAGGCCGTCTCATCCGCCAGAGAGATACTACGGTTTTCTCGTAGATGGGGATAGAGAGGATTGCATCATAGATGATGATGAACCTACTAGCTTCCAGCAGGCCATCCAGAGCGGCGACTCGGTACGATGGCTAGATGCAATGCGAAGCGAAATGGAGTCCATGTACACCAACAAAGTATGGACTTTGGGCTTTGCTCCAGGTGGGGTAAAACCCATAGGATGCAAATGGATCTTCAAGAAAAAGATTGGTGTAGATGGGCAGGTGGAAACCTATAAAGCTAGACTTGTTGCAAAGGGTTTTCGTCATAGACCTGGTTTGGACTATGACGAAACTTTTTCTCCAGTGGCTATGCTCAAATCCATTCGTATCCTTCTTGCAATTGCTGCCTTCCATGATTATGAAATCTGGCAGATGGACGTAAAGACGGCTTTTCTGAATGGAAATTTAGAAGAGTGCGTCTATATGGATCAGCCAGAAGGTTTCAATCATAGTGGGAGCAGCGGGAAAGTATGCAGGCTGCTTAAGTCCATTTATTGACTAAAGCAGGCATCGCGGAGTTGGAACATCTGTTTTGATGAGACAGTCAAAGAATATGACTTTATCAAAAATCCAGATGAACCGTGCATATATAGTAAAGTTGTAGCCAGAAGTGTCGTATTCCTCGTCTTGTACGTGGATGACATTCTATTGATAGGAAATGACATTCCTATGCTACAATCTGTCAAAGGATTCTTGTCACACAGGGTCTCCATGAAAGACCTGGGTGATGCCTCTTACATTCTGGGGATCCGGATCTATCGTGATAGATCCAAGAGGATGTTGGGACTTTCGCAGTCCAGGTATATCGACACTGTACTGAAAAGATTCAGTATGGAAGATTCTAAGCGCGGCAATCTACCGGCTTGTCACGGAATCACCCTCTCCAAAGAGATGTCTCCCAAGACTGATTTGGAAAGGGAACGCATGTCTATTATACCCTACGCTTCTGCGGTAGGCTCTATAATGTATGCGATGTTGTGTACCAGACCAGATGTAGCTTACGCACTGAGCGTGGTAAGCCGGTATCAGTCAGACCCAGGGGAGAAGCACTGGATAGCAGTAAAGAACATTCTCAAGTACCTGAGAAGGACTAAGGAGATGTTTTTGGTTTACTGCGGAAAAGACCTCAGGTTGGAGGCCTTTGCTGATTCCGGCTTCCAGAGTGATAAGGACGATTCCAAGTCCATGTCGGGTTATGTCTTTACCCTCAATGGAGGGGCGGTGTGCTGGAAGAGCTCCAAGCAGGACACCGTTGCTGACTCGACGATGGAAGCGGAGTATATAGCTGCTTGCGATGCCGCAAAAGAAGTAGTCTGGATGAAGAAGTTCCTAACAGAACTTCAGGTGGTTCCTACCATAGTTGATCCAATACCTCTGTATTGCGACAACAACGGAGCTATAGCTTTAGCGAAGGAACCAAGGTCCCATCAGAAGTCCAGACACATCTTGAGGCGGTATCACCTGATCAGGGAGATCATTGATCGTCAGGAGATCGAGGTTCGGAGAGTTGCTTCAGAAGAGAACATTGCTGATCCATTCACGAAGGCCCTACCCCAGATTCAGTTCGAGAGGCTACTCGAGATCATTGGTCTACGATACGCCAGTACATGGCCCTAGTGCAAGTGGGAGATTGTTAGTGTTTATGCCCTAGAAGGCCATTACTGTATCATACTAGTTTGTATATTACTTAATGGAAGCTTGGGATATTCACATGTATATAATAGTCTTGCTAAACATGGTAGTATGCTACTTGGTTTTTCTATCTTAATATGTGAGTATACGTATTGATAGAGCTCTTAGGATCTTGCTTGTCTACCAGCGTTGTGATGGCAGTCACACTAGTGGGGGCTGGGTAGTCTACAAGCACATCCTTATTGAGGTCCCTGGTCGTTGGATTATCGAGACAGAGCATCGATACTCCGGAGTAGACTAGTGTGTACGCTTCTCATCCCAGTTGGGGAGATGGTTTGTCCCACAGCCGTCAGTACGTCATACTGGAGATAGTATACAGGTGCTCGTTAGGTTACGGGTACACCGGACAGGACTCACAAGGAACTGTTGGTTGGTTTTATACCAGTCGTCAGTGAGCAGTTCCCAGGTGACATGAGTACAGCATAGTCCGCAGACTTGACACTGCTACTTCACCTCAAGTGTGTCCCACTGTTCTTAGATTGCTACCCTACCACGGCTCAAATGAGTCGTGCAAACAGGTAGCAGTTGGGTGCAGTCCCGAGCACTTGGAGGCAGTGGCAGTTAGACAGGATTCGTCCCTCCCGGTATTGGGAGTAGATATCGTGCTGTGTCAGAGAGCCATTACGCAAAGTCCCTGGCCAGGGCAAGCGAGATTTGCTGGTAGGTTCCAGTAGTTTCTCAGGGTGTAATGGGCTTCCCTCCGACACGACTTATACCGCTATTAGGGGACTGACGCTTGCCGCCCCCTAGGCCCGATATGCGATAGTCTTGGACGAACGGACCGGACTGTATGGAGATTGTCACATCAGACTCAGTAGGAGTTCGGATGGGTTTCCTCATCGGCCTTCTTATCGACAACTACCTGGGGACCGTTACGTACAGCTAGTGTCGCTTGCGGTCTGTGGTTAAACCCACTGCCAGCGTAGTAGTCGAGTCTCTAGAGTCCCACACAGAGAGTTTCCTATTCCAGGAAAAACGATATAGAGGTCGTATGGTTTTACGACAAGGGTTCGGACGCATGCGTGCGTTTACGCGCGTACGACTTTCGGACAGTTTTTACCAGTCGGCTTTGGTTTAAGCCAGTTACTGGTATCCGGTTATTGGATTTTTACAGTCTAAAGTTTTTCCGTATTTTTGCGGATTGGAGGGGCGTTCTCGTAATTATGCAAGAAGCTTCTAGAAGATGGTGACTAAGGAGGTTTAGATGGCATATACTTTGGATAAGATTTGTGAGTCATGAGAGTGATTCATCATTGTCATTATTGCACCATAAATGATTAATGACACATGCTTAATGATCACCCCTTAACATTTATGAAGCATGCTTATTCATCACATTTATTCATTTATTCTTTAAATGAGAATGCTTCATAATATGTTATGATACTCACAATCTCATCTCATTATCATCTCTCATCTTCTCTCTCCTCAAGCTCTCATCTTCAAACCCTAATCCTTACACCTCATGAGTTGAGATCAAAGGATTAGAAAGACTAATCAATCCATAACCATCACTCTATTTCATTCTATCTTCTTTGATTAGCAATCCAAGAAGATTAGTTACCTCAAGTTAGAGGTTTAGTTTGGAGTTTTGCTCTCGGGTGGATCGTCTACTACCTAGAGAAGGCCGAGGAGAACAAGGAGATCGTAAAGACGAAGGACTGGTTTCATTAGGTATAATCCCTAAACACAATAGTTAAGAAACACTTTGTGTTTGGTTATTTATAGTTTAGCTTCGATTCAAGCGGTTAGTCGATGTTCGTTCACTAAACAAGTTCGTTTTTGAAAATTCCGCCTCCCCACAAGTATTGGGGTGTACTACATCGACTTACAGACCTTAAGCAGGATTCCTTCCAGGACATTGCTGCAATGATGTTTGCACCCAGGATCAGATGTGTGACGTGCATTCAGAGAGCCAGAGGCCGACGCCAGTGATGGGCTGCCTCACGAGTGGTCGTGAGGATAGACCGATAGGTGACCAGAGAAGTGCCAGAACGGGATCGTCCCCGTTAGCACACCTGACAGGGCCGATGAGCCGATTGACTACGAGATAGGTAATCCGCAGAGAAGATAAGGACCCAGAGTCAGAGGACGACAGACCGTGAGCAAGAGGCAAGTGGATATCCTGCGCTGCTAGCAGTGGATGCACCGACTCCTTCTCGACCTTGAAGGAGGAACTACCGACGACGGTATTATGATTTGTGATTTTGTGATTCGATTATCACGTATCCGTCATTTTGGATTTCGGTATTTTGGGCATTCTGTATGCATGATTTAGTTTTGATGACTGAGTTTCATGATATTTGTTTCATGCACCCACTGGATATTTATATTTTGCGCATAGTTATTACATTCGAGGTATTGATTGTGATTTCACGCCTATCTTATGCAGTGATTTGATTTACACTTCCGGCATAGTTTTCATGCACCTTTAATGTTTTGATATACGATTTTGGTGCATGCCAGATGCACTACATCGGGATTCTTCGTGCATGTCATATGCACCTTATTTTTACTGTCAAGCACACACGTTGCCTACGACAGATGTTTCGTGCACACCAGTTGCACCTAGTTGTTGTTTTGTACACCTGTTTGACAGATATATGGATTTTGATTCCTTGCGCACCAGACGCACAGGATATTCTTATATATGCATTTTGGGGATTGATTTCTAGTAGAGCAGTACATTTATATGATATTCGCTATATATTGATGTTTTCGGAGCCCCGACAAATTGGAGTATTACAAAAATTGTTTTAGTATTGGGGGTTTAAATTTAAATTCGGGGATCGAATTTCTTTAAGAGGGGTAGATTGTAACATTTCAAAAAGATAAAATATTAATTTTGGGAATTTTTATAATTTAATATTATTTTATTGAATATTTTAATATTTTGGAATTATTAAATACAAATAAATGGGGAAAAATTTTGGAAAATTCTAAAATAGGGTAAATTAGAGAATTATGACATTTTAAAGTTTTTGTGATTAATTTGACACTAATTTAGTGCTAATCGCGATTAAAAATCGCTAATCGGTTTTTAGCATTTTTGTGCAAAACATGCACATATCACTTTTTCCCACTTGTGTTACATTTTTATTTGTCATGGTTGTTGTCACGACCCGAAAGAGCACGTGACTGGCCCTTGAACCATATGAAGTCTATAGGACTCCATCTGATCCAAGTAAGCCAAAAGCCCAGAAATCTAAAACCATTTTAAGAGTAAGTAAGGAAAACTGGTTTGAAGAAGTGAAAGAAAACATGTTGAATTCAAGGTTTTTAAATAACTAAGCCAAAAATGCATTTTTAAAATGTCAAGTCTTTGCTAAAAATTTCGGCAGAGTTTCTTTTGTAAATACTGACCTCGAACGGGATACAACAAGAATAATATATATATGCAATGATAAAAGGCATCCCCAAGCGGGAGCTAGCTCTTCGTCAAACGACGGTCATAACCACGCAAGCAATAATAATATACAACGCCGAAGGGCGAGGATCAAAACTCAAAATAAAATGAAAACCGTAATACTGCTAAGCGCGACTCTAAGGTCGAAAAATACATCACTAATGTCTAAGTCTGAAACAATATACAAGTTTTGGTTGATGGAATTCTAGATACAAAGAATAATACAAGTACAATGGTGGTTCTTGATGTAAAAGAAACCACCTACCAAATGCAATTCACCCGCAAGGAAGCAATGTGCCAGAAATGCCGCAAAGGAACCTGTACGGCAGAACCTGCAAGAACTGTGGCACAACGGGGGTGAGTTGCCAACTCGTGAATAGAGAATATCTACAAGCAGAAACCGAAAGCAAGACATAATCCTAGGTCAATACGATCAGTATATAAAATCCTCAATATATAACATGCAGCCTATAACAAGGCTAGGGTAAATATCTAACCCGAGTGCAATCTCATGTGCCTGCGTCAGTGCCTCAGGTAGCAATATATCATATGAATGCATGAAAACAGAATACATGTACATGAAGAAACTGTTTTCATAAATTAGTGAGATTTCCTTTGTATTTTTAAAATGAGGTATCATAATGAATCAGCATAAAACTGTGCCTAGCATCGGCACAAAACGTAATCCCAATATCTCGATATCTCAAAGTCTCAAACACAATATCTAGGATGCCGTCAGTCCAGACCGGCCCCTACCATCCATCTCAAGACCACGACGGTATCCTCCGGATATCCGACGCGTCGGGTAAAATCACCGGTAGGTAGTGCTCCCCTGCCAGGCTCAACGTCATCACCACATTCATCTTGCCCCGGGGTACCGCACCGGGTCCACCATGTACCCGAAACGGTTCATCCGTCTCCTCGAATCGGGTTTCCAAATCCATCAGCAAACTCATGGTGGACGACTCATATATCATGGGAAAACCGCACTTTTTATTTTAAAAGAGAGAATATGTTTATTTGTGTTTTTGCGGTTTTCCTCCAAATCCAGAAAATCTCACGGAAATCCAAATCCAAAACCTCAATAACATGTAAAATAGTGAATATATGCATGAGAATCCATGAATGCGACATAACAATGAATAACAGTATGCATGAAGTAGCAGTTAATAACTACAATGTCTAAACTAACATATAAGGCAAGTACACTAATATCATGTCTAAACTATTAGCTAATAGGCTATGTCAAGCAATAATATTTTCTAAGATGTACGTGACATGGCAATTACCGATGAAGATGTGTGTGAGCCGGCAAGTAAGTGTATGTGGTACATACGCATCATCGGTAATGGTGCTGGTGTCCTATCAGCATGATATCAATAATGGAGTATGAAACATAATATAAGAATGCGATGCAAAGCGAACCACAAAAATGAGTGGGAGCTGAAACTAGACGTAACTATAACTAATCTGCATTAATCTAATATAAGTCCTACAAATGGTGCTTTTTGAAATAACACGAATCATGGGGTTTTGAAAATAGGGGCTACAGTGTTTTTATGAAAAGATACGCCTTTTGAAATATCCGTAGATCCCTTGACCTGTCTTTTAAAAATACCCACGACCCGCTAGTTTTGAAATAGGTAGGAGGCTATTCTAATCTAACAACTACACTAAACTATACGGCTGAACTAACCAGCTGGGCTACAGGTAAGGAAACCGCCTAACATCTGAGTCGATATATATATAGATAATAGTCGGTGATTCCGCCTCAATAGTATCGCGTACGATACAGTATATCATATGACATCCTCAAGTCATGAGTGCGGATCTATCATCAATGTAAAGCTCATACGGTAAATCGTCGTACGGCATCCCAATAGCTGGGTACGGGTTAAAATCACACTATCTCATCACATTTCAGGTATCACTATCATCATAACATATAATCTAGGGTACTGGTCTAAGTCTAGTACAACTGATACCATCAAACTACAGCGTGTGCAAGCACACGTCCTAAGGCCCGCTAGAGATCGCGTATCGTATCCTCAAATACGAATCACATCAAATCACCGATCTCACGGCACCATGCCCAACATCATCGACTCATCTCCAATGTCATCCAATATCATCAAACACAGTGCAAGTATAATGAATATGCAAAGATGTGCGTGTAGGTGTAAATCTACTCTAGGGTTCGCGACTATGAACTACACTAGTCACTTCTAACCCTACACTATCCATAGTACACCTAGCTATCATATACATATATATACTACGGACTGCGGGGGTGCTATACGCCATCCACCCGACTTCCCCCTGTAGATATAATCTACTCACCTTGCGTCTTTATCTTTCGATGCCACCACGCGTTTGCTTGTCATCCCGAAGTCTTCATGTGGTACCTACACATCAAGTGTCGTATATGCGCATTAAAACCAAATCAAAGCTAAAACGGCACACGAAATCCAAAACGATACGATAAGGGGCCTATAGGTTAGAACCTATGGCACGCCTTCAAAACCATCAATAAATCCTCTATATCGTCGTATAAACGCCAAATAGTCGAGGTAAATCACAAGACACTAATGCAGAATTAAAAATACGGAATACGGAAACACGAATCCAAAACAGCAACTTAAGAAATATGTCTCAGATTTCACCCTAGGTCAATTTATACAAATCTAAATATACCAGGGGTCTAACATAAACATGTAGGAGCTACAGAACCAATACGAGCCAAAATGGTGGGGCCCAGGCCGCAAATTGCGGCCAATGGGAATAAATTGGCGGCCGGGAAGAAGAAATGGGAGCCGGGGTCTTGGGGTTAGCTTCCTGGGTGCCTGCACATCCCACTGTCCACTCAATTTTATTTTAGGGTGTCTCGGGTGATAGCAGATTCCATAAACACTACACAGATTTCACAAATTCTCCGATATCGGTTTCTAAAATCCGTATTCTGGGTTAAAGCTTCAGGTTTGGGTTTCAATTCATACACTAGGGAGTTTGTAAAACCTCTACTGAGCTCAATTTCACAATACCACACCAAATTCCCTCAAATCCTAACTTGGTTATCTCAAGTCCACAATATCACACAATATCGATTCACTTTTAACATAGGGGTATAAGTAATGCAAAAACTAATCTAATGATCCAGAAATTACCTCATTTGGCAACTCAAGAAAATTCTTGAGTTGCCCCTAGTGGCCAAAATCCTTGCTTCTTTAGCTCCAAGTGTAGATCTAGGGATTGTGCACACATTTAATGAAATGGAGATTGGGTTTTAGGGTTGTTTTAGAGGTGTTTTGGAGCTTGAAGAGGGGAGGGAAAGGAGGTGCAGGAGCAGCAGCAGGAGAGAGGAAAAGAGGGAGGGAAATGAAGGGAAGAAGAATGGCTAAGTCTTTAGTCAATGAAGCCCATACCTCTCTCTCTCTCACCAACTACCAATTTCTTTATTCTTTTCCTTTTCTTTTTCCTTTTTCCTTTTAAAACCCTTCTCACTTAAATAGTAATCCCAAAACAAACCATGGCAAGAAAATGCACAAGAATGAAAAAAAAGATATGTGCATGTTTTGCACAAAAACGCCAAAAATCCGATTAGAAATTTGTAATCGCGATTAGCACTAAATTAGCATATAAATGATCATAAAAAATCTAAAAATGCCATAATTCCAATAATTACCCAATTTTAGAATTTTCCATAATTTTTCTCAATTTTTTTTCCTATTTATTTGTATTTAATAATACCAAAATATTAAAATATTCAATAAATTAATATTAAATTATAAAAATTCCCAAAATTAATACTTTATCTTTTTGAAATGTTACAATCTACCCCCCTTAAAGAAATTCGGTCCCCGAATTTAAATTTAAACCCCAAATACTAAAACATTTCAGTAAAAATCCAATTTGTCGGGGCTCCGAAAACATCAATACGTAGCGAATATCATAAAAATGTACCGCTCTACTAGAAATCAATCAATCCCCAAAATGCATATATAAAAATATCCTGTGCGTCTGGTGCGCAAGGAATCAAAATCCATATATGTGCCAACAGGTGTACAAAACAACATCTAGGTGCAACTGGTGTGCACGAAACATCTGTCATGGGCAACGTGGGTGTCTGACAGCAAAATCAGGTGCATCTGACATGCACGAAGAATCCCGATTTAGTGCATCTGAAGTGCACCAAAATCGTATATCAAAACACTAAAGGTGCATGAAAACTATGCTGGAAGTGTAAATCAAATCACTGTATAGGAAAGGCGTGAAATCACAATCAATACCTCGAATGTAATAACTTATGCGCAAAATCTAAATATCCAATGGGTGCATGAAACAATATCATGAAACTCAGTCATCAAAACTAAATCATGCAATAGAACGCCTAAAATACCAAAATCTAAGATGACGGATACGTGATAATCGAATCACAAAATCACAAATCAAAAGTACCGTCGTCGGCAGTTCCTCCTTCAAGGTCGAGAAGGAGTCGGTGCATCCACTGCTAGCAGCGCAAGATATCTACTTGCCTCTTGCTCACGGTCTGGCGTTCTCTGACTCTGGGTCCTTATCTTCTTTGCGGATCCCTATCTCACAATCAATCGGCTCATCGGCCCTGTTAGATGTGCTAACGGGGATGATTCCGTTCTGGCACTTCTCTGGTCATCTCTCGGTCAATCCTCACGACCACTCATAAAGCAGCATATCACTGGCGTCGGCCTCTGGCTCTCTGAATGCACATCACACATCTGATCCTGGGTGCAACATCATTGCAGCAATGTCCTGGAAGGAATCCTGCTCAAGGTCTCTTCCGATCTTGCCTATGCTGAACTGTACGAAGGCTGGCTCTCTTGCATAATCTCTTTTTGTTCAATGGACATCTGTGTCCTCAGCACAACATTTCTCGGAATCTGGTTGCATCCCAATGCCTCTGTAAGCATATCTGACCTCTGGTCTCGACGGGAAGCAATGACAGCTCGTCAGCGTCTCGCCCGAACCTCTGGTTCCACCTGTCTCTATCGTCGTCCACTATGACGTCACGCCATGCTATCTACGCTCTGCCCTGTTCTCGGCCACGGTCAATCCGAAGTCTCTCACACGGACTCGAAATCGTGTACTCTGTAGCTTCACCATTCTGTAGAAGATGTCAGGCCGAACAGGTCCTCGAGAACACGTCCCAACCATCGAAGGAATACTCAATACTCGTCCGTCCTTGATCGATTCGCAACGCATCTGGGTAAGTTCCTTTATCCGAATCTGGTCAACTACCTCGTCGACAATGCCAACTCTGGCCTGCTGGTTGTGCGCAATATGACCACTCCTGGGTCTAGGTCTTCTCGTATCGTTTTCCACAAAGGTCCTGTCGAGGTTTCTCTCTCAAATCTCATTCCTGCCGAATTGCCCGGAAGTCACCATCCATTGCTGAAGCTAATTCTTATTCCGGAACGGCTACATACTTATCACGCTTCTTTCTGGAAGATATATCCATATACAACGCCTCTGGGTGCGTATCACATCTCTGATGTCAGCGGAGTGGGACGTCATCTCGTCGAAATCTCTTGCGAACTCCTTTCTTCATTCTGCTTCAATATCGACTGACTCGGACTGGTCTCATCGCGGCTGCAGGGACTGTGCTCCAATGGCTATACTCGTATCTGGAGTCTCCCAAGCAAGCATCCCATCACATGATATCCGAATGACGTCGAACATTCAATCGACTCGTCAGAACCCTATAATCCCCCAAGAGATCAACATCTTGAGTACAGTTTAATAGTATCGAGTACATGCCACAGCGTCGGTGGTCCAGCCGTAGAAGGGCAAACCCAAGCCTCACTAATGGCGCTGCGGAACTGCCGCAAACCCTAAGGTTCAAAAGCTTTCACACGGTCATTGAGTCGAGTTAGGGTTTCATTCTTCTAGAGGGTCCATAGAATCACCTGCATGTCTTTCCGTATACTTTAAACTTGGAAAATGGGCTCCTGACATTCGATCGTCTCTATCGACTGTCAACGAATCTGCGTGAAGTCGTCTCCAGCTGGAAACAATCTATCCGATGACCTCGCATCGGTAACCGAACGAACCACATGCCCTAGTCATTAGTCCTCAGGTGACTAGCGACCGTCCATCATATCTCTAAGTATAAGCTCATGCTGCAGTAGTTTCAACCATCTGGGTGATATCTCGTCATTTGCAGCAACAACTGGCTCATTCACCTGTACGCCGAACATCGCCTCAATCCTCCAGGAAAGGCGATACATTGGCGGTCATCTCTGAATCGGTCTGCTCTAGATCTGAGTAAGACTCTCCACACTGGAAATCTTCAACTCATCTGGGCCCGCTCCGGCGCATAAATCGGACGAATCACCTTCGTCTCTCAAATCGGGTAGACTAGCTATCATCTGTCTCATATCTGCTTGGAAGCTCCGACAATCTCAGCTCGTAAGCTCCGGAAGCGACATCCTGTCAATCTCAGCAACAGCTGGTCCATCTGTCTGCACGGTAGGCGACACCATAATCTCTGAGGTATGTTGTACATCAACAGTCCTCTCTCAACTGGCAGCTCTAACAATGGCCCGATCATCCGGTGCAAAGCCAAGCACTCGCCTCTACTAGAGGTCCCAATCATCAATACCAACTCGAGATGTTCCCATGTCACCAGAAAACACAATGGTCGGCCCTCGTACCAGACGAGCTCGCCCTGACCGTAATCCTAGCAGCAGCCCAACTGCGCTCAAACATGGCGACAGGAACCTCAATCGAGTATCGAAGAGAGAAGATCAAAGGAAAGAAAGAGAACAACAAATCCAGAGTCGATACATGATCATAAGAAGGAACAGCATCAATAAAGGTATGATCATGAAACTAATAGAATCGAGGATCTCAAATGGATGTATAATCACGGATATGAAGAGAACCACTGATCTCGAAAATATGTACATCCTAAGGTTCCTTAAGCGGAGTGGCGTGTCGTAAGTATGCCGCGGAACATACCCACGGTACGTCACTCTACTTTAGTCACCTATTCCATCAACCAAGGGTCATCCTACGCGACGAAAGTTCGGGTCTAATACCCCCTCGACTGAGTCTAAGTTCCGTAAGGTCAAGCCTAAGTTCCGTATGTATATAAACGCCCTAGGCTCCACATAGTCAAACTTAGACTCGAACCAAGGTCAACCTAGCGCTCTGATACCAACTTTGTCACGACCCGAAAGAGCACGTGACTGGCCCTTGAACCATATGAAGTCTATAGGACTCCATCTGATCCAAGTAAGCCAAAAGCCCAGAAATCTAAAACCATTTTAAGAGTAAGTAAGGAAAACTGGTTTGAAGAAGTGAATGAAAACATGTTGAAGTCAAGGTTTTTAAATAACTAAGCCAAAAATGCATTTTTAAAATGTCAAGTCTTTGCTAAAAATTTCGGCAGAGTTTCTTTTGTAAATACTGGCCCCGAACGGGATACAACAAGAATAATATATATATGCAATGATAAAAGGCATCCCCAAGCGGGAGCTAGCTCTTCGTCAAACGACGGTCATAACCACGCAAGCAATAATAATATACAACGCCGAAGGGCGAGGATCAAAACTCAAAATAACATGAAAACCGTAATACTGTTAAGCGCGACTCTAAGGTCGAAAAATACATCACTAATGTCTAAGTCTGAAACAATATACAAGTTTTGGTTGATGGAATTCTAGATACAAAGAATAATACAAGTACAATGGTGGTTCTTGATGTAAAAGAAACCACCTACCAAATGCAATTCACCCGCAAGGAAGCAATGTGCCAGAAATGCCGCAAAGGAACCTGTACGGCAGAACCTGCAAGAACTGTGGCACAACGGGGGTGAGTTGCCAACTCGTGAATAGAGAATATCTACAAGCAGAAACCAAAAGCAAGACATAATCCTAGGTCAATACGATCAGTATATAAAATCCTCAATATATAACATGCAGCCTATAATAAGGCTAGGGTAAATATCTAACCCGAGTGCAATCTCATGTGCCTGCGTCAGTGCCTCAGATAGCAATATATCATATGAATGAGATATGAATGCATGAAAACAGAATACATGTACATGAAGAAACTGTTTTCATAAATTAGTGAGATTTCCTTTGTATTTTTAAAATGAGGTATCATAATGAATCAGCATAAAACTGTGCCTAGCATCGGCACAAAACATAATCCCAATATCTCGATATCTCAAAGTCTCAACCACAATATCTAGGATGCCGTCAGTCCAGACCGGCCCCTACCATCCATCTCAAGACCACGACGGTATCCTCCGGATATCCGACGCGTCGGGTAAAATCACTGGTAGGTAGTGCTCCCCTGCCAGGATCAAAGTCATCACCACATTCATCTTGCCCCGGGGTACCGCACCGGGTCCACCATGTACCCGAAATGGTTCATCCGTCTCCTCGAATCGGGTTTCCAAATCCATCAGCAAACTCATGGTGGACGACTCATACATCATGGGAAAACCGCACTTTTTATTTTAAAAGAGAGAACATGTTTATTTGTGTTTTTGCGGTTTTCCTCCAAATCCAGAAAATCTCACGGAAATCCAAATCCAAAATCTCAATAACACGTAAAATAGTGAATATATGTATGAGAATCCATGAATGCGGCATAACAATGAATAACAGTATGCATGAAGTAGCAGGTAATAACTACAATGTCTAAACTAACATATAAGGCAAGTACACTAATATCATGTCTAAACTATTAGCTAATAGGCTATGTCAAGCAATAATATTTTCTAAGATGTACGTGACATGGCAATTACCGATGAAGATGTGTGTGAGCCGGCAAGTAAGTGTACGTGGTACATACGCATCATCGGTAATGGTGCTGGTGTCCTATCAGCATGATATCAATAATGGAGTATGAAACATAATATTAGAATGCGATGCAAAGCGAACCACAAAAATGAGTGTGAGCTGAAACTAGACGTAACTATAACTAATCTGCATTAATCTAATATAAGTCCTACAAATGGTGCCTTTTGAAATAACACGAATCATGGGGTTTTGAAAATAGGGGCTACAGTGTTTTTATGAAAAGATACACCTTTTGAAATATCCGTAGATCCCTTGACCTGTCTTTTAAAAATACCCACGACCCGCTAGTTTTGAAATAGGTAGGAGGCTATTCTAATCTAACAACTACACTAAACTATACGGCTGAACTAACCAGCTGGGCTACAGGTAAGGAAACCGCCTAACATCTGAGTCGATATATATATAGATAATAGTCGGTGATTCCGCCTCAATAGTATCGCGTACGATACAGTATATCATATGACATCCTCAAGTCATGAGTGCGGATCTATCATCAATGTAAAGCTCATACGGTAAATCGTCGTACGGCATCCCAATAGCTGGGTACGGGTTAAAATCACACTATCTCATCACATTTCAGGTATCACTATCATCATAACATATAATCTGGGGTACTGGTCTAAGTCTAGTACAACTGATACCATCAAACTACAGCGTGTGCAAGCACACGTCCTAAGGCCCGCTAGAGATCGTGTATCGTATCCTCAAATACGAATCACATCAAATCACCGATCTCACGGCACCATGCCCAACATCATCGACTCATCTCCAATGTCATCCAATATCATCAAACACAGTGCAAGTATAATGAATATGCAAAGATGTGCGTGTAGGTGTAAATCTACTCTAGGGTTCGTGACTATGAACTACACTAGTCACTTCTAACCCTACACTATCCATAGTACACCTAGCTATCATATACATATATATACTACGGACTGCGGGGGTGCTATACGCCATCCACCCGACTTCCCCCTGTAGATATAATCTACTCACCTTGCGTCTTTATCTTTCGATGCCACCACGCGTTTGCTTGTCATCCCGAAGTCTTCATGTGGTACCTACACATCAAGTGTCGTATATGCGCATTAAAACCAAATCAATGCTAAAACGGCACACGAAATCCAAAACGATACGATAAGGGGCCTATAGGTTAGAACCTATAGCACGCCTTCAAAACCATCAATAAATCCTCTATATCGTCGTATAAACGCCAAATAGTCGAGGTAAATCACAAGACACTAATGCAGAATTAAAAATACGGAATACGGAAACACGAATCCAAAACAGCAACTTAAGAAATATGTCTCAGATTTCACCCTAGGTCAATTTATACAAATCTAAATATACCACGGGTCTAACATAAACATGTAGGAGCTACAGAACCAATACGAGCCAAAATGGTGGGGCCCAGGCCGCAAATTGCGGCCAATGGGAATAAATTGGCGGCCGGGAAGAAGAAATGGGAGCTGGGGTCTTGGGGTTAGCTTCCTGGGTGCCTGCACATCCCACTGTCCACTCAATTTTATTTTAGGGTGTCTCGGGTGATAGCAGATTCCATAAACACTACACAGATTTCACAAATTCTCCGATATCGGTTTCTAAAATCTGTATTCTGGGTTAAAGCTTCAGGTTTGGGTTTCAATTCATACACTAGGGAGTTTGTAAAACCTCTACTGAGCTCAATTTCACAATACCACACCAAATTCCCTCAAATCCTAACTTGGTTATCTCAAGTCCACAATATCACACAATATCGATTCACTTTTAACATAGGGGTATAAGTAATGCAAAAACTAATCTAATGATCCAGAAATTACCTCATTTGGCAACTCAAGAAAATTCTTGAGTTGCCCCTAGTGGCCAAAATCCTTGCTTCTTTAGCTCCAAGTGTAGATCTAGGGATTGTGCACACATTTAATGAAATGAAGATTGGGTTTTAGGGTTGTTTTAGAGGTGTTTTGGAGCTTGAAGAGGGGAGGGAAAGGAGGTGCAAGAGCAGCAGCAGGAGAGAGGAAAAGAGGGAGGGAAATGAAGGGAAGAAGAATGGCTAAGTCTTTAGTCAATGAAGCCCATACCTCTCTCTCTCTCACCAACTACCAATTTCTTTATCCTTTTCCTTTTCTTTTTTCTTTTTCCGTTTAAAACCCTTCTCACTCAAATAGTAATCCCAAAACAAACCATTGCAAGAAAATGCACAAGAATGAAAAAAAAGATATGTGCATGTTTTGCACAAAAACGCCAAAAATCCGATTAGAAATTTTTAATCGCGATTAGCACTAAATTAGCATATAAATGATCATAAAAAATCTAAAAATGCCATAATTCCAATAATTACCCAATTTTAGAATTTTCCATAATTTTTCTCAATTTTTTTTCCTATTTATTTGTATTTAATAATACCAAAATATTAAAATATTCAATAAAATAATATTAAATTATAAAAATTCCCAAAATTAATACTTTATCTTTTTGAAATGTTACAGTTGTTTTGGGTTATTATTCGAGTGAGAAGAGTTTTAAAAGGAATGAAAATAAGGAAAAGAAAAGACAAAAGAATAAAGAATTGGAGGGTTGGTGAGAGAGAGAGGTATGAGCATCATTGACTAAAGACTTAGCCATTTTCTTCCCCTCATTTCCCTCCCTCTTCTCCCTTCTCCTGCTGCTGCTCCTGCACCTCCTTTCCCTCCCTCTTCAACTCCTCAAATCACCATTAAAACAAACTCAAAACCCTACCCCCATTTCACTAAAAAGATGCATAAGCTCAAGACCTTCATGATGGACCAACAAAGCTTGGATTTTGGCCACTAGGGGCAACTCAAGAATTTTCTTGAGTTGCCAAATGAGGTAATTACTGAACAATTAGCTTAGTTTTAGTATTACTTATACCCCATGTTTAGTTTTTAACCGATATTGTGTGAATTGGTGACTTGAGGTAAAACCGAGTTAGGGTTGAGGGAAACTTGTGTTGTATGTGAAATTGAGTTCAATTGAGATTATATAAACACCCTAGTGTATGAATTGAGACCCTAACCTGAAGCTTAAACCATAATACGGATTTTAGAAACCGATATCGGGGAAATTATGAAATCTGTGTACTGTTTATGGAATCTGCTATCATACGAGGTATCCTAAAATAAATTTGAGTGGACAGTGACATGTGCAGGTACCCAGGAAGCTAACCCCAAGACCCCAGCCCCTACTTCCCTTTCCAGGCCGCAAATTCCTCCATTCTGGCTGCAAATTACGGCCAGACCATGATGGAATTGGCTCGTTTTGGTTTTGGTGTTCCCTTATCTGTAGTTTAGGCCCCTGGTATGCATAGAATTGTCTCATTGGACCTAGGGTGAAATCTGGGACATATTTCCTAAGTTGCTGTTTTGGATTCATGTTTCCGTATTCCGTATTTTTAAGTATGAATTTGTGTCTTGTGTTTTACCTCGACTATTTGGCGTTTATATGACAATATAGAGGATTTATTGATGGTTTTGAAGGCGTGCCATAGGTTCTAACCTATAGGCCTCTTATCGTATCGTTTTGGGTTTCGTGTGCCGTTTTAGCTTTGATTTGGTTTTAATGCGCATATACGATATTTTGATGTGTAGGTACCCTATGAAGACTACGGGACGACAAGCAAACGCGAGGTGACATCGAAAGATGGAGACGCAAGGTGAGTAGATTATATCTACTGGGGGAAGTCGGGTGGATGGCGTATTGCACCCCCGCAGTCTGTAGTTGTTATTTTATATGTTAGTTAGGTGTATTATGGATAGTGTAGGGTTAGAAGTGACTAGTATAGTTCATAGTCGCGAACCCTAGAATAGAATTACACCTACAAGCACACCCTTGCATATTACCTACACTTACACGGTGTTAATGATGATATTGGATGACTTTGGAGATGAGTCGATGATATTGGGCTTTGTGCCGCGAGATCGGTGATGTGATATGATTCGTATTTGGGATACGAAATGTGTTTCTTGCGGGCATGGGATGTGTGTTTACCCCCGCATTCATACCTTGTAGATGGCATCGGTTGTACTAGACTTAGATCTGTACCCCAGCTTATGTGATATGCTGATAGTGATACCTGAGACGTGATGAGATAGTGTGATATTGACCGTACCCAGCTATTGGGATGCCGTACGACGATTTACCGTACGAGCCTATATTGATGATAGATCCGCGCTCATGACTTGAGGATGTCATATGATATACCGTATCGTACACGATATTATTGTGGCGGGATCACCGACTAGTATATCTATATATCGACTCAGATTTAGGTGGTTTCCATACCCCTCCTGATTGACCTGATACTTAGATATGTAGTTTGCATAGTAGATTCTTCACTGTGGTGTTGACTATTTGATTTCCGCATATTCATGTTATTCGCATTGCTTGCATATGTTTATTGCTATATTATTATCATGATGTTAGGACACCAGCACCATTATCGATGATGCGTATGTTCCACGTACACTATTTTCCGGCTCACACACTTCATCATCGATAATTGCCATGTCACTACACTGTAGTACTGTTGCATTCAGGATTTGACCCTAGTATGACATATTGATATTCTTACCTTTCTGCTATATGTCGCATACATGTTGCTTTCTGATTATACGCATTGAGATATGCTGTTTCCATGATATTTCTGGTTTTTGGGAACCGTGGGTGTTTTCAAAGAGGATATGTATTTGTTTTGAAAACCCGGTTACCCTTGATATGATATTTCAGTGCGTCCACCATGTGTTTTCTCGGTGCTGAGAGCGACATGTGTAACCCGAATCGAGGAGTGGACGAGCCGATTGCGGGTACATGGTGGACCCGGTATGGTTCCCCTCGGCAAGATGATCGATGAGCTTTGCCGATTGAGTCTGGAGACGGGCGAGTACCTACTAGTGATTGGTTGGACCTGGCGGTTATCCGGAGGATACTGATCAGAGTCGATAGATGGATGTGGGTGTACTGCCGGGGCCGAGGGCTGATACCGCAGACAGAGCCCGTGGGCCGATCCGGACTGACGGAGCACGATATATGAGGATTTACGTGCCGATGCTGGGCACAGTTTTCATGATGTTTTCGATGATTTTGTTTATATCCTCATTATTGCTTACATGATGCTTTTTGTCATTGGGTGACGGGTGGACGAGTTCCACATATATATACAGATATGGATCATATACAGACTGGATTTGCACTGATCATACTTCATTTGTATATATAACAGGGTACGAGGGCGCTGTTATATATACCCTTACACCAATATTAGTGGTATGGGACGCTAATATATGTGTATTGATACTTCATCATATTTACTTCATGCAGACATACCCTATACTGATGACATGTTATTACCTGAGTACTTGGCACTACATACCTGTTTAGATATTGCTTGCCACCTTATCATGTATCAGGCTTATTCCTTGAGGTTTATTACTGATTGTTGACCTAGGATTATGTCTTGCATTCGGTTTCTGCTTGTAGATATTTTTCTATTCACGAGTTGGCAACTCACCTCCGTTGTGCCACAGTTCTTGCAGGTTTTGCCTTACAGGTTCCTTTGCGGCATTTCTGGCACATTGCTTCCTTGAGGGTGAATTGCATTTGGTAGGTGGTTTCTTTTGCATCAAGAACCACCATTGTACTTATATTATTCATTGTATCTAGAATTTCCATCAACCAAATTTGTATATTGTTTCAGACTCAGACTTTAGTGATGTATTATTTGACCTTAGAGTCGCGCTTAGTAGTATTGCGGTTTTCATGCTTGCTGTGTTTCTTTTGGATTTGATCCTCGCCTTTCGGCGTTGTATATTCTATTGCTTGTGTGATTGTGACCGTCAATTGATGAAGAGCTAGCTCCCGCTTGGGGATGCCTTTTATCATTGTATATGTGATGTGCTTGTTGTACCCCGTTCGGGGCTAGTATTTACAAAAGAAACTCTGCCGAAATTTTTAGAAAAGACATTACCTTTCAAAAATGCACATTCGGCTTAGTTATTTAAAAACCTTGACTTCAAACATGTTTTCCCTCACTTCTTTAAAAACCAGTTTTCTTTACTTACTCTTAAAATGGTTTTAGATTTCTGGGCTTTTGGCTTACTTGGATCAGATGGGGTCCTATAGACTTCATATGGTTCAAGGGCCAGTCACGTGCTCTTTCGGGGCGTGACAACATGGACTCCATTTCGGTCCGCTTTGCATCTAGCCATCGTACCGAGTCGCCGCTCTGGATGGCCTGCTGGAAGTCAGTAGGTTCATCATCATCTATGATGCAATCCTCTCTATCCCCATCTATGAGAAAACCGTAGTATCTCTCAGGCGGATGAGACGGCCTACTACTCCTACGGAGTGGTGCGGGAATGTCCTGTACTTCTTGAACTTCTGGTTCTACCAAACTTTAAGTAGCAGTTTGTGGTTCTGGGATTTCTTCTAGTTCTATTTCGCTCCTACTTATTTCCTTTTCTATAAACTGATGTTCCAGAAAATGGGCATTATGAGAAACAAAGACCTTTTGTTCCTCTGCGTAATAGAAATAATATCCCTTGGAGTTCTTTGGATATCCCACAAACATATATTTTACTGATCGTGCCTCGAGCTTGTCCACATGCTGCTTTTTAACAAAAGCCGGACATCCCCAAATCTTCATATGCTGAAGATGGGGTTTCTTCCCAGTCCACATCTGATATGGAGTGGTAGGCACAGTCTTGGTAGGAGCCCTGTTCAGAAGATATGCTGCTGATTCTAGCGCATAACCCTAGAAAGATCGTGGTAACTCAGCATTACTCATCATGGATCGTACCATATCTAATAGGGTTCAATTCCGTCTCTCCGATACACCGTTATGCTATGGAGTGTATGGAGGAGTAAGCTGAGAGAGAATTCCTTTCTCTTTTAGGTAACCTAGGAACTTGGCACTTAAGTATTCACCACCTCGATCAGATCTAAGTGTCTTGATACTTTTGCCGGTTTGGTTTTCTACTTCATTCTTATACTCTTGGAATTTCTCAAAAGCCTCGGATTTATGTTTCATCAGATAAATGAATCCGTATCTTGAGTAATCATCCGTGAAAGTAATGAAATAGGAAAAACCACCTCTTGCATGTGTAGACATTGGACCACATACATCGCTGTGTATGAGTCCTAAGAGCTCGCTCGCTCTTACTCCTTGTCCAGTGAATGGAATCTTTGTCATCTTTCCTTTGAGACAAGATTGACAAGTGTCATAAGTTTGATATTCGAATGAGTCCAAATATCCTTCTTTATGCAACTTAGTCAACCTTCTCTCATTGATATGACCCAGTCTACAATATCATAAGAAAACTTTATTTAAATCTGGAGACTTTCTTTTTAGTGTGTTCTGGACATTGAAAATTTGGAGTTGGTTTAAAACATATATACCGTTATTTTGTGTACCGGACCCAATCAAACCATGATTAAGGTGGATGTTAACAACATCTCTTACAAACGTGAAATCATAACCATTATTTGATAACAAGGAAACTGATATGATATTACACGTTAAGCTTGGTAAAAAAAAAACAGTTATGTAAAACCAAAATGTGTCCACCCGTCAATCCTAGGTGATAATCCCCGACGGACGCAGCTCCCACGCTAGCTCCGTTAGCAACCTTTAGGGTCATATCACCTTCCTTCAGCACTCTACGGTTTCTCAGTGCCTGCAATGAATTGCAAATATGAGATCCTGATCCGGTATCCAATACCCAGGAAGTAGAGTTGATCGACAGACAATTCTCAATTACAAACACATCTGAAGTCGAAGCCACAGCTTGCATCGGTTCCTGGTTCTTGGCGTTCCACGCCTTGCAATCCTTCTTCCAGTGCCCTTTCCTGTGACAATGGAAGCACTCATCCTGGCCCACTACCGGTACCGCAAACCTTTTCTTTCCCTTCCCTCCCACCTTACTAACACCTCCTCTAGGTTTGGGTGCGGCCTTCTTCTTCCTTCCTTTGGCCCTAGCCTTGGACCCGGAAGAAGATGCACCGCCAACAAACATAGCGGGTGTTTCCCTTGTCTTCTGCAAGGTGCCCTCTGCACTCCTTAACATGTTCAGGAGTTCCGGAAGTTCAACTTCTTTTCTTTGAATGTTGAAGTTCAGGATAAACTGGGCATAGGTGTGAGGAAGGGACTGGAGAATAAGGTCTGTATAGAGCTCATTATCCAAAGTCGACCCAAGGTCTGCGAGCTCTTCAATATAGCCGATCATCTTTAGGACATGTTCTCCTACCGATGACCCGACAGCCAACCTCGCGCGAAACAAGTTCTTAGAGGTCTCGTATCTTTCTATACGAGATTGCTCTTCATAAAGTTCCTTTGTATGGAGAAATATGCCATCAAGGTCCATATCCTCGTGCCTCCTCTGATGTTCATTGTTCATCGAGGCAAGCACGATGCACTTGGCTTTCGCGCAATCTAAATCCCAGGTTTTGCGGATTTCCTTATCCGCATTACTGGATTTGGGACTAGGGACAGCAGGTGCCGTAGCGGTGAGGACGTACCCCAATTTGTCAAAGGTCAAAGCCATTTTGACATTCCGCAGCCAATCTTTATAGTTTGGCCCTGTCAGTATATTTTTCTCTAAAAGTAATTTAAGTCCAGTCATTTTCAGGGTCGCTGCAATTAGGAGAGAGAGAAGAAAACTCTTTAGCATGATGCTCTTGCAAGTTTAGAGTGGTTTTTAGTTTATCTAAACTGGATGGCTCCCACTCTTTCTTGAATCCTTCCTCAAACCATAAAAGAAGAATTAGCCAGGACTATTCTCACCGTACAATACTTGCTTAACCGTTCAGCCAGGCTAGTGTCGATACTTCGAGGGAGGTTTTCCAACGCTTTCGCGAAGTTCCTTAATTAAATAACATCTTTTCTCTGGGGGCGTAACCCCGCTGACACCTTTCTGGACACCTACTAGGTTTATAGCATTGATCGTTAAGTGACGAATATCCTGATAAGTAGCATATACTCACAGTAGGATCGGGATCCAAATATCATCGTCTGATAATGTTGTAGGAATGCTACCAACATTCATCAAACTCCAAATGGTATGCATCTCTTTGCAAATTTTGGTTTCTTTAGAAATTCCCGATATAAGTTTTTGCCCCATGCTCTTATGACCTTGGCTTTGGTCAAAATGTCATAAGTCACATGTCAAGTTCTACCCGTCATTATCTTGTCAATTTGAACCCATCCGTATATACCCCTGACTTTGGTCAAATGATAATACGACTGTCCCAAACCAACTCATCTATCTTATGCAACAAATGAAAACCCAGCAGCTACCAAACACTATGCCTTAACTTTGGCCAAAATGCATAGCTTTAATACTACTGAATACCCAAATGAAATGACGGAGGGCTACGAATGGTTTTGGCTAAACCGTGAACGTAGTGAACTTGATATAACCGAAGGAACCTGATAGCTTTTAAAAGGAGTGGTTAAAGCTCCGCATTTAAAAATATCTGTTTTTAAAATTAACCGAGTGGTTTCTTTTAAATTGTTCCAACGATTAAAACTTTGTTTTATTTTCTTTGCATTACAGATAATGCGTCCTATCATTAACCTATCATTGCAGAAAACAACGAAAATACAACGTCCTCTTATGCCATCAGCATTCGCCACGGGGTCCCGTCATTACCCGTTAGGTTACTTAACTAACGACAGAGCGGGGGCTGGGCTAGCACGGGTGTAAAACATAAGTGATGTTTAAATAGCAATCATATATATAGATATTTTACATTCGTCTGACGCAATGATATTCATTCCATATCACAGATGAACTTAATTGGATTTGCAAGCAATCCGTGTTTATTTTGAGCCTGCAACAAAAAACGGATTACACAGTTGTGATGAATAGCCATTACCCCACCCAAGACCCCAACGGGTACGGCAAACCACCCGCCCGGCAGTTTATGCACCCCACCTTGGGTCTGTCCTAGGAGCAAAAACAGTAAAATGAAATAATACAACGGTGGCTACAACCGCAACCTGGATGTGCCCCGCAAAATAATATTACAACAAATTACATTTACATCAAATGAATTAAATAATAACCCATCACAAAACCCCGGCTATCCATCACAACAGTCCAACACAGTTCATATGCATAAACAGATAAAATCCATTACAGAAATGTGCAACCCCCTGCCAACCGACGTACTAGCAGTTAGGGGAGGTTTACGAACACATTATACAAACACAGATATAATCCATCAAGCAAATACTGTATAATTTCGATCGATTAAACACTTTTAATTTTGCTCCAATACTTCTCTGTAAATCTGAAACCTGAGCAAAAATAAAATATTCCAGAAAATACCAAATATCACAGATGAGCAACACAGGAAATTTGGGTTCCTGAATCGCCAACCCGGCGGCGGAAGCACGGCGGATCGGTGCGATCCGCCGCGGTTCCGCGGCGCTTTAGGCGATTCAGGGGCCCAAATTTCTTGTGTGTTCTTATACTGTCTTTTTAAGCTTTCTGAACCTCCCAGAAAAATTTTTGGACTTCATTTAAAAATCGACAGAAACTTGTGATTTCGGGGTTTTCCGGTTTCGTTTTTTCCGTTCGAAATTCATACAAATTTTCAAGTAAGTTATTTATTGTTTAGCGAGGCTCTGATACCATTGTAAGTCGATGTAGAACACCCCACAACTTGCGGGGAGGCGGAAATTTAAAAAACGATCTTGTTCTTTGCTTAAACATCGACTAACCGCATGAATCGAAGCTAAACGATAACTAACATGAAGCATAGAAGTTCTATAGTACTATGTTTAGGGATTATACCTAACGAATCGTGTCCTTCATCTTTGTGAACTCCTCCTCCTCCTCGGCCTTCTCGAAGTAGTAGACGATCCACCCGAGAGCTTTACTCCAAGCTTAGCCTCTAAACTTGAGGCAACTAACCTTCTTTAAGTGCTAATCAAAGAAGCTAGGTGATATAGAGTGAGGGTTATGATTTAGTTAGTCTAACTAATCCTTGTACTCAACTCATGAGAGGGGAGGATTAGTGTTTGAAGAGGGAGAGCTTGAGGAGAGAGAAGATGATAAAGATAATGATATGAGAATAGTGAGATAACATGATATATATCAAGCATTTCTTTTTATCAAGAAAAGAATAAATAACAATTTAACAACCATGCTTGATAATATCTAGTGATGATTCATTACATGGACAAAAGACATGTATGAATAATCTAGGTGACTCACTAATCACAATCATTGTATATGCCACCTTAACCTCCTTAGTCACCACCTTCTAGAAGCTTCTCACACAATTACGAGAACGCCCCTCCTTTCCGTAAAAATACGGAAAAACTTTAGACTGTGTAAATCCAACAACCGGATACCGGTAACTGGCTTAAACCAAAGCCGACTGGTAAAAACTGTCCGAAAGTCGTACGTGCGTAAACACACGTATGCGTCCGAACCCTTGTCGTAAAACCATACGACTTCTATATCGTTTCTCCTGTAGTAGGGAAACTCTCTGTGTGGGACTCTAGAGACTCGACTACTACGCTGGCAGTGGGTTTAACCACAGACCGCAAGCGGCACTAGCTGTACGTAACGGTCCCCAGGTAGATGTCGATAAGAAGGTCGATGAGGAAACCCATCCGAACTCCTACTGAGTCTGATGTGACAATCTCCATACAGTCCGGTCCGTTCGTCTATGACTATCGCATATCGGGCCTAGGGGGCGGTAAGCGTCAGTCCTCTAATAGCGGTATAAGTCGTGTCAGAGGGAAGCCCATTACACCCTGAGAAACTACTGGAACCTACCAGCAAATCTCGCTTGCCCTGGCCAGGGACTTTGCGTAATGGCTCTCTGACACAGCGCGATATCAACCCCCAATACCGGGAGAGACGAATCCTGTCTAACCGCCACTGCCTCCAAGTGCTCGGGACTGTACCCAACTGCTACCTGTTTGCAAGACTCCTTTGAGTCGTGGTAGGGTAGCAATCTAAGAACAGTGGGACACACTCGAGGCGAAGTAGCAGTGTCAAGTCTGCGGACTATGATGTACTCATGTCACCTGGGAACTGTTCACTGACGACTGGTATAAAACCAACCAACAGTTCCCTGTGAGTCCTGTCCGGTGTACCCGTAAACTAACGAGCACCTGCATACTATCTCCAGTACGACGTACTGACGGCTGTGGGACAGACCATCTCCCCAACTGGGATGAGAAGCGTACACACTAGTCTACTCCGGAGTATCGATACTCTGTCTCGATAATCCAACGACTAGGGACCTGAATAAGGATGTGCTTGTAGACTACCCAGCCCCCACTAGTGTGACTGCCATCACAACACTGGTAGTCAAGCATGATCCTAAGAGCTTTATCAATACGTATACTCACATATTAAGATAGAAAAACCAAGTAGCATACTACCATATTTAGCAAGACTGTTATATACATGTGAATATCCCAAGCTTCAATTAAGTAATATACAAACTAGTATGATACAATAATGACCCCTAGGGCATATACACTAACAGGCATCACCTAGATCATTCATTGAGAATCTCTGTGATAAGAAGAGCTTGACTGATTGCAGCATAGGAATATCATTTCCTATCAAGAGTATGTCATCCACGTACAATACGAGGAAGACAACCTTACCCTCTGCTACCTTCTTATAGATACAAGGTTCATCTACATTTTTGATGAAGTCAAACTCTTTGATTACAACATCAAAACAGATGTTCCAACTCCGCGATGCTTCCTTTAACCCATAAATGGATTTAAGCAGCTTGCACACCTTTCCACTGCTACCACTATCTACGAAGCCCTCTGGCTGAGTCATGTACACGCTCTCTTCTAAATCACCGTTTAGAAAGGCGGTCTTAATATCCATTTGCCAGATTTCGTAGTCATGGTATGCAGCAATGGCAAGTAAGATCTGGATGGACTTAAGCATAGCCACTGGAGAAAAAGTTTCGTCATAATCCATACCTGGTCGTTGACGAAAACCCTTTGCTACAAGTCTAGCTTTGAAAGTCTCAACTTTTCCATCTACACCAAATTTCTTTTTAAAAATCCACTTGCTCCCAATGGGTTTTACCCCTTCAGGAGCATTTTCCAAAATCCATACTTTATTGGTGTACATGGATTCCATCTCAGATCGCATTGCATCCAGCCATTTCACAGAGTCACCACTCGTGATGGCCTGCTCGAAACTAGTGGGGTCATCATCATCCATGATGCAATCCTCTCTTCCACCATCAAAGAGAAAACCGTAGTATCTCTCAGGTGGACGAGAAACCCTACTAGATCGGCGGAGAGGTTGGGGTTCGTCGGGTACTACTGAATCCTCTGGTTCCACTAAATCATCTGTTGTAGTTTGTTCTGCTGGAACCTCTTCCAGTTCTACCTCAATGCTGCTGTTCTGTTTCATAAGAAAACCTTTTTCTAAGAAAGTGGCAAGTCGAGAAACAAACACCTTTTATTCCTCGGGGTGGTAGAAGATATACCCTTGTGAGTTTTTGGGATATCCTACAAACTTACATAAGGCAGATCTTGCCTCGAGTTTGTCCGGATTTTGTCTTTTGACATAGGCCGGACAACCCCATATCTTAATGTAATTAAGATGTGGTCTCTTCCCTTTCCATATCTCATATGGAGTGGTAGGCACAGATTTGGTAGGAACTTTATTCAATAGGTCTATGGCTGTCTCAAGCGCATAATCCCAAAAAGAAATAGGTAACTCAGCTGTACTCATCATCGAGCGCACCATATCTAATAGGGTGCGATTTCTTCGTTCTGATACACCGTTGTGATGTGGTGTATAAGGAGGAGTAAGCTGAGAGAGAATCCCATTCTCTTTTAGATAATCTAAAAACTCACCGCTTAAGTATTCACCTCCTCGATCAGATCGAAGAATCTTAATGCTTTTGCCCGTTTGATTCTCTACTTCGTGCTTATATTCTCTGAATTTCTCAAAAGCTTCAGACTTGTGTTTCATCAGGAATAGATGTCCAAATCTAGAGAGATCGTCAGTGAATGTAATGAAGTTGGAAGAACCGTTCCTGGCATGCGTAGACATGGGACCGCATACATCACTATGTATCAGTCCTAAGAGTTCAGTAACTCTTTCTCCGTGTCCACTAAACGGAGCTTTGGTCATTTTTCCTTTGAGACATGAATGGCAAGTATCATAAGATGATAATTCGAACGGATTCAAATAACCATCCTTATGTAACATAGCCAGTCGTGTCGCATTGATATGACCAAGTCTACAATGCCACAAGTAGGATTCGTTCACATCTGAACTTTTCCTCTTGTGTGTGTTTTGTATATTCAGGACTGTATTCTGATTTAGAATGAATATGCCATTATGTAACGAGCCTAATGCAATCAACTTTTGATCTAGGAATATGTTGATAACATTATCCTGTACTATAAAATTATATCCCTCTTTACTTAATAAAGAAACTGATATAATGTTGCACATCATGTTCGGTATATAATAGCACTCATTTAGAATCAGTGTATTACGACTTGGTAATACAAGGAGATATTCGCCAACTGTTTTGGCTACAATACTTGCACCGTTCCCTACTTGAACGGAATGATCACCTTTTCCCAGTTCTCTACCTTTACGTAGCCCATGTAACTGTTTACATATGTGGGATCCTGATCCGGTATCTAATACCCAGGACGCAGGATGAACTGAGAAACAGTTCTCAATAACTAACACACCCGAAGAAGATGCATCAACATGTATGTTCTTTTGGGCGGCGTGAGAATCCAGATATTCTCCTGTTTCCTGTTCAGTCTTATAACTCTTATAAGAAAGAACGGGTCCAACATTCCCTAGCTCAGTACAATAATTGGGTTCAGTCAATACATCCATATTATTATCTTGATTATGGCCTGACATGGTCGCTACCTGGAGAGAGAGAGAAGAAAACACTTTAGCGTATGCTCTTGCAAGATTAGATTGGTTATTATCTTATCTAATCAGGATGTCTCCCACCGTTTTTATCAAATCTACCTTCAAACCCAAAAAGGTAAGATTAGTCGGGATTAATTACACCCTACAATTTCGTCAATCTTTCATCCAGATCAGTGTCGGTACATTGAGGGAGGTTCCCCGTGCTTTCGCACGGACCTAATTAAAGTAAACCTCATTTTCCCAGAGGCGTAACCCCGTTAACACTTTTCTAGAAACCTACTTGATCGGCTAATTGTCTTGTGTAAAACTCTCCCAGGAGTAACACTTACTCGCAGTGGGTATCGGAATCCAACTATCTTATAGGAGGGATGCAATCTCATTGTAAATTTCAACACTTGAAATTCCCGATAATACTTTTACCCCTAGTGTGCTATGACCTTGACGCATGCCAAACAACCCATAGTCCACTAGTCAAGTTCAACCCGTACATTTCGTGATTGAATTAAACCCACCCGTACGACCCTTGACGCATGCCAAACAACGCCGTACGAATACCCTAATCCAATCGCATCTCATGCTGCAGATAAGTAATAATCAGCTACCGTACACTACGCCTTGACGCATGCCAAACTACCGTAGCACGAATACTAAATATTACTTATCTGAAATGACGGAGGGCTACGCAGGTTTTTCTGAAAACCTATGAGCGTAATGAACTTGATATCGTCGTAGAATCGAGTGAAGTTTTGAAAAGGAGTGTTTTTGAGGCTTTTCTTAGTTTCGCTAAAGGGGTCACTCCCGGTGAAGGGATCGTCGGCCCTTTCCTCATCGAATAAGGTGCAGGATATATCATATATACCGCTGTGCAAAGCAAAACACTAAAAGCATTCAAAGACAAACCGCGTTTTGTAGCATCTGCCAGTTTCGCTAAAGAGGTCACTCCCGGTGAAGGGATCGTCGGCTCTTTCCCCATCGAATAAGGTGCAGGATATATCATATATATCACTGTGCAAAGCAAAACTGTAGCTACCCCTTTTTATAAAGTTTTGATTCTACAACATCTTTAGCTTTCTTTTCTTTTTATTAATCTCATTAATAAATATCCCATCAGCTTATGCTTCCTAAGCATCACAGAAGAAACGAAAGCAGTAATATTTATATATCAGCATATATATATAGTATAAGCATTCGTCTCTGGCAGTAATATGATCTCATCACAGAACATTGCAGCAGAAGAACATATATGAAATACTGGATATACTAGGATGTCCGTGTTTTCAATACGAGCCTGTATAAAACATGGATTCCACGGTCGCGACGAATAGCCAAACCCACATCCCAAGACCCCTACGAGAGCGGCAAGTAACACTGCCAATTCTAGGGTTAGGTGACCCGGTCTCGACTCCTCGAGATGGCCTCCCACTGGACCCTAGAACCCGGTTACTTGTGCTCCCCTCCTTAGGTCTACCTAATGCGGAAAAGTAAATAATATACACTGGTGACAGCAACCGCAACCTGGAAGTGCCCCAAATAAAAGAATATTACATTACAAATGAATTTTACATGAATGAAAATAAAAACCCTCATCTCACATAAAACCCCCGGCTATTCTGAACGCGACGATCCAATATAACATATCACAGCAACACATAATATCTCATATCATCAACGTAAGTAAATATGCGCATCCCAATTGTCGTTAACATATAGCAACGAAACCGGCGATATCACATATTACACTTACGGTCACAGAAAAGAAAGTGTAAAACTACAATATTTGGAATTCACAATCACTTTAGACATCATAAATCGGAAATATCACATACTCCGCATTTCATGCCTAACTCTATGAATTCCACATATTGTATCACATTCCAGATAAATAGACACTATTAAACTTTCCGAACAGATAATCGAACACCCAAGGTTTCCTAAAGTGCTCAACTCTTGAGCGGAGTTCAAATAATCCCAGAATATGTCAAAGTACCAGTGATCCAGCCGTAAAAGGGTCAAGCCAACGCCTCACATGTGGCACGCCGTACTGCCCCAAACCCGAAGGTTCAAAAGGCAGTTCAAGACGGTCACATAATCGAGTTAAGGTTTGTTGTCTTCTAGAGGGTCCACCGCTTAACTTGTACAATTTTCCCGAAAGATTTAAAACCCGATAAAAATTCAACACTTGAAAGTTTTACGTACCGGGAAACAGTGAGTTAATGATATCCGTTCAAATAGTTCAACAGTTTCTAAATATCCGGAAAGAAATACGAATTTAAATATTCCGATCGAATCTACTATTACAAAACAAACTCCAGAAGTATTAACACTTAAAACAGATTAAAAATACCCAGAAGCATCAACAAGCACCTACGGATATTACCATACCAAACACGTGTCACCAATCCCTAAATCCGCCGTGGAACCGCCGCGCAAGCATGCTTGCGCCGCGGTTCCGCCGCCGTTTAGACGAATTATGGGCCCGGGTTTTATGGTAATTCTTAGAATTCCCTGCTGATTTTTTTACATATTTTTAATTCAGAAAAATCCCAAATTTTAAAAAATTTCCAGAGAGGGGGTATATTTTGTCGTTTCGGGTTCGATCGGAGTTTTAACTTCGTAAACACATCGCCTAATGCTCTAGCTAGGCTCTGATACCACTGTAAGGTTCCTAGGCACTCTTGTGAAGGTTCATAAGGCATCAAACATGCCCGGATAAAAATTTAGACGTGCCGAACAACCCAAAGCCGGGATCTTTGCTAGATTATTAGGGTTTAACATGCAAGATGATAACTTTTTATCTAAGTGTGAGGGATTACAACCTTTGTAGTCAGCTCCTTCGCTTCACAAGCTCCGAGTAGAAGTCCCTTTTCCGCGATCCATGATCTCTCGGACTCATGAGAGGCTCCACGACTCGAACGATCCATGCTAGCTTGAAGTGTACCAAATCTCCGATGATTTACGTCGAAGTTGCAAAGACTCAAGCTTTCTCACTCTAAAGAGATGAACACACTAATCTCATGGGCTAGATGAGATGAGTATGAAAGAGTAGTATTTTTGCTTTCTTTTTAATTCATTTTCTCATATTTATTCATCACATAAAGATTTTCTAGTAAGCTTTTTCAAGAGAGAAGAAGATGATAATGGAAATGATAAAAAGATTAATCCTTTTGTGATGAATAGAAAGAAATGTATATGATTGATATATAAACCATAGTCAAGGATGAGTGGCTAAGATTGTGTAGAGAATAAACTAGAGTTAGGGTTTGGTTGGGTTAAAAATGTGTCATCCAAAAATATCTTAACAATGACAAAAGAAAATGCTTCTAGAAGGTGCATGAAGCATCTAACCCTAATCAAACCCTAACCTCAATTAATCATCCTTAAACATGTTTAACAATTAATCATATCATGTCACAATAATATATATCACATATATATTATATATTTGCAACAAAAGAAAATAATACAATTAACATATATCGCATATATATCAATGTATCATCCAGTGAGAAAATGAAATAATAAAGCGAGCCAATATTAGATAATGTAATACAATATATCATATATATATTATTATACTTTAAATCATCGAATCAACACTTGATTCGATGATCCGGCCATATCGAATATTACCGACTAATATATCATGTACCGATTCATCGAATCAACACTTGATCCGATGTCCCGGTTCATATCTAAATATCGTGAGAATATAATACGGTATCTCATATCGCATTATTCTCGGTCCAGCACATATCACATATGTGCCTCTACTCCGTTTCGCCTGAGCCAAGAAACCTCTGTGTAGGACTCTAAAGAATCGTCAATACGCCGGTAGCAGGTGATGATCATATCAAACACCCACAAGCTGCAAGCGGTCAGCTAAACGTAACAGCCACCAAGGTATTGAGCGATCAGAAGATCAACAAGCTAGCCTGTGTGTTCTCCTGTGAATCCAATCGGTAACACTCCCATACAGTCCGGTCTGTTCGTCTGATATGTCGCATATCAAGTCTAGGGGTGGTATACGTCAGACCCTAGTAACCGATAAGTCGTGCCGATGTGTGGCTCATAACGGGTCGAGAAACTACTAGTAATACTGACCAGTAAATCTCTATATCAGCCCTGGCCAGGGACTTCCAGTTATAGCCAATCGAACACAGCACAACATCAACTCCCTATACCGGGAGAGACGAATCCCCTCCTATCGCTCATTGCCTCCATGTGATTCAAGACTGTACCCAAAAGCCACCGTTTTGCACGCCCTCTTGGACGTGGTAAGGTGGAAATCAAAGCACAGTGGGAATCACACAAGACTCTATGACGATCTCGGGTCTACAGACTACCATGTACCAGTGTCACCGGAGAACTGCCATCTGACGTGTGGTATATCACCATCTGGAAGTTCTCGGCGAGTCCGTCCAGTATACCCAGTCTCCACTGAGCACCCGTACACCATCTCTGATGTCAAACACCGATGGATATGGGATCATCTATCGCCCATCATACGGGTCAAGATGCGTATACGCTAGTCTACTCTGGTGTATCGATGCCCTGTCTCGATATACCCTCGACTAGGAACAGTTATAGGATGTACTCATCGACTACCTAGGCCCCACTAGTATGATCTCATCATAGTCCCAGTAGTCGAGTACAGATCCTAAGGGCTTTATCAACATGTGAGAGTAAAACAGTAAACCAATACAAGTCAACATGTTAAGATAAAGTGAAACCAAATAGCATACTATCATGACGAGCAAGAAAGTCATCTCTATATATATCCAAGCATCCATTATAATATACATCATATGTACAACAATGGCCTCTAGTGCATATACATAACTAACATAATACCATCTAGGAGTTCTCGGCGAGTCCGTTCAGTGTACCCAGTCTCCACGGAGCACCCGTACACCATCTTTGATGTCCAACACCAATGGATACGGGATCATCCATCCCCCATCATATAGGTCATGATTCGTATACGCTAGTCTACTCTGGAGTATCGATGCCTTGTCTTGATACACCCTCTACTAGGAACAGTTATAGGATGTACTTGTGGACTACCTTCGCCCCACTAGTATGATCTGCATCATAGTCCTAGTAGTCAAGTACATATCTTAAAGTCTTTATCAACATGTGAGTGCAAGACAGTAATACAATATAAGTCAACATGATAAGACAATGTAAAACCAGATACCATACTATCATGTCGAGCAAGAAAGTCTTTTCTCTATATATCCAAGCATCCACTATAATATACATCATATGTACAACAATAGCCTCTAGGGCATATACATAACTAACAATTCTAAGCGTAGTGGTTCGTCCACTTACTCAGGAATCACTCTCTCTAAAAAGATGTCTTCCAATACTGATTTGGAGAGAGCTCGTGTGCAAGGGATAACCTATGCTTCAACGGTAGACCCTATCAGAGTATGCGATGTTATGTACCAGACTAGATCTAGATGACTCACTAGGTGTAGTGATCAGGAATCAATTGGTTCTTGGGAGAATCACTGGATAGCTGTGGAGGACATTCAATTGGTTCTTGGGAGAATCACTGGATAGCTGTGGAGGACATTCTTAAGTACTTGAGAAGCACTAAATGGGTGTTCTTAGTTCGAGATTCCAGAGTGATAAGGTCAACTGAAATTCAGTAACAGGCATTGTCTTTGCCCTTATTGAAGGGACGGTATGTTGGAAGAGCTAGATACCGTGACATACTAGACGATAAAGGCTAAATACATTGCTACCAATGATGTTGCCAAAGTGGCTGTCTGGGCATATTTGTTCATGAGATGAACAAGGTTCCTACCATCGAGCGTCAAATAACTGTTATTGTGACAACAATGGAGTTGTGGCTTTGGCCTAGAAACGCAGGTCCTATCAGCGATCCAGACATATTCTGAGGCAAGTATCACCTGATCAGGGACATGGTTGATCTCCGAAGGATCGAGGTAAAGAGATTAGATGTTGAGGTTTACACGGCGGATCCACTCACCAAGGCCTGCTTCACCAAATACTATTTGAGATATTTTGGGATGGTTGAGTATGGGTTACTACAACCACTGCTATATCGTTGAGTATGAGATACCGCAACAAATGGCCTTAGTGCAAGTGAGAGATTGTTAGTTATATGTATGTCCTAGAGGCCATTACTGCACATATGATGTATATTGTAGAGGATTCTTGGACATATATAGGGAGGGCTTTCTTGCTCGACATGATAGTATGCTATCTGGTTGCTATTTATCTTAACAGTTGACTTGTATAAGTGATGCTGTCTTGATCTCACATGTTGATAAAGCCCTTAGGATGTGTACTTGACTACCAGGACTATGATGGAGACCATACTAGTAGGGCCAAGGGTAGTCCAAAAGTACACCTTATAAAAGTTCATAGTCGTAGGAGTATCGAGACAAGGCATCGATACTCCAGAGTAGACTAGTGTATGCGCTTCTTGACCCATATGATGGACGATGGATGATCCCACATCCATTGGTGTTTGAAATCAGAGAAGGTATACGGGTGCTCAGTGGAGACTGGGTACACTAGACGGACTTGTCGAGAACCCCTAGATGGTATTATCCCTATCGTCAGATAGCAGTTCTCTGATGACACTGGTACAGGTTAGTCTGTCGACTCGAGATCGTCATAGACTCTTGCGTAATTCCCACTGTGCTTTGATTTCTACTATACCACGGTCAAGAGATCGTGCAAAAAGGTGGTGTTTGGGTACAGTCCTGAGTCACATAGAGGCAATGAGCGATAGGAGGGGATTCTTCTCTTCCGGTATTGAGGGTTGATGTTGCGCTATGCTCGATTGGCCATAACATGAAATCCCTGGCCAGGGTTGCCGAGATTTACTGGTAAGTGTTATCACTAGTTTCTCGAACCGTTATGGACCTTGCATCATCATGACTTATCAAGCTATTGGGGTTTCACATTATACCACCCGCAGGCTGTGATATGCGATATATCTGATGAAGAGACCGGACTGTACAGTAGTGTTACTGATTGGATTCACAGGAGTACGCGCAGGCTTGCTTGTTGATCTTCTGATCGCTCAATACCCGGGTGGCCGTTACGTTTAGCAGACCACTTGCGGCTTGTGGGTGTTTGATATGATCATCACCTACTACCGGCGTATTGACGAGTCTATAGAGTCCTACACAGAGGTTTCCTGGTTCATGCGAAACGAAGTAGGAGCACATATGTGATATGTGCGGGTCCGAGATTAATGCGCGTATGTGATACCACATTCTATTCTCGCGATATGTGATATCGGTCGGTTATATGAGATATAGCCGGGTTATCGGATCAAGTGTTGATTCGATAAGTTGATTCATATGATATTAGTTGGTTATATGTGATATAACCGAATTATTAAATCAACTGTTGATTTGATAATTTAATGTATAATTATATATTTGATATATTAAGTTACATTAACTAATATTTGCTCACTAAGTATTATTTTTCTTACTTGTGTGCATATAGTATATATGTGATATATATTAATGTACATTTTATTATGTCGTGCTTGATGATTCATGATACATGGGTGTATGAGACTTACACTATAGTTAGGATAATGTAGGGTTTATATTTATCTAAGTAATTCAAAAATAGATGGATTTTTGTGATGGCTACAAGCTTGTAGAAGCTTGTGGAAACATTGACCAAGTCCACTATTTTTGTTTCATTTGTAGATATTTATTAACCTAACCATAAACCTTATCCTAGTTAAGTCTCTACATGAGTTAGTGTCTGACACTAACTCACCCATGGTTCGTACTCTCACCTCATGAGTTCATTCTCTCATTCTTCACTTGAGCTTCTTCTTCCTCATGAAAAAGCTCACTAGATTTTTCCAAGGTGAGAAAATATTGTGAGAAAAAGAAAACTAAAGAGAGCCCAATACCTACTTCATCATCCTCTACTATTAGCCATTTAGTTTACGGTGTTTTCATCACTAAACCCTAAATTAGTGAAGAGATAGCATGAGCTTGAGTCTCGTCGACGCAGATCATATTCGGCCTCGAAGACTTCGAGCAAGTTTGCACCTTTCACCTTGTGGAGCCTCTCAAGTGTTCGGGAGATTCTTACTCGCAGCGAAGGGACTTCTACGCAGAGCATTTGAAGTGAATGATCGGTCTACAAAGATTGTATTCCTCATTCACTAGACTTGCAAAGTTGTTTGCATGATGTTTTGTTTATATCTCTAGTTAAGATTCTTGGTTAGGGTTGTTTAGAACGACAAATTTTTGAAAACGGCATGGACGATGCCACCCGAAATCTTGCTGCCTTGCTAAGCAACCCTACAAATACTTGTCTAAACCTTGAGAATTCGCAATTAAACAGAATATAGTACGAGTACAAACCCTTCTGTCCTAGTGGACACTGGACAACATACAATACTTTGTATAAGTCCCCTGAGCTGAATAACTCAAACCTTATGCGTCTTAGGTTGAAATATGTACTATGGTTAAGAAGAATTACACCGCTGTTGAATGCTCTTTACCCAATCATCAACTGATTTATGTAAATGCCATTGATATAATTTCAAAAAGTTATATCTCACTTTATAAAATAAACGTACAGATATATCAGTTTGAAATTGGTGCATACCAGCGGATATTCAAAAACAAATATTTGACATCAGGCAAAACCCCAGGTGATTTCCTCAAATATCACCAATTACAACGAATTCCGATATAAAGAGGATATAATCACCTAATTCCCAATAATTTACTCCCACTCATCATCTGTAAAACCATACAGATGTGACAATCAAAACCTGGTAAATTCATACCCTGGAGTAAAGAACTAATTGGAAAATCAGTTTTCAATTAACAACGCATAGTGAAACTGAAACATCAAAATGTTTCGAAGGGGTAGCCGGGTATTCCTAGTAATGCCTCTTCCATTAAACAGATTCATGACTGTAACCGTATATTTCTTTGCCATCTCTCCAAATCCCTTTATTTTTCTTTACTCATTACCTTCTGTACACCGCACTTAGGCTAAATGGTTTTCTTCCATCCCTATCGTTCGGCACCAGCCTATGGTTTGAAAGAAGACTGTCCAATAAGCATAATAGGTGTACTCTTCTAATCCTAGGATTCTTCGCAACCTGATAGAAGGTAAATATAAAAGACAACTGAATAAACCTTATACTATTTCTCCTGAACCGGAGAAATGCAAAGGTGAAGTAGGAGTGGCGATGAACTACGCGGTTTGGTCATGAATGATAGCAGTCCCATTTTACATTGCCCTCTTTCTAATACCTTTATTTGTCTTTACTTATTACCTTCTGTACACTACACTTAAGCTCGTTGGTTTTCTTCCTTCCCCAACTTTCGGCCCCTGCCTATGTTTTGGAAGAAGACTATCCAATAAACGCAATAAGTGTACCTTCTCCTAATCCTAGGAGCCCCCACATTCTGAGAGAAGGTAAAAGGAAAATACAACTGAATAGTCCTATTCATTTTCTCCAGAACCGGAAACTATCCTCGAATTTGAACCAAGTTTCTTCTTTTAGGTTTCCTTAGCACCATGCCTAGGGTTGGCAAGAATCAAACATGCCACAACAAAAATTTATGGGGTGCTAAGCAAACATTCTAGGAATCGAACTAGAAAAATAGGGTAACAAACACATGTAATCAAACATTACATAAGAAGTGAATAAGAAATACAACCTTTGTAGATCGGTCCTTCACTTTTAAAGCTCCGTGTAGTCATCCTTTCTCTCCAAGCATGGATCTCCCGGACTCAAGATAGGCTCCACCAAGCGATACGAACAAGCATGCTAGATTTCTTCGAGGACGAAGATGATCTACGTTGAGGGAACTCAAGCACAAGCTACCTCTTCACTAATTGGTAGATTAAAGAAGAGAAAACCATAAACTAAATGAAAATTAGTAGAGGATGGTGAAGTAGGAATTTTGCACACTTTGGATTTGATTTTCTCACTTGGATTCATCATCTCACAAAATCCTAAAAAGCTTGAAGAGATGAAGAAGAAGATGAATAAGAGAATGGAATGAGGTTAGATTTGCAACCATGGGTGAGTTAGTGTCATGTACTAACCCTTATAGAGAATAAACCATGGCTATGTGACTATGGTTGGGTCAACAAATATCTTAAGCAAAATAAAATGAGTTGAAAAGTCAATGATCATTACAAGCTTCTCCAAGCTTCTTGTCATGACACAATTTCAACCAATTTTGAATTACATAATCAATTAAAACCCTAACATAATCATGGTCATCGTGTGATTCTCGCACACCCATGTTGCATATATAACCTAGCATGATACATAATATATATCACACACACACACACACACACACACACACACATATATGATGTATGCAAAGTGAGAAAAATAAATGGTCAAGTGAGCTAATATTAGTCAATGTAAATTCATATATCAAAAATATATAATTATACATTAAATCATTAAATCAACACTTGATTTAATGATCCGGCTATATTAGATATAACCGACTAACATTAAATGCAACAACTTATCGAATCAACACTTGATTCGATAACCCGGCTATATCATATATAACCGACCGATGTTACGTATCACAAGAATAGAATACGGTATCACATATCATATTACTCTCGGTCCCGCACATATCACATATGTGCTCCTTCTTCGTTTCATTTGAGCCAGGAAACCTGTCTGTAGGACTCTAAAGACTCGTCAATACGCCGGCAGTTGGTGGTGATCATATCAGTCACCCACAAGCCGCAAGTGGTCTGCTAAACGTAACGGCCATCTGGGTATTGAGCTATCAGAAGATCAACAAGAAAGCCTGCTCATACTCCTGCGAATCCAATCAGTAACGCTACCGTACAGTCCGGTCTTTTCGTCTGATATGTCGCAAATCTAGTCTAGGGCTGGTAAATGTCAAACCCCAGTAACTTGATAAGTCTTGCCAATGTAAGGTCCATAACGGGTTGAGAAACTACTGATAACACTAATAAGAAGATCTCTACAATCCTGGCCAGGGATTTCCTGTTATAGCCAATCGAGCATAGCGCAACATCAACCCCTAATACCGGGAGAGACGAATCCCCTCCTATCGCTCATTACCTCCATGTGACTCGGAACTGTACCGAAAAATCACTTGTTTGCACGACTTAGTAGAGCCGTGGTTGGGTGGAAATTAAAGCACAGTGGGAGACACACAAGAATCTATGATGATTTCGGGTCAACAGACTAACCTGTACCCGTGTCACCAGAGAACTGCTATCTGATGTGAGCTATAATACAATCTAGGAGTTCTCGGCGAGTACGTTCAGTATAACCCATCTCCACTGATCACCCCTATACCATCTCTGATGTCAAATACCAATGGATATAGGATCATCCATCGCCTATCACATAGGTCGAGAAGCTATACGCTTGTCTACTCTGGAATATCGATGCCCTGTCTCGATATTCTCTCGACTAGGAATAATTAAAGGATATACTCACAGACTACCCAGAACCCACTAGTATGATCTCTATCATAATCCTGGATGTCAAGTACACATCCTAAATGATTTATCAACATGTAACATCGAGACATCAAGTGTACATTTTAAGATAAAGAGCAACCAGATAGCGTACTATCATGTCGAGAAAGAAAGTCCTCCCTATATATGTCCAAGCATCCACTATAATATACATCATATGTACAATCATGGCCTCTAGGGCATACGTATGACTAACAATCTCCCATTTGCATTAGGGCCATATGTTGTAGTATCCAATACCTAACAATTAGCTGTGGTTGTAGTATCCCATACTCAACCATCCCATAATAGTCTCTCTTAGGAAAATGCCTTTATGAGTGGACCCACCATGTTGTCCTCTAAGTCTACTCTCCTAACCTCGATCTCTCTGGAGATCAACCATCTCCATAATCAGGTGATACTGCCTTAGAATATTTATGGGTCACTGACGGGACGGGGGTTCCTAGGACAAAGCCACAGCTCCATTGTCACACAATAGTAGGAACCTTGTTCATCTCATTAAATAATTTATACCCAGACTACCTCTTTAGTAGCATCTTTGGTAGCGATGTATCTGGCCTTTATCATCTAGTTTGCCCCGGTATTTAGCTTGGAATTCTTCCAACATACCGTCCTACTTTTTGGGTAAAGATAAAGCTTGTGACTGTCTGACAGTCGACCTTATCACTCTAGAAGCTATCCAGTGATTCTCCCCATGATCGATTGATACATTCTCACTACACCTAGTGAGAATCCTAATATCCATTTAGATCTATCACATAGATCAAAACCTAGGATTTAGGAGGTATCACCTTGATCCTATATGGAGAATCAATGTGATAAAAGGAGATTGACCGAGCGTAGCATATGAAACACCTTTCCTATCAAGAGTATGTCATCCACGTACTATACGAGGAGGACCACCATACTCTCTACTACCCTTTTGTATATACAAGGTTCATCTACCATTTTGATGAAGTTAAATGCTTTGCCTATCACATCAAAACAGATGTTCCAACTCCACAATACCAGCTTTAAAGCAAAAAGCAACTTTTACACGTTTCCACTACTCTCTTTGTCTACGAAACCTTCTGGCTGTGTACTTATAGACGCTCTCTTCTAAATCAATATTTAGAAAAGCAGTCATGACACCCAACCGCCAGATATCGTAGTCATGGTATGTAGCAATGGCAAGTAGGATCCGGAAGGACTTAAGCATAGCTATTGGAGAAAAGGTTTCATCATAATCCATACCCGGTCGATGACGAGAATCTTTTACAACAATTCTAGCTTTGAAAGTATTAACTTTTCCATCTACACCAAGTAATATTCTCAAGATATACTTCCTCCTAATGGGGATTTAACCCTTCAGATGTAGCATACAAAGTCCATACTTTGTTGGTGTACATGGATTCAATCTCATATCGCTTAGCATCCAGCCATTCTTACAGAGTCCCTACTCTTGATGGCCTGCTCGAAACTAGTTGGGTCATCATCTCATGATGCAATTCTCTCTCCCACTGTCATTGATGAAAACGAAGTATCTCTCGGGTGGATCAGGAACCCTACCAGATCGATGGAGAGGCTGAGGTTCATCGGGAACTATTGAATCCTTTGGTTCTACCAAATCATCAGCTGTAATTTGTATAGCTGGAAGTTATTCCAGTTCTACCTCATGACCACAAATTTCTTTCCGTAAAAAATTCCTTTTACTAAAAAGGTGGCATGTCGAGAAATAAGACATCTTTTGTTTCTCGGTGTGGTAGAAGATATGCCTTTGCGAATGATTGGGATATCCAACAAACTTCAACAGAACTGACCTTACCTCGAGCTTGTCCGGATTTTGTTTTTAGACATAGGCCGGACAACCCCAAATCTTTAAATGCTTAAGATATGGGCTCTTCCCATACCATATCTCATATAGAGTGGTAGACACTGATTTGATTGGAACCGAATTCAATAGGTATGTAGCTTCACAAGTGCATAACCCCTAAAGAAAAATAGGTAACTCAACAGTACTCACCATAGAGCTCATCCTATCAAATAGGGTGCTATTGCTCCGTCCCGATACACCGTTGTGCTATGGTGTATACGGAGGAGTAATATTGAGAGAGAATCTCATTCTCCTTTTCAATAGCCCAGGAATTCCATTCTCAAGTATTCTCCTCACTTATCTCATCAAAAAGAAAATATTACATATACCTGTTTTGGTTCTCTACTTCGGATTTATATTCATTGAATTTCTTAAAATCTTCAGGCTTGTGTTTCAACAGGAACACATGTCTGAATCCTGAGAGATCGTCAGTGAATATAATGAAGTATAAATAATCAGTCCTGGCATGTGTAGACAGGGGACCATATACATCATCATGTATCACTCCCAAGATTTCACTAACTCTTTCTCTGTTTCAAGTAAACGGAGCTATGGTCATCTTATTTTTTTGACATGACTGGCAAGTTTCATAAGATGTAAATTCAAATAGATTTAAATATACATCTTAATATAACTTAGCTAGTCGGGTCGCATTGATATGACCTAGTCTACAATGCCACGAGTAGGATTCATTTATATCCGAACTCTCCTCGTGTGTGTGTTCTGTATGGTAAGAACTGTGGTTTGATTTAGAACGTATATGTTATTAGATAACATGCCTGGATTGATCTACTCTTGATATAGGAAATGTTCAAAACATTATCCAACAATACAAAAATATATACTTCTTTACTAAGTAAAGAGACTGATATAATGTTGTATTTCAGGTTCGGTATCTAATAACATTCATTCAAAATCAATGTATTACCATTTGGTAATACAAGGTGATAACTGCCAACACCTTGGCTACAACAATTGCACCGTTCTCTATACTTAGAGACATATCGCCTATTCCCAGTTCTCCACCAATCTGTAGCCCATGTAACAGATTACATATGCGGAATCCTGATCCGGTATCTAATACGCAGGATGTAGAGGATACTGAGAAACAGTTCTCTGTAATGAACACACCCGAAATAGATGCATCAATCATGTACTTTCTTTATTTGGGAGGCATGGGAATCCTGGTATTCCCCCATTTTCTGCTCGTTCTTATAACAATTATAATTTGGAGTGGGGCCAACGATCCCCAGCTCAGTATAACAAGCAGGTTCGGTCAATACATCCATATTATTATCTTGAATAAGGCATGATAAGGTCGCTACATAGAGAGAGAGAGAAGAAAACACTCTGCGTGCGCTCTTGCAAGATTAGATTAGTTATATATTTTATCTAATCAGGATGGCTCCCACTGTTTTTATCAAATCTTCCGTCAAACCCTAAAAGGAAAGACTAGCCAGGATTAATTACACCCTACAAGTTCGCCAATCTTTCAGCCAGGTCAGTGCCGGTACTGTGAAGGAGGTTCCTCGTTCTTTCGCACGGACTTAATTAAAATAAACCTCGTTTTCCCAGGGGTGTAACCCCATTGACACCTTTCTAGACACCTACTTGATCGACAATTTGTAAAGTGCAAAACTCTCTCAGGAGTAACAATTACTCGCAGTAGGTATCGGGATCTAACTATCACATAGAAGGTATGCAATCTTACTGTAAATTTCAACACTTTAAACTCCCGATTATGGTTGTTACCCCTAGCACCTATGACCTTGGCTATGGTCAACATATCATAAACACTAGTCAGGTTCTACATGTCATTTCGTGATTAATTAGACCCACCCACATGACCCTCGGCTATGGTTGACATAATCATGTGACTGTTCTAACTAATCGCATCATATGCTATGTAGGAAGACATTACTTAGCTACCGTACACTACGCCTTGACTATGGTTAGCATACGCAACACGAATACAAAGTACTCTACTACCTAAAATGACGGAGGGTTGTGGATGGTTTTTAAGAAAACCTTTCACGCTTTGAAATTGATATCGTTGCAGAATCAAAATGATTTAAAATGGAGTGTTTTTTAGGCTTTTACTAGTTTCGCTAAAGATGTCACTCCCGGTGAAGGGATCTCGGCTATTTCCTCGTCGAATGAGGTGCAGGATATTCACAATACCACTATGCAAAGCAAGAAATAGAAAAGCAATCAAAAGACGAAACCGATGGTTATAGCATCTGCCAATTACTGCTAAAGAGGTCACTCATGGTAAAGGGATCCCGGCTCTTTCCTTATCGAATAAGGTGCTGGATATTCTACAAGGAATACCTCTATGCAAAGCAACAACTAGAGCTACCAGTTTTAGAAAATTCGCTTCTACAACATCATTAGCTTTATTTTCTTTCATTGATCTCATTAATAAAGTCCGATCATATATGCTTCCTATGCATTACAGAAGAAATGAAAGCATCAATATTTAATATATATCATATATATATAAATATATATATAATATAAGCATTCGTCTTAATATATCAAATGATCACATCACATGTATAAGCAGCGGAAAAGAACATATGAAATATTGGATATACTAGGATTTCCGTGATTTATATCAAGACAATAAAAAACATGAATTCCACGTTCGCGATGAATAGCCAAACCAACATCCTTAGACCCCAACGAGAGCGGCAAGCAACCCAGCCAATTATAGGGTTAGGAAACCCGGTCTCGACTCCTCGAGATGGTCTCCTACTGGACACCAGAACCCAGCTGCTTGTGGTACCCTCCTTGGGTCTATGCTAATGCGGAAAAGTAAATAATATACATTAATGATGATAGCATCCTCAACCCGGAAGTGCCCCAATAAAAGAATATTACATACATTGAATTTTACATGAATGAAAATAAAAAACTCTCATCTCACATTAAAAAAAACCCGGCTATTCTGTTAGTTATATGTATACCCTAGAGGCATTACTGTACATGAGATGCATATTGTAGTGGATGCTTGGACATATATAGGGAAGACTTTCTTGCTCGACATGATAGTATGCTATCCGGTTACTCTTTATCTTAACATGTACACTGATTGTCTCTCTGTTACATGTTGGTAAAGCCCTTAGGATGTTTACTTGACTACCTGGATTATGATGCAGATCATACTAGTGGGACAAAGGTAGTCGGTAAGTACATCCTTTAATGTCCCTAGTCGTGGTTTTATCGAGACGGGGCATCGATATACCAGAGTAGACTAGCGTAGAGCTTCTCGACCCATGTAGATGGGCGATGGATGATCCCATATCCATTGGTGTTCGACATCAGAGATGATATACGGGTGCTCAGTGGAGACTGGGTACACTGGACGGACTCACCGAGAACTCCTAGATGGTATTATACCTCACGTCAGATGGCAGTTCTCTGGTGACACTGGTACATGTTAGTCTGTTGACCCGAGATCATCATAGAGTCTTGTGTGATTCCCACTGTGCTTTGATTTCCGCCTTACCACATTCAAGAGGACATGCAAAACGGTGGTTTTTGGGTGCAGTCCCAAGTCAAATGGAGGCAATGAGCGATAGGAGGGGATTTGTCTCACCCGATATTGGGGGTTGATGTTGCGCTGTGCTCGATTGGCCATAACAGGAAGTCCCTGGCCATGGCTGTTTATGAGATTTACTGGTATGTGTTATAGTAGTTTCTCGACCCGTTATGAGCCTCATATCGGCACGACTTATCGAGTTATTAGCGCCTGACGTTTACCACCCCCCAGACGAGATATGCGACATATCAGACGAAGAGACCGGGCTGTATGGTAGTGTTACTGTTTGGATTCACGGGAGTATGAGCAGGCTTGCTTGTTGATCTTCTGATCGCTCAATCCCCGGTTGGCCGTTACGTTTAGCAGACTGCTTGCGGCTTATGGGTGTTTGATATGGTCATCACCTACTGCTGGCGTATTGACTTCACCCATGGTTACTATTCTCACCTCATTTGTTCATTCTCACTTCTTCACTTCATCTTCTTCATCCTTGATAAAAAGCATTCTAGCTTTTGGAAAAGTGAGAAAATAATGTGAGAAAAATAAAACTAAAGTGAGCCGATTTCCTACTTCATCATCCTCTACTACTTTCCATTTTGTATAGGGTGTTTTCTTCACAAATTTCACAATTAGTGATGAGGTAGCATGAGCTTGAGTCTCTTCGACGTTGATCATCTTCGGCCTCGAAGACATTGAGCAAGCTCGTTCATTTCTTCATGTGGATCCTTTCTAGAGTTCGGGTGATCACTACTTGGAGCGAAGGGACTACTACACGGAGCTTTAGAAGTGAAGGACTGGTCTACAAAAGTTGTATTCCTCATTCACTTAGTGTAATGTTTGATTACATGCTATTGTAACTCCTAATTTTCTAGTTAGATCCTTGGCATGGGTTGCATAGCTCTCTATGTTTTTTAAAATTGTATACTTGATGCCCCAAAAATCCTACTATGGAACCCATCAGTGGTATCAGAGCCAAGATAGTGCATTAGGCGTTGTCTAGGCAAAGTTAAAAGTCCGATCCAACCCCGAAAACTCAAGTTTGCACCCCTCTCTGGAAATTTTCCAAAGAGTTGGATTTTTCCATGTTAAAAATTATCAGAAAATCATGCAGGTAATTATATGCACCCACCTAAAGAACGATCCCCTAACTCTCTTTAGTGACCGCGGAACCGCTGCCAAAACTTGCTTTTGGCGGTTGTTCCACGGCGCCCCTATGGAGGCTTGGGACGGACCTTCAGCTGCTGGTCTATGTGTACTGGGTATGTTTCTGGGTATTTCTAACACTGCTCAAGTGTTGAGCTCTCTAGGAAAATTTGGGAAATCGTTGATTCGATCGAATTGTTTAATATCGTCTAGCTATCTGTGATTGTGATACAATACTTGTAATCCACACTAATTTGAATTTTATAAATCTAGCAATTTAGTCTCATTTGATCGGTTGCCACGGGATTTTGATGTGATCAAAAGTCCGTCGCAATCACGTAGCGTACGCGGATTCTCGCCAGGTAACATTATTAGATAGCCACGCCCCATAGCCCCGACCAAGTGACTGTAGGAGAACCCCGTTTTCTAAAGCATCCGTACGGGTGCTCACGGCCGTGTTGTTCCGCCTAAGTGCATTTCGTCGTCGGTATCAGGGGGTGCGGCCATCTACTAAAGTTTCCGACGAGCATTCGATCGGGTTATCGGGAATCTTGTTGAATAACCCGACTTGTTATTGGAAAGTGTTTTCAATACTGAGACTAAAATGTGAGGTTTATAATTGTTAGGTATGTGATGTCTAAGGAATTCATTTGGTTGGTCATGAAATCCAAATTATGTGATACATTGGGTTTACGATGTCCAAGGTGGTTGCGGATTCCAATTGTTATAGTTTTTCACTTTTTTTTGTGCGACCGTAACTGTAATATGTGGTGTATCGCCGGTTTTGTTGCTATACGTCAACGAAAATTAGGATACGCATATTTACTTACGTTGATAACATGTGATGTTATGTGTTATTAGGATATGTTACATTAGATCGTCGTGTTTAAATAACCGGGGAATTTTTATGTCAGATGAGAGTTTTTCATTTTCATTCATGTAAAAGCTTGTATGTAATATTCTTTTATTCGGGCACTTCCGGGTTGAGGAAGATGTCACCGTTGATGTATATTATTTACTTTTCCGCATTAGAATAGACCCAAGGAGGGGAGCACAAGTAACCGGGTTCTAGAGTCCAGTGGGAGACCATCTCGAGGCATCGAGATCGGGTCTCCTAACTCTAGAATTGGTAGGGTTGCCTTCCGCTCTCGTAGGGGTCTAGGGATGTGGGTTTGGCTATTCATCACGACCGTGGAATCCGTGTTTTATACAGGCTTAATATAAAACCCGGAAATCCTAATATATCCTATATTTCATATGTTGTTTTCTGCTGCGATATCTGTGATGTGATCATTTGATATGTTGAGATAGATACTGTATATAGTATATATGATATATTATATACACGTTGCTTATGTTTTACACCCGCGCTAGCCCTGCCACTCTCTTCTGTTATTTACCTAACCTAACGGTGCATGACGGGAAATCAAGGCGAATGTGGATGGCATAAGCGTACGTTGTATTTATCTGTGATGCTTAGGTAACTTAAATGATGTGACTTCATTAATAAGATTAATAAAACAAAATTAACCTAAAGATGTTGTGGAATCAAATTTTCAAAAAGGGTAGCTACAGTATTTTCTTTGCATAGTGATATATGTGATATATCCTGCACCTTATTCGATAAGGAAAGAATCGAGATCCCTTCACCGGGACTGACCTCTTTAGCAATAACTAGAAGATGCTACAACACACGGTTTGTCTTTTGATTGCTTTTGGAGTATTTGCTTTGCATAGTGATATATATGATATATCCTGCACCTTATTCGATAAGGAATGAGCCGAGATCCCTTCACCGTGAGTGACCACTTTAGCGAAACTAGCAAAAGCTTCAAAAACACCCCTTTTCAAAATCACTCGATTCCGCAACGATATCAAGTTCATTATGCAAAAGGTTTTCTGAAAAACCTGACGTAGCCCTCCGTCATTTCAGATAAGGACAATTTAGTATTCGTGCTGCGTTTGTTGGCCTTTTTCAAGGCGTAGTGTGCGGTAGCTGAATGGTGCTTATCTTCTTATGTATATGATGCAGATTGGATTATGGTAGTCGTATGACCTTGTTGGCTTTTATCAAGGGTCGTGCGGGTGGGTTTAATTCAATGAGGAAATGACGGGTTGAACTTGACTAACATCCTATGATTTTTTGGCCTTTTTCAAGGTCATAGGGGGTTAGGGGCAAAATATTATCGGGAATTTCAAGTGTTGAAATTTGCAATAAAATTGCATACCTTCTATGTGATAGTTGGATCCCGATACCCACTGCGAGTAATAGTTACTCCTTGGAGAATTTTACACAAGACAATTAGCCGATCCAGTAGGTGTCTAGAAAGGTGTTTATGGGGTTATGCCTATGGGAAAATGAGGTTTATTTTAATTAGGTCCATGCGAAAGCATGGGGAACCACCCTCAAAGTACCAACACTGGGATGGGTGAAAGATTGGCGAAATTGTATGGTGTAATTAATCCCGGCTAGTCTTTTCTTTTAGGGTTTGAAGGAAGATTTGATAAAAATAGTATGAGCCATCCTGATGAGATAAATTATAACCAATCTAATCTTGCAAGAGCATAGGCTGAGTGTTTTCTTCTCTCTCTCTCTCTCCAGGTAGAGACCATGTCACGTCTTAATCATGATAATAATATTGATGTATTGACTGAACCCGGTTTTTATACTGAGCTGGAGAACGTTGGTCCCGCTCTAACTTATAATTGTCATAAGACCGAGCAGGAAATAGGGGATTACCAGGATTCCCGTGCCGCCCAAACGAAGAAAGTGCATGATGATGCATCTTCTTTGGGTGTGTTCATTACAAAGAATTGTTTCTCAGTATCCTTTATGTCCTGGATATTGAAAGGTTCCTAGGCACCCTAAGGAGGTATCAAAAGGAATCAACCATGCCCGTTTCAAAAATTACGGTGCCGAGAAACCCTAGACTACGGATCGTTGGCTAGATGTCTAGGCGATAATGAAACTAGTTAACAACTTAACTAAAGTTTAAACGGAAATACAACCTTTGTAGATCCGGTGCTCCACCTCTATAGCTCCGCAACGAAGTCCCCTCGCTGTCCAACTGAATTCCCGGGCTTTAGCGTCGGCTTCGTCGGAGAAATGGCGAGCTAGGTCGTCAATGTCCATGCCGAAGATGATCTACGTCGAGGCATCGCTAGATCAAGCTCCACCTTCACCAAGCCATGAAAACTTGTGAAGGAAACACCCTATACTACTTGGCAAGAGGTAGAGGATGAAGAAATAGGAAGTGGGTTCACTTTAGAATTGGATTTCTCACTCTTTATCATCACTTGCCATTAATGGAGCAAGCTTTCTTCCATGAAGAAATGAAGAAGAAGATGATAATTATTATGATAAGAATATTGAATAGAAAAGAAAAATCAATTCTTATCATAATGTTAACTATAGTTATGTGTAGAGAATTGACCAAGGTTAAAGGAATGGTTAGGGTTAAGGAGATGAAGACAAAATGGTCACTTTGGTCAAAGTGGCATGAAGCTTCAAGAAGCATCATGAATGAAAGCAACCATTATCTTTTCATTTCTCATTTCTTTTAATCCAAATTTATAAAGATAAATGAATGAATAAATAAGTAATGGATAAATAAAAACCCTAACCATTTATTTAACCAAGGATTAATTCTTTACACAAAACCCTAGCATTCTTATATCATCAAACATGATACAAACAAGTGCACAAAATATATCACATATACAGTGTGCACATTCGAGTGAGAAAATCCATCTTAAAAGAACCGATACTAGTTAATGCAAAGTAATATATCAAATATATAATTATGCATTAAATCATTAAATCAACACTTGATTTAACGATCCGGTCATATCGCATATAACCGACTAATATCAATGTATCGGCTTATCGAATCAATGCTTGAATCGATAACTAGGTTATATCGCATACAACCAATCGATACATTCATCCCGAGAATGGAATACGGTATCACATACTCGTATTAATCTTGGTCCCGCACATATCTCATATGCGCTCCTATTTCGTTTCGGTTGAGCCAGGAAACCTCTGTGTAGGACTCTAAAGACTCGTCAATACGCCGGCAGCAGGTGATGATCATATCAAGCACCTACAAGCCGCAAGCGGTCTGCTAAACGTAACGGCCACCCGGGTATTGAGCAATCAGAAGATCGACGAGCAAGCCCCCTCACCCTCCAGTGAATCCAACAAGTAACACTACCGTACAGTCCGGTCTGATCGTCTGATATGTCGCATATCTTGCCTAGGGGTGGTAAACGTCAGACCCCAATAGCTCGATAAGTCGTGTCGATATGAGGTCTATAACAATTCGAGAAACTACTGGTAACACTTGCTAGTAAATCTCAGCAACCCTGGCCAGGGATTTCCTGTTATAGCCAATCGAACATAGCGCAACATCAACTCCCTATACCGGGAGAGACGAATCCCCTCCTATCGCTCATTGCCTCCATGTGACTCGGGACTGTACCCAAAAACCACCATTTTGCACGCCCTCTTGGACGTGGTAAGATGGAAATCAAAGCACAGTGGGAACCACACAAGACTCTATGACGATCTCGGGTCAACAGACTACTCTGTACCAGTGTCACCAGAGAACTGCCATCTGACGTGAGGTATAATACCATCTGGGAGTTCTCGGCGAGTCCGTCCAGCGAACCCAGTCTCTACTGAGCAAACGTATATCTCCTCTGATGTCAAACACCAATGGATATGGGATCATCCATCGCCGATCTGTATGGGTCGAGAAGGTACATGCTAGTCTACTCTGGTATATCGATGCCCCGTCTCGATACACCCACGACTAAGGACTTTGAAGGATGTACTTATGGACTACCATGTCCCCACTAGTATGATCCGCATCATAGTCCAGGTAGTCAAGTACACATCCTAAGGGCTTTACCAATATGTAATAGAGAGACAATCTGAGTACACGTTAAGGTAAAGAGTAACCAGATAGCATACTATCATGTCGAGCAAGAAAGTCCTCCCTATATATGTCCCAGCATCCACTACAATATACATCCTATGTACAGTAATGGCCTCTAGGGCATACATATAACTAACAATCTCCCACTTTCACTAGGGCCATCTGTAGCAGTGGTTGTAGTATCTCATACTCAACCATCCCATAAAAGTCTCTCTTTGGGAATAGGCCTTCGTGAGTGGATCCGCCGTGTTTTCCTCTGAGTCTACTCTCCTAACCTCGATCCTTTAGAGATCAACCATCTCCATGATCAAGTGATACTGCCTTAGAATATGTCTGGATCACTGATGGGACGGGGGTTCCTGGCACAAGCCACAACTCCATTGTCACACAATGGTAGGAACTAAGTTCATCTCATGAACTAATATACATCCAAACTGCCTCTTTGGTAGCATCTTAAGTAGCGATGTATCCAGCCTTTATCGTCTAGTATGCCACGGTATCTAGCTTGGAACCCTTCCAACATACCGTCCCTTTACTGAGGGTAAAGACAATGCCTGCGACTGACATTCAGTCGTCTTTATCACCCTGGAACCCTTCCAGTGATTCTCCCCAGGATCGATTGATACCATCTCACTACAACTAGTGAGTATACTAACACCCAAATAACATCTATGTCATAGATGAAAACTCAGGATGGATATGGTATCACATTGATCGTATCTGGAGAATCCTTGTGATAAGCGGAGATTGACCGAGCGTAGCATAAGAAACTCCTTCCCTATCATGAGTATGTCATCCACGTACTCTACGAGGATCACCACCATACTCCCTACTACCTTTTTGTATATACAAGGTTCATCTACCATTTTGATGATGTCAACTTCCTTGACTAATCCATCAAAACAGATGTTCCAACTCCGCGATGCCTGCTTTATCCTATAAAGCATCTTGCACACGTTTCCGCTGCTTCCACTGTCTACGAGGCCCTCTGGCTGTGTACTTATAGACGCACTCTTCTAAATCAGTATTTAGAAAAGCAGTCATGACACCCAACCGTCAGATATCGTAGTCATGGTATGTAGCCGTGGCAAGTAGTATCTGGATGGACTTAAGCATAGGTACTGGAAAAGGTTTCATCATTATCCATGCCTGGTCAATGACGAAAAACCTTTAACAAGTCTAGCATTGAAAGTCTCAACTTTTCCATCTATACCAAGTAATCTTCTCAAGATATACTTGCTCCTGATGGGGATTTAACCCTTCAGATATAGCAGCCAAAGTCCATACTTTGCTGGTGTACACGGATTCCATCTCAGATCGCTAAGCATCCAGCCATTCTTACAGAGTCTTACTCCTGATGGCCAGCTCGAAACTAGTTGGGTCATCATCTCATGATGCAATTCTCGCTCCCACTGTCATCGAGAAACCAAAGTATCTCTCAGGTGGGTGAGGAACCCTACTAGATCGGTGGAGAGGCTGAGGTTCGTTGGTTACTATTGAATCTTTCGGTTCTACCAAATCATCAGCTGAAGTTTGTATAGCTGGAACCTTTCCAGTTCTACATAACTGACCTTGCCTCGAGTTTGTCCGGATTTTGCTTTTAGACATAGGCCGGACTACCCTAAATCTTAACTAGCTTAAGACATGGGCTCTTCCCATATCATATCAAATATGAAGTGGTAGGCAACTGATTTGATTTGAACCATTTTCAATAGGTATGCAGCTACTCAAGTGCATAACTGCCAAAAGGAAATAGGTAACTCAGTAGTACTCATCATAGAGCACACCATATCATATAGGGTGTGATTGCTCCGCCCTGATATACCATCGTGCTATGGTGTATCCAGAGGAGTAATGCTGAGAGAGAATCTCATTCTCCTTTAGAGCAGTCCAGGAATTCCATGCACAAGTATTCTCCTCCTTGATCACATCAAAGGACATAATGCTTATACACGTATTTTGGTTCTCTACTTCTAACTTATATTCTTTGAATATCTCAAAAGGTTCGGACTTGTGTTTCAACAAGAACATATGTCTGAATCTAAAGAGATCATCAGAGAACGTAATGAAGTATAAAGAACCAATCCTCGTATGTGTAGACAGGGGACCTTACATACATCAACATTTATCAATCCCAAGAGTTCACTAACTATTTCTCTGTTTTCAATAAACAGAGCTATGGTCATCTTATCTTTGTGACATGACTGGCAAGTTTTCACATGACGTAAATTCAAACTGATTTAAATATGCATCTTTATGTAACTCTAGCTAATCGGGTCACATTGATCTGACCTAGTCTACAATACCTCAAGAAGAATTCGTTCATTTTTGAACTCTTCCTCTTGTGTGTGTTCTGTATACTAAGAACTGTAGTTTGATTTAGAACATTAATGTTTTTAGATAACGTGCCTGAACCGATCAACTTTTGATATAGGAAATGTCCAAAACATTATCCATCAATACAAAATTTTATCGTTTCTTTACTAATAAAGAGACAGATATGATTTTGTATATCAGGTTCGGTATCTAATAATATACGTTCAGAATCAATGTACTGATAATACAGGGTGACAGTGACCGATAGACTTGGCTGCAACTCTTGCCCCGTTTTCTGCCTCATGAAACTTATCATCCGTTCTCAGTTTTTCTACCCTTTTGTAGCCCTATGTAACAGATTACATATCTGGGATCCTAATCCGGTATCATATACCCAGGATGCGGAGGATACTGAGAAACAGTTCTTTGTAATGAACATACCCGAAGATGATGCATCATCATGCACTCTCTTCATTTGGGCGGCACGGGAAATCTGGTATTCCCCAATTTCCTGCTCTGTCTTATAACAATTATAAGTTGGAGCAGGAACAACGTTCCCCAGCTCAGTATAACAAGCGGGTTCGGTCAATAATCCGTATTATTATCTTGATTAAGGCGTGATATGGTCGCTACTAGGAAATAGAGAGAAGAAAACACTCAGCGTGCGCTCTTGTAAGAATAGATTGGTTATTATTTTATCTAATCAGGATGGCTCCCACTGCTTTTTATCAAATCTTCCTTCAAACCCTAAAAGGAAAGACTAGCCGGGATTAATTACACACTACAAGTTCGCCAATCTTTCAGCCAGGCCAGTGTCGGTACTTTGAGGGAGGTGCCCCGTGCTTTCGCACGGACCTAATTAATGTAAACCTCGTTTTCCCAGAGGCGTAACCTCGTTAACACCTTTCTAGACACCTACTTGATCGGCTAATTGTAATGTGTAAAACTCTCCCAGGAGTAACTCTTACTCGCAGCGGGTATCGGGATCCAACTATCTCATAGAAGGTATGCAATCTCATTGCAAATTTCAACACTTGAAATTCCCGATAATATTTTGCCCCTAGCGTGCTATGACCTTGACGAAAGCCAACAAACCATAGCCCGCTAGTCAAGTTCAACCCGTACATTTCTTGATCGAATTAAACCCACCCGCACGACCCTTGACGAAAGCGAACAAAGCCGCACGACTACCCTAATCCAATCGCATCGTATTCTAGCAGATAAGCAGCATATAGCTACCGCACACTGCACCTTGACGAAAGCCAACAAATGCAGCACGAATACTATATACAACTTATCTGAAATGACGGAGGGCTACGACAGGTTTTTCTGAAAACCTATTTCGTAATGAACTTGATATCGTTGTAGAATCAAATGATTTTAAAATGGAGTGTTTTTTAGGCTTTTCTAGTTTTGCTAAAGGAGTCACTCCCGGTGAAGGGATCGTCGGTCCTTTCCTCGTCGAATGAGGTGTGGGATATATCATATATATCACTGTGCAAAGCAAAAACTCTTAAAAGCAATCAAAAAACAAACCGAGTGTGTAGCATCTGCCAGTTATTGCTAAAGGAGTCACTCCCGGTGAAGGGATCTCGGTCCTTTCCACATCGAATAAGGTGCAAGATATATCACATATACCGCTGTGCAAAGCAAGAACTGTAGCTACCTGTTTTATTTTGAAATTCGATTCTACAACATCTTAGGTTTCTTTTATTTCATTAATCATATTAATGAAGTCCCATCATTTAAGTTACCTAAACATCACATTATCACATCACAGATATCGCAGCAGAAGAATCATATGAAATATTGGATATACTAGGACGTCCGTGTTTTCAATACGAGCCAGTATAAAACACGGATTCCACGGTCGCGATGAATAGCCAAACCCACACCCCTAGACCCCTACGAGAGCGGCAAGCAACCCAACCAATTCTAGAGTTAGGAGACCCGGACTCGACTCCTCGAGTTGGTCTCCCACTGGACTCCAGAACCAGGTTACTTGTGCCCTCCTCCTTGGGTCTATCCTAGTGCGGAAAAGTAAATAATATACAAAAGGTGACATCTTCCGCTACCTGGAAGTGCCCCAATAAAAGAATATTACATACAAGTTTTTACATGAATGAAAATGAAAAACACTCATCTCACATAAAAACCCCCGGCTATTCAAACACGACAATCCAATATAACATATCCAGCAACACATAACATCACATGTCATCAACGTAAGTAAATATGCGCATCCCAATTGTCGTTGACATATAGCAACGAAACTGGAGATATCACATATTACAGTTACGGTCACAGAAAAGAAAGTGTAAAACTACAACAGTTGGAATCCGCAATCTGCATAGACATCGCAAGCCTAATCAAATGAATTACTTAGACATCGCAAGCCTAACATTTATAAACCCCGCATTTTAGTCTTAAAATCGAAAACTCTTTTTAATATCAAGTCGGGCAATTCAACAAGATTCCCGACATCCTGATCGAATTCTCGTCGCAAACTTTAGTAGGCGGCTGCACCCCCGACGCCGTCGACCAAGTGCACCAAGGCGGAACACCGCTGCCGCGAGCACCCGGACGGATGCTTTCGGCAACGGGGTTCTCCTACAGTCACTTAGTCGGGGCTATGGGGTGTAGCTGTCTATTAAGTTTACCCGGCGAGTATCCGCGTACGCTACGTGATTGCGACGGACTTTTGATCACATCAAAATTCCGTGGCAACCGATCAACTGAGACTAAACTACTATGTTTATAACATTCATTCAATTATCACATAACTTTTGTGAATTCCAATTGTTGTATCACATTCCGGATAAACAGAAAATGTTAAACTTTCCGATCGAACAATCGAACACCCAAGTTTTCCCGATACAGATCAACACATGAAACAAGTCTAAAAACATTCAGTTCGTGCCTCAGTACCAACGGTCCAGCCGTAGAAGGGTCAAGCCAACGCCTCACATGTGGCACGCCGTACTGCCCCAAACCCGAAGGTTCAAAGGGCAGTTCAAGACGGTCACATAATCGAGTTAAGGTTTGTTGTCTTCTAGAGGGTCCATCGAGTTACTTGCACTACTTAGAACTTCTTTAAACCACGGAAAGATCCAACACTTGGAAATTTCCCGACAGGGGAAAAATTGGGTATTTATATCCGGTCGAACTATTTAACATATTCTAAAATTTATCCGGAAAGCCACACAGACAAAATTTGATAATCCAATCGAACATTCGAATCCCCAAAACAACCCTGAAAATTAAAACTCTGGAAAAAATATTAAAAATACCCAGGAAAAACACCACTGAAAACTAAGAATTACTGTGCAAACAATTTTACATACTGTGCCCGTACGGCCGCGGAACCGCCGCATGAGCCCTGCTCATGCCGCGGAACCGCGGCGACTTAGTGGAATTAGGCTGTAGAACTTCACAGTAACTCTTAGATATTCGTGTTGTGTTCTCTGCATATTTTTAATGTGGAAAAATCCCAGATTTTAGAAAACGTCCAGAGAGCATGTTTGGTTTAAGGTTTCGGGTTCGTTCGGGCTTCAAATTGCGTCTACGCATCGCCTAAGGCTCTAGCTAGGCTCTGATACCAGTGAAAGGTTCCTAGGCACCCTAAGGAGGTATCACAAGGCATCAACCATGCCCGTTTCAAAAATTACGGTGCCGAGAAACCCTAGACTACGGATCGTTGGCTAGATGTCTAGGCGATAATGAAACTAGTTAACAACTTAACTAAGGTTTAAATGGAAATACAACCTTTGTAGATCTGGTGCTCCATCTCCATAGCTCCGCAACGAAGTCCCCTCGCTATCCAAATGAATTCCCGGGCTCTAGCATCGGCTTCGTCGGAGAAATGGCGAGCTAGGTCGTCGATGTCCATGCCGAAGATGATCTACGTCGAGGCATCGCTAGATCAAGCTCCACCTTTACCAAGCCATGAAAACATGTGAAGGAAACACCCTATACTACTTGGCAAGAGGTAGAGGATGAAGAAATATGAAGTGGGTTCACTTTAGAATTAGATTTCTCACTCTTTATCTTCACCTGCCATTAATGGAGCAAGCTTTCATCCATGAAGAAATGAAGAAGAAGATGATAATTATTATGATAAGAATATTGAATAGAAAAGAAAAATCAATTCTTATCATAATGTTAACTATAGTTATGTGTAGAGAATTGACCAAGGTTAAAGGAATGGTTAGGGTTAAGGAGATGAAGACAAAATTGTCACTTTGGTCAAAGTGGCATGAAGCTTCAAGAAGCATCATGAACGAAAGCAACTATTCTCTTATCATTTCTCATTTCTTTTAATCCAAATTTATAAAGATAAATGAATGAATAAATAAGTAATGGATAAATAAAAACCCTAACCATTTATTTAACCAAGGATTAATTCTTTACACAAAACCCTAGCATTCTTATATCATCAAACATGATACAAACAAGTGCACAAAATATATCACATATACAATGTGCACATTCGAGTGAGAAAATCCATCTTAAAAGAACCGATACTAGTTAATGCAAAGTAATATATCAAATATATAATTATGCATTAAATCATTAAATCAACACTTGATTTAACGATCCGGTCATATTGCATATAACCGACTAATATCAATGTATCGGCTTATCGAATCAATGCTTGAATCGATAACTAGGTTATATCGCATACAACCAATCGATACATTCATCCCGAGAATGGAATACGGTATCACATACTCGTATTATTCTCGGTCCCGCACATATCTCATATGCGCTCCTATTTCGCTTCGCTTGAGCCAGGAAACCTCTGTGTAGGACTCTAAAGACTCGTCAATACACCGGCAGCAGGTGATGACCATATCAAGCACCCACAAGCCGCAAGCGGTCTGCTAAACGTAACGGCCACCCGGGTATTGAGCGATCAGAAGATCGACGAGCAAGCCCGCTCACCCTCCAGTGAATCCAACAAGTAACACTACCGTACAGTCCGGTCTGATCGTCTGATATGTCGCATATCTTGCCAAGGGGTGGTAAACATCAGACCCCAATAGCTCGATAAGTCGTGTCGATATGAGGTCAATAACAATTCGAGAAACTACTGGTAACACTTACCAGTAAATCTCAGCAACCCTGGCCAGGGATTTCCTGTTATAGCCAATCGAACACAGCGCAACATCAACTCCCTATACCGGGAGAGACGAATCCCCTCCTATCGCTCATTGCCTCCATGTGACTCGGGACTGTACCCAAAAACCACCGTTTTGCACGCCCTCTTGGACGTGGTAAGATGGAAATCAAAGCACAGTGGAACCACACAAGACTCTATGACGATCTCGGATCAACAGACTACTCTGTACCAGTGTTACCAGAGAACTGCCATCTGACGTGAGGTATAATACCATCTGGGAGTTCTCGGCGAGTCCGTCCAGTGTACCCAGTCTCTACTGAGCACCCGTATATCTCCTCTGATGTCAAACACCAATGGATATGGGATCATCCATCGCCCATCTGTATGGGTCGAGAAGGTACATGCTAGTCTACTCTGGTATATCGATGCCCCGTCTCGATACACCCACGACTAGGGACTTTGAAGGATGTACTTATGGACTACCATGTCCCCACTAGTATGATCCTCATCATAGTCCAGGTAGTCAAGTACACATCCTAAAGGGCTTTACCAACATGTAATAGAGAGACAATCTGAGTACACGTTATGGTAAAGAGTAACCAGATAGCATACTATCATGTCGAGCAAGAAAGTCCTCCCTATATATGTCCCAGCATCCACTACAATATACATCCTATGTACAGTAATGGCCTCTAGGGCATACATATAACTAACAGATATTAGATACCGGATCAGGATCCCGCATATGTGATTGTTACATGGGATATTGATAGGTAGAGAACTGAAAATAGGTGATAAGTTTCAAGAGTTGGAAACGGTGCAATTGTTGCAGCCAGAGTGTTGGCAGTTATCACCCTGTATCACTGAATACATTGATTCTGAACGAATGATAATAGATACCGAACCTGATATACAATATTATACCAGTCTCTTTATTTATTAAAGAAGGATATAATTTTGTATTGTTGGATAATGTTTTGAACATTTCCTATATCAAGATTTGATCAGTTCAGGCACATATAAACGTTCTAAATCAAACCACAGTTCTTAACGTACAGGAACACACACAAGAGGAAGAGTTCAGAAATGAACGAATCCTTTTTGATGTATTGTAGACTAGGTCATATCAATGCTGTTAGTTATATGTATGCCCTAAAGGCCATTACTGTACATTGGATGTATATTGTAGTGGATGCTGGGACATATATAGGGAGGACTTTCTTGCTCGACATGATAGTATGCTATCTGGTTACTCTTTACCTTAACGTGTACATTGATTGTCTCTCTGTTACATGTTGGTAAAGCCCTTAGGATGTGTACTTGACTACCTGGACTATGATGCGGATCATACTAGTGGGGACATGGTGGTCCATAAGTACATCCTTCAATGTCCCTAGTCGTGAGTGTATTGAGACGGGGCATCGATATAACAGAGTAGACTAGAGTGTACCTTCTCGACCCATACAGATAGGCGATGGATGATCCCATATCCATTGGTGTTTGACATCAGAGATGATATACGGGTGCTCAGTAGAGACTGGGTACACTGGACGGACTCGCCGAGAACTCCCTGATGGTATTATACCTTACGTCAGATAGCAGTTCTCTGGTGACACTGGTACAGAGTAGTCTGTTGACCCGAGATCGTCATAGAGTCTTGTGTGGTTCCCAGTGTGCTTTGATTTCCACCTTACCATGTCTAAGAGGGCATGCAAAAAGGTGGCTTTTGGGTACAGTCCCGAATCACTTGGAGGCAATGAGTGATAGGAGGGGATTCGTCTCTCCCGGTATACGGAGTTGATGTTGTGCTGTGTTCGATTGGCTATAACCGGAAATCCCTGGCCAGGGTTGCTGAGATTTACTGGTAAGTGTTACCGATAGTTTCTCGAATTGTTATAGACCTCATATCGACACGACTTATCGAGCTATTGGGGTCTGACGTTTACCATCCCTAGGCGAGATATGCGACATATCAGACGATCAGACCGGACTGTACGATAAGTGTTACTGGTTGGATTCACAGGAGTGTGAGCGGGCTTGCTCGTCGATCTTCTGATCGCTCAATACCCGGGTGGCTGTTACGTTTAGTAGACCGCTTGCGGCTTGTGGGTGTTTGATATGATCATCACCTGCTGCCGGCGTATTGACGAGTCTTTTGAGTCCTACACAGAGGTTTTCTGGCTCAAGCGAAACGAAATAGGAGCGCATATGAGATATGTGCGGGACCGAGAATAATACCAGTATATGATACTGTATTTGATTCTCGCGATTTGTAACATTGATCGGTTATATGCGATATAGCCGGGTTATCGGATCAAGTGTTGATTCGATAAGTTGTTACTGTTGATATTAGTCGGTTATATGCGATATGACCGGATCATTAAATCAAGTGTTGATTTAATGATTTAATGCATAATTATATATTTGATATATTACTTTGCATTAACTAGTATCGGTTCACTTTAAATTGATTTTCTCACTTGATGTGCACATTGTATATGTGATATATTTTTCGTGCACATGATTGTATCATGTTTGAGGATACATGCAAACTTGGGTTTGTGTAAAGACTTAAACCATGATTGGTGAATGGTTAGGGTTTCATTTCTCTTTTAATTCTTTATCTATTTGTTTTTGGTTAAATAAGAAAAGAAAAGATAAATGGTTGCTTTCATACTAGAAGGTTCTTGTTGCTTCATGCATTTTTTGACTAAAGTAACCATTTTGTCTTCTTCTTCATAACCTAACCATTGAACCTAACCATAGTCTATTCTCTACACCTAACCAAGATTGGATTATGATAAGAATGAGTTGGATTTTCCTTTTTGAATAATCCTTTTTATTTCTATCACATTCCTTCTTCTTCTTCTTCATCTTCTTCTTCCATGAAGAAAAGCTTGCTACATCAATGGCAAGTGATGAAAACAAGTGAGAAATCCAATTCTAAAGTGAACCCACTTCCTATTTCTTCATCCTCTACCTCTTGCCAAGTAGTATAGGGCGTTTTCTTCACAAGTTTCATGACTTGGTGAAGTCGGAGTTTGATTTTGTGATGCCTCGACGTAGATCATCTTCGGCATCGAAGCCGACGATCAAGCCCGCCCATTTCTTCGATGAAGCCGATGCTAGAGTTCGGGATCCGACTTGGACAGCGGAGGGACATCGTCGCGGAGCCTAGGACGTGGAGGACCGGATCTACAAAGGTTGTAGCTTCTTTCCTTTAGTTAAAAGTCGTTAACTTGCATCGCATAGCCCATATATCTAGTTAACGATCCGTAATAGGGTTTCTCGGCACTTGTAAAATTTATATTGGCCTTGTTTGATCACTTGCAAGACTTCATTAGTGTTCCTAGGAACTCCACAGTGGTATCAGAGCCTAGCTAGAGCCTTAGGCGATGCGTAGACGGACTTTGAAGTCCGATCGAACTGAAACCCAAACTCTAAAATGCTCTCTGGAAATTTTCTGAAAATTTGGATTTTTGTGAATTAAAAATATGCAAAAAATTATGCAAGGTCTTATTTGAATTACTGTGAAAAACGAGGGTCTAATTCGAATATTCCACCGCGGAACCGCGGCACAAGCCTGCATGTGCGGCGGTTCCACGGCCGTACTGTCTCCTTGTCCAATGGTTTCTGCACAGTAATTCATATAATTGTATGCTATATTTTCAGGGAATTTTTATTCTGACTCTACAGTTGAGTATTTTGGGGTTGTATTGGGAATCAAAGATTCGATCGGATTATCAAATTTTGTCTGTGTGGCTTTCCGGATAATTTTTTGAATATGTTGAAAAGTTTGACCGGATATAAATACCCAAATTTTCCCCTGCCGGGAAATTTCCAAGTGTTGGATTTTTCCGTCGTTTAAAGACGTTCTAAGTAGTGCAAGTAACGCGATGGACCCTCTAGAAGACAACAAACCTTAACTCGATTATGTGACCGTCTTGAACTGCCCTTTGAACCTTAGGGTTTGGGGCAGTACGGCGTGCCACATGTGAGGCGTTGGCTTGACCCTTCTACGGCTGGACCGTTGGTACTGAGGCACGAACTGAATGTTTTTAGACTTGTTTCATGTGTCGATCTGTATCCGGAAAACTTGGGTGTTTGAATGTTCGATCGGAAAGTTTAACATTTTTTAATTATCTGGAATGGGATACAATAATTGGAATTCACAATAAGTTATGAGATAACTGAATGAATGTTATAAACATAGCACTTTAGTCTCACTTGATCGGTTGCTACGGAATTTTGATGTGATCAAAAGTCCGTCGCAATCACGTAGTGTACGCGAATACTCGCCGGGTAAACTTAATAGACAGCTACACCCCATAGCCCCGACTAAGTGACTGTAGGAGAACCCCGTCGCCGAAAGCATCCGTTCGGGTGCTCCCGGTAGCGGTGTTCTGCCTTGGTGCACTTCGTCGACGGCATCGGGGGTGCGGCCGTCTACTAAAGTTTGCGACGAGTATTAAATCAGAATGTCGGGAATCTTGTTGAATTACCCGACTTGATATTGAAAAGTGTTTTCGATTTTGAGACTAAAATGCGGGGTTTATAATTGTTAGGCATGCGATGTCTAAGTAATTCATTTGGTCAGGCATGCGATGTCTGAGGAGGTTGCGGATTCCAACTGTTGTAGTTTTACACTTTCTTTTCTGTGACCGTAAGTGTAATATGTGATATCGCCGGTTTCGTTGCTATATGTCAACGACAATTGGGATGCGCATATTTACTTACGTTGATGACATGTAATGTTATGTGTTGCTGGATATGTTATATTGGATCGTCGTGTTTGAATAGCCGGGGTTTTTTATGTGAGATGAGTGTTTTTCATTTTCATTCATGTAAATACTTTTATGTAATATTCTTTTATTGGGGCACTTCCAGGTTGCGGAAGATGTCACCGTTGATGTATATTATGTACTTTTCTGCACTAGGATAGACCCAAGGAGGGGAGCACAAGTAACCGGGTTCTAGGGTCCAGTGGGAGACCATCTCGAGGAGTCGAGTCCGGGTTTCCTAACCCTAGAATTGGTAGGGTTTCTTGCCGCTCTCGTAGGGGTTTAGGGGTGTGGGATTGGCTATTCATCACGACCGTGGAATCCATGTTTTATACTGGCTCGTATTGAAAACACGGACGTCCTAGTATATCCAATATTTCATATCTTTTTTCTGCTGCGTTATCTGTGATGTGATCATGTGATGTTCTGTGATAGATATAGTATATAGTATATATGATATATTATATAGACGTTGCTTATGTTTTACACCCGCGCTAGCCCTGCCTCGCTCTGGCATTAGTTACCTAACCTAACGGTGCAGACGGGATATCGAGGCGAATGCGGATGACATAAGCGTACGTTATATTTATCTGTGATGTTTAGGTGGAATTAAATGATGGGATATTCATTAATGAGATTAATGAAAGAAAAATAAACCCAATTGATGTTGTGGAATCGAATTTCAAAGTAAATAAAGGTAGCTACAGTTCTTGCTTTGCATCGCGGTGTTCATTATAGAACATCCTGCACCTTATTCGATGAGGAAAGGACCGAGATCCCTTCACCGGGAGTGACTCCTTTAGCAATAACTGGAAGATGCTACAACCCTCGGTTTGTCTTTGATCGCTTCTATAGTTTTCGCTTTGCACGATGATATATATGATATATCCCGCACCTCATTCGACGAGGAAAGGGCCGACTATCCCTTCACCGGGAGTGACCCCTTTAGCAAAACTAGAAAAGCCTCGAAAAAATTCCATTTAAAAACCATTTGATTCCGCAACGAGATCAAGTTCAAAGCGTTAAAGGTTTTCATAAAACCATTCGCAACCCTCCGTCATTTTAGGAAGTAGAGTACTTAGTATTCGTGCTGTGTTTGTTGACAATAGTCAAGGCACAGTGTACGGTAGCTAAGTGATGTCTTCCTACACCGCATATGATGCGATTAGTTAGGACAGTCGCGTGACTTTGTTGACCTTAGTTAAGGGTCATGTGGGTGGGTCTAATTAATCACGAAATGACGGGTAGAACTTGTCTAGTACTTATGATTTGTTAACCTTAGTTAAGGTCATAAGTGCTAGGGGTAAAAACCATTATCGGGAGTTTCAAGTGTTGAAATTTGCAATAAGATTGCATACCTTCTATATGATAGTTGGATCCCGATACCCACTGCGAGTAATTGTTACTCCTGGGAGAGTTTTGCACTTTACAATTAGCCGATCAAGTAGGTGTCTAGAAAGGTGTCAACGGGATTACGCCTCTGGGAAAACGAAGTTTACAGTAATTAGGTCCGTGCGAAAGCACGGGGAACCTCCCTCAAAGTACCGACACTGGCCTGGCTGAAAGATTGGCGAACTTGTAGAGTGTAATTAATCCCGGCTAGTCTTTCCTTTTAAGGTTTGAAGGAAGATTTGATAAAAACAGTGGGAGCCATCCTGATTAGATAAAATAAATAACCAATATAATTTTGCAAGAGCGCACGCTGAGTGTTTTATTCTCTCTCCCTCCAGGTAGCGACCATTTCATGCCTTAATCAAGATAATAATATGGATGTATTGACCCAACCCGCTTGTTATACTGAGCTGGGAAACGTTGGTCCCGCTCCAACTTATAATTGTTATAAGACAGAGCAGGAAATAGAGGAATACCAGGATTCCCATGCCGCCCAAACGAAGAAAGTGCATGAGATGCATCTCCTTCGGGTGTGTTCATTACAAAGAACTGTTTCTCAGTATCCTCTGCATCCTGGGTATTTGATACCAGATCAGGATCCCAAATATGTAATCTGTTACATAGGGTTACAAAAAAGTAGAAAAACTGAGAACGGGTGATAAGTTTCATGAGACAGAAAATGGGGCAAGTGTTGCAGCCAAGTCTGTTGGTCACTGTCACCCTGTATTACCAATACATTGATTCTGAACAAATGCTATTAGATACCGAACCTGATATACAAAATCATATCAGTCTCTTTATTAGTAAAGAAATGATAAAATTTTGTATTGTTGGAAAATAGTCTTGAACATTTCCTATATCAAAAGTTGATCGGTTTAGGCGCGTTATCTAAAAGCATTAACGTTCTAAATCAAACTACAGTTCTTAGTATTCAGAACACATACAAGAGGAAGAGTTCAGAAATGAATGAATCATTCTTGAGGCATTGTAGACTAGGTCACATCAATGCGACCCGACTGGCTGAAGTTACATTTTAGATGCATATTTAAAATAGTTTGAATTTACATCTTATGAAACTTGCCAGTCATGTCACAAAGATTAGATGACCATAGCTCCGTTTACTGGAAACAGAGAAAGAGTTAGTAAACTCTTGGGACTGATACATGATGATGTATGTAAGGTCTCCTGTCTACACATGCCGGGACTGGTTCTTTATACTTCATTATATTCTCTGATAATCTCTCAAGATTCAGTCATATATTTCTGTTGAAATATAAGTCCAAACCGTTTGAAGTTTTCACAGAATATAAGTAGGAAGTAGAGAACCAAAATACGGGTATAAGTATTATGTCCTATGATGAGATCAGGGAGGAGAATACTGGTGCATGGAATCCTTGGACTATTCTAAAGGAAAATAAGATTCTCTCTCAGTATTACTCCTCTGAATACACCACAGCACAACGGTGTATCGGGGCGGAGCAATCACACAATATTAGATATGGTGTGCTCGATGATGAGTATTATTGAGTTACCTATTTCCTTTTTGGGTGTTATGCGCTTCAGAAGCTGCATACCTATTGAATTAGGTTCGAATCAGATCACTGCCTACCATTCCATATGGGAAGAGCCCATATCTTAAGTTAGTTAAGATTTGGGGTTGTCCAGCCTATGTGTGAAAAGAAAAATCTGGACAAGCTCGAGGAAAAGTCAGTTATGTAGAACTGGAAAGGTTCCATCTATACAAAACTGCAGCTGATGATTTGTCAGAACCAAAGGATTCAATAGTCTCCAACGAACCTCAGCCTCTCCGCCGATCTGGTAGGGTTCCTCATCCGCCTGAGAGATACCTCGGTTTCTCGATGACAGTGGGAGCGAGGATTGCATCATGAGATGATGACCCAACTAGTTTTGAGCAGGCCATCGAGAGTAGGGACTCTGTAAGAATGGCTGGATGCTTAGCGATCTGAGATGGAATCCAAATACACCAGCAAAGTATGGACTTTAGCTGTTATATCTGAAGGGTTAAATCCCCATCAGGAGCAAGTATATCTTGAGAAGATTACTTGGTGTAGATGGAAAAGTTGAGACTTTCAAAGCTAGACTTATTAAAGGTTTTCGTCATCGACCAAGAGTGGAAAATGATGAAACCTTTTCCAGGGACTATACTTAAGTCCATCCAGATCCTACTTAACATTGCTACATACCATGACTACGATATCTGGCGGTTGTGTGCCCTGACTGCTTTTCTAAATACTGATTTGGAAGAGAGCGTCTATAAGTACACAGCCAGAGGGCTTAGTAGACAGTGGGAGCAGCGAAAACGTGTGCAAGTTGTTTTATAGGATAAAGCAGGCATCACGGAGTTGGAACATCTGTTTTGATGAAGTAGTCAAAGAGTTTGACATCATCAAAATGGTAGATGAACCTTGTATAAATAAAAAGGTAGTAGGGAGTATGGTGACGATCCTCGTAGAGTACGTGGATGACATACTCTTAATAGGGAAGGAGTTTCCTATGCTACGCTCGATCAATCTCCGCTTATCATAATGATTCTCCACATAGGATTAAAGTGATACCTACTAAATCCTGGGTTTTGGATCTATGAGATAGATCTAAATGGATGTTAGGATACTCACTAGTTGTAGTGAGATGGTATTAATTGATCCTGGGGAGAATCACTGGAAGTGTTCCAGGGTGATAAAGACGACTGAATGTCAGTCACAGGCATTGTCTTTACCCTCTGTCGAGGGATGGTATGTTGGAAGAGTTCCAAGCTAGATACCGTGGCATACTAGACGATAAAGGCTGGATACATCGCTACTTAAGATGCTACCAAAGAGGCTGTTTGGGTGTATATTGGTTAATGAGATGAACTACGTTCCTACCATTGTGAAACAATGGAGTTGTGGCTTATGCCAAGGAACGCCGGTCCCATCAGTGATCCAGACATATTCTAAGGCAGTATCACCAGATCATGGAGATGGTTGATCTCCAAGGAGATCGAGGTTAGGAGGGTAGACTCAGAAGATAACACGGCGGATCCACCCACGAAGGCCTATTCCCAGAGAGAGACTTTTATGGGATGGTTGAGTATGAGATACTACAACCACTGCTATCAGATGGCCCTAGTGCAAGTGGGAGATTGTTAGTTATATGTATGCCCTAGAGGCCATTACTGTACATTGGATGTATATTGTAGTGGATGCTGGGACATATATAGGGAGGACTTTCTTGCTCGACATGATAGTATGGTATCTGGTTACTCTTTACCTTAACGTGTACATTGATTGTCTCTCTGTTACATGTTGGTAAAGCCCTTAGGATGTGTACTTGACTACCTGGACTATGATGCGGATCATACTAGTGGGGACATGGTGGTCCATAAGTACATCCTTCAATGTCCCTAGTTGTGGGTGTATCGAGACGGGGTATCGATATACCAGAGTAGACTAGCGTGTACCTTCTCGACCCATACAGATGGGCGATGGATGATCCCATATCCATTGTTGTTTGACATCAGAGATGATATACGGGTGCTCAGTAGAGACTGGGTACACTGGACGGACTCGCCGAGAACTCCCAGATGGTATTATACCTTACGTCAGATGGCAGTTCTCTGGTGACACTGGTACAGAGTAGTCTGTTGACCCGAGATCGTCATAGAGTCTTGTGTGGTTCCCACTGTGCTTTGATTTCCACCTTACCACGTCCAAGAGGGCGTGCAAAACAGTGGCTTTTGGGTACAGTCCCAAATCACATGGAGGCAATGAGCGATAGGAGGGGATTCGTCTCTCCCGGTATAGCGAGTTAATGTTGTGCTGTGTTCGATTGGCTATAACCGGAAATCCCTGGCCAGGGTTGCTGAGATTTACTGGTAAGTGTTACCGGTAGTTTCTCGAATTGTTATAGACCTCATATCGACACGACTTATCGAGCTATTGGGGTCTGACGTTTACCACCCCTAGGCGAGATATGCGACATATCAGATGATCAGACCGGACTGTACGATAAGTGTTACTGGTTGGATTCACAGGAGTGTGAGCGGGCTTGCTCGTCGATGTTCTGATCGCTCAATACCTGGGTGGCCGTTACGTTTAGCAGACCGCTTGCGGCTTGTGGGTGTTTGATACGATCATCACCTGCTGCCGGCGTATTGACGAGTCTTTAGAGTCCTACACAGAGGTTTTCTGGCTCAAGCGAAACGAAAAAGGAGCGCATATGAGATATGTACGGGACCGAGAATAATACCAGTATATGATACTGTATTTGATTCTCACGATTTGTAACATTGATCGGTTATATGCGATATAGCCGGGTTATCGGATCAAGTGTTGATTCGATAAGTTGTTACTGTTGATATTAGTCGGTTATATGCGATATGACCGGATCATTAAATCAAGTGTTGATTTAATGATTAAATGCATAATTATATATTTGATATATTACTTTGCATTAACTAGTATCGCTTCACTTTAAATGGATTTTCTTACTTGATGTGCACATTGTATATGTGATATATTTTTTGTGCACATGATTGTATCATGTTTGATGATACATGCAAACTTGGGTTTGTGTAAAGACTTAAACCATGATTGGTGAATGGTTAGGGTTTCATTTCTCTTTTAATTCTTTATCTATTTGTTTTTGGTTAAATAAGAAAAGAAAAGATAAATGGTTGGTTTCATACTAGAAGGTTCTTGTTGCTTCATGCATTTTTTGACCAAAGTAACCATTTTGTCTTCTTCTTCATAACCTAACCATTGAACCTAACCATAGTCTATTCTCTACACCTAACCAAGATTGGATTATGATTAGAATGAGTTGGATTTTCCTTTTTGAATAATCCTTTTTATTTCTATCACATTCCTTCTTCTTCTTCTTCATCTTCTTCTTCCATGAAGAAAAACTTGCTACATCAATGGCAAGTGATGAAAACAAGTGAGAAATCCAATTCTAAAGTGAACCCACTTCCTATTTCTTCATCCTCTACCTCTTGCCAAGTAGTATAGGGTGTTTTCTTCACAAGTTTCATGACTTGGTGAAGTCGGAGTTTGATCTTGTGATGCCTCGACGTAGATCATCTTCGGCATCGAAGCCGACGATCAAGCCCGCCGATTTCATCGATGAAGCCGATGCTAGAGTTTGGGATCAGACTTGGACAGCGGAGGGACATCGTCGCGGAGCCTAGGACGTGGAGGACCGGATCTACAAAGGTTATAGCTTCTTTCCTTTAGTTAAAAGTCGTTAACTTGCATCGCATAGCCTATATATCTAGTTAATGATCCGTAATAGGGTTTCTCGGCACTTGTAAAATTTAAATTGGCCGTGTTTGATCACTTGCAAGACTTCATTAGTGTGCCTAAGAACCCTTCAAATGCGACCCGACTAGCTAAGTTACATTAAGATGCATATTTAAATCAGCTTGAATTTACATCTTATGAAACTTTCCAGTCATGTCACAAAGATAAGATGACCATAGCTCCGTTTACTAGAAACAGAAAAAGAGTTAATGAACTCTTGGAATTGATACATAATGATGTATGTATATCCCCTGTCTATACATGCCAGGACTGGTTCTTTATACTTCATTACACTCACTGATGATCTCTCAAGATTCGGACATATGTTCTTGTTGAAATATAAGTCCGAAGCTTTTGAGAAATTCAAAGAATATAAGTTAGAAGTAGAGAACCAAAACGGGTATAAGTATTATGTCCTTTGATGTGATCAGGGAGGAGAATACTTGAGCACGAAATTCCTGGACTATTCAAAAGGTGAATGAGATTCTCTCTCAGTATTACTCCTCTGTATACACCACAGCACAACGGTGTATCGGGACAGAGCAATCAGACCGTATTAGATATTGTGCGCTCTATGATGAGTACTACTGAGTTGCCTATTTTCTTTTGGGGGTTATGTACTTGTGAAGCTGTGTAACACCTCAGAATGTGTTTTGTAGCTAATTATATTTTAATGTGTGGTTTTTAATAAAAAGTTTACCAAATTAAGTTTTAAATATTTTATCCTATTTATTGAGTATTTTGTTATATTTTTGTTAGGCACACACACACTTGTGCATGATAACTAGGCTTGTTTTTGGTGTTTAACCATGATTAGCAACCATGGTTAGCTAACCATTTGTCTTAAGTTAGTTTTAAGATTAGTTTAAGAGTTATGGTTGTTGTTAATTAAATGAGTTTTGAAAGGGGTTTTATTTTTGCTTGAATGTTGACTTTGAGAGAGAGAGAGAGAGATGTGGGCATGGTGCATTATGGTGTTGACCATACCTCATTTATGAGGGAAGAGAAAGAGAAAGGGAGGGGGTTTTGGTTTCTCACTCATTTCTCACTCATTTCCTCTCTTTTCTTTCACTCTCTCAAACACACACACACACACTCACCTGAGAGAGAGAGCTCCAGCAGCAGCAGCAGCTAGCATCATCAGCAACATCATCATTAACAACAACAACAGACAACAACAACAACAACAACAAGAAGAGCAGCAGCAGCAATGAGGCAGCAGCAGCAGCAGCAATAGCCACAGCAGCAACAACAAGATCACTACAACAACAACAACAATAACCACAACAACATCATCAGCAACTTATCATCATCATTTTCATCAACAGCAGCAGCAACAGGATCAGCAACAACAGCAGAAGCTGTAGCAGCAGCAGCCCCAGCCCTGGCAACAGCTCACTTCTTCCTCCATACACCTCCTCACCAGCTTTCTAGGATCCTTGTGGGTATATTTCTGAACCCCAATCCCTAGTTTGCTTATTTGTGTATGGTTTTGTGTCGATTAGTGTTAAATTGCTAGTTTAGTGCTAGTTAGGGTGTTTTGTGTGGAATGTTGGTTGGAATGTGCTGGAATTGGTTAACCTAGCTCCTAGTAGTGTTGTTAGGTCACCACCACTGAGATTCAACCCAGGTTTCACAAAAGTACCATAGGTTTCTTAATTGTGCTAAATTGTCGTTTTTAAGTGATATTTGTGACATTTGTGATCTGCTATAGACCCGGATCTTGCAGAGTAAAATTGAGGGAACTGGGGCATGCTTGTTAGGTCTAGATAACACCACCAGAGCACGAGCCCCTACCCCCACTTTCAGGCCGCCAATTTTAGCATTCTGGCCGCAATTTACGGCCAGGCTAGGGTTCTGGGTGTTGGGGTTTGGTCTGGGGTAGTCCGCTGTGTTGTGTAGTGTGTTGGTATGTCTAGTTTTGTAATATCTTACCTGTAGGAAAATTTGGGACTATATGTCGCTTTTGTGTTTAGTTGTGTTTGCGCGATACGCGCGATACGCGAGAGGGTTCTGTGATCCAGTGTATCGCGGCGTGTCGCGATGGTTTTTAGACGCGTACACACACGATTCAGCGTATCGTGCACCCGCGCGTTTAGTTCGCGACACGAGTTTCTCGTGTCGATTCGATATCGCGTTTCGCGAGATATGTGGCTTATATGTGATTTCCATGTCTTATTTGCAGGTTTGCAGACAGGGACTACAGACACCACTACAGGGGGAGCAGATGATAGGATTCATCCCGCGTGGAGTTTAGGTGAGTAGATATAACATCTACAGAGGAATCGCCCGCATGGCGTTATGCGTCTGGGCTAGGATTCAAATTCCTGTCGCACATTCTACGTCATTGTAGAATTGCGCCTTACTGCATTTCCTAGATATAGCTATATACTGTGACTAGCAGCCGTAGGACACTGCACACATTATTGACGGCTCATGTTGCACGAGCACGGATTGCATGCTACACACACACCGTCAATAATTGCCATGTCACACACTACCCCTTATAGCTACCATTGTTTGCCATACATGACAACTAGCTTATCGGTATACCTATAGCGTATCATACCTTTAGTGATAGGTATATTTTCACTTTGCGATACAGCTACAGGTATACCTCCTATATATATTTCACTTATACCGGGAGGGATTTCCTACATATGTTACTTATACCCAGGGGGGTATACGACATCAGTTCCTATAGGTAGATACCTATACCTTGCTACACCTGTATGTTAGATACATATTCAGTTGTTGTCGCATATTCACATTTACTGATGTTACTTAGCTCTACCTTATCTTGTTTTCGCATACATCTGGTTCGGCTATATACTTGTGTTTACCTGCTCGCATTCAGATATATCGCATACATTTATTCCTGTATTTATGCATTGTTTATCTGGATTTTATATGATGTTTTCGGGATTTGGGAACCGCGGGAGTTCATGAAATTATGCATACATAAACAACCCGGTTTCCTTGATATGATATTTCGAGCGTCCCCCATGAGTTTTATCGGTGCTGATTCTATGCTCCATACGATGTGTGGTTGCCGTATGAGAGTACATGGTGGGGCCCGGTATGGTTCCCCTCAGCAAGAAGATCGATGGGTTTGCCGATTGAGCCTGGAGGCGGGCGAGTACCTACCGGTGATTGTTTGGACCTGGCAGTTGTCTGGAGGCTACTGGCCAGAGTAGAGAGATGGATGCGGGATGACCTGTACTGTCGAGGCCGAGGGCCGACACTGACGGAGCCCCATATATGAGGATTTCTGTGTCGATGCTTGGCACACGGTTTCATGATATTTCTTTAAACCCCCTTTTTGTATATATAACAGGGGACTTAGCCGTTGTTATATATACCCTTACACCAATATTAGTGGAATGGGACGCTAATATATGTGTATTGCCCCCATCATATTTATTTCTGTACATATATTTACCTTTAGGATGCTAGAAACTTACTTGAGATTGGACTTTGGATACTAGGTGATTCATTGGGATTTGGACATTGGATATACCTATGTGATTGGTGACTTGTACATTCGGGATATAGGAGATTACTCGACATTGTACATTGAGGAGATGTGAGACTTATTTGATGTGAGTGCCCAATGTGGGGGCCTGGTTTGAGGATTTGGGATTGGAGTATCTTGATGGATTGTGATCCTACCACGACGTCGGGTTTCCGTGGAAAATAACATATTCCACCCTATACCTCACCATTACCTATCTTATGCACAGATTCATACATTGGTAGTACTTGTAGTGTACCCTTATGATAGTTGCATATTTGCTTTCTCACATCTCTACTGCATACTATTGTCATGTTACCATCGCTTCACTTATTGATTGTACCTGCTAGTGTACTCTCTTTATTCCAGCATTGCATGACATATTATTACTACTGTAATCGCATATCTTAGATTCATGCTGTACGTGCATTCCTGCGATTACCTGTATATGTTTTATACTATTCACGAGTTGGAAACTCACCCCCGTTGTGCCACAGGTGTTTCAGGTTTTTCCCCAGAGTAGTCGAGGCAGGCTATTCCCCTATCCAGCTATCCAGCTACCATCTTTTGCTACAGATACCGCATCAGCTCACAGTACCATTTTGCATAGGTGGGTTAGACGGTTATCTGTATTATATATTGTACCTTCGTTGTATTGTACTCTCCATCTACTGTTGTATTATTGACATAGAGACTTGGTGAGGACGTAGTGTGTACTATTGTGGATTGGATGTCTTTTATAGATACAGCTTTTTCTCTACTGTCCTTATTCTTCTGTTGTATTCATATTGACTAGTCTTTATCAAAAAAAATGGGGTGTTGCTAAAATTTTAAAGAAAGAAAGTAAGACTTTTAAAGAATTTGGGTTGCGATTTCAATTGTTTATAAACTTGTATTATCTTTTCAGCATTCTTTTCTTGGTTTAGATTTCTGGGTTTGGCTTTCTTTTACTACGTTGCGTCTTTAAGCGTTGCGTAGTATTAGGGCCGTCACGGGCCATTTTTGGGTCGTGACAAAGTTGGTATCAGAGCGTTAGGTTTTACCTTTCGGAGTGTAGGATGACCTTAGTATGATGGAGTAGGTAGCTTAAGCAGAGTAACGTAGTGTGTGTATGTCTGCAGCATACCCACAGCGCGGTACCTTGCATTAAGTGACCTAAGTACAATTTGCTTGACATTCCTTCCTTGATGATTCATATCTTTGAGATTCGATTTCCTCATTCTTATCGAATCTCATCTTATATCTATTTATAGCCTTGCCGTCGATGACTATGGGGACTCAGAGCGATGCAACGAGGGCCGAGGTCAGAGTTAGCTCGGGTGAGACGAGTACTGACCAGGATGGCACTCTAGTTGCACAGGTGCAGACGGATCAGCCTACGATCTATACTATGGATAGACTTTTGGTAGAGATGCAGGAGTTCCACCAGACGATGAGTTCGTTAGTTGACATCGTTCGGGAGCTACGACAGGAGGTTGTCACCCCCGTTACTCAGCTATCCCTTACGATCAGCATGCAGCAGTCTGTCACCTACATAGCACCAGTGGTTGCAGCCCCAGTTGACGAGGCACATATTTCAGAGGCTCAGGGAGTTCCAGGACAGTGGAGGACTCGTACCAGCGTACCAGCCCAGAGACAGAGGTTCGGTCGTCGAGACAGATTTCGTGGCCACTACGGGAGTAGCAGAGGCTTGGGACTAGGACAGTCGTTCAGCTCTCATCCCCAGGATGGTCAGCAGTCAGCACGTGGATGTTTTCGATGCGGAAGCCTTCAGCACTTCGTCAGGGATTGTTCCTCAGCACGGCGTCAGGATCGTATTCAGAGAGGCCGTGGACGTGGAAGATTTGCTCAGAGGGCTCAGTTTACCAGAGGAGTTCATCCAGCTGCGAGTAGAGGGCAGACACAGGAGTTTGCTTCTACTCATCGGGACGCGCAGACGTCCAATGGGGAGTTTTCAGGTACCCTTGGGCTTTATGTTCTCTTGGTGTGTTTGTTTGTTTCTTGCTTGTACTGTGGTTGGGTAGATTAGTCGTAGTAGTTGTTTTAACTTCTGTCAGCGATCCTTTTGTTGCGCGACACGTAATTCAGTTTTGTGCCAATCGGGTAGGAGATAGAGTTTCGTCCGTCGTTTTGATCCTTCTAGAGATGTTGGATTTGACGTTCTCCTGGACACGGACTGGTCAGCTACGTGTTAGGCGTCTGTGGACTACCACGAGGAAACAAGTTAGGTTTTGTTTTCCCCGGCAAGTCAGTTCTTGTTGTACAGGTGGAGAGTTGTGCCGCCTTTTACAGCTTGAATTCAGCCTTTTTCTCTAGTCGGCTTCTGAGGAGATGTCGTAGATTCTTGACGTTCATTCGTGATACCGGAGCCACAGTGGGATTGTTGGACCGGGTTCCTTTGGTGCGAGAGTTTTTCCGACGTTGTTCCGGATGAGCCGGCGAAGCTTGGGAGCTAAAGGATCAGCTGCAGAGTTTCGGTTTGGGGAGTTTTGTGCGTCTGAGTGTTTCGCTTTTAGAAACTCCTATTTCTGTTCGTTGAGGAGAAAGACGGCAGTTTAGGGTTGCGTGTAGACGGATCGTCAATTGAACCGGCTTACGGTGCGGATAGGTATCCTTCACCTTGCCGTGGCGATTTCTTCGATCAGCTCCAGAGTGCGAGACATTTTTCTAAGTGTGTTTGGGATCAGGTCATCATTATTGCGGATTCGGAGTGACGGCATTCCGAAGACTGCCTTGTGCGTGCTACGGGCTTTGTGTGTTTTTGTGAATAGTTGGATTCACTATCGCCCTAGCAGCATTCGTAGATATGATGAACCAGATTTCTGCAGGCCGTTCCTCGACAGTTCTGTTGTGTTACTTACGACATTCTGGTCTACTTAATGTGTCTTGAGGAACAGGAGTAGCAACTGAGGATTTGTTATGCAGATACTGGGAGAGTACCAGTAGTTGCTAATTCTCAGAGTGTTTCTTCAGGCTTGTTTTGTGTTGACTCCTAGGTCTTGTAGTCACGGAAGACGGTTCCGTATGGTTCCGAGGGAGTTTGTGACCGTACGGCCTAAGTCCAGACATGTGTGCAGGACGGAGATCCGCAGATTGTTGGGCTTAGCAGGTTTTACCGCCGTTTCAGGCAAGATTGCTAGAGTGGTGCTGCTCCAGTGACTGAATTGACCAAAAGGAGGCTTCTTTTCTTTGGACTGAGGCATGTGTACGGAGTTTTCAGCAGTTGAAGATTCAGTTAGCAACTGCATCGGTCTTTCTTTGCTTTTGGTTCGGGCGACCTTGTTGTTTAACTGTAATGTTTCTTGAGTGGGCTCGAGGGTGTACTGAGGTGACACTATAGAGATATCGCTTTTGCTTTCCCTACACTTGGGGGAAGTACGAGAAGGATATCCCACTCTTGATCTGGAGATGGCCGCGGTGGTTTTGCGTTGGAGATTTGGAGACCCTATTTGCTTGAGAGTCGTATCAGATTTTCCACGGACCACCAGAGCTTAATGTGCATCTTCCTGCAGCGGGTATTGATTGTTGTGATGGTCTTCTGCAGATTTACAGTTCTTGTGTGGTCGTCGAGTATAGCTTAGTTCGTCTCTACGGAGGGGACAGCTTGCTCATGTCCGCGCCCGACCACTTTCCTTAAATCGTTTTCGTGAGACACTGCCCGTCGAAGCTCGTACGTCAGAGATACTTGAGCATATTCGGCTGGGTAATGATTCGGAGACCTTGATTGTGACAATGATGTGCTAAGTTAGGGACACGTTTGTGTACCTGGTTTCATCGGGTAGAGACGTGAAATCCTAGAGCATGCACATCTGTCAACTCCCTCTGTGCATTCAAGTTCCACCAGCTTTGGCGTGACTTGTGAGATAGTTACAAGTGGACAGGAATGTAAGGAGAAGTTTCAGGTTTCGTTTCAAGTGTCTGTCTTGTTGTGTGCTTTGGGTCGAGCATCTGAGGCCGGCTGGAGAATTGCAATCTTTTTACCGTTCCGAAGCAGGAATGGGAGCAGATCTCCACGAATTTCGTTATGGTTTCCACCTAATTTTGGTTAGGGTGTGACTCCATTCGGATTCTTGTCGTCCGGTTATACTCAGTGCTCAGTTGTTTTGTTAAGTTTGTGTGTTTGTTTGTTGCTGTCAGCAGTTGGGGATCGTCACTCGCCATCGTTAGGGTTCTCTTTCTATAGCTATTATCGGGAGACACTCCAATTGGCAACCCTTAGGCTTAGGGGTTAGGTCATGTCGATCGCCAGCCTGTTGTCTTCTGACTCCGCGAAGGTAGGATTTTGGACCCCAGCTATGTCTAGAGAATTCGGAGATAGTCCAGTTGTGTTCAGGTCAGGATGAGAACTGTCCATTGCAAACAGATGTTTTATGCGACTGTGTTGGTCGCAGGCTTGAGTGTGCAGTGGCAAATCATGGATTCCTATGGACTTTCCAATGAATGACGTGTTGGATTTTGGGAAGCTTATCCCAGGATTTTAGGTCCTTTAGATCCTATTAGCGAGTTAGTCTTGTTGCCTTTAATTTGGCACTTCCGCCCAGATTATTGGATTTTCACCCCGTATTCCTTGTGATCATACTTTACAATTACCTTCTTGACCTTTCTCACATGTCTGCAGCAGACCTTTTAGCTGGACGCGATCTTTCGTTCACCAGCAGCCAAGTGTGTTAATGGCTCGACACGTGGAGAAACGTCGGTCAAGGGTCTTGCCACCTGTGAGGGGTTTTCTTGGACGTAGCCGTATAGTGGGGTAGTCACTTGGGAGGCTGCGAACGAGATTTGAGGATTTTAATCTTCTCTTGAAGGTATGCGTATCGGATTATTTTTTTAAATTCGGGGACGAATTTTTTTTAAGGGGGGGAGATTGTAACACCTTAGAATGTGTTTTGTAGCTAATTATATTTTAATGTGTGGTTTTTAATAAAAAGTTTACCAAATTAAGTTTTAAATATTTTATCCTATTTATTGAGTATTTTGTTATATTTTTGTTAGGCACACACACACTTGTGCATGATAACTAGGCTTGTTTTTGGTGTTTAACCATGATTAGCAACCATGGTTAGCTAACCATTTGTCTTAAGTTAGTTTTAAGATTAGTTTAAGAGTTATGGTTGTTGTTAATTAATTTGAAAGGGGTTTTATTTTTGCTTGAATGTTGACTTTGAGAGAGAGAGAGAGAGATGTGGGCATGGTGCATTATGGTGTTGACCATACCTCATTTATGAGGGAAGAGAAAGAGAAAGGGAGGGGGTTTTGGTTTCGCACTCATTTCTCACTCATTTCTTCTCTTTTCTTTCACTCTCTCAAACACACACACACACTCACCTGAGAGAGAGAGCTCCAGCAGCAGCAGCAGCTAGCATCATCAGCAACATCATCATTAACAACAACAACAACAACAACAACAACAACAACAAGAGCAGCAGCAGCAATGAGGCAGCAGCAGCAGCAATAGCCACAGCAGAAACAACAAGATCACTACAACAACAACAACAACAATAACCACAACAACATCATCAGCAACTTATCATCATCATTTTCATCAACAGCAGCAGCAACAGGATCAGCAACAGCAGCAGAAGCTGTAGCAGCAGCAGCCCCAGCCCTGGCAGCAGCTCACTTCTTCCTCCATACACCTCCTCACCAGCTTTCTAGGATCCTTGTGGGTATATTTCTGAACCCCAATCCCTAGTTTGCTTATTTGTGTATGGTTTTGTGTCGATTAGTGTTAAATTGCTAGTTTAGTGCTAGTTAGGGTGTTTTGTGTGGAATGTTGGTTGGAATGTGTTGGAATTGGTTAACCTAGCTCCTAGTAGTGTTGTTAGGTCACTACCACTGAGATTCAACCCAGGTTTCACAAAAATACCATAGGTTTCTTAATTGTGCTAAATTGTCGTTTTTAAGTGATATTTGTGACATTTGTGATCTGTTATAGACCCAGATCTTGCAGAGTAAAATTGAGGGAACTGGGGCATGCTTGTTAGGTCTAGATAACACCAACAGAGCACGAGCCCCTACCCACACTTTCAGGCCGCCAATTTTAGCATTCTGGCCGCAATTTACGGCCAGGCTAGGGTTCTGGGTGTTGGGGTTTGGTCTGGGGTAGTCTGCTGTGTTGTGTAGTGTGTTGGTATGTCTAGTTTTGTAATATCTTACCTGTAGGAAAATCTGGGACTATATGTCGCTTTTGTGTTTAGTTGTGTTTGCGCGATACGCGCGATACGCGAGAGGGTTCTGTGATCCAGCGTATCGCGGCGTGTCGCGATGGTTTTTAGACGCGTACACACACGATTCAGCGTATCGTGCACCCGCGCGTTTAGTTCGCGACGCGAGTTTCTCGTTTCGATTCGATATCACGTTTCGCGAGATATGTGGCTTATATGTGATTTCCATGTCTTATTTGCAGGTTTGCAGACAGGGACTACAGACACCACTACGGGGGGAGCAGATGATAGGATTCACCCCGCGTGGAGTTTAGGTGAGTAGATATAACATCTACATGGGAATCGCCCGCATGGCGTTATGCGTCTGGGCTAGGATTCAAATTCCTGTCGCACATTCTACATCATTGTAGAATTGCGCCTTACTGCATTTCCTAGATATAGCTATATACTGTGACTAGCAGCCGTAGGACACTGCACATATTATTGACGGCTCATGTTGCACGAGCACGGATTGCATGCTACACACACACCGTCAATAATTGCCATGTCACACACTACCCCTTATAGCTACCATTGTTTGCCATACATGACATCTAGCTTATCGGTATACCTATAGCGTATCATACCTTTAGTGATAGGTATATTTTCATTTTGCGATACAGCTACAGGTATACCTCCTATATATATTTCACTTATACTGGGAGGGATTTCCTACATATGTTACTTATACCCAGGGGGGTATACGACATCAGTTCCTATAGGTAGATACCTATACCTTGCTACACCTGTATGTTAGATACATATTCAGTTGTTGTCGCATATTCACATTTACTGATGTTACTTAGCTCTACCTTATCTTGTTTTCGCATACATCTGGTTCGGCTATATACTTGTGTTTCCCTGCTCGCATTCAGATATATCGCATACATTTATTCCTGTATTTATGCATTGTTTATCTGGATTTTATATGATGTTTTCGGGATTTGGGAACCGCGGGAGTTCATGAAATTATGCATACATGAACAACCCGGTTTCCTTGATATGACATTTCGAGCGTCCCCCATGAGTTTTATCGGTGCTGATTCTATGCTCCATACGATGTGTGGTTGCCGTATGAGAGTACATGGTGGGGCCCGGTATGGTTCCCCTCGGCAAGAAGATCGATGGGTTTGCCGATTGAGCCTGGAGGCGGGCGAGTACCTACCGGTGATTGTTTGGACCTGGCAGTTGTCTGGAGGCTACTGGCCAGAGTAGAGAGATGGATGCGGGATGACCTGTACTGTCGAGGCCGAGGGCCGACACTGCAGACGGACCCCGTGGGCTGATCCGGACTGACGGAGCCCCATATATGAGGATTTCTGTGTCGATGCTTGGCACACGGTTTCATGATATTTCTTTAAACCCCCTTTTTGTATATATAACAGGGGACTTAGCCGTTGTTATATATACCCTTACACCAATATTAGTGGAATGGGACGCTAATATATGTGTATTGCCCCCATCATATTTATTTCTGTACATATATTTACCTTTAGGATGCTAGAAACTTACTTGAGATTGGACTTGGGATACTAGGTGATTCATTGGGATTTGGACATTGGATATACCTATGTGATTGGTGACTTGTACATTCGGGATATAGGAGATTACTCGACATTGTACATTGAGGAGATGTGAGACTTATTTGATGTGAGTGCCCAATATGGGGGCCTGGTTTGAGGATTTGGGATTGGAGTATCTTGATGGATTGTGATCCTACCACGACGTCAGGTTTCCGTGGAAAATGACATATTCCACCCTATACCTCACCATTACCTATCTTATGCACAGATTCATACATTGGTAGTACTTGTAGTGTACCCTTATGATAGTTGCATATTTGCTTTCTCACATCTCTACTACATACTATTGTCATGTTACCATCGCTTCACTTATTGATTGTACCTGCTAGTGTACTCTCTTTATTCCAGCATTGCATGACATATTATTACTACTGTAATCGCATATCTTAGATTCATGCTGTACGTGCATTCCTGCGATTACCTGTATATGTTTTATACTATTCACGAGTTGGCAACTCACCCCCGTTGTGCCACAGGTGTTTCAGGTTTTTCCGCAGAGTAGTCGAGGCAGGCTATTCCCCTATCCAGCTATCCAGCTACCATCTTTTGCTACAGATACCGCATCAGCTCACAGTACCATTTTGCATAGGTGGGTTAGACGGTTATCTGTATTATATATTGTACCTTCGTTGTATTGTACTCTCCATCTACTGTTGTATTATTGACATAGAGACTTGGTGAGGACGTAGTGTGTACTATTGTGGATTTGATGTCTTTTATAGATACAGCTTTTTCTCTACTGTCCTTATTCTTCTGTTGTATTCATATTGACTAGTCTTTATCAAAAAAAAATGGGGTGTTGCTAAAATTTTAAAGAAAGAAAGTAAGACTTTTAAAGAATTTGGGTTGCGATTTCAATTGTTTCTAAACTTGTATTATCTTTTCAGCATTCTTTTCTTGGTTTAGATTTCTGGGTTTGGCTTTCTTTTACTACGTTGCGTCTTTAGGCGTTGCGTAGTATTAGGGCCGTCACGGGCCATTTTTGGGTCGTGACAAGCTGCATACCTTTTGAATTGGTTTCCAACCAAATCAGGTGCCTACCACTCCATATGAGATATGGTATGGGAAGAGCCCATGTCTTAAATGAGTTAAGATTTGTCGTCGTCCGGCCTATGTCAAAAGCAAAATCCGGACAATCTCGAGGCGAGGTCAGTTCTGTGTAAGTTTGTTGGATATCCCAAGTATTCACAAGGGTATATCTTCTACACACCGAGGAACAAAAAGTGTTTTATTTCTTGGCATGCCACCTTTTTAGAAAAGGAATTTATTTTGGAAAGAAATTTGTGGTCATGAGGTAGAACTGGAAGGAGTTCCAACTACACAAACTGCAGCTGAAGATTTGGTAGAACCGGAGGATTCAATAGTTCCCGACGAACCTCAGCCACTCCGCCGATCTGGTTGGGTTCCTCACCTACCTGAAAGACACTTCGGTTTTCTCAATGATAGTGGGAGCGAGGATTGCATCATGAGATGATGACCTAACTATGTTTTGAGCAGGCCATCGAGAGTAGCGACTCTGTAAGAATGGCTAGATGCTATGTGATTTGAGATGGAATGTATGTACATCAACAAAATATGGACATTGGTTGCTCTATCTAAAAGGTTAAATCCCCATCCGGAGCAGGTATATCTTGAGAAGATTATTGGTGTAGATGGAAAAGTTGAGACTTTCGAAGCTAGACTTGTTGTAAATGGTTTTCATCATCGACCAGGTGTGGACTATGATGAAACCTTTTCTCCAGTGCCTATGCTTAACTCCATCCCGATCCTACTTGCAATTGCTACATATCATGACAACGATATCTGGCGGTTGGGTGTCATGACTACTTTTCTAAATAGCGATTTAGAAGAGAGCGTCTATAAGTACACAGCCCGAAGGCTTCGTAGATAGTGGGAGCAGCGGAAACGTGTGCAAGTTGCTTTACGGGTTAAAGCAGGCATCACGGAGATAGAACATCTGTTTTGATGTGGCAGTCAAAGCGTTTGACTTCATCAAAATGGTAGATGAACCTTGTATATACAAAAAATGCAGTAGAGAGTAAAGTGGTCTTCCTCGTATTGTACGTGGATGACATACTCTTGATAGGAAAGGTGTTTCCTATACTAGGCTCGGTCAATCTCCTCTTATCACAAGGATTCTCCATATAGGATCAAGATGATACCTCTTAAATCCTGGGTTATGGATCTATGAGATAGATCTAACTGGATATTAGGATTCTCACTAAGTGTATTGGATTGGTATCAATCGATCCTGGCGAGAATCACTGGATAGCTTCCATGGTGGTAAGGTCGACCGAATGTCAGTCACAGGCATTGTCTTTACCCTCAGTGGAGGGACGGTATGTTGGAAGACTTCCAAGCTAGATACTGTGGCAAACTATATGATAAAGGCTGGATACATCTCTACAAAAGATGCTACCAAAGAGGAAGTCTGGGTGTATATTAGTGCATGATATGAACTTCGTTCCTACCATTGTGTGACAATGGAGTTGTGGCTTAGGCCTACGAACTCCCGTCCCATCAGTGATCCGGACATATTCTAAGGAAGTATCACCTGATCATAGAGTTGGTTGATCTCCAGAGGATCGAGGTTAGGAGAGTAGACCCAGAGGAAAAAACGGCAGATCCACTCACAAAGGCCTTTTACCAGAGAGACTTTTATGTGATGGTTGAGTATGAGATACTACAACCAGTGCTATATGATGGCCCTAGTGCAAATGGGAGATTGTTAGTTATATATATACCCTAGAGGCCATTACTGTACATGAGATGTTGATCAGTCGAAAATATTGCAGTTTTAACGCATCAATTTCCTTACTCTTTGCAATCATCTAAAGGTGTTTGGTATAAATATAGCACATATTAGCAATTTTTCTGCAAAATACCAAATAACATGTGTTATACATTATAATCGGCATTTTGAGGGAAAATTGAGTGTTTATTACTACACACATGATCTTTTGTGTATCAACACTTGTCTCGTGATTGTGTGCAGGAAATTCTCGAGGTAAAAGAGCCGGAACTGCTAAAAGTGATGATAAAATACGTCAAGTCAAAGACTTGAAATCTGGCAGTGAACAAGAAAGTATAAAAATATTCCAGATATCAGGAAAGTGCCATAAAGCCAACAAAAGAATTACCTGGAAATTGCATGCAGTAATTCAGCAACATGGCCACGGATCCGCGGCCGAGTCGGCCTATCCGCCACGGTTCCGCGGCCTTGTTAGCTCATCAGCGCATCATATTTCTCCACGTGGCTTCCTGTAAAGGCCTCAGCTTCCAGAAAACTCTCAAAGAGCACGTGGCTTTATCCAGAAGGCTCGGCCTAACAACCTTATCCCAGAATATTCCTTATTCTAGAATATTTCCTCCAACAAACTTCTTTTAGAAGACTCTCTGTAACAATCTAGCTTTGAAGGGAAGATTCAAATAAGTGGTTATAAAAAGGGATCTAGATCTAGGGTTTGGGGGTTGTTGAATTTGGAGGGAAATTAATTAGGGTTGAATTTGAGAGGTAAAAATTGTAGTAAGAACCAAATCATTTCAAAAAATTCAACGAGCCTTTTGAAGCAACGCCGATATTCATCGGAGCAAGTGATCCATGACGATCCGCGACTCAAGAAGACGATGCGAAACTAGTTCGACGATTGAGTTCTCTCCTCAAAATCTTGTAATTTTGAGTGAATTGTAACGAAACGTTGATTAATAAAAGGTGAAAATTCTTGATTTTTCTTATCTTTAAATTCTTGCATTATGAAGAGTGTTCAATTCATGATTGTTTTCTTTTTTCATGATGTTTGAGTAAAAACTCCACTTGTGGAGGAATCGAGACAATAGATAGATGATAATGATTAAATTCTTGAACGATTCTTAAGTCTTATGAGTTTTGTAAACTTTAGAAAATTGTATCAACGACGACCTAGTTTTGAGCGAGATGATTTCTTGAATGTTTTCGCTCTAAATTAGAGATAAACGATCTATGATTGAATTTCCTAGAGGCTAGAATTTGTGATAGTCAACGAAAGGACAAGGGATAGGAGGAGAAATCCTAGTTTCTTCAATAGATCCCTAATTCTCGTTGATCGTCATCGATCTAGCAACAAATCATTAATAGATAAGAATTTGTAATCATAAGTATTCATCATCACTATCAATTGGATCGATTCCTACAAGCCTCCTTACAAATCTTGATAATTCAAACTATTTGGACATTTTCTTAATCTTTATTAATTCTTGATTTTAGATCTAGTCCTTTATGATTCTTGAAACTAAATTTCACAAATCTTTAATCAATTTTTATTGCAATTTTCTTTTATATTTTCATTTCGACTCATCTAAAAAAAATCGATCAAAACACACATCTTAGTGGACGATCTGTATTCATTAACGTGCTACATCGACACCATTAATTGATTGCAGTATAAATTTCTTTGATTTTGAACACTTTACATTTCATTACAACTTAGATGATCAATCAAATGGGATAGTGGCCGGGGATGTGTGCTATTTTCTTCATTTTTGTTATTTGAGTTGAAAAATTATTATTCCATCAAATTTTCATCCAAGATTCGCTTCAAGTGGTTAACGATTTGTTGTGAATTTTGTGAGGGAATCTGGAATCATTTTACTGAGGAAATCAATATTCAGAATTCAGAGAAGCACAGGTAGTTGCGGAAAAATTTCGAAACCCTAGTTCCTGTAGGGTTATTAGGCACTAGAACAAGGTTCTACAAGGCATCAACCATGCCAAAATCAAAAGTTTCAAGTGCCGAACAACCCAAGAAAGATCTTAGACTAGAGATTAGGCAAGACAGATAACAAGTAAACAACTTTACGTCTGAGAGTTAGGGATTACAACCTTTGTAGTCCGTTCCTTCGCTTCATAAGCTCCGTGTTGAGGTCCCTTCGCTGCGATCATCAAGTACCCGAACTCTAGAGAGGCTCCATGAAGAGAAAGATACAAGCTTGCTTCCAATATTCAAAAACTAAGATGATCTACCTTGAAGAAACTCAAACCCAAGCTCTTGCTTCACTAATTATGTATTAGCAAAGCAAACACCCTAATCTAAGTGGCAAGAATTGATGAGGATGATGAAGTAGGAATTTATCTCTCTTTTGTTTTCAATTTCTCACTTTATTTCATCACATCACAAAAAGCTAGAAAGCTTTTTTCAAGAGGAAGAAGAAGAACCATTTCATTTATGATGAATAATGAATTAAAAATCATGGTTACAAATAAACCATGGGTTAACAATTAAGACTTAACCCTTGTAGAGAATTAACTAGGATAAAGGGTTTGGGTTGGGTTAAAGAAATATCTACACAAAATATCATAAGTCAAAGTCAAAGCTTCAGGAAGCTTCATGAAAGCTTCATCCAAGCTTAACCCTAATCCAAACCCTAACCATGTTTAAACTCTACAAAGCATGTTGCATTTCTAACCCTAACATGTTACAATATTATATGTCACATATACAATATTTATTGTAACAAAATAAAATAATACAATTAACATATATCACATATATATCAATGTATTATCCAAGTGAGAAAAAGAATCTTTAAGTGAGCTAATATTAGTTAATGTAATATAATATATCAAATATATAATTATACATTAAATTATCGAATCAACACTTGATCCAGTAATCCAGCTATTTCATAAATAACCGACTAATATAATCTTTATCAGTTCATCGAATCAACACTTGATCCGATGACCCGGCTATATCACATATGCCAGGACGATATCACATATCACGAGAATTTAATACGGTATCGCATACACATATTATTCTCGGTCTTGCATATATCACATATGTCCTCCTGGTCCGTTTTGCCTGAGCCAGGAAACCTCTGTGTAGGACTTTAAAGAATCGTCAATACGCCGGCAGTAGGTGATGATCATATCAAACACCCACAAGCTACAATCGGTCAGCTAAACGTAACAGCCAACTAGGTATTGAGCAATCAGATGATCAACAACCAAGCCTGTAGATTCTCCTGCGAATCCAATCAGTAACAGTCCCGTACAGTTCGGTTTCTTCGTCTGATATGTCGCATATCAAGTCTAGCGGTGGTAAACGTCAGACCCCAATAACCGATAAGTCCTGTCGATATGAGGTCCATAACAGTTCGAGAAACTACTGATGATACTTACCAGTAAATCTCAGCAATCCTGGCCAGGGATTTCCAGTTATAGCCAATCGAACACAGCGCAACATCAACTCCCTATACCGGGAGAGACGAAACCCCTCCTATCGCTCTTGCCTCCATGTGATTCGGGACTGTACCCAAAAGACACCGTTTTGCACGCCCTCTTAGACGTGGTATGATGGAAATCAAAGCACAGTGGGAATCACACAAGACTCTATGACGATCTCGGGTCTACAGACTAACCTGTACCAGTGTCACTAGAGAACTGCCATCTGACGTGAGGTATAATACAATCTGGGAGTTCTCGGTGAGTCCGTCCAGTGCACCCAGTCTCTACGGATCACCCGTATACCTTCTCTGATTTCAAACACCAATAGATATGGGATCATCCATCGCCCATCATATGGGTCAAGAAGCGCATACGCTAGTCTACTGTGGAGTATCGATGCCTTGTCTCAGTACTCCCACGACTAGGAACTTTTGAAGGATGTACTTAGCGACTACACTGTCCCCATTAGTATTATTTGCATCATAGTTTTGGTAGTCAAGTACTCATCCTAAGGCCTTTATCAACATGTAACATAGAGATAATCAGAGTACATGTTAAGAAAGAGAGCAACTAGATAGCATACTATCATGTCGAGTAAGAAAGTCCTCCCTATATATGTCCAAGCATCCGCTACAATATACATCGTATGTACAGCAATGGCCTCTAGGGCATACATGACAATCTCCCACTTGCACTAGGGCCATCTGTTGTGGTATCGCATATCCAACAATCAGCTGTGGTTGAAGTATCTCATACTCAACCATCCCATAAAAGTCACTACTTGGAAATAGGCCTTTGTGAGTGAATCCGCGGTGTTGTCCTTTATGTCTACTCTCCTAACCTCGATCTCTCTGGAGATCAACCATCTCCATGATCAGGTGATACTGCCTAAGAATATATCTGGATCTCGGATGGGATGGGGTTTCCTTGGCGAATGCCAAAACTCCATTGTCACACAATGGTAGGAACAAAGTTCATCTCATGAACTAGTGTACATCCAGCTATTTCTTAGGTAGCACCGTTGGTAGTGATTTATCCTGCCTTTATCATATAGTTTGCCATGACATCTAGCTTGGAACTCTTCCAATATACCGTTCCTTTACTGAGGATAAAGACAATGCCTGTGACTGACATTCAGTCAACCTTACCACCCTGGAACCATTCTAGTAGTTCTCCCCAGGATCGATTTATACCATCTCACTACATCTAGTGAGAATCTTAACATCCAATTAGATCTATCTTATAGATCCAAAACCCAGGATTTTGGAGGTATCACCTTGATCCTTTATGGAGAATCCTTGTGATAAGAGGAGATTTGACCAAGTGTAGCATAGGAAACTCCTTCCCTATCAAGTGTATGTCATCCACGTACTATCCGAGGTCACCACCACACTCCTAACTACCTTTTTGTATATACAAGGTTCATCTACCATTTTGATGAAGTCAAACTCTTTGACTACCACATCGAAATAGACGTTCCAACTCCGCGCTGCCTGATTTATCCCGTAAAACAACTTGCACACGTTTCCGCTGCTCCCACTGTCTACGAAGCCCTCTGGCTGTGTAGTTATAGATGCTCTCTTCTAAATCACTATTTAGAAAAGCAGTCATGACACACAACCGCCAGATATCGTAGTCATGGTTTGTAGCAATGGCAAGTAGGATCTGGATGGACTTAAGCATAGCTTTGAATGTCTCAACTTTTCCATGTACAACAAGTAATCTTCTCAAGATATACTTGCTCCTGATGAGGATTTAACCCTTTAGATAAAGCAACCAAAGTCCTTACTTTGTTGGTGTATAAGGATTCCTTGTCAGATCGCTGAGCATCCAGCTATTCTTATAGAGTTCCACTCCTGATGGCCTGCTCGAAACTAGTTGGGTCATCATCTTATGATGCAATTCTTGCTCCCACTGTCATTGAGAAAACCGAAGTATCTCTCAGGTGGGTGAAGAACCCTACAAGAGCGGCTGAGAGGCTGAGGTTCGTTGGAAACTATTGAATCTTTTGGTTCTACCAAATCATCAGCTGCAGTTTGTATAGCTGGAACTCTTTCCAATTTTACCTCATGACCACTAATTTCTTCACAAGAAATTCCCTTTCGAAAATGTAGCATGCTGAGAAACAAAACATCTTTTGTTCCTTGATGTGGTAAAAGATAGTCCCTTGCGAATGCTTGGGATATGCAACAAACTTCCACAAAACTGACCTTTACTCGAGTTTGTCCGGATTTTGCTTTTAGGTATAGACTGGACAACCCAAAATCATAACATACTTAAGATATGGGCTTTTCCCATTCCATATCACATATGGAGTGGTATTCTTCTGATTTGATTGGAACCCTATTCAATAGGTATGAAGCTTCTCAAGTTCATAACTCCCAAAAGGAAATAGGAAACTCAGTAGTACTCATCATAGAGTGCACCATATCTAATAGGGTGAGATTGCTCCGCCCCGATACACCGACGTGTTGTGGTGTATACGGAGGAGTAGTGCTGGGAGAGAATCTTATTCTCCTTTAGAATAGTCCAGGAATCCCGCGCTCAAGTATTCTCCTCCCTGATCACATCAAAGGAAATAATACTTATACCCGTTTTGGTTCTCTACTTCTAACTCATATTCATTGAATTTCTCAAAAGGTTCAGACTTGTGTTTCAAAAAAAACATATGTCCGAACCTTGAGATATAATTAGTGAATGTAATGAAGTATAAAGAACCGGTCCTGACATGTGTAAACAGGAGACCTTACATACATCATCATGTATCAATCCCAAGAGTTCACTAACTCTTTTTTTGTTTTCAATAAACAGAGCTGTGGTCATCTTATCTTTGTGGCATGACCGGCAAGTTTCACAAGATGTAAATTCAAACAAATTTAAATATGCATCTCTATGTAACTTAGCTAGTTGGGTCGCATTGATATGACCTAGTCTACAATGCCTTAAGAAGGATTCGTTCATTTCTGTACTCTTCCTCTTGTGTGTGTTCTGTACATTAAAAACTGTGGTTTGTTTTAGAACGTATATGCTTTTAGATAACGTGTCTGAACCGATCAACTCTTGATACAGGAAATGTTCAAAACATTATCCAACAATACAAAATTAAATCCTTCTTTACTAAATAAAGAGACTGATATGATATTGTATATCAGGTTTGGTATCTAATAACATTCGTTCAGAATCAATGTATTTGGTAATACAGGTGATAACTGCCAACAGACTTGGCTTGCAACAACTGCACCATTTCCAACTCTTGAAACTTATCACCCGTTCTTAGTTCTCTACCTATCTGTAGCCCATGTAACAGATTACATTTGCGGGATACTGATCCGGTATCTCATGCCCAGGACGTAAAGGATACTGAGAAACAGTTCTCGATAATTAACACACCCGAAAAAGATGCATCAGCATGCACTTTCATCGTTTGGGCGGCACGGGAATTCTGGTAATCCCTTATTTCCTGCTTGGTCTTATAACATTTATAAGTTGGAGCAGGACCAACGTTCCCCAGCGAAGTATAACAAGCGGGTTCGGTCAATACATCCGTATTTTTATCTTGATTAAGGCATGACATGGTCGCTACCTGCAGAGAGAGAGAAGAAAACACTCAGCGTATGCTCTTGTAAAATTAGATTGGTTATTAATATATCTAATCAGGATGTCTCCCACTATTTTAGTCAAATCTTCCTTCAAACCCTAAAAAGAAAGACTAGCCGGGATTAATTACACCCTACAAGTTCACCAATCTTTCAGCCAGGCCAGTGCCGGTACTTTGAGGGAGGTTCCCCGTGGTTTCGTACTGACCTAATTAAAGTAAACCTCGTTTTCCCAGGGGCGTAACCCCGTTGGAACCTTTCTAGACACCTACTCGATCGGCTAATTGTAATGTGTAAAACTATCTCAGGAGTAACTCTTACTCGCAGTGGGTATCGGGATCTAACTATCTCATAGAAGGTATGCAATCTCATTGGAAATTTCAACACTTGAAATTCCCAATAATATATTACCCTCTAGCGTCCCATGACCTTGACGCGGGCCAACAAACCATAGTCCGCTAGTCAAGTTCAACCCATACATTTCCTGATTGAATTAAACCCACCCGCACGACCCTTGACGCAGGCCAACAAAGTCGTAAGACAACCCTAATCTAATCGCATCGTATGCAGCAGATAAGCACTAGTTAGCTACTGCACACTACGCCTTGACGCAGGCCAACAAACATAGCACGAATACTAAGTATACTTATCTGAAATGACGGAGGGCTACGACAGGTTTTTATGAAAACCCTTTGCGTAATGAACTTGATATCGTTGTAGAATCGAGTGATTTTAAATGGAGTGTTTTTGAGGCTTTTACTAGCTTTGCTAAAGAGGTCACTCCTGGTGAAGAGATCTCGGCTCTTTCCTTATCGAATAAGGTGCAGGATATTTCACAAATACCACTATGCAAAGCAAAAGCTATAGAAGCAATCAAAAGACATACCGTGTTTGTAGCATCTGCTAGTTTCGCTAAAGAGTTCACTCCCGGTGAAGGGATCTCGGCACTTTCCTTATCGAATAAGGTGCTTGATATTCTACAAGGAATACTGCTATGCAAAGCAAGAACTAGAGCTACCAGTTTTTAAACAAGTTTCTACAATATCTTTAGGTTTTTTTTATTTCATTAATCTCATTAATGAAGTCCCATTTATTATTCTTCACAAGCATCAAATTTGAAACGAAATCAGCAATATAACATATATCTCATATATTTAATATAAATATTCGTCTCAGGCAGTAATATGATCTCATCACAGAACATTGCAGCAAAAGAAACACATATGAAATATTGGATACTAGGAAGTTCGTGTTTTATTGCGAGCCAGTATAAAACACGGATTCCACGGTCGCGATGAATAGCAAAACCCACATCCCTAGACCCCTACGAGAGCGGCAAGCAACCCTATTAATTCTAGAGTTAGGAGACCCGGTCTCGACTCCTCGAGATGGTCTCCCACTGGACCATAGAACCCGGTTACTTGTACTCCCCGCCTTGGGTCTATCTTAATGCGGAAAAGTAAATAATATACAATGGTGACATCATCCTCAACCTGGAAGTGCCCCAATAAAAAAATATTACATACAATTGAATTTTACATGAATGAAAATGAAAAACTCTCATCTCACATAAAACCCCGGCTATTCAAAACACGACGATCCAATATAACATATCACAGCAACACATAACATCACATGTCATCAACGTAAGTAAATATGCGTATCCCAATTGTCGTTGATGTATAGCAACGAACCGACAATACACCACATATTACACTTACGGTCGCAGAAAAGAAAGTGTAAAACAACAACAGTTGGAATCCGCAACCTCCTTAGACATCGCATGCCTAACCAAATGAATTCCTTAGACATCTCATGCCTAACAATTATAAACCCCGCATTTTAGTCCCAATATCGAAAACACTTTTCAATATCTAGTCGGGCAATTCAACAAGATTCCCGACATCCTAATCAAATGCTCGTCGAAAACTTTAGTAGACGGCCGCACCCCTCGACACTGTCAACGAAGTGCACTAAGACGGAATACTGCTGCTGCGAGTACCCGAACGGATGCTTTTGGCGACGGAGTTCTCCTACAGTCACTTGGTTGAGGCTATGGGGAGTGGCTATCTATTAAGTTTACCCGGAGAGTATCCGCGTACGCTACGTGATTGCGACGGACTTTTGATCGCATCAAAATCCCGTGGCAACCGATCATCTGAGACTAAACTGCTAGATTAATAACATTCAAATTAGTTATCTCCTAACAACTTATGGATTCCAAATATTGTATCACAATCCAGATAAATAGACAATGTTAAACTTTCCGATCGAATAATCAAACACCCAAAATTTCCCAAATAGCTCAACACTTGAGCAGAGTTCAAAAATCCCAGAACATGTCACAGCCCCAGTCAACCAGCCGTAGAAGGGTCAAACCAACGCCTCACATGTGGCAACGCTAAACTACCACAAATCGTAAGGTTCAGTGGCAGTTTTGACGGTCACATAATCGAGTTAACGTTACGTTCTTCTAGAGGGTCCACATATACGCTTGCATGATTTCCCGAAAGCTTCAAACTCGTGGAAAAATCCAACACTTGAAAGTTTTCCGACAGGGGAACAAGTGAGTTATTGATATCCGTTCGAAATTTTTAACACGTTCTAAATTACCCGAAAAACTAAACGATGTTAAACTTTCCGATCGGATCAACAAATTCTAAAGATCCGCAGAACACTCAACACTTGAGTAATATTAACGATTCCCAGAAGCATAATGTAATACCTACGGATCACCTCATGAAGTACAATCCCTCAATCCCCATGTTCTTCCGTGGAACCGCAGCCAATAGCTTGGTTTGGCCGCGGTTCCGACGTGGCTTGGTGGACTCAGGGAGTCGTACTTCACAGATATCCATAGAATCACCTGCTTATTTTTCTGAGTATTTTTAATACAAAAAAAAAGTTTTTAAAAAAATTTCCAGAGAGGGGTCTAAAACAATGTTTCGTGGTTCGATCGGACTTTTAACTTCGTCTAGACAATGCCTAAAGCTCTAGCTTGGTTCGGATACCACTGTAGGGTTATTAGGCACTAGAACAAGGTTCTACAAGGTATCAACCATACCAAAATCAAAAGTTTCAAGTGCTGAACAACCCAAGCAAGATCTTAGACTAGAGATTAGGCAAAATAAATAGAAAGTAAACAACTTTACTTCTAGGAGTTAGGGATTACAACCTTTGTAGTCCGTTCTTTCGCTTCATAAGCTCCGAGTTGAGATCCCTTCGCTACGATCATTAAGTACCCGTGTAAGTCCGCGGCGGCACCCTGGCCGTCGATCCGACGCCGGAAACGCGGAAACAAAATTTTTTGAAAAACTTGCAACCGGCACCACCGTGCACTTTTCACCCGGATCGGGCCATTAACCTAGCAACTAGCAAACTAGAAAAGAGTAGAAAAGCTATACCAAGCGATCCGTATCCTTCGGTCTTCGTCTCCACTCCAATCTCCCGCGGAATCTCCTTCCGTCACGTCCTCGTCGGAAAGGGCACCACGTAGCCGGAATCTTTTACGGGCTCCCACCTCTTGACCGAGGCAACTCCGGCGCGAAGTTGGCTAGCCGACGCGTCCAAGACTTGCTATAGAATAGTGTAGTAGCGTTGTCTCTTTAGGGTTCATGAAGTCGCCTTGATGGAGGGATGTGAGGAGGAGAATGAATGAAGGAGAGAAGCTAGGAATCTTAGCAAGCAAAGAAGCATGAAATGAGATGAATCAATCCCTCACTAAAATGAGCACTCCAATTCTTCCCTTTTCATAGTGGCATGCCTCTCCTCTCAAAATGGGTGGAGAAAAAACCCAATTAATCAAAAAGGAAAAATGAGAGATAAGCATGGAAAAAGGTCACACTTCATTCTCATCAAAGTCCACTCACAAGATAAGCAAATGAAATGACCATAATAGAATATCATCATGAAGCTAGTCTCATCATAAAGCCACATATGCAAGAAAGCCCCTCACAACTAAGTTAATTGCAAACTTGCAATTAACCCCCTCCAACGAAAAGTCCGGCCGAGAAGGAATAAAAGAAAACCGGCCGGAACGGAATGCAAACTGGCAACTCCAGAAAACTGATCCCGTAATAAATTACAGGAAAACCCCGCTACTACAAATACATACCCGCATTTGTTTTCCCACAGAACACAAATACAAAGAGACAAAACTACACTATCTAATACTAGAATCCGGCTTAAGCCAAAGCCGGCTAGTAAAAACCGTCCGATCACGATCCGTGCAATACCGCACGTATCTGATCGAACCCTGCCATATCTCCATACGGCCTCTACAGCGTTTCGCCCGAAACTTGAGTAACTGTGTGTGGTGGACTCTAAAGACTCGTTAATATAATGGCTGTGGATTTTACCACTAGCACGTCAGAGGTATAAGCCAATACGTGACGGGCCACCAGGTATTGACCAAAAGGGACGTCGATGAGAGAACTCATCCTAACACCCTATTGAGCCTGTCAGTGACAATAGCCGTACAGTCCGATCCGTTCGTCTATGAGCATCGCATGGCGGGCCTAGGGGGTTGGTAAAAGTCAGACCCCCAAAAGCGGTACAAGTCGTGTCGGAGTGTAGCCCAGAAAACCCTGAGATACTACTGGAATACCTACAAGCAAATCTCCTGCCTTGGCCAAGGACTTTTTATGTTCTGGCTCTCCTAGACACAGCGCGACCTCACCCCCAATACCGGGAGAGACGAACCCCTGCAGATCCGCTCACTGCCTCCATGTGGCTCGGGACTGTACCCAACTAAAACCTGTTTGCACGACTCCATTGAGCCGTGGTAGGGTAGTAATCAAAGCACAGTGGGAACTCGTACGAGACAAATGACGATCTCAGGTCGATGAACTAACCTGTACACATGTCACCAGGGAACTGCTATCTGACGTCTGGCATAATCACAACTAGCAGGTTCCCGGCGAGTCCTGTCCGGTGTACTCATAACCCAATGAGCACCTGTATACATCTTAGGTGAACCAACTGACACCAGTGGCTTGTGAGACCGGCCACCGCCCCTCTTCGGGGTCTCGACTGTATACACCAGTCTACTCTGGAGTATCGATGCCCTGTCTTGAAACTCCCACGACTAGGGACCTTTTATGGATGTGCTTATAGACTCCAGCTCTCACGTATATGATCGCCCTCATACTGCTGGTAGTCAAGCAAGAATTCTAGGGACTCTATCAACGTGTAATAGCGACTCGTAAGGTCACCTAAAGCAGTACACGATGATAAAGATAAACCAGATAGCATACTATCATCTTGAGTAAGATTGTCCTACCGGGACAGGTCCTCCCTCAATCATTGCAATCACGTGCCTGTGTTCCAAAAATTGACTCTGAGGGCACTATCTCCAATAATCTCCCACTTGCACTCAAGGCTAATTATTGCGATGTTGCATACTCACAGCCCGTGTGATACCGAACACCCAACTTCTCTACTAGTCAGTCTCACAAAGCTCGTTTGCGAAACTATTGCATTCGAGGAATAGCCTCAGTGAGTGGATCCGCTCTGGTGTTTCTTTCTATGTCTCTCTATATCCCATGTTCTTGGAGAAAGCCATCTCCCGAAATGAGCAATACCTGTCTTAGAATGTCTGGATGTCTGATGGGATCTAGCTCATAAATGAACTCCAAATCCAAACTTCTTAGACAGTATCGTCAACTGAACATAATCAGTATCTTGCGCCATACCTTCCCTCAGTATCCACCTGGACCACCTGTCCAAAATACTGCCCCTCGTTAGAGGGAAAACTATAACTCTAACAACCTCTCTGTCATCCAAGTCATCTTGGAAGCCTAGAATGATGACCGTCTCCTAAAGGAGGCTGCCGTTATCAAATCCCTAGAACATCCACTTATGTTCTAAAGCTGCTTCCGATTGTTTCTCCAGAATTGGATTAATATCAACTTATTGCACCTACTGCAAAAACAACATCTGGTGTGGTGGTTGACATCTCGTGATTGACTCAATTGCCTAAGAAAGTGATCTGCCAATCATGCGTATTCCTCTCCTCTTTAGTCTGTAAGACACCTTTAGAGAGGGTGACTCCATTACCTGCAGGTACACCACCATGCCAGGAGTCGTCCATTCTGAATACTCATAGAATGCGGTCAAAGTACCCAAATTGGGAAACCACCCAAATCTAGATCTAAAACCATAGATCCAGTGACCAGAATGTTTGATATAATGTCCAAGTCCTATGTGGAGAAAACACTGTGTGACGACCAAAGTATAACCGATCATAGTATAGGAACATCACTTCCCACTCTGTGTATGTCATCCAAATACCAGGACATCACACTCTACTATTCTCAACAGATCCATCCCCTATTCTGATGAAGTCAAACCTATGACTGTGATATCAGAAATAGATGATCTATCTCCGCTACATCTGCTTTAGTCTAAAAACAGACATAAGCCTGATGTCCACCAATGCTTCCGCTGCTCCCACTGACTACGACAACCCTCTGGCAGAGTCATATAGGCATACACTTCTGAAGCTACTTTAGAATGACGCTATACTCATCCTCCTGCCGGGTCTCACTGTCTGGAACAACAGCAATGGCAAGTCTGGGTAAACAAGAACCTCCCTGCCACCGTCCTTGAGCATACCGAAGTACCTCTCTGGTGCCTGAGGTTACCCACTTTATCTGCGGAGTGGCCAATGGAATGTCAAATCAGATTGAATCTTTAGGTTCTTATCAAATCTTTAGTAATCGTTTGCGGTTCTGGAATCACTTCCTGTTCTACCATACTCCCACTACTGTTTACGAAAAAAAAGTCCATTTTTAATAAAAACTGTGGCGAGTCAAGAACAATATCGCTATTGATCTTCCAGATGGTAGAAAGTCAACCCTCGTCATAGCCCGGGTCAACCAACAAACAGCAATTACAGAAACGTGCCTTGAGTTATCCGGAGTCTGATTTTAAGCATAAGCCGGACAACTCCCCGTACCTTAACAATGTCAAGATACGAACTGTTCTATATCCAATATAGAAACAGAGGCACTGATTTAATTGAACATGATTCAAATCATGCAGCTGTCTCCAGTGCATGTCAAGTAAATGGAGAGAAGCCGATCAGCGTTACTCAACTTAGGAATGCTTCCAATTATGAGTAACCAGAAAGAGAAGCAAGTTCTCATTACTATCAACTGAATACCATCCACAAGTATATACATCTTCGATCACCTTGAAGAATACCGATACTTTCAATACCTGGTTCTCTACTTTATCCATATACCTATAACTTCTCAAAATTAGACCTTGTGTTTCTACGAAACACCTGTCTAAGAACCAGAGAAGTCATAAGCAAACAGAATATAGTACGAGAACCAACCCCTCTGTCCTAATGGACACTGGACAATATACAATACTATGTATAAGTCCCTTGAGTCTTACAACTCATTCACTGTGTGTCGTAGGTTGAAAACTGTACTTATGGTTAAGAAGAATTACACCGCTGTTCAATGCTCCTTACCTAACCATCCACTGGTATAGGTAAATGTCATAGACATAATTTCATAAAGGTATGTCTCACTCTATAAAAATAGACATACAGATATATCAATTTGAAATTGGTGCATAACAACGGATATTCAAAACCAAATATTTGCCGACCGGCAAACAACCCAGGTGGCATCCTCAAATATCACCAATTACAACGAATCCCGATATAATGAGGACGGTCAACTAATTCCCAATAACTTACTCCCACTCATCATCTGTAAAACCATACATATGTGAGACTCATACCTGGTAAATACATACCCTGGAGTAAGTGTCTAATTGGGAAATCAGTTTTCTTTTAACTGTACACAGTGAAACTGAAACATTGAAATATTTCGATGGGGTATCCTGGTATTCATAGTAATGCCTCTTCCATTAACCAGATTCACGACTGTAACCATATAATTCTTTGCCACCTATCCAAATCCCTTTATATGTCTTTAGTCATTACCTTCTGTACACCCCTTTAGGCGAAATGGTTTTCTTCCTTCCCTACCGTTCGGCACCAGCCTATGGTTTGGAAGAAGACTATCCAATAAGCATAATGGGTGTACTGTCCTAATTCTAGGAGCACTCGCAATGCGAGAGGAGGTGAGGATAAAAGACAACCGAATGTACTTAATTCCTATTTCTCCTGAACCAGGATCCATCCCCGAACTGGAACAAGTTCCTTTCAAGTTCGTATATAACCATACGATGGATTATCCAATAAACTGGGATCTTCGTAGTGATACGGAGTGTCCTGGAGAAATACAAAGGTGATTTAGGATTGGTGAAGAAATACTTGGTTTGGTCGTGAATATCAGTCGTAATTTACATTGCCCTCTTACTAATCCCTTGCTTTGTCTGAACTTAATACCTTCTGAACACCGTTTAGGCTAATTGGTTTTCTTCATTCCCTACTGGTCGGCACCAGCCTAAGGTCTGGAAGAAGACTATCCAATTTGCGTAATAGGTGTACTGTCTCCTAAACCAAGGAGTACTCGCAACCTGAGAGAAGGTAAAAGGAAAATACAACTGAATAATCCTATTTGTTTTCTCCAGAACCAGAAACCCTCCTCGAATTCCTTCGAGTTCGTATATAACCATACGATGGTTTTGTCCAATGGAAGTGGACATTCGTAGTAATACGGGGTGTCCTGGAGAAAAGGGTAAAAGTAGGAGTGGCAATGAGGTCTGCATCTCTGACAATCCAAAAGCCAGTGTTAAGAAGGTTCGGTCAACTTAGTCACTGAGTCATAGTCTAGGGTCGGGTCAATGGTCGCTGCCAAAGAGAGAGAGAAAAGAAACACTCAGCGTGCACTCTAACCTAGTTCAGAATAGTTATCACTTTATCTAATCTGGAAACCTCCCACTGCAACGTCAAATTCTTCCCCAAACCTGAAAGAAGAATTAGCCGGGATCACCCGAGGAGTAAACCAACTCATCAGTGGGAATCGGGATCCAACAATCATCGCATGATAACGTGACGGAATCCGCTCACGTTATCACACTCCAGAAGGTATGCGCATACCTAGCAAGTTTCAGTTCTTTTGAAACTCCCGATGTTATTTTTACCCCATGCTCTTATGACCTTGACTAAGGCCAACAAATCATAAGTCACATGTCAAGTTCTACCTGTCATTGACCAGGTTGATTTGAACCCACCCGTACAAGCCCTTGACTAGGGCCAACAAGGCTATACGACTGTCCCAAACCAACGCATCTATCTATGCAGCAGAAAGACAACAAGCAGCTACAATACACTATGCCTTGACGAAGGCCAACAAACATAGCATGAATACTACGTGCTACCCGTCTGAAACGAAGGAGGGCTACGAATGGTTTCTGGCGAAAACCTTTAACGTAATGAACTTGATATCGCTGAAGGAACTGGATAGCTTTTAAAAAATATAGTGACGAAAACCTTTGCTAATGAGGTCACTCCCGGTGAAGGGATCTCGGCTCTTTCCTCGTAGAATGAGGTGCAGGATATTCCAACTGAATACTACGATGCAAAGAAAAAGTAAACGGTTATAGTGAAGTTATGGCCCTGACGCAAACTTTTGTCCAAGGGGTCACTCCCGGTGAAGGGATCTCGGCCCTTGCCTCGTCGACTGAGGAGCAGGATATTCCAACTGAATACCACTGTGCAAAACAAAAGAGAACGGCCTTGCAGTAACAGCTTTTTGAAAAAGTATTCCAACAACATCAGAATAGGTTTTTTTTATCTTGCATTGATCCGAATCAACGCAGTCCCATCAATTGATCACACCACAAAGAACGAAAATAATGACGTACGTATATACCATCCGCATTCGCCACTGGGTCCCGTCATCACCCGTTAGGTTATCTAACTAACGACAGAGCGAGGACTGGACTAGCGCGGATGCAAAACATATAAAAGATCTACTAGTATATATATAATATATAATTTTCGCTCAAGGCGTGATAAAAGAGCAGCAGCACAGAAAAGTACAGCATCACAGATCAATACAGATATCTAGGATCCCCAGGTTTCACAGAGCCGCTGAAACCCGACATTCCCCTGGTCGTATGGATAGCCTGTGCAATGAAATCCTAAACCCCTATGGGCGCGACAAGTTACCCGCCAAAACCTGAAGCGAGGCTGCCCCTTTCAGCAACGTGAATGGACCACCCAGCACTCCACGGAATCAGGTAACTTGGGCACCCCTCCTGGGTCAACCTGTACCCCCTACGAGTGCGGCGAATAGCCCGCCAATTCTAGGGTGAAGCCCCCTCCGTATCAAAGCCATGAGATGCGGGCTCGTTGCCCTCTAGAACCCGGCTATCCGTGCACCCCTCTGCGGGGCAATCCCAGTACAGAAAGTAAAATATACATACAAGGGGTACATCGACTGCAACCTGGTCGTGCCCCAAAAGAATAATACGAACAGGAAGTGACGGCAGTCCACATGTCGGACGCTCGCCCCGCAATATCAAATGTACATATAAAACAGAACTGTACTAACATTGCATCCAGGCTATCCCCCACGACCGATCCGCAACATCACAGCACAACACAGAACATCAACGTGAATGTCACGTTCGCAAATCCGTCTAAAAGGGCTATAGCAGATAGACGGGATTTACTGATCGAGTAACATTCACGGTCACAGATATAATGTAAATACTGTGAACTGGCATGTTTAAAATATCCGATCGAACAAATATTACCAAGTGGGCCCCAAGCAGTACTGTAGCACTTACAGAAAATCTTGGCCCAAAAATAATATCCCAAAACCCCTATTTCCAAGTCCAAAGCCTACTGGGAAATTTTAGTGCAATGAGCACACCTTCCCGCCGCGGAACCGCGGCCAAACCAGGGGTTTGGCCGCGTTTCCGCGGCCGTACTAAGCGATCACTGTATCAAATTTTACCAGAATTCTTAGAATTTCCTGCTTGTGTTTCTGCAATGACCTGGAAAAAATTTTGGACCAGAAAAAATTTCGATAGAAAACACAATGCATTGAAAATACGGTTTTTGGGGATTTTTGTTTGATCGAGTTCTAAACATACTAGAGCAAGCTAGGCATGGTTAATGGCATGGCTCTGATACCAATGTAAGTCCGCGGCGGCGCCCCGGCCGTCGATCCGACGTCGGAAACGCGGAAACAAAAATTTTTGCAAAACTTGCAACCGGCACCACTGCGCACTTTTCACCCGGATCGGGCCATTAACCTAGAAACTAGCAAACTAGAAAAGAGTAGAGAAGCTATACCAAGCGATCCGTGTCCTTCGGTCTTCGTCTCCACTCCGACCTCCCGCGGAATCTCCGTCCGTCACGTCCTCGTCGGAAAGGGCACCACGTAGCCGGAATCTTTTACGGGTTCCCACCTCTTGACCGAGGCAACTCGGGCGCGAAGTTGGCTAGCCGACGCGTCCAAGACTTCCTATAGAATAGTGTAGTAGTGTTGTCTCTTTAGGGTTCATGAAGTCGCCTTGATGGAGGGATGTGAGGAGGAGAATGAATGAAGGAGAGAAGCTAGGAACCTTAGCAAGCAAAGAAGCATGAAATGAGATGAATCAATCCCTCACTAAAATGAGCACTCCCATTCTTCCCTCTTCATAGTGGCCGGCCTCTCCTCTCAAAATGGGTGGAGAAAAAACCCAATTAATCAAAAAGGAAAAATGAGAGATAAGCATGGAAAAAGGTCACACTTCATTCTCATCAATGTCCACTCACAAGATAAGCAAATGAAATGACCATAATAGAATATCATCATGAAGCTAGTCTCATCATAAAGCCACATATGCAAGAGAGCCCCTCACAACTAAGTTAATTGCAAACTTGCAATTAACCCCCTCCAACGAAAAGTCCGGCCGAGAAGGAATAAAAGAAAACCGGCCGGAACGGAATGCAAACTGGCAACTCCAGAAAACTGATCCCGTAATAAATTACAGGAAAACCCCACGACTGCAAATACATGCCCGCATTTGTATTCCCACTGAACACAAATGCAAAGAGACAAAACTACACTATCTAATACTAGGATCCGGCTTAAGCCAAAGCCGGCTAGTAAAAACCGTCCGATCACGATCCGTGCAATACTGCACGTATCTGATCGAACCCTGCCATATCTCCATACGGCCTCTACAGCGTTTCGCCCGAAACTTGATTAACTGTGTGTGGAGGACTCTAAAGACTCGTCAATACAATGGCTGTGAATTTAACCACTAGCACGTCAGAGGTATAAGCCAATACGTGACGGGCTACCAGGTATTGACCAAAAGGGACGTCGATGAGAGAACTCATCCTGACACCCTACTGAGCCTGTCAGTGACAATAGCTGTACAGTCCGGTCCGTTCGACTATGAGCATCGCATGGCGGGCCTAGGGGGTTGGTAAAAGTCAGACCCCCAAAAGCGGTACAAGTCGTGTCCGAGTGTAGCCCAGAACACCCTGAGATACTACTGGAATACCTACCAGCAAATCTCCTGCCTTCGCCAAGGACTTTTCATGTTCTGGCTCTCCTAGACACAGCGCGACCTCACCCCTAATACCGGGAGAGACGAACCCCTGCAGATCCACTCACTGCCTCCATGTAGCTCGGGACTGTACCCAACTAAAACCTGTTTGCACGACACCTTTGAGCCATGGTAGGGTAGTAATCAAAGCACAGTGGGAACTCACACGAGACCAATGACGATCTCAGGTCGATGAACTAACCTGTGCACATGTCACCAGGGAACTGCTATCTGACGTCTGGTATATTCCCAACTAGCAGGTTCCCGGCGAGTCCTGTCCGATGTACTCATAACCCAATAAACACCTGTATACATCTTAGGTGAACCAAATGACACCAGTGGCTTATGAGACCGGCCACCGCCCCTCGTCGGGGTCTCGACTGTATACACTAGTCTACTCTGGAGTATCGATGCCCTGTCTCGAACTCCCACGACTAGGGACCTTTTAAGGATGTGCTTATAGACTCCAGCTCTCACGTATATGATCGCCCTCATACTGCTGGTAGTCAAGCAAGAATCCTAGGGGCTCTATCAACTTGTAATAGCGACTCGTAAGGTCACCAAAAGCAGTACACGATGATAAAGATAAACCAGATAGCATACTTGTTGGAGATAGTGCCCTCAGAGTCGATTATTGGATCACAGGCACGTGATTGCAATGATTGAGGGAGGACCTATCCCGGTAGGACAGTCTTACTCGAGATGATAGTATGCTATCTGGTTTACCTTTATCATCGTGTACTGCCTTAGGTGACTTGACATGTCGCTATTGCACGTTGATAGAGCCCCTAGGATTCTTGCTTGACTGCCAGCAGTATGAGGGCGATCATATAAGTGAGAGTTGGTAGTCTACAAGCACATCCTTAAAAGGTCCCTAGTCGTGGGAGTTTCGAGACAGGGCATCGATTCTCCAGAGTAGACTAGTGTATACAGTCGAGACCCCGACGAGGGGCGGTGGCCGGTCTCACAAGCCACTGGTGTCAGTTGGTTCACCTAAGATGTATACAGGTGCTCATTGGGTTATGAGTACACCGGACAGGACTCGCCGGGAACATGCTAGTTGGTCTTATACCTGACGTCAGATAGCAGTTCCCTGGTGACATGTGTACAGGTTAGTTCATCGACCTGGGGATCGTCATTTGTCTCGTGTGAGTTCCCACTGTACTTTGATTACTACCCTACCACGGCTCAAAGGAGTCGTGCAAACAGGTTTTAGTTGGGTACAGTCCCGAGCCACATGGAGGCAGTGAGCGGATCTTGGGGGGTTTCGTCTCTCCCGGTATTGGGGGTGAGGTCGCGCTGTGACTAGGAGAGCCATTACACGAAGACCTTGGCCAAGGCAGGTGATTTATTGGTAGGTATTCCAGTAGTATCTCAGGGTGTTCTGGGCTACACTCCGACACGACTTGTACCGCTTTTGGGGGTCTGACTTTTACCAACCCCCTAGGCCCGACATGCGATGCTCATAGACGAACGGACCGGACTGTACGGATATTGTCACTGACAGGCTCAGCAGGGCGTCAGGATGAGTTCGCTCATCGACGTCCCTTTTAGTCAATAGCTGGTGGCCCGTTACGTATTGGCTTATACCTCTGACGTGCTAATGGTTAAATCCACAGCCGTAGTATTGACGAGTCTTTAGAGTCCACCACACTTTCAGTTACTCAAGCTTTCGGGCGAAACGCTGTAGAGGCCGTATGGAGATATGGCAGGGTTCGATCAGATACGTGCGGTGTTGCACGGATCGTGATCGGACGGTTTTTACTAGCCGGCTTTGGCTTAAGCCGGATCCTAGTATAGTACAGTGTAGATTTTGTCTCATTGCATTTGTATCCGGACGGAATACAGATGCGGGTGTGTATGCACAGTATGGGGGTTTTTCCTGTAATTTATTACGGAACCAGTTTTCTGGAGTTGCCAGTTTGCATTCCGTTCCGGCCGGTTTTCCTTTGTTCTTTCCTGGCCGGACTTTTCCGGTGGAGGGGGTTTATTTGCAATTGTGCAAATAACTTGTTGTGGAGGGGGTTTCTTGAAAATATATTCTTTATGTTATGGTAGCATCTTTGCTCCATGATGCATTTATTATGACATGAAAGAGTATGGGTATATTGGTGTGTGAATTAATTCCTTGATGATAAAATTTTCGTGGGCCCCCTTTTTGAGTGGAGTGATGGCCGGCCACTGTGTTGGGGTATGGAGTGAGTTTTAAATTGTATAGTGAATGATTAATGAGTGTGTGCTGGAATGTTTTTCTTAAGGGTTTAATTTATTAATATATACACATCTTGGTTGCATTGAGTATATAGTGAGTGCTGATGGTTTTTATTGAGTGAGCTCATCAATCATTCATTTTTCCAGAGAGCACAGATCCCTTTGGCCGAGCTCAATTTTTTTTTGTGGCAAGCTCCATTTTTTTGATCAAGTATTCATGAAAATCCTTGTGCAAAATTCCTCCATAAATGGCAATCTCCTAAACCCCAAAGAGACAACGATTCTACATTATTCTACAGCAAATCTTGGACGCGTCGGCTAGCCAACTTCGCGCCCGAGTTGCCTCGGTATAGAGGCGGGAGCCCGTAAATGACGCAGGCGATGTGGTGCCCTTCCGGCGAGGAGGCGACGACCGGAGATCCTGCGAGGAGATCGGAGTGGAGATGAAGACCGGAGGACTCGGATCAGTCGGTATATCTCTAACCCATTTTCTAGTTATCTTAGACTTGTTAATGGTTACGATCCGGGTGTTTAGTGCGCGGTGGTGCCGGTTTGCTAAGTCCGCAAAATTTAAGTTTATCACCGTTTCCGCGTTTGGCCGTCGGATTGACGGCCGGGGCGCCGCCGTGCACTTACAGTGGTATCAGAGCCTCGCCATTAACTTCGTCTAGCTTCGTTTGGTGTGTTTGCATTTCCGATCGACCAAAATTTCCAAAAACCGTATTTTTTGTTCACATCAGTTTCTGTCGAAATTTTTTGGAGTCTAAAATTTTTTCAGGTGGTCTCAGAATGATGTGCAGGGAGTTATAAGAATACTGCAAAAATTTGGTAAAGCGATCACTCCGTACAACCGCGGAAGGGCGGCCAAAACCCCCTTATGGCCGCGCTTCCGCCGCAGTACTGTGGGATCGTGTGATTATTTTTTTGCAGTGGGCTTAGGGGCTGTAATTAGGGGTTTTGGAATATTAAAATTGGGCCCAGATTTTCTGTGAGTGCTACAGTTTTGATTGGGGGCCCACTTGTTAATTTTTGGTCAATCGGAAAATTTTAAACACATTTTTCACAGTATTTACATTATATCTGCGACCGTGAATGTCACTCGATCGGTAAATCCGGTCTAACTGCTATAGCCCGGTTAGACGGATTTGCGAACGTGACTTTCACGTTGATGTTCTATGTTTATGCTGTGATGTTGCGGATCGGTCGTGGGGATAGCCTGGATGCAATGCTAGTACTGTATTGTTGTATTATGTACATTTGATATTGCGGGGCGAGCGTTCGACATGTGGACTGCCGTCACTGCCTGTTTGTATTATTCTTTTAGGGCACGACCTGGTTGCGGTCGATGTACCCGGTGTATGTATATTTTACATTCTGTACTAGGATTACCCCGCGGTGGGGTGCACGGATGGCCGGGTTTCTAGAGGGCAACAAGCTCGCATCTCATGGCATTGGGACGGAGGGGGCTTCATTCTGGGATTGGCGGGCTATTCGCCGCACTCGTAGGGGGTACAGGTTGACCCAGGAGGGGTGCCCAAGTTACCGGATTCCGTGGAGTGCTGGGTGGTCCATTCACGGAGCTGAAGGGGGCTGCCTCGCTTCAGGTTTTGGCGGGTGACTTGCCGCGCCCGTAGGGGTCTAGGATTTCATTGCACAGGCTATCCACACGACCAGGGGAACGTCTGGTTTCAGTAGTGGCTCTGTGAAACCCGGGGATCCCAGATATCTGTATTGTTCTGTGATGCTGTACATTTCTGTGATGTTGCATTTCTTTTCACGCCTTGAGCGAAATATAATATATTGGTATATATATTAGTAGATGTTGTATATGTTTTTCATCCGCGCTAGTCCAGTCCCCGCTCTGCCGTTAGTAAGCTAACCTAACGGGTGATGACGGGACCCAGTGGCGAATGCGGATGGCATATACGTACGTCAGTATATTTTCGTTCTTTGTGGTGTGATCAATTGATGGGACTGCGTTGATTCGGATCAATGCAAGTTAAACAAACCTATTCTGATGTTGTTGGAACACTTTTCAAAAAGCTGTTATTGCAAGGACGTTCTCTTTTGTTTTGCATCATGGTATTCATTTGGAATATCCTGCTCCTCAGTCGACGAGGCAAGGGCCGAGATCCCTTCACCGGGAGTGACCCCTTGGACAGAAGTTTGCGTCAGGGCATTAACTTCACTATAGCCGATTACTTTTGCTTTGCACCATGGTATTCAGTTGGAATATCCTGCACCTCATTCTACGGGGAAAGAGCCGAGATCCCTTTACCGGGAGTGACCTCTTTAGTAAAGGTTTTCGTCACTATATTTTCTAAAAAGCTATCCGTCCCTTCAACGATATCAAGTTCATTACGTTAAAGGTTTTCGCCAGAAACCATTCGTAGCCCTCCATCATTTCAGTTAAATATTCGGTAGTATTCATGCTATGTATTTTGACCTCACGCCAAGGCATAGTGTTTGGTAGCTGCCGGGTATTTATCTGCAGCATAGATAGATGCGTTGGTTTGGGACAGTCGTACTACTATTTTGGCCTACGTCAAGGGTATGTACGGGTGGGTTCAAATTAACCTGGATAATGATGGGAAGAACTTGACATGTGACTTATGATATTTTGACCTCACGCCAAGGTCATAAGAGCATGGGGCAGAAATCACATCGGGAGTTTCAAAAGAACTGAAACTTGCCAGATACACGCATACCTTCTGGAGTGTGATACCGTGAGCGGATTCCGTCACGTTATCGTGCGATGAGAGTTGGATCCCGATTCCCACTGATGAGTTGGTTTACTCCTCGGGTGACCCCGACTAATTCTTCTTTCAGGTTTGGAGGAGAATTTGAGGTACAGTGGGAGGTTTCCTGATTAGAAAAAGTGATAACCATTCTGATCTAGGTTAGAGTGCACGCTGAGTGTTTCTTTTCTCTCTCTCTCTGGCAGCGACCATTGACCCGACCCTAGACTATGACTCAGTGACCAAGTTGACCGAACCTACTTAACACTGGTTTTTTGGATTGTCAGAGTTGCAGACCTCATTGCCACTCCTACTTTTACCCTTTTTCTCCAGAACACCCGAATTACTACGAACGTCCACTTTGTTGGAGATAGTGCCCTCAGAGTCAATTATTAGGTCACAGGTACGTGATTGTAATGATTGAGGGAGGACCTATCCCGGTAGGAAAGTCTTACTCGAGATGATAGTATGCTATCTGGTTTACCTTTATCATCGTGCACTGCTTTAGGTGACCTGACATGTCGCTATTGCACGTTGATAGAGCCCTAGGATTCATGCTTGACTGCCAGCAGTATGAGGGCGATCATATAAGTGAGAGCTGGAGTCTACAAGCACATCCTTAATAGGTCCCTAGTCGTGGGAGTTTCGAGACAGGGCATCGATTCTCCACAGTAGACTAGTGTATACAGTCGAGACCCCGACGAGGGGCGGTGGCCGGTCTCACAAGCCACTGGTGTCAGTTGGATCACTTAAGATGTATACAGGTGCTCATTGGGTTATGAGTACACCGGACAGGACTCGCCGGGAATATGCTAGTTGGTCTTATACCGGACGTCAGATAGCAGTTCTCAGGTGACATGTGTACAGGTTAGTTCATCGACCTGGGGATCGTCATTTGTCTCGTGTGAGTTCCCACTGTACTTTGATTACTACCCTACCACGGCTCAAAGGAGTCGTGCAAACAGGTTTTAGTTGGGTACAGTCCCGAGCCACATGGAGGCAGTGAGCGGATCTTCGGGGGTTTCGTCTCTCCCGGTATTGGGGGTGAGGTCGCGCTGTGTCTAGGAGAGCCATTACACGAAGACCTTGGCCAAGGCAGGAGATTTACTGGTAGGTATTCCAGTAGTATCTCAGGGTGTTCTGAGCTACACTCCGACACGACTTGTACCGCTTTTGGGGGTCTGACTTTTACCAACCCCCTAGGCCCGCCATGCGATACTCATAGACGAACGGACCGGACTGCACGGATATTGTCACTGACAGGCTCAGTTGGGTGTCGGGGTGAGCTTCCTCATCGACGTCCCTTTTAGTCAATAGCTGGTGGCCCGTCACGTATTGGCTTATACCTCTGACGTGCTAGTGGTTAAATCCACAGCCATAGTATTGACGAGTCTTTAGAGTCCACCACACTTTCAGTTACTCAAGCTTTCGGGCGAAACGTTGTAGAGGCCGTATGGAGATATGGCAGGGTCCGATCAGATACGTGCGGTATTGCACGGATCAGGATCGGACAGTTTTGTACTAGTGGCCGTATGGATATATGGCAGCGTTCGATCAGATACGTGCGGTATTGCACGGATCAGGATCGGACGGATATTGCTAGCCGGCTTTGGTTTAAGCCGGTCCTAGTATAGTACAGGGTAGATTTTGTCTCATTGCATTTGTATCCGGACGGAATACAAATGCGGGTGTGTATGCACAGTGTGGGGTTTTCCTGTAATTTATTACGGGACCAGTTTTCTAGAGTTGCCATTTTGCTTTCCGTTCCGGCCGGTTTTTCTTTGTTCTTTCCCGGCCGGACTTTTCCGATGGAGGGGGTTATTTGCAATTGTGCAAATTGGTTTTTGTGGAGGTTTTATTTGTAAGATGGTTTATTATGATAGCATCTTTTGATGCCTTTCTTATCCTTCTTTATCATTTGCTTTATGTGATTAGATTTGATAAGAAGAGTTGATGTGAGTTTTGTGATGATTATGTCTTGGTTGTGGTCACCCTTCATTATCTCCTACACTCACCTCCCTTGATGTTTATGCTATCATATTCATTCCTCCACCCTCTTGCTCTCACTTGATGAAATGGTTGAGAAAAAAGAAAGAGAGAATGAAAAGAGAAGAAGAGAGTTTCATCTTCATCCTTGAGAGTGTTTCATTTCATTGATCTCATTTCATGTTAAGAAAAATGCAAGCACCATTTTTCTTGTCTTGTTTCCTCCATCATCCACAAATGGCAACAAACCCCAAGTGAGACATACATTCTACATTACACTCCCTACAGCATATCTTGAGCATGTCGAGTAGCCGGCTTCATGCGCGAGTTGCCTCGGTATTGAGGTGGGAGCCCGTAAAAGTACCCGGCTTCGTGGTGCCCTTTCCGACGAGGAGGAGACGGACGGAGATCCCGCGAGGAGATCGGAGTGGAGATGAAGACCGGAGGACTTGGATCGTATGGTATACTTCTCTACCCCCTCTCTAGATAGCTTAGACTAGTTTAATGGCACGATCCGGAGTTTAGTGCGCGGTGGTGCCGTTTTGCTAAGTCCGCAAAATTTTAAGTTCATCACCGTTTCCGCGCTCGGCCGTCGGGTTGACGGCCGGGGCGCCGCCGTGCACTTACAGTGGTATCAGAGCCTCGCCATTAACATAGTCTAGCTTGGTGTAATGTGTTTTTCTGTTTCGATCGATCGAATGTTCCAAAACTGCATTTTAGTTCGAATCAGTTTCTGTTGAAAATTTTTGGTCTCGAAAAATTTTTCAGGTTGTAAAATATTGATGTACTGGAAAATCTAAGAGTTCTGTAAAAATTTGACGATGTAACGCCACAGTTGGAGCGCGGAAGCGCCGCGAAACCCCACCTCGTGCGGCCCTTCCGCCGCGCACTATTCACGTCACATCACCAAATTTTTCCAGAGGCCTTCTGGGCTTAAAATATAGGTTTTGGAATATTAAAATTGGGCCCAGGATTTCTGTGAGTGCTACAGTTTTTGATTGAGGGCCCACTTGTTAATTTTTGATCGATCGGAAAATTTTAAACACATTTTTCACAGTATTTGCATTATATCTGCGACCGTGAATGTCACTCGATCGGTAAATCCGGTCTAACTGCTATAGCCCGGTTAGACGGATTTGCGAACGTGACTTTCACGTTGATGTTCTATGTTTATGCTGTGATGTTGCGGATCGGTCGTGGGGGATAGCCTGGATGCAATGCTAGTACAGTTGTGGTGGTATTATGTACATTTGATATTGCGGGGCGAGCGTCCGACATGTGGATTGCCGTCACTGCCTGATTGTATTATTCTTTTGGGGCACGACCTGGTTGCGGTCGATGTACCCGGTGTATGTATATTTTACATTCTGTACTAGGATTACCCCGCGGAGGGGTGCACGGATAGCCGGGTTCTAGAGGGCAACAAGCCCGCATCTCATGGCATTGAGACGGAGGGGGCTTCACTCTAGGATTGGCGGGATATTCGCCGCACTCGTAGGGGGTACAGGGAGACCCAGGAGGGGTGCCCAAGTTACCGGATTCCGTGAAGTGCTGGGTGGTCCATTCACGGCGCTGAAGGGGGCTGCCTCGCTTCAGGTTTTGGCGGGTGACTTGCCGCACCCGTAGGGGTCTAGGATTACATTGCACAGGCTATCCACACGACCAGGGGAACGTCGGGTTTCAGTAGTGGCTCTGTGAAACCCGGGGATCCCAGATATCTGTATTGTTCTGTGATGCTGTACATTTCTGTGATGTTGCATTTCTTTTCACGCCTTGAGCGAAATACTATATATTGGTATATATATTAGTAGATGTTGTATATGTTTTTCATCCGCGCTAGTCCAGTCCCCGCTCTGTCGTTAGTAAGCTAACCTAACGAGTGATGACGGGACCCAGTGGCGAATGCGGATGGCATATACGTACGTCAGTATATTTTCGTTCTTTGTGGTGTGATTAATTGATGGGACTGCATTGATTCGGATCAATGCGAGTTAAACAAACCTTTTCTGATGTTGTTGGAACACTTTTCAAAAGGCTGTTATTGCAAGGACGTTCACTTTTGTTTTGCATCGTGGTATTCATTTGGAATATCCTGCTCCTCAGTCGACGAGGCAAGGGCCGAGATCCCTTCACCGGGAGTGACCCCTTGGACAAAAGTTTGCGTCAGGGCATTAACTTCACTATAGCCGATTACTTTTGCTTTGCACCGTGGTATTCAGTTAGAATATCCTGCACCCCATTCTACGGGGAAAGAGCCGAGATCCCTTCACCGGGAGTGACCTCTTTAGCAACGGTTTTCGTCACTATATTTTTAAAAGCTATCCGTTCCTTCAACGATATCAAGTTCATTACGTTAAAGGTTTTCGCCAGAAACCATTCGTAGCCCTCCGTCGTTTCAGACGGGTAGCACGTAGTATTCATGCTATGTTTGTTGACCTTCGTCAAGGCATAGTGTATGGTAGCTGCTTGTTACCTTTCTGCTGCATAGATAGATGCGTTGGTTTGGGACAGTCGTATAGCCTTGTTGGCCTTCGTCAAGGGCTTGTACGGGTGGATTCAGATTAACCCTGGATAATGACGGGTAGAACTTGACATGTGACTTATGATTTGTTGACCTTCGTCAAGGTCATAAGAGCATGGGGCAGAAATCACATCGGGAGTTTCAAAAGTACTGAAACTTGCCAGATATGCGCATACCTTCTGGAGTGTGATACCGTGAGCGGATTCCGTCACGTTGTCATGCGATGAGAGTTGGATCCCGATTCCCACTGATGAGTTAGTATACTCCTCGGGTGACCCCGACTAATTCTTCTTTCAGGTTTGGAGGAGAATTTGAGGTACAGTGGGAGGATTCCAGATTAGATAAATTGGTAACCATTCTGATCTAGGTTAGAGTGCACGCTGAGTGTTTCTTTTCTCTCTCTCTCTGGCAGCGACCATTGACCCGACCCTAGACTATGACTCAGTGACCAAGTTGACCGAACCTACTTAACACTGGCTTTTGGATTGTCAGAGTTGCAGACCTCATTGCCACTCCTACTTTTACCCTTTTCTCCAGGACACCCCGTATTACTACGAACGTCCACTTCTATTGGACAAAACCATCGTATGGTTAGATACGAACTCGAAGGAATTCGAGGATGGTTTCCGGTTCTGGAGAAAATGGATAGGATTATTCAGTTGTCTTTTCTTTTCACCCTCTCTCAGGTTGCGAGTACTCCTTGGTTTAGGAGTAGTACACCTATTGTGCAAATTGGATAGTCTTCTTCCAAACCATAGGCTGGAGCCGACCGGTAGGGAATGAAGAAAACTAATTAGCCTAAACGGTGTACAGAAGGTATTGAGTTAAGACAAAGAAAGGGATTAGTAAGAGGGCAAAGTAAGTTGCGACTGCTATTCACGACCAAACCAAGTTTTTCTTCGCCAATCCTGAATCACCTTTGTATTTCTCCAGGACACTCCGTATCACTGCGAAGATCCCATTTTATTGGATAATCCATCGTATGGTTATATACGAACTCGAAAGGAACTTGTTCCAGTTCGGGGATGGATCCTGGTTCAGGAGAAATAGGAATAAAGTACATTCAGATGTATTTTATCTTCACCTTCTCTCGCGATGCGAGTGCTCCTAGGATTAGGACAGTACACCCTTTATGCTTTTTGGATAGTCTTCTTCCAAACCATAGGCGGGTGCCGAACGGTAGGGAAGGAAGAAAACCATTTGGCCCAAAGGGGTGTACAGAAGGTAATGACTAAAGACATATGAAGGGATTTGGAGAGGTGGCAAAGAATTATACGGTTATAGTTGTGAATCTGGATAATGGTAGAGGCATTACTAGGAATACCAGGGTACCCCATCGAAATATTTCAATGTTTCAGTCTCACTGTGTACTGTTAAAAGAAAACTGATTTCCCGATTAGACACTTGCTCCAGGGTATGTATTTACCAGGTATGATTCTCACATCTGTATGGTTTTACAGATGATGAGTGAGAGTAAGTTATTGGGAATTGGGTGATCATCCTCATTATATCGGGATTCGTTGTAATCGGTGATATTTGAGGAAATCACCTGGGCTGTTTGCCGGTCGGCAAATATTTGGTTTTGAATATCCGCTGTTATGCACCAATTTCAAATTGATATATCTGTACGTCTATTTGAATAGAGTGAGATATGCCTTTCTGAAATTATGTCTACGACATTTACCTATATCAGTGGATGGTTAGGTAAGGAGCATTAAACAGCGGTGTAATTCTTCTTAACCATAAGTACAGTTTTCGACCTACGACACACAGTGAATGAGTTATCAGACTCAAGGGACTTATACAGAGTATTGTATGTTGTCCAGGGTCCATCAGGACAGAGGGGTTGGTCCTCGTACTACATTCAGTTTACCTATGACTTCTCTAGTTTTTAGACAGGTGTTTCGTGGAAACACAGGGTCCGAATTTGGAGAAGTTATTGGTATTTGAATAGAGTGGAGAACCAGGTGTCACAAGTATCGGGATTCTTCAAAGTGATCGAAGATGTAGATACTTATGTATGGTGTTCAGTTGATAGTAATGATTAAGAGAACTTGCTTCTCTTTCAGGTTACTCATAATTGGAAATGCTTCCTAAGTTAAGTAACGCTGATCGGCCTCCTTCCATTTAGTTGACATGCACTGGAGACAGTTGCATGATTTGGATCTGGTTCAATTAAATCAGTGCCTCTGTTTCTATATTGGATATAGAACAGTTCATATCTTAACATTGTTAAGGTACGGGGAGTTGTCCGGTTTATGCTTAAAACCAGACACTGGACAACTCAAGGCACGTTTCTGTAATGGCTGTTTGTGGGTTGACCCAGGCTATGACGCGGGTTGACTTTCTACCATCTGGATGAACAATAGCAATATTGTTCTAGACTCGCCACAGTTTTATTAAAAATGGATTTTTTTCAGAAAACAGTAGTGGGAGTATGGTAGAACTGGAAGTGATTCCAGAACCACAAACGATTACTGAAGATTTGATAAGAACCTAAAGATTCAATATGGATTGACATTCCATTGGCCACTCCGCAGATAAAGTGGGTAACTTCAGGCACCCGAGAGGTACTCAGGTAGCCTCAAGGACGGTGACAGGGAAGTTCTTGTTTACCCACACTTGCCATTGTTGTTGTTCCAGGCTGCGAGACCCGGCAGGAGGATGAGTATAGCGTCATTCTAAACTAGCTTTAGAAGTGCAAGTCTATATGACTCTGCCAGAGGGTTGTCGTAGTCAGTGGGAGCAGCGGAAGCATTGGTGGACATCAGGCTTATGTCTATTTATAGACTAAAGCAGATATAGCGGAGATAGATCATCTATTTCTGATGTGACAGTCATGGGTTTGACGTCATCAGAATAGGGGATGGATCTGTTGAGAAGGTAGTAGGGTGTGATGTCATGGCATTTGGATGACATACACAGAATAGGAAAAGAAACTCCTATACTACAATCGGTTGTACTTTGGTCGTCACACAGTGGTTTCTCCACATGGGACGTGGACTTTATGTCTGACATACTGGTTACTAGATCTATGGTTTTAGATCTAGATTTGGGTGGTTTCCCAATCAGGGTACTTGACAGCATTCTAAAAGTATTTAGAATGGACGACTCCTGGCACGGTAGTGTACCTGCAGGTAATGGAGTCACCCTCTCCAAAGGTGTCTTACAGACTAAAGGGGAGAGGGACGGGCATGATTGGCAGATCACTTGCTTAGGCAATTGAGTCAATCATGAGATGTCAATTACCACACCAGATGTTGTTCTTGCACTAGATGCAATAAGTTGATATTGATCCAATCCTGGAGAAACAGTCGGAAGCAGTTTTAGAACATAAGTGGATGTTCTAGGGATATGATAACGACAGCCTCATTCGGGAGACAGTTATCATTCCAGGCTTCCAAGGTGACATGGACGACAAGGAGGTTGTCAGAGTTATAGTTATCCCTCTGACGAGGGACAGTATTTTGGACAGGTGGTCCGAGGCAATACTGAGGGTGGCATGGCGCAGGATACTGATTAAGTTCAGTTGACGATACAGTCTAAGAAGTTTGGATTTGGAGTTCATTTATGAGCTATGTCCCATCAGACATCCTGACACATCCTAAGACAGGTATTGCTCATTTCGGGAGATGGGTTTCTCCGCGAACTTGAGATATAGAGAGACATGGAAAGAAACAACAAAGCGGATCCACTCACTGAGGCTATTCCTCGAACGCAATAGTTTCGCAAACGAGCTTTGTGAGACTGACTAGTAGAGGAGTTGAATGTTCGGTATCACACGGGCTGTGAGTATGCGACATCGCAATAATTAGCTTTGAGTGCAAGTGGGAGATTGTTGGAGATAGTGCCCTCAGAGTCAATTATTAGGTCACAGGTACGTGATTGTAATGATTGAGGGAGGACCTATCCCGGTAGGACAGTCTTACTCGAGATGATAGTATGCTATCTGGTTTACCTTTATCATCGTGCACTGCTTTAGGTGACCTGACATGTCGCTATTGCACGTTGATAGAGCCCTAGGATTCATGCTTGACTGCCAGCAGTATGAGGGCGATCATATAAGTGAGAGCTGGAGTCTACAAGCACATCCTTAATAGGTCCCTAGTCGTGGGAGTTTCGAGACAGGGCATCGATTCTCCACAGTAGACTAGTGTATACAGTCGAGACCCCGACGAGGGGCGGTGGCCGGTCTCACAAGCCACTGGTGTCAGTTGGATCACCTAAGATGTATACAGGTGCTCATTGGGTTATGAGTACACCGGACAGGACTCGCCGGGAATATGCTAGTTGGTCTTATACCGGACGTCAGATAGCAGTTCTCAGATGACATGTGTACAGGTTAGTTCATCGACCTGGGGATCGTCATTTGTCTCGTGTGAGTTCCCACTGTACTTTGATTACTACCCTACCACGGCTCATAGGAGTCGTGCAAACAGGTTTTAGTTGGGTACAGTCCCGAGCCACATGGAGGCAGTGAGCGGATCTTCGGGGGTTTCGTCTCTCCCGGTATTGGGGGTGAGGTCGCGCTGTGTCTAGGAGAGCCATTACACGAAGACCTTGGCCAAGGCAGGAGATTTACTGGTAGGTATTCCAGTAGTATCTCAGGGTGTTCTGAGCTACACTCCGACACGACTTGTACCGCTTTTGGGGGTCTGACTTTTACCAACCCCCTAGGCCCGCCATGCGATACTCATAGACGAACGGACCGGACTGTACGGATATTGTCACTGACAGGCTCAGCAGGGCGTCAGGATGAGTTCGCTCATCGACGTCCCTTTTAGTCAATAGCTGGTGGCCCGTTACGTATTGGCTTATACCTTTGACGTGCTAGTGGTTAAATCCACAGCCGTAGTATTGACGAGTTTTTAGAGTCCACCACACTTTCAGTTACTCAAGCTTTCGGGCGAAACGTTGTAGAGGCCGTATGGAGATATGGCAGGGTCCGATCAGATACGTGCGGTATTGCACGGATCAGGATCGGACAGTTTTGTACTAGTGGCCGTATGGATATATGGCAGCGTTCGATCAGATACGTGCGGTATTGCACGGATCAGGATCGGACGGATATTGCTAGCCGGCTTTGGTTTAAGCCGGTCCTAGTATAGTACAGTGTAGATTTTGTCTCATTGCATTTGTATCCGGACGGAATACAAATGCGGGTGTGTATGCACAGTGTGGGGTTTTCCTGTAATTTATTACGGGACCAGTTTTCTAGAGTTGCCATTTTGCTTTCCGTTCCGGCCGGTTTTTCTTTGTTCTTTCCCGGCCGGACTTTTCCGATGGAGGGGGTTATTTGCAATTGTGCAAATTGGTTTTTGTGGAGGTTTTATTTGTAAGATGGTTTATTATGATAGCATCTTTTGATGCCTTTCTTATCCTTCTTTATCATTTGCTTTATGTGATTAGATTTGATAAGAAGAGTTGATGTGAGTTTTGTGATGATTATGTCTTGGTTGTGGTCACCCTTCATTATCTCCTACACTCACCTCCCTTGATGTTTATGCTATCATATTCATTCCTCCACCCTCTTGCTCTCACTTGATGAAATGGTTGAGAAAAAAGAAAGAGAGAATGAAAAGAGAAGAAGAGAGTTTCATCTTCATCCTTGAGAGTGTTTCATTTCATTGATCTCATTTTATGTTAAGAAAAATGCAAGCACCATTTTTCTTGTCTTGTTTCCTCCATCATCCACAAATGGCAACAAACCCCAAGTGAGACATACATTCTACATTACACTCCCTACAGCATATCTTGAGCATGTCGAGTAGCCGGCTTCATGCGCGAGTTGCCTCGGTATTGAGGTGGGAGCCCGTAAAAGTACCCGGCTTCGTGGTGCCCTTTCCGACGAGGAGGAGACGGACGGAGATCCCGCGAGGAGATCGGAGTGGAGATGAAGACCGGAGGACTTGGATCGTATGGTATACTTCTCTACCCCCTCTCTAGATAGCTTAGACTAGTTTAATGGCACGATCCGGAGTTTAGTGCGCGGTGGTGCCGTTTTGCTAAGTCCGCAAAATTTTAAGTTCATCACCGTTTCCGCGCTCGGCCGTCGGGTTGACGGCCGGGGCGCCGCCGTGCACTTACAGTGGTATCAGAGCCTCGCCATTAACATAGTCTAGCTTGGTGTAATGTGTTTTTCTGTTTCGATCGATCGAATGTTCCAAAACTGCATTTTAGTTCGAATCAGTTTCTGTTGAAAATTTTTGGTCTCGAAAAATTTTTCAGGTTGTAAAATATTGATGTACTGGAAAATCTAAGAGTTCTGTAAAAATTTGACGATGTAACGCCACAGTTGGAGCGCGGAAGCGCCGCGAAACCCCACCTCGTGCGGCCCTTCCGCCGCGCACTATTCACGTCACATCACCAAATTTTTCCAGAGGCCTTCTGGGCTTAAAATATAGGTTTTGGAATATTAAAATTGGGCCCAGGATTTCTGTGAGTGCTACAGTTTTTGATTGAGGGCCCACTTGTTAATTTTTGATCGATCGGAAAATTTTAAACACATTTTTCACAGTATTTGCATTATATCTGCGACCGTGAATGTCACTCGATCGGTAAATCCGGTCTAACTGCTATAGCCCGGTTAGACGGATTTGCGAACGTGACTTTCACGTTGATGTTCTATGTTTATGCTGTGATGTTGCGGATCGGTCGTGGGGGATAGCCTGGATGCAATGCTAGTACAGTTGTGGTGGTATTATGTACATTTGATATTGCGGGGCGAGCGTCCGACATGTGGATTGCCGTCACTGCCTGATTGTATTATTCTTTTGGGGCACGACCTGGTTGCGGTCGATGTACCCGGTGTATGTATATTTTACATTCTGTACTAGGATTACCCCGCGGAGGGGTGCACGGATAGCCGGGTTCTAGAGGGCAACAAGCCCGCATCTCATGGCATTGAGACGGAGGGGGCTTCACTCTAGGATTGGCGGGCTATTCGCCGCACTCGTAGGGGGTACAGGGAGACCCAGGAGGGGTGCCCAAGTTACCGGATTCCGTGAAGTGCTGGGTGGTCCATTCACGGCGCTGAAGGGGGCTGCCTCGCTTCAGGTTTTGGCGGGTGACTTGCCGCACCCGTAGGGGTCTAGGATTACATTGCACAGGCTATCCACACGACCAGGGGAACGTCGGGTTTCAGTAGTGGCTCTGTGAAACCCGGGGATCCCAGATATCTGTATTGTTCTGTGATGCTGTACATTTCTGTGATGTTGCATTTCTTTTCACGCCTTGAGCGAAATACTATATATTGGTATATATATTAGTAGATGTTGTATATGTTTTTCATCCGCGCTAGTCCAGTCCCCGCTCTGTCGTTAGTAAGCTAACCTAACGAGTGATGACGGGACCCAGTGGCGAATGCGGATGGCATATACGTACGTCAGTATATTTTCGTTCTTTGTGGTGTGATTAATTGATGGGACTGCATTGATTCGGATCAATGCGAGTTAAACAAACCTTTTCTGATGTTGTTGGAACACTTTTCAAAAGGCTGTTATTGCAAGGACGTTCACTTTTGTTTTGCATCGTGGTATTCATTTGGAATATCCTGCTCCTCAGTCGACGAGGCAAGGGCCGAGATCCCTTCACCGGGAGTGACCCCTTGGACAAAAGTTTGCGTCAGGGCATTAACTTCACTATAGCCGATTACTTTTGCTTTGCACCGTGGTATTCAGTTAGAATATCCTGCACCCCATTCTACGGGGAAAGAGCCGAGATCCCTTCACCGGGAGTGACCTCTTTAGCAACGGTTTTCGTCACTATATTTTTAAAAGCTATCCGTTCCTTCAACGATATCAAGTTCATTACGTTAAAGGTTTTCGCCAGAAACCATTCGTAGCCCTCCGTCGTTTCAGACGGGTAGCACGTAGTATTCATGCTATGTTTGTTGACCTTCGTCAAGGCATAGTGTATGGTAGCTGCTTGTTACCTTTCTGCTGCATAGATAGATGCGTTGGTTTGGGACAGTCGTATAGCCTTGTTGGCCTTCGTCAAGGGCTTGTACGGGTGGATTCAGATTAACCCTGGATAATGACGGGTAGAACTTGACATGTGACTTATGATTTGTTGACCTTCGTCAAGGTCATAAGAGCATGGGGCAGAAATCACATCGGGAGTTTCAAAAGTACTGAAACTTGCCAGATATGCGCATACCTTCTGGAGTGTGATACCGTGAGCGGATTCCGTCACGTTGTCATGCGATGAGAGTTGGATCCCGATTCCCACTGATGAGTTAGTATACTCCTCGGGTGACCCCGACTAATTCTTCTTTCAGGTTTGGAGGAGAATTTGAGGTACAGTGGGAGGATTCCAGATTAGATAAATTGGTAACCATTCTGATCTAGGTTAGAGTGCACGCTGAGTGTTTCTTTTCTCTCTCTCTCTGGCAGCGACCATTGACCCGACCCTAGACTATGACTCAGTGACCAAGTTGACCGAACCTACTTAACACTGGCTTTTGGATTGTCAGAGTTGCAGACCTCATTGCCACTCCTACTTTTACCCTTTTCTCCAGGACACCCCGTATTACTACGAACGTCCACTTCCATTGGACAAAACCATCGTATGGTTAGATACGAACTCGAAGGAATTCGAGGATGGTTTCCGGTTCTGGAGAAAATGGATAGGATTATTCAGTTGTCTTTTCTTTTCACCCTCTCTCAGGTTGCGAGTACTCCTTGGTTTAGGAGTAGTACACCTATTGTGCAAATTGGATAGTCTTCTTCCAAACCATAGGCTGGAGCCGACCGGTAGGGAATGAAGAAAACTAATTAGCCTAAACGGTGTACAGAAGGTATTGAGTTAAGACAAAGAAAGGGATTAGTAAGAGGGCAAAGTAAGTTGCGACTGCTATTCACGACCAAACCAAGTTTTTCTTCGCCAATCCTGAATCACCTTTGTATTTCTCCAGGACACTCCGTATCACTGCGAAGATCCCATTTTATTGGATAATCCATCGTATGGTTATATACGAACTCGAAAGGAACTTGTTCCAGTTCGGGGATGGATCCTGGTTCAGGAGAAATAGGAATAAAGTACATTCAGATGTCTTTTATCTTCACCTTCTCTCGCGATGCGAGTGCTCCTAGGATTAGGACAGTACACCCTTTATGCTTTTTGGATAGTCTTCTTCCAAACCATAGGCGGGTGCCGAACGGTAGGGAAGGAAGAAAACCATTTGGCCCAAAGGGGTGTACAGAAGGTAATGACTAAAGACATATGAAGGGATTTGGAGAGGTGGCAAAGAATTATACGGTTATAGTTGTGAATCTGGATAATGGTAGAGGCATTACTAGGAATACCAGGGTACCCCATCGAAATATTTCAATGTTTCAGTCTCACTGTGTACTGTTAAAAGAAAACTGATTTCCCGATTAGACACTTGCTCCAGGGTATGTATTTACCAGGTATGATTCTCACATCTGTATGGTTTTACAGATGATGAGTGAGAGTAAGTTATTGGGAATTGGGTGATCATCCTCATTATATCGGGATTCGTTGTAATCGGTGATATTTGAGGAAATCACCTGGGCTGTTTGCCGGTCGGCAAATATTTGGTTTTGAATATCCGCTGTTATGCACCAATTTCAAATTGATATATCTGTACGTCTATTTGAATAGAGTGAGATATGCCTTTCTGAAATTATGTCTACGACATTTACCTATATCAGTGGATGGTTAGGTAAGGAGCATTAAACAGCGGTGTAATTCTTCTTAACCATAAGTACAGTTTTCGACCTACGACACACAGTGAATGAGTTATCAGACTCAAGGGACTTATACAGAGTATTGTATGTTGTCCAGGGTCCATCAGGACAGAGGGGTTGGTCCTCGTACTACATTCAGTTTACCTATGACTTCTCTAGTTTTTAGACAGGTGTTTCGTGGAAACACAGGGTCCGAATTTGGAGAAGTTATTGGTATTTGAATAGAGTGGAGAACCAGGTGTCACAAGTATCGGGATTCTTCAAAGTGATCGAAGATGTAGATACTTATGTATGGTGTTCAGTTGATAGTAATGATTAAGAGAACTTGCTTCTCTTTCAGGTTACTCATAATTGGAAATGCTTCCTAAGTTAAGTAACGCTGATCGGCCTCCTTCCATTTAGTTGACATGCACTGGAGACAGTTGCATGATTTGGATCTGGTTCAATTAAATCAGTGCCTCTGTTTCTATATTGGATATAGAACAGTTCATATCTTAACATTGTTAAGGTACGGGGAGTTGTCCGGTTTATGCTTAAAACCAGACACTGGACAACTCAAGGCACGTTTCTGTAATGGCTGTTTGTGGGTTGACCCAGGCTATGACGCGGGTTGACTTTCTACCATCTGGATGAACAATAGCAATATTGTTCTAGACTCGCCACAGTTTTATTAAAAATGGATTTTTTTCAGAAAACAGTAGTGGGAGTATGGTAGAACTGGAAGTGATTCCAGAACCACAAACGATTACTGAAGATTTGATAAGAACCTAAAGATTCAATATGGATTGACATTCCATTGGCCACTCCGCAGATAAAGTGGGTAACTTCAGGCACCCGAGAGGTACTCAGGTAGCCTCAAGGACGGTGACAGGGAAGTTCTTGTTTACCCACACTTGCCATTGTTGTTGTTCCAGGCTGCGAGACCCGGCAGGAGGATGAGTATAGCGTCATTCTAAACTAGCTTTAGAAGTGCAAGTCTATATGACTCTGCCAGAGGGTTGTCGTAGTCAGTGGGAGCAGCGGAAGCATTGGTGGACATCAGGCTTATGTCTATTTATAGACTAAAGCAGATATAGCGGAGATAGATCATCTATTTCTGATGTGACAGTCATGGGTTTGACGTCATCAGAATAGGGGATGGATCTGTTGAGAAGATAGTAGGGTGTGATGTCATGGCATTTGGATGACATACACAGAATAGGAAAAGAAACTCCTATACTACAATCGGTTGTACTTTGGTCGTCACACAGTGGTTTCTCCACATGGGACGTGGACTTTATGTCTGACATACTGGTTACTAGATCTATGGTTTTAGATCTAGATTTGGGTGGTTTCCCAATCAGGGTACTTGACAGCATTCTAAAAGTATTTAGAATGGACGACTCCTGGCACGGTAGTGTACCTGCAGGTAATGGAGTCACCCTCTCCAAAGGTGTCTTACAGACTAAAGGGGAGAGGGACGGGCATGATTGGCAGATCACTTGCTTAGGCAATTGAGTCAATCATGAGATGTCAATTACCACACCAGATGTTGTTCTTGCACTAGATGCAATAAGTTGATATTGATCCAATCCTGGAGAAACAGTCGGAAGCAGTTTTAGAACATAAGTGGATGTTCTAGGGATATGATAACGACAGCCTCATTCGGGAGACAGTTATCATTCCAGGCTTCCAAGGTGACATGGACGACAAGGAGGTTGTCAGAGTTATAGTTATCCCTCTGACGAGGGACAGTATTTTGGACAGGTGGTCCGAGGCAATACTGAGGGTGGCATGGCGCAGGATACTGATTAAGTTCAGTTGACGATACAGTCTAAGAAGTTTGGATTTGGAGTTCATTTATGAGCTATGTCCCATCAGACATCCTGACACATCCTAAGACAGGTATTGCTCATTTCGGGAGATGGGTTTCTCCGCGAACTTGAGATATAGAGAGACATGGAAAGAAACAACAAAGCGGATCCACTCACTGAGGCTATTCCTCGAACGCAATAGTTTCGCAAACGAGCTTTGTGAGACTGACTAGTAGAGGAGTTGGATGTTCGGTATCACACGGGCTGTGAGTATGCGACATCGCAATAATTAGCTTTGAGTGCAAGTGGGAGATTGTTGGAGATAGTGCCCTCAGAGTCAATTATTAGGTCACAGGTACGTGATTGTAATGATTGAGGGAGGACCTATCCCGGTAGGACAGTCTTACTCGAGATGATAGTATGCTATCTGGTTTACCTTTATCATCGTGCACTGCTTTAGGTGACCTGACATGTCGCTATTGCACGTTGATAGAGCCCTAGGATTCATGCTTGACTGCCAGCAGTATGAGGGCGATCATATAAGTGAGAGCTGGAGTCTACAAGCACATCCTTAATAGGTCCCTAGTCGTGGGAGTTTCGAGACAGGGCATCGATTCTCCACAGTAGACTAGTGTATACAGTCGAGACCCCGACGAGGGGCGGTGGCCGGTCTCACAAGCCACTGGTGTCAGTTGGATCACCTAAGATGTATACAGGTGCTCATTGGGTTATGAGTACACCGGACAGGACTCGCCGGGAATATGCTAGTTGGTCTTATACCGGACGTCAGATAGCAGTTCTCAGGTGACATGTGTACAGGTTAGTTCATCGACCTGGGGATCGTCATTTGTCTCGTGTGAGTTCCCACTGTACTTTGATTACTACCCTACCACGGCTCAAAGGAGTCGTGCAAACAGGTTTTAGTTGGGTACAGTCCCGAGCCACATGGAGGCAGTGAGCGGATCTTCGGGGGTTTCGTCTCTCCCGGTATTGGGGGTGAGGTCGCGCTGTGTCTAGGAGAGCCATTACACGAAGACCTTGGCCAAGGCAGGAGATTTACTGGTAGGTATTCCAGTAGTATCTCAGGGTGTTCTGAGCTACACTCCAACACGACTTGTACCGCTTTTGGGGGTCTGACTTTTACCAACCCCCTAGGCCCGCCATGCGATACTCATAGACGAACGGACCGGACTGCACGGATATTGTCACTGACAGGCTCAGTTGGGTGTCGGGGTGAGCTTCCTCATCGACGTCCCTTTTAGTCAATAGCTGGTGGCCCGTCACGTATTGGCTTATACCTCTGACGTGCTAGTGGTTAAATCCACAGCTATAGTATTGACGAGTCTTTAGAGTCCACCACACTTTCAGTTACTCAAGCTTTCGGGCGAAACGTTGTAGAGGCCGTATGGAGATATGGCAGGGTCCGATCAGATACGTGCGGTATTGCACGGATCAGAATCGGACAGTTTTGTACTAGTGGCCGTATGGATATATGGCAGCGTTCGATCAGATACGTGCGGTATTGCACGGATCAGGATCGGACGGATATTGCTAGCCGGCTTTGGTTTAAGCCGGTCCTAGTATAGTACAGTGTAGATTTTGTCTCATTGCATTTGTATCCGGACGGAATACAAATGCGGGTGTGTATGCACAGTGTGGGGTTTTCCTGTAATTTATTACGGGACCAGTTTTCTAGAGTTGCCATTTTGCTTTCCGTTCCGGCCGGTTTTTCTTTGTTCTTTCCCGGCCGGACTTTTCCGATGGAGGGGGTTATTTGCAATTGTGCAAATTGGTTTTTGTGGAGGTTTTATTTGTAAGATGGTTTATTATGATAGCATCTTTTGATGCCTTTCTTATCCTTCTTTATCATTTGCTTTATGTGATTAGATTTGATAAGAAGAGTTGATGTGAGTTTTGTGATGATTATGTCTTGGTTGTGGTCACCCTTCATTATCTCCTACACTCACCTCCCTTGATGTTTATGCTATCATATTCATTCCTCCACCCTCTTGCTCTCACTTGATGAAATGGTTGAGAAAAAAGAAAGAGAGAATGAAAAGAGAAGAAGAAAGTTTCATCTTCATCCTTGAGAGTGTTTCATTTCATTGATCTCATTTCATGTTAAGAAAAATGCAAGCACCATTTTTCTTGTCTTGTTTCCTCCATCATCCACAAATGGCAACAAACCCCAAGTGAGACATACATTCTACATTACACTCCCTACAGCATATCTTGAGCATGTCGAGTAGCCGGCTTCATGCGCGAGTTGCCTCGGTATTGAGGTGGGAGCCCGTAAAAGTACCCGGCTTCGTGGTGCCCTTTCCGACGAGGAGGAGACGGACGGAGATCCCGCGAGGAGATCGGAGTGGAGATGAAGACCGGAGGACTTGGATCGTATGGTATACTTCTTTACCCCCTCTCTAGATAGCTTAGACTAGTTTAATGGCACGATCCGGAGTTTAGTGCGCGGTGGTGCCGTTTTGCTAAGTCCGCAAAATTTTAAGTTCATCACCGTTTCGGCGCTCGGCCGTCGGGTTGACGGCCGGGGCGCCGCCGTGCACTTACACACTTCCATTGGACAAAACCATCGTATGGTTAGATACGAACTCGAAAGAATTTATTCGAGGATGGTTTCAGGTTCTGGAGAAAACGGATAGGATTATTCAGTTGTCTTTTCTTTTCACCTTCTCTCGCGTTGCGAGTGCTCCTAGGATTAGGACAGTACACCCTTTATGCTTTTTGGATAGTCTTCTTCCAAACCATAGGCTGGTGCCGAACGGTAGGGAATGAAGAAAACCAGTTAGCCTAAACGGTGTACAGAAGGTATTAAGTTCAGACAAAGCAAGGGATTAGTAAGAGGGCAAAGTAAATTGCGACTGCTATTCACGACCAAACCAAGTATTTCTTCGCCAACCCTAAATCACCTTTGTATTTCTCCAGGACACTCCGTATCACTACGAAGATCCCATTTTATTGGATAATCCATCGTATGGTTATATACGAACTCGAAAGGAACTTGTTCCAGTTCGGGGATGGATCCTGGTTCAGGAGAAATAGGAATAAAGTCCATTCAGGTGTCTTTTATCTTCACCTTCTCTCGCGTTGCGAGTGCTCCTAGGATTAGGACAGTACACCCTTTATGCTTTTTGGATAGTCTTCTTCCAAACCATAGGCTGGTGCCGAACGGTAGGGAAAGAAGAAAACCATTTGGCCTAAAGGGGTGTACAGAAGGTAATGACTAAAGACATATAAAGGGATTTGGAGAGGTGGCAAAGAATTATACGGTTATAGTTGTGAATCTGGATAATGGATGAGGCATTACTAGGAATACCAGGAAACCCCATCGAAACATTTTAATGTTTCAGGTTCACTGTGTACTGTTAAAAGAAAACTGATTTCCCGATTAGACACTTACTCCAGGGTATGTATTTACCAGGTATGATTCTCACATCTGTATGGTTTTACAGATGATGAGTGGGAGTAAGTTATGTTAGTTGTATGTATGCCCTAGAGGCCAGTATTGTACAGATGATGTATATTATATTGGATGCTTGGACATATATAGAGATGACTTTCTTGCTCGACATGATAGTATGCTATCTGGTTGCCATTTATCTTAACATGTACACTAGTCTCTTTATACTGTCTTATAGTTACATGTTGGTAAAGCCCTTAGGATTTGTACTTGACTACCTAGACTATGATGCAGATCATACTAGTGGGAACATGGTAGTCCATAAGTACATCCTTCAAGGTCCCTAGTCGTGGGTATCTCGAGACGGGGCATCGATTTACCAGAGTAGACTAGCGTATACGCTTCTCGACCCATGTGATGGGCGATGGATGATCCCATATCCATTGGTGTTTGACATCAGAGATGGTATACGGGTGCTCAGTGGAAACTGGGTACACTGGACGGACTCGCCGAGAACTCCCAGATGGTATTATACCTCACGTCAGATGGCAGTTCTCAGGTGACACTTGTACAGGTTAGTCTGTAGACCCGAGATCGTCATAGAGTCTTGTGTGATTCCCACTGTGCTTTGATCTCCACCTTACCACGTCCATGAGGGCGTGCAAAACGGTGGTCTTTGGGTACAGTCCCGAATCACATGGAGGCAATGAGCGATAGGAGGGGTTTCGTCTCTCCCGGTATTGGGAGTTGATGTTGCGTAGTGCTCGATTGGCCGTAACAGGGAAGTCCCTGGCCAGGGCTGATCAGAGTTTTGCTGGTAAGTGTTACCAGTAGTTTCTCGACCCGTTACGAGCCTCATATCAGCACGACTTATCGGGTTATTGGGGTCTGACGTATACCACCCCTAGACTTGATATGCGACGTATCTGACGAAGAGACTTGACTGTATGATAAGTGTTACTGGTCGGATTCGCAGGAGTGTGAGCGGGCTAGCTCGTCGATCTTCTGATCGCTCAATACCCGGGTGGCCGTTACGTTTAGCAGACCGCTTGCGGCTTGTGGGTTCTTGATATGATCATCACCTGCTACCGGCGTATTGACGAGTCTTTAGAGTCCTACACAGAGGTTTCCTGGCTCAAGCGAAACGAAATAGGAGCGCATATGAGATATGTGCAGGACCGAGAATAATGCGTGTATGTGATACCGCATTTCATTCTCGCGATATATGTTTCGAATGGTTATATTCGATATGACCTAGTTATCGAATCATTGATTCGATAAATCGATGCATTGAATACTAGTCGGTTATGTGCGACATGACCGGATCATTGAATCAAGTGTTGATTTAATGATTTAATGTATAATTATATATTTGATATATTACTTTGCATTAACTAGTATTGGTTCACTTTAAACGGATTTTTCTCACTTGGATTGCACATTGTATATGTGATATACTTTTGTGCACTTTTTGTATCATGTTTGATGATACTTGATCATTAGTTAAGTTTATAGAATTAATCCATGGTTAATTGATAATTAGGGTTTTGCATACATATTTATTTATCCATTTATTTGTTTATTTATGTGGATAAATTCAAAATGAGAATGGTGGCTATATTTGTTTCTTGTATGAAGCTTCTTGAACCCTTGACTTTAGCAACCATTCTTATCCTCTTGCTTAACCCTAACCCACTCTTTGACCATGGTTAATTCTCTACACTTAACCCTAGTTCAAGATATGATAAGTAATTGATATTAGTTTTATTTTAAAAAGAAAAGAAGAAGACTTATCATAATTTTATCTTGAGCTCATCTTCTTCTTCTTCTTCAAGCTTGCTACTCCAATGGCAACTTGAGCTTTAGTGAGTTAAATCCAAATCCAAAGTGAACCCACCTCCTATTTCTTCACCCTCTACCTCTTGCCAAGTTGTTTTGGGTGTTTTCTTCACAAGTTTCACAAGTTTGTGAAGTCGGAGCTTGAGTTTGTGCAACCTCGACGTAGATCGTCTTTGACACAAAGCCGACGAGCTATTCCGCTTGCTTTCCCGATGAAGCCGATGATCGAGTCAAGGATTCATGATGGACAGCGAGGACATGACGTTGCGGAGCCGTGGAGGTGGAAATCCGGATCTACAAAGGTTGTATATCCGTATCATAGTAGTTAACTGTTAACTAACTTTCTATTTCGCCTAAACATCTAGTTAAAGATCCGTAGTCTAGGGTTTCTCGGCACTAAAAATTTTAATTTGGCATGTTCGATACCTTGTGAGAACCCACTAGGGTGCCTAGGAACCTTTCACTGGTATCAGAGCCTAGCTAGAGCCTTAGGCGAAGTCCCGACGACGTTTGAAACCCGATCAAACCGAAATCCAAAACCTAAAAATGCTCTCTGGACTTTTTCTAAAAATTCGGATTTTTGTCAATTAAAAATATGTAGAAAATCAAGCAGGGTGTTATATGAATTACTGTGAAATACGAGGACTTGATTCAAATTTTCCACCGCGGAAGCACGGCACATTCTAGGTATGTGCGGCCCTTCCGCGGCGGTACTGTTCCTTTATGCAATTTTTTCTTCACAGTAACTCATATAATTAAATGCTGTGTTTTCTGGGATATTTTTATTGTGACTTTACAGAAGAGTATTCTGGGGTACTATTGGGAATCTGTATTTCGATCGGATTATCAAATTTCGTCTTTTAGTGTTTTTCCAGATAATTGTAGAATATGTTAAAGAGTTCGACCGGATATAAATACCCAGGTTTTCCCCTGCCGGAATATCCAAGTGTTGGATTATTGTGTGGTTAAAAGACGTTCTGAGTAGTGCAAGTAACGCGATGGTCCCTCTAGAAGACACAAACCTTAACTCGATTATGTGACCGTCTTGAACTGCCCTTTGAACCTTCGGGTTTGGGGCAATACGGCGTGCCACATGTGAGGCGTTGGCTTGACCCTTCTACGGCTGGACCGTCGGTACTGAGGTATGAAGTGAATGTCTTTGAGCCTATTTCATGTGTTGATCGGTGTCGGGAAAACTTGGGTGTTCGAATGTTCGATCGGAAAGTTTGATATATTCTATTTATCCGGAATTGGATACAATAATTGGAATTCACAAACAGTTATGTGATAACTGGATGAATGTTATAGATCTAGCAGTTTAGTTTCACAAGATATCGAAAAGAGTTTTCGATGATGGGACTAAAATGTGGAATTTATAACTGTTAGGCATGTGATGTCTAAAGAGATTGCGGATTCCAATTGTTGTAGTTTTACACTTTCTTTTCTGTGACCGTAAGTGTAGTATGTTCATATCGCCGGTTTCGTTGCTATACGTCAACGACAATTGGGGTATGCATACTTACTTACGTTGATGACATGTGTTGTTATGTGTTGCTGGATATGTTATATTGGATCGTCGTATTTGAATAGCCGGGGGTTTTTATGTGAGATGAGTATTTTTCATTTTCATTCATGTAAAAACTTGTATGTAATATTCTTTTATTCGGGGCACTTCCAGGATGCGGGAGCTGTCACCCTTTGTATATTATTTACTTTTCTGCACTAGGATAGACCCAAGGAGGGGAGCACAAGTAACCGGGTTCTGGGGTCCAGTGGGAGACCAACTCGAGGTGTCGAGTCCGGGTCTCCTAACCCTAGAATTGGCAGGGTTGCTTGCCGCTCTCGTAGGGGTCTAGGGGTGTGGGATTGGCTATTCATCACGACCGTGGAATCCGTGTTTTATACTGGCTCGTATTGAAAACACGGACGTCCTAGTATATCCAATATTTCATATGTTTATTCTGCTGCGATATCTGTGATGTGATTCTGTGATGGATATAGTATATAGTATATATGATATATTATATAGACGTTACTTATGTTTTACACCCGCGCTAGCCCTGCCCTGCTCTGTCGTTAGTTACCTAACCTAACGGTGCACGAGGGGACATCGAGGCGAATGCGGATGGCATAAGTGTACGTTATATCTATCTGTGATGTTTAGGTCTTAAATGATGGGACTTCATTAATGTGATTAATGAAAGATAAGAAACCTAAGATGTTGTAGAATCAGATTTTAAATAAAACAGGTAGCTACAGTTCTTGTTTTGCATAGCGGTATATATGATATACCCCGCACCTCATTCGACGAGGAAAGGACCGAGATCCCTTCACCGGGAGTGACTCCTTTAGCAATAACTGGCAGATGCTACACACTCGGTTTGGTTTTGATTGCTTTTAAGAGTTTTTGCTTTGCACAGCGATATATACGATATATCCCGCACCTCATTCGACGAGGAAAGGACCGAGATCCCTTCACCGGGAGTGACTCCTTTAGCAAAACTGGAAAAGCCTCAAAATCACTCCATTTTAAAACTTCATTTGATTCTACAACGATATCAAGTTCATTACGCTCATGGTTTTATGAAAACCTGCGTAGCCCTCCGTCATTTCAGATAAATCCTACTTAGTATTCGTGCTACGTTTGTTGACCTCCGTCAAGGCGTAGTGTGCGGTAGCTAACTAGTATTTGTCTGCTTATGCATATGATGCAGATTGGATTAGGGTAGTCGTACGACTTTGTTGGCCTGCGTCAAGGGTCGTACGGGTGGGTTTAATTCAATCAGGAAATGACGGGTTGAACTTGACTAGCGCACTATGGTTTGTTGGCCTGCGTCAAGGTCATAGGACGCTAGGGGCAAAATATTATCGGGAATTTCAAGTGTTGAAATTTGCAATGAGATTGCATACCTTCTATGAGATAGTTGGATCCCGATACCCGCTGCGAGTAAGAGTTACTCCTGGGAGAGTTTTACACAGTGCAATTAGCCGATCAAGTAGGTGTCTAGAAAGGTGTTAACGAGGTTACGCCTCTGGGAAAACGAGGTTTACAGTAATTAGGTTCGTGCGAAAGCACGGGGGACCTCCCTCAAAGTACCGACACTGGCCTGGCTGAAAGATTGGCGAACTTGTAGTGTGTAATTAATCCCGGCTAGTCTTTCCTTTTAGGGTTTGGAGGAAGATTTGATAAAAAGCAGTGGGAGCCATCCTGATTAGATAAGATAAAAACCAATCTGATCTTGCACGAGCTTACGCTAAAGTGTTTTCTTCTCTCTCTCTCCAGGTAGCGACCATTTCATGCCTTAATAAAGATAATAAAATGGATGTATTGACCGAACCCGCATGTTATACTGTGCTGGGGAACGTTGGTTCCGTTCTTTCCTGTAAGAGTTATAGGAATGAACAGGATATAGGGGAATACCAGGATTCCCATGCCACCCGAATGAAGAAAGTACATGATGATGCATTTTTTTCGGGTGTGTTCGTTACTGAGAACTGTTTCTCCATTTGCTCTACGTCCTGGGTATTGGATACCGGGTCGGGATCCCATATATGTAATCAGTTACATGGGCTAAGGAAAGGTAGAGAACTTGGAGAAGGTGATAAAGACATTAGAGTTGGAAATGGTGCAATTGTTGCAGCCAAGACTGTCGGGGAATATCACCTTGTATTACCAACTGGTAATACATTGGTTCTGAACGAATGCTATTACATGTCGAACCTGATATGCAACATTATATCGATTTCTTTATTAAGTAAAGAGGGATATAATTTTGTATTACAGGACAATGTTATGAACATTTTCCATAACCAAAAGTTGGTTGGATCAGGCACGTTGTGCAATGGCATTTATGTTCTAAACCAATCAACAGTCCTCAGTATAACAAACACACACAAGAGGAAGAGTTCTGAACTCAATGAATCCTTCTTGTGGCATTGTAGACTGGGTCACATCAATGCGACACGACTAGCTAAGTTGCATAAAGATGGATATTTAAATCCGTTTGAATTTTCATCTTATGACACTTGCCAGTCATGTCTCAAAGGCAAGATGACCAAGACTCCGTTTACGGGACACGGAGAAAGAGTTACCGAACTCTTAGGACTGATACATAGTGATGTATGCGGTCCCATGTCTACACATGCCAGGGATGGTTCTTCATACTTCATTACATTCACTGACGATCTCTCTAGGTTCGGGTATGTGTTCCTGATGAAACACAAATCAGAAGCTTTTGAGAAATTTAGGGAATATAAACAAGAAGTCGAGAACCAAACCGGAAAAAGTATTAAAATCCTACGATCTGATCGAGGAGGAGAATACTTAAGCAATGAATTCCTGGACTTCCTAAAAGAGAATGGGATTCTCTCTCAGCTGACTCCTCCATATACACCACAGCACAACGGTGTATCAGAACGAAGGAACCGCACCCTATTGGATATGGTGCGCTCTATGATGAGTGTAGCTGAGTTGCCTATTTCCTTCTGGGGATATGCACTGGAAACAGCAGCATACCTACTGAACAGGGTTCCCACCAAATCTGTGCCTACCACACCATATGAGATATGGGAAGGGAAGAGACCATATCTTAATTTTATAAAGATATGGGGTTGCCCGGCCTATGTCAAAAGACAAAAACCGGACAAACTCGAGGCAAGATCTGTTTTGTGTAAGTTTGTTGGATATCCCAAACATTCGCGAGGGTACATCTTCTACCACAGTGAGGAACAAAGAGTATTTGTTGCTCAACATGCCACCTTTTTAGAAAAGGAATTTCTTGCAAAAGAAATTAGTGGCTCTGAGGTAGAACTGGAAGAGGTTCCAGCTGAACAAAACACAACAGAAGATTTAGTGGAACCAGAGCATTCAGTAGCTTCCGACGAACCTCAGCCTCTCCGCCGATCTGGTAGGGTTTCTCGTCCACCTGAGAGATACTATGGTTTTCTCATTGATGGTGGAAGTGAGGATTGCATCATGGAGGATGATGACCCAACTAGCTTCGAGCAGGCCATCACGAGTGGGGACTCAGTGAAATGGCTGGATGCTATGCGGTCCGAGATGGATTCCATGTACACCAACAAAGTATGGACTTTGGAAGTTGCTCCTGAAGGGGTAAAACCCATTGGGAGCAAGTGGATCTTTAAGAAGAAACTTGGTGTAGATGGGAAAGTGGAGACTTTCAAAGCTAGACTTGTAGCAAAGGGTTTTCGTCAAAGACCAGGTGTGGACTATGACGAGACCTTTTCTCCAGTGGCTATGCTTAAATCCATCCGAATCATGCTTGCCATTGCTGCTTTTCATGACTACGAAATCTGGCAAATGGATGTTAAGACCGCCTTTCTAAATGGTGATTTAGAAGAGTGCGTGTACATGACTCAGCCAGAGGGCTTCATAGACAGTGGGAGCAGCGGGAAGGTGTGCAAGCTGCTTAAATCCATTTATGGATTAAAGCAAGCATCGCGGAGTTGGAACATCTGCTTTGACGTCGTTATCAAAGAGTTTGATTTCGTCAAAAATCCAGATGAACCTTGTATCTACAAGAAGGTGGCAGAGAGTAAGGTTGTCTTCCTCGTATTGTACGTGGACGACATACTCTTGATAGGAAATGACATTCCTATGCTGCAATCGGTCAAGCTCTTCTTATCACAAAGATTCTCAATGAAAGATCTTGGTGATGCCTCCTGCATATTGGGGATCAGGATCTATAGAGATAGATCCAAACGGATTTTGGGATTGTCCCAATCCAGGTACATTGACACCATACTAAAGAGGTTTAGTATGGAAGAGTCCAAGCGTGGGAACTTACCCACGATCTCTGGAGTCACTCTCTCCAAAGAGATGTCTCCCAAGACTGATTTGGAGAGAGCTCGCATGCAAGGGATACCCTATGCTTCGGCAGTAGGCTCCATCATGTATGCGATGCTATGTACCAGACCCGATGTAGCATACTCACTAAGTGTAGTGAGCAGGTATCAAGCTGATCCTGGAGAGAGTCACTGGACAGCTGTGAAGAGCATTCTCAAGTACTTGCGAAGGACTAGAGATATGTTCTTGGTGTATGGTAACGGAGAACTCCAAGTGGAGTCCTTTACCGATTCGAGCTTCCAGAGTGATAAGGACGACTCTAAGTCGCAGTCGGGTTTTGTCTTTACCCTTTACGGAGGGGCGGTTAGCTGGAAGAGTTCCAAGCAGGAAACCGTGGCACACTCGACGATGGAGGCTGAATACATCGCTGCCAACGATGCTGCCAAAGAGGCTGTCTGGATCAAGAAGTTCATTACTGAACTTGGAGTGGTTCCATCCATTGAGCATCCAATACCTTTGTATTGCGATAACAATGGAGCGGTGGCTTTGGCCAAGGAACCCAGGTCCCATCAGCGGTCCAGGCATATTCTGAGGCGGTATCACCTGATCCGGGAGATAGTTGATCGCCGGGAGATCGAGGTCAGGAGAGTTGACACGAAGAACAACACGGCGGATCCACTCACGAAGGCCATTCCCCAGATACAGTTTGAGAGACTCTTCGGGATGCTCGGTATGAGATACTACAGCAGCTGGCCCTAGTGCAAGTGGGAGATTGTTAGTTGTATGTATGCCCTAGAGGCCAGTATTGTACAGATGATGTATATTATATTGGATGCTTGGACATATATAGAGATGACTTTCTTGCTCGACATGATAGTATGCTATCTGGTTGCCATTTATCTTAACATGTACACTAGTCTCTTTATACTGTCTTATAGTTACATGTTGGTAAAGCCCTTAGGATTTGTACTTGACTACCTAGACTATGATGCAGATCATACTAGTGGGAACATGGTAGTCCATAAGTACATCCTTCAAGGTCCCTAGTCGTGGGTATCTCGAGACGGGGCATCGATTTACCAGAGTAGACTAGCGTATACGCTTCTCGACCCATGTGATGGGCGATGGATGATCCCATATCCATTGGTGTTTGACATCAGAGATGGTATACGGGTGCTCAGTGGAAACTGGGTACACTGGACGGACTCGCCGAGAACTCCCAGATGGTATTATACCTCACGTCAGATGGCAGTTCTCAGGTGACACTTGTACAGGTTAGTCTGTAGACCCGAGATCGTCATAGAGTCTTGTGTGATTCCCACTGTGCTTTGATCTCCACCTTACCACGTCCATGAGGGCGTGCAAAACGGTGGTCTTTGGGTACAGTCCCGAATCACATGGAGGCAATGAGCGATAGGAGGGGTTTCGTCTCTCCCGGTATTGGGAGTTGATGTTGCGTAGTGCTCGATTGGCCGTAACAGGGAAGTCCCTGGCCAGGGCTGATCAGAGTTTTGCTGGTAAGTGTTACCAGTAGTTTCTCGACCCGTTACGAGCCTCATATCAGCACGACTTATCGGGTTATTGGGGTCTGACGTATACCACCCCTAGACTTGATATGCGACGTATCTGACGAAGAGACTTGACTGTATGGTAAGTGTTACTGGTCGGATTCGCAGGAGTGTGAGCGGGCTAGCTCGTCGATCTTCTGATCGCTCAATACCCGGGTGGCCGTTACGTTTAGCAGACCGCTTGCGGCTTGTGGGTTCTTGATATGATCATCACCTGCTACCGGCGTATTGACGAGTCTTTAGAGTCCTACACAGAGGTTTCCTGGCTCAAGCGAAACGAAATAGGAGCGCATATGAGATATGTGCAGGACCGAGAATAATGCGTGTATGTGATACCGCATTTCATTCTCGCGATATATGTTTCGAATGGTTATATTCGATATGACCTAGTTATCGAATCATTGATTCGATAAATCGATGCATTGAATACTAGTCGGTTATGTGCGACATGACCGGATCATTGAATCAAGTGTTGATTTAATGATTTAATGTATAATTATATATTTGATATATTACTTTGCATTAACTAGTATTGGTTCACTTTAAACGGATTTTTCTCACTTGGATTGCACATTGTATATGTGATATACTTTTGTGCACTTTTTGTATCATGTTTGATGATACTTGATCATTAGTTAAGTTTATAGAATTAATCCATGGTTAATTGATAATTAGGGTTTTGCATACATATTTATTTATCCATTTATTTGTTTATTTATGTGGATAAATTCAAAATGAGAATGGTGGCTATATTTGTTTCTTGTATGAAGCTTCTTGAACCCTTGACTTTAGCAACCATTCTTATCCTCTTGCTTAACCCTAACCCACTCTTTGACCATGGTTAATTCTCTACACTTAACCCTAGTTCAAGATATGATAAGTAATTGATATTAGTTTTATTTTAAAAAGAAAAGAAGAAGACTTATCATAATTTTATCTTGAGCTCATCTTCTTCTTCTTCTTCAAGCTTGCTACTCCAATGGCAACTTGAGCTTTAGTGAGTTAAATCCAAATCCAAAGTGAACCCACCTCCTATTTCTTCACCCTCTACCTCTTGCCAAGTTGTTTTGGGTGTTTTCTTCACAAGTTTCACAAGTTTGTGAAGTCGGAGCTTGAGTTTGTGCAACCTCGACGTAGATCGTCTTTGACACAAAGCCGACGAGCTATTTCGCTTGCTTTCCCGATGAAGCCGATGATCGAGTCAAGGATTCATGATGGACAGCGAGGACATGACGTTGCGGAGCCGTGGAGGTGGAAATCCGGATCTACAAAGGTTGTATATCCGTATCATAGTAGTTAACTGTTAACTAACTTTCTATTTCGCCTAAACATCTAGTTAAAGATCCGTAGTCTAGGGTTTCTCGGCACTAAAAATTTTAATTTGGCATGTTCGATGCCTTGTGAGAACCCACTAGGGTGCCTAGGAACCTTTCAAGTTATTGGGAATTAGGTGATCATCCTCATTATATTGGGATTCGTTGTAATTGGTGATATTTGAGGATGCCACCTGGATTGTTTGCCGGTCGGCAAATATTTGGTTTTGAATATCCGCTGTTGTGCACCAATTTCAAATTGATATATCTGTACGTCTATTTTCATAGAGTGAGATATACCTTTTGATATTATGTCGATCACATTTACCTATATCAGTGGATGGTTAGGTAAGGAGCATTAAACAGCGGTGTAATTCTTCTTAACCATAAGTACAGTTTTCAACCTACGACACACAGTGAAAGAGTTGTTAGACTCAGTGGACTTATACAGAGTATTGTATGTTGTCCAGTGTCCATTAGGACAGAGGGGTTGGTCCTCATACTATATTCTGTTTACTTTTAACTTCTCTAGTTCTTAGACATGTGTTTCGTTGAAACACAGGGTCTAAGTTTTGAGGAGTTATAGGTATTTGAATAGAGTAGAGAACCAGGTGTAGCAAGTATCGGGATTCTTCAAAGTGATCGAAGATGTAGATGTTTGTGTATGGTATTCAGTTGATAGTAATTACTTCTCTTTCAGGTTACTCATAATTGGAAGCATTCCTAAGTTGAGTAACGCTGATCGGCCTCTCTCCAATTAGTTGACATGCACTGGAGACAGCTGCATGATTTGAATCTGGTTCAATTAAATCAGTGCCTCTGGTTCTATATTGGATATAGAACAGTTCATATCTTAACGTTGTTAAGGTACGGGGAGTTGTCTGGCTTATGATTAAAACCAGACACTGGACAGCTCAAGGCACGTTTCTGTAATGGCTGTTTGTGGGTTGACCCAGGCTATGACGAGGGTTGACTTTCTACCATCTGGAAGATCAATAGAAATATTGTTCTAGACTCGCCACAGTTTTATTAAAAATGGATTTTTTCAAAAAACAGTAGTGGGAGTATGGTAGAACTGGAAGTGATTCCAGAACCGCAAACGATTACTGAAGATTTGATAAGGAACCTAAAGATTCAATCTGATTTGACATTCCATTGGCCACTCCGCAGATAAGGTGGGTAACTTCAGGCACCCGAGAGGTACTCCGGTAGCCTCAAGGACGGTGACAGGGAAGTTCTTGTTTACCCACACTCGCCATTGTTGTTGTTCCAGGCTGCGAGACCCGGTAGGAGGATGAGTATAGCGTCGTTTTAAACTAGCTTTAGAAGTGCACGTCTATATGACTCTGCCGGAGGGTTGTCGTAGTCAGTGGGAGCAGCGGAAGCATTAGTGGACATCAGGCTTATGTCTATTTATAGACTAAAGCAGATGTAGCGGAGATAGATCATCTATTTCTGATGTGACAGTCATAGGTTTGACGTCATCAGAATAGGGGATGGATCTGTTGAGAAGGTAGTAGGAAAGGAAACTCCTATACTACGATCGGTTATACTTTGGTCGTCACACAGTGGTTTCTCTACATGGGACTTGGACATAATATCAGACATACTGGTTACTAGATCTATGGTTTTAGATCTAGATTTGGGTGGTTTCCCAATCAGGGTACTTTGACAGCATTCTAAGAGTATTTAGAATGGACGACTCCTGGCACGGTAGTATACCTGCAGGTAATGGAGTCACCCTCTCTAAAGGTGTCTTATAGACTAAAGTAGAGAGGGATGTGCATGATTGGCAGATCACTTGCTTAGGCAATTGAGTCAATCATGAGATGTCAAGTACCACACCAGATGTTGTTCTTGCACTAGATGCAATAAGTTGATATTGATCCAATCCTGGAGAAACAGTCGGAAGCAGTTTTAGAACATAAGTGGCTGTTCTAGGGATATGATAACGAAAGCCTCTTTCGGGAGACAATTATCATTCCAGGCTTCCAAGGTGACCTGGACGACAAGGAGGTTGTCAGAGTTATAGTTTTTCCTTCTGACGAGGGGCAGTATTTTGGACAGGTGGTCCAAGGCAATACTGAGGATGGCATGGCGCAGGATACTGATTAAGTTCAGTTGACGATACAGTCTAAGAAGTTTGGATTTGGAGTTCATTTATGAGCTCGGTCCCATCCGACATCCAGACATTCTAAGACAGGTATTGCTCATTTCGGGAGATGGCTTTCTCCGCGAACTTGAGATATAGAGAGACATAGAAAGAAACATCAAGGCGGATCCACTCACTGAGGCTATTCCTCGAACGCAATAGTTTCACAAACGGTTTTTGTGAGACTGACTAGTAGAGGAGTTGGGTGTTCAGTATCACACGGGCTGTGAGTATGCGACATCGAAATAATTAGCCTTGAGTGCAAGTGGGAGATTGTTGGAGATAGTGCCCTCAGAGTCGATTATTGGATCACAGGCACGTGATTGCAATGATTGAGGGAGGACCTATCCCGGTAGGACAGTCTTACTCGAGATGATAGTATGCTATCTGGTTTACCTTTATCATCGTGTACTGCCTTAGGTGACTTGACATGTCGCTATTGCACGTTGATAGAGCCCCTAGGATTCTTGCTTGACTGCCAGCAGTATGAGGGCGATCATATAAGTGAGAGCTGGTAGTCTACAAGCACATCCTTAAAAGGTCCCTAGTCGTGGGAGTTTCGAGACAGGGCATCGATTCTCCAGAGTAGACTAGTGTATACAGTCGAGACCCCGACGAGGGGCGGTGGCCGGTCTCACAAGCCACTGGTGTCAGTTGGTTCACCTAAGATGTATACAGGTGCTCATTGGGTTATGAGTACACCGGACAGGACTCGCCGGGAACATGCTAGTTGGTCTTATACCTGACGTCAGATAGCAGTTCCCTGGTGACATGTGTACAGGTTAGTTCATCGACCTGGGGATCGTCATTTGTCTCATGTGAGTTCCCACTGTACTTTGATTACTACCCTACCACGGCTCAAAGGAGTCGTGCAAACAGGTTTTAGTTGGGTACAGTCCCGAGCCACATGGAGGCAGTGAGCGGATCTTCGGGGGTTTCGTCTCTCCCGGTATTGGGGGTGAGGTCGCGCTGTGTCTAGGAGAGCCATTACACGAAGACCTTGGCCAAGGCAGGAGATTTACTGGTAGGTATTCCAGTAGTATCTCAGGGTGTTCTGGGCTATACTCCGACACGACTTGTACCGCTTTTGGGGGTCTGACTTTTACCAACCCCCTAGGCCCGACATGCGATGCTCATAGACGAACGGACCGGACTGTACGGATATTGTCACTGACAGGCTCAGCAGGGCGTCAGGATGAGTTCGCTCATCGACGTCTCTTTTAGTCAATAGCTGGTGGCCCGTTACGTATTGGCTTATACCTTTGACGTGCTAGTGGTTAAATCCACAGCCGTAGTATTGACGAGTTTTTAGAGTCCACCACACTTTCAGTTACTCAAGCTTTCGGGCGAAACGCTGTAGAGGCCGTATGGAGATATGGCAGGGTTCGATCAGATACATGCGGTATTGCACGGATCGTGATCGGACGGTTTTTACTAGCCGGCTTTGGCTTAAGCCGGATCCTAGTATAGTACAGTGTAGATTTTGTCTCATTGCATTTGTATCCGGACGGAATACAGATGCGGGTGTGTATGCACAGTATGGGGGTTTTTCCTGTAATTTATTACGGGACCAGTTTTCTGGAGTTGCCAGTTTGCATTCCGTTCCGGTCGGTTTTCCTTTGTTCTTTCCCGGCCGGACTTTTCCGGTGGAGGGGGTTTATTTGCAATTGTACAAATAACTTGTTGTGGAGGGGGTTTCTTGAAAATATATTCTTTATGTTATGGTAGCATCTTTGCTCCATGATGCATTTATTATGACATGAAAGAGTATGGGTATATTGGTGTGTGAATTAATTCCTTGATGATAAAATTTTCGTGGGCCCCCTTTTTGAGTGGAGTGATGGCCGGCCACTGTGTTGGGGTATGGAGTGAGTTTTAAATTGTATAGTGAATGATTAATGAGTGTGTGCTGGAATGTTTTTCTTAAGGGTTTAATTTATTAATATATACACATCTTGGTTGCATTGAGTATATAGTGAGTGCTGATGGTTTTTATTGAGTGAGCTCATCAATCATTCATTTTTCCAGAGAGCACAGATCCCTTTGGCCGAGCTCAATTTTTTTTTGTGGCAAGCTCCATCTTTTTCATCAAGTATTCATGAAAATCCTTGTGCAAAATTCCTCCATAAATGGCAATCTCCTAAACCCCAAAGAGACAACGATTCTACATTATTCTACAGCAAATCTTGGGCGCGTCGGCTAGCCAACTTCGCGCCCGAGTTGCCTCGGTTTAGAGGCGGGAGCCCGTAAATGACGCAGGCGATGTGGTGCCCTTCCGGCGAGGAGGCGACGACCGGAGATCCTGCGAGGAGATCGGAGTGGAGATGAAGACCGGAGGACTCGGATCAGTCGGTATATCTCTAACCCATTTTCTAGTTAGCTTAGACTTGTTAATGGTTACGATCCGGGTGTTTAGTGCGCGGTGGTGCCGGTTTGCTAAGTCCGCAAAATTTAAGTTTATCACCGTTTCCGCGTTTGGCCGTCGGATTGACGGCCGGGGCGCCGCTGTGCACTTACAATACTATCATCTCGAGTAAGACTGTCCTACCGGGACAGGTCCTCCCTCAATCATTGCAATCACGTGCCTGTGATCCAATAATTGACTCTGAGGGCACTATCTCCAACAACCCGGACTCTAGATAGGCTTCATGAAGAGAAAAATGCAAGCTTGCTTCCAATCTTCAAAAACTAAGATAATCTACCTTGAAGAAACTCAAACCCAAGCTCTTGCTTCACTAATCAAGTATTAGCAAAGCAAACACCCTAATCTAAGTGGCAAGAATAGATAAGGATGATGAAGTAGGAATTTAGCTCTCTATTGTTTTCAATATCTCACTTTATTTCATGACATCACAAAAAGCTAGAAAGCTTTTTTAAAGAGGAAGAAGGAGAATCATTTCATTTGTGATGAATAATGAATTAAAAATCATGGTTACAAATCAACCATGGGTTAAGAATGAATACTTAACCCTTGTACAGAATTAACTAGGGTAAAGGGTTTGGGTTGGGTTAAAGAAATATCTACACAAAACATCATAAGTCAAAGTCAAAGCTTCAGGAAGCTTCATGAAAGCTTCATCCATGCTTAACCCTAATCCAAACCCTAAACATGTTTAAACTCTACAAAGCATGTTGCATTTGTAACCCTAACATGATACAATATTATATATCACATATACAATATTTATTGTAACAAAATAAAATAATACAATTAACATATATCATATATATATCAGTGTATTATCCAGGTGAGAAAAAGAATCTTTAAGTGAGCTAATATTAGTTAATGTAATATAATATATCAAATATATAATTATACATTAAATTATCGAATCAACACTTGATCCGATAATCCGACTATTTCATAAATAACCGACCAATATAATATTTATCAGTTCATCGAATCAACACTTGATCCGATGACCCGGCTATATCACATATACCCGGCCGGTATCACATATCGCGAGAATTTAATACGGTATCACATACACGTATTATTCTCGGTCCCGCATATATCACTTATGTGCTCCTACTCCGTTTTGGCTGAGCAAGGAAAGCTCTGTGTAGGACTCTAAAGAATCATCAATACGCCGGTAGTAGGTGATGATCATATCAAACACCCACAAGAAGCAAGCGATCATCTAAACGTAACAGCCACCCAGGTATTGAGCAATCAGAAAATCAAGAAGCAAGCCTGTACATTCTCCTGCGAATCCAATCAGTAACACTCCCGTATAGTCCGGTCTCTTCGTCTGATAGGTCGCATATCATGTCTAAGGGTAGTAAACGTCAGACCCCAATAACCGATAAGTCGTGTCGATATGAGGTCCATAACAGTTCGAGAAACTACTGATAACACTTACCAGTAAATTTCAGCAATCCTGGCCAGGGATTTCCGGTTATAGCCAATTGAACACAGCGCAACATCAACTCCCTGTACCGAGAGAGATGAAACCCCTCCTATCGCTCATTGCCTCCATGTGATTCGGGACTGTACCTAAAAGCCACCGTTTTGCACGCCCTCTTGGACATGGTATGATGGAAATCAAAGCATAGTGGGAATCACACAAGACTCTAAGACGATCTCGGGTCTACAGACTAACCTGTAACAGTGTCACCAGAGAACTGCCATCTGACGTAAGGTATAATACCATCTGGGAGTTCTCGGCGAGTCTGTCCATTGTACCTAGTCTCCACTGAGCACCGGTATACCTTTTCTGATGTCAAACACCAATGGATATAGGATCATCCATCGCCCATCATATGGGTCAAGAAAGTAAGTGCACGGCGGCGCCCCGGCCGTCAATCCAAGGCCAAAATGCAGAAACGATACTTTTCTTTAAACTTTAAAACCGGCACCACCGCGAACTATAAACCCAGATCGGGCCATTAATCTACTCCTAGCTAACTAGAGAAGGGGTAGAGAGATATACCGAGCGATCCGTGTCCTTCGGTCTTCTCGTCGTCGTCCCGATCTCCCCGCGGAATCTGCGGACTTCATCTCCTCGTCGGAAGGGCACCACATCGCCGGGTTCTTGTACGGGCTCCCACCTCTGGACCGAGGCAACACAGGCATGAAGTTGGCTAGTCGACGTATTCAAGATTACTGTAGATGAAGTATAGAAAGCTTTGTCTCATTGGGGTATGAAGTTGCCCTTTTTGGAAGTGTGGGAGGAGATGTGCTTTGAAATGGTGCTATGGGATTTTGTATGAGCAAAAGAGATAAAAATCCCACTACTAAAATTTTGGACAGCCCCCAACCACCTTGTTGTGGCCGGCCATACTTCATCAAGGGAGATAGAGAGAAAAACCAAGTGGGGGGGGGAAGCCATAATACAAGCAAGAGTAAAGGGTGAAAGATCATGATGAAAAATTGTCACTTCAATAATCATACCCATGACAATCAACCATCATATCTCCACAAGTCAAGCCATCATGAACAAAGAAGTCAATGTATGGTGGAACCATCATGAAGCAACAATTTACAAAGACCACCCTCCACAATGCTATTTTGCACATTTGTAAATAAGCCCTTCTCCACCAATTTTCAGCCAAGGAAAGAAACAAAGGAAAATGGCCGAAACGGAAAGCAAACTGGCAACTTCAGAAAAACGATCCCGTAATAAATTACAGGAAAACCCCGCTACAGTATATATATACCCGCATTTTTATTGCGGCCGAATACAAATACAATGAGACAAAATCTACACTGTACAATACTAGGATCCGTCTTAAACCAAAGCTCGCTAGTATTATCTGTCCGATCATGATCCGTGCAATACCGCACGTATATGATCGAACCCTGCCATATCTCCATACGGCCTCTACAGCGTTTCACCCGAAACTTGATAAAACGGTCTGTGGGGGACTCTAAAGACTCGTCAATCCTTTGGCTGTGGATTTAACCACTAGCATGTCAGAGGTATTAGCCATACGTAACGGGCTACCAGGTATTGACCAAAAGGGACGTCGATGAGCGAACTCATCCTGACACCCTACTGAGCCTGTCAGTGACAATATCCGTACAGTCCGGTCCATTCGTCTATGAGCATCGCATGGCGGGCCTAGGGGTTGGTAAAAGTCAGACCCCCGAAAGCGGTACAAGTCGTGTCGGAGTGTAGTCCAGAACACCCTGAGATACTACTGGAATACCTACCAGTAAATCTCCTGCCTTGGCCAAGGACTTCGTGTAATGGCTCTCCTAGACATAGCGCGACCGCACCTCCAATACCTGGAGCGACGAACCCCTGAAGATCCGCTCACTGCTTCCATATGGCTCGGGACTGTACCCAACTAAAACCTGTTTGCACATCTCCTTTGAGCGTGGTAGGGTAGTAATCAAAGTACAGTGGGAAATCACACGAGACGAATGACGATCTCAGTGTTGGAGATAGTGCCCTCATAGTCAATTATTGGATCGCAGGTACGTGATTGCAATGATTGCGGAGGACCTATACCGGTAGGACAGTCTTACTCAAGATGATAGTATGCTATCTGGTTTGCCTTTATTAGTCGTGTACATGATCAGGTGACTGATTACATGTTACACTTTGATAGAGCCCTTAGGATCTTGCTTTACTACCAACAGTATGATGGCGATCATATACGTGAGAGTTGGGTAGTTTATACGCATATCCTTAATTGTGGTCCCTAGTCGTGGGAGTTTCGAGACAGGGCATCGATACTCCGGAGTAGACCAGTGTGTATAGTCGAGACCCCGACGAGGGGCGGTGGCCGGTCTCACAAGCCACTGGTGTCAGTTGGATCACCTAAGATGTATACAGGTGCTCATTGGGTTATGAGTACACCGGACAGGACTCGCCGGGAATCTGCTTGTTAGTATTATATCTATCGTCAGATAGCAGTTCCCTGGTGACATGTGTACAGGTTAGTTCATCGACCTGAGGTCGTCATTTGTCTCGTGTGAGTTCCCACTGTGCTTTGATTTCTACCCTACCACGGCTCAAAGGAGTCGTGCAAACAGGTAGCTTTTGGGTACAGTCCCGAGCCATATGGAGGCACGTGAGCGGATTGGCAGGGGATTCGTCTCTCCCGGTATTGGGGGCGAGGTCGTGTTGTGTCTAGGAGTGCCATTACACAAAGTCCATGGCCATGGCAGGAGATTTACTGGTAGGTACTCCAGTAGTATCTCAGGTTGTTATTGGGCTTCACTCCGACACGACTTATACTGCTATTGGGGGTCTGACGTTACTAGCCCCTAGGCAGATATGCGATACTCATAGACGAACGGACCGGACTGTATATACATTGTCACTGTTAGGCTCAGTAGGGTTTTCCGGATGAGTTCGCTCATCGACATCCCTTGAGGTCTGTCCAAGGGCAGCCGTTACGCATTGCTAGTGCCGCTGACGGTTTGTGGTTAAACCCACTGCCAGGGTACTGACGAGTCATTAGAGTTCCCCACAGACAGTTTCCTAAGTTTGGGCGAAACGTTGTAGAGGCCGTATGGTTTTATGGCAGGGTTCGGAAAATGCACGTGCGTTTACGCACGTGTTATTTTTCGGGCAGATGATACTGGTCGGCTTTGGTTTAAGCCGGATCCGAGTATTATATTGAGTAGGTATAATATCTTTGTCTCAGTTGCATTTGTATTCGGTCGTAATACAAATGCGGGTATTTTTATACAGTTTCGGGGTTGTCCTGAAATTCGTTTCAGGATCACTTTTGGAAGTTGCCAGTTTTCATTTTTCTATCAGCCATCTTTTAACATTCGGTTAAAGAAGGATTTATCTTTTCTTGGATGAGAGTGAGTCGTGCTTCTAGAAGGTTCTAGAGTGGGTGACTTGGCTTGGTGAGTCATTAGTGCATTAATGGAGTCATTAGTGCAATGATGACTAAGGGTTTAGATTCAATGTTTCTTAGTGAGTCATTGTTATTCATTTATGATAATGATATGCTTCTTGTTTATTGTCACCCCTCCATGATAGCTCCTACCATCACCTCCCTCCTTCTTTAAAGTGGCCGGCCCTCTCTCTCCTCCTCACTCACTTGGTGATGTTTCATTTTGTAGAAAAGATTATGATAGTGTTAAGGGTGGATGGAAATTTCATTGCCTCATTTCATTCCATCACCTGATTCCCTCGGCAACTTCATTTACCGATCGTCCACGGACTTGGACGAAGTGAGACAAAGTCATCTACTCATTCTCTACATCATTCTTGGTCGTCTCTTTTAGCAAACTTGACGACCGAGTTGCCTCAAGTCAGAGGCGGGAGCCCGTTTAAAGAATCGTCGACGTGGTGCCACCTCGACGAGGATATCGGAGATCGACGAGATCGGAGCAGCCGCAAAGGAGCGTGGGATGATGGTTAAAGAACGAAGGACTTGGATCGTTCGGTATAACCTTTCTACACTCTTTAAAGTTTGTTAGTTTAGCAATAATGGAAAATCCGTGTTAAAGTATACGATAGCGCCAGTTAAAAAGTTTTTGTTCCGCATTTTTGCGTCTGTAGACGGCCGGGGCGCTAGCGTAGACTTACAGTGGTATCAGAGCCTCACCATTTTGCTATACTAACTTGTGCTAACGCGTTTAAAATATCGATCGAACCGGAAATCAAAAATCACAATTTTTTAGCCTCACAATTTATGTCGATTTTAAATGGTCTCCTAAAATTTTTCTGCATGTCTTAAAAATCTGTGCAGGCTTTTCTAAGAACCACGACAAAATTTGGGCACGTGACTCCACCAAACTGCCGCGGAAACGCGGCCCAACCCATGGTTCGGCCGCGCATCCGCGGCCACTTGGTGAGCTCATGCTCCCAAATTTGTACAGTGGGTTCTCTGTTGGATTTTGTGGTTTTTGGTAAATATCGTTTTGGCCCAGGTTTTGTTACTGTTCACCAGTATGTCGTGGGGCCCACTTCTTGATATTTGGTCGATCGAAATTTAAACACGTTAGTTTACAGTGCTTACATTATATCTCCGACCGGGAATGTCATTTGATCGGTAAACCGCGTCTGATTGCTATAGTTCTTTTAGAAGGGTTTGCGAACATGACATTCGCGTTGATGTTCTGTGTTGTGCTGTGATGTTGCGGATTTGTCGTGGTGGATAGCAGTGTGCAATGGTAGTACAGTTTGTGTTTATTTGTACATTTGATATTGCGGGGCGAGCGTCCAACTTGTGGACTGCCGTCACTGTCTGTTGTATAATATTCTTTTGGGGCACGACCAGGTTGCGGTCGATGTACCTATTGTACTATTTTTCATTACTGTACTAGGTTTTACCCCGAGACGGAGTGCACGGATAGCCGGGTTCTGAGAATCAACGGGTCCGCATCTCATGGCTTTGATAGGCAGAGGGGCCCCACTCTAGAATTGGCAGACTATTCGCCGTACTCGTAGGGGGTACAGGTTGACCCAAGGAGGGGTGCCCAAGATTACCGGATTCCGTGGAGTGCTGGGTGGTCCATTCACTATGCTGTAGGGGGCTGCCTCGCTTCAGGTTTTGGCGGGTAACTTGTCGCACCCGTAGGGGTCTAGGTTTCATTGCACAGGCTATCCACACGACAGGGGAACGTCGAGTTTCAGCAGCGGCTCTGTGAAACTCGGGGATCCCAGATTATCTGTATTGTTCTGTGATGCTTATTAATTTTCTGTAATGTTGCATACTATCACGCCTGGAGCGATTATTGTATATTGGTTTATATACTATTAGATGTTGTATATGTTTTGCACCCGCGCTAGTCCAGTCCCCGCTCTGTCGTTTGTTAAGTAACCTAACGGGTGATGACGGGACCCAGTGAAGAATGCGGATGGCATATACATACATTTTATTTTCGTTCTTTTCTGGTGTGATTAATGATGGGACTGCGTTGATTCTGATCAATGCAAAGTTAAACAAACCTGTTTACAGTTGTTGGAACAAATTTAAAAAGTGTTATTGCAAAGACGTTTTCTTTTGTTATGCATAGCGGTATTCAGTTGAATATCCTGCACCTCATTCGACGGGGCAAGGGCCGATATCCCTTCACCGGGACTGACCCCTTGGGCAGAAGTTTGCGTCAGCGTAATAACTTCACTATAGTCGATTACAAGTTGTTTTGCATAGCGGTATTCAGCGGAATATCCTGCACCTCATTCCACGAGGAAAGAGCCGAGATCCCTTTACCGGGAGTGACCTCTTTAGCAAAAGGTTTTCGCCACTATATTTTAAAAAGCTATCAGGTTCCTTCAGCGATATCAAGTTCACTACGTTAAAGGTTTTTCGCCAAAAACCAGCCGTAGCCCTCTGTCGTTTCTTATGGATGGTCAGTATTATTCAAGCTATGTTTGTTGGCTTTCGTCAAGGCATAGTGTTTGGTAGCTGCTGGGTATTCATTTGTTGCATAGATAGATGAGTTGGTTTGGGACAGTCATATTACCTTGTTGGCTTTCGTCAAGGGTATGTACGGGTGGGTTCAAATTAACAAGATAATGACGGGCAGAACTTGACATGTGACTTATGATTTGTTGACTTTCGCCAAGGTCATAAGAGCATGGGGCATAAATCATATCGGGAGTTTCTAAACAAACTGAAACTTGCCAAGTATGCGCATACCTTCTGGAGTATGAGTAACGTGGATGCATTCCATCACGTTATCATGCGATGAGAGTTGGATCCCGATTCCCACTGATGAGTTGGTTTACTCTTCGGGTGATTCCGATTGATTCTTCTTTAGGTTTGGAGGAGAATTTGACAGGACAGTGGGAAGTTTCCGGATTAGATAAAGTGATGACCATTCTGATCTAGGTTAGAGTGCACGCAGAGTGTTTCTTTTCTCTCTCTCTTTGGCAGCGACCTTTGACCGACCCTAGACTATGACTCAGTGACCAGGTTGACCGAACCTTCTTAAAATACTGGCTTTTGGATTGTCTGAGTTGCATAAGTCATTGCCACTCCTTCTTTTACCCTTTGAATTTCTCAGAACACCCGTATTACTACGGATATCCACTTCCGTTGGATAGATCCATCGTATGGTTATATACGAACTCGAAGGGACTTCTTCGAGGATGGATCCAGGTTCAGGAGAAATAGAATTGGTTTATTCAGTTGTCTTTTATTATCACCTTCTCTCAGGTTGCGAGGGCTCCTTGGTTTAGGAGAGTACACCTATTACGCTTATTGGATAGTCTTATTCCAAACCATAGGCTGGTGCCGAAAGGTAGGGAATGAAGAAAACCAATTAGCCTAAGTAGGGTGTGCAGAAGGTAATATGTAAAGACAAAATAAAGGGATTAGAAAGAGGGCAAAATAAATTGCGACTGATATCATTCACGACCAAAACCGCGTACTTCATCGCCACTCCTATTTCACCTTTAAAAGAATAAGGTATTATTCAGTTGTCTTTTATCATCACCTTCTCTCAGTTGCGAGTACTCCTTGGTTTAGGAGGGTACACCTATTATGCTTACTGGATAGTCTTCTTCCAAACCATAGGCTGGTGCTGAACGGTAGGGAATGAAGAAAACCATTTAGCCTAACGATGGTGTACAGAAGGTAAGGACTAAAGACAAATAAAGGGATTTGGAGAGATGGCTATAAAATATACGGTTGAAGTCATGATTTGGATTATGGAAGAGGCATTGCTATGAATACCAGGATACCCCTACGAAACATTTTCATGTTTCAGTGCATCGTTAAAAGAAAACCTGTTTTCCCGATTAGACACTTACTCCAAGGGTATGTATTTACCAGGTTTCATTCACATATCTGTATGGTTTTACAGATGATGAGTGGGAGTAAGTTATTGGGACTTAGGTTATCATCCTCATTATATCGGAATTCGTTGTAATTGGTGATATTTGAGGAAATCGCCAGGGTACAGTTTTCAACCTACGACGCACGGGTTTTGAGTTGTTTAAACTCAGCGGACTTATACAGAGTATTGTATGTTGTCCAGTGTCCATTAGGACAAAGGGGTAGGTCCTCGTACTATGTTCTGTTTACTTATAACTTCTCTAGTTTTTAGACAAGTGTTTCGTAGAAATACATGTTCTAAGTTTTGAGAAGTTGTGGGTATAAGAATAAAGTAGAGAACCAGGTATCACAAGTATCGGGATTCTTCAAAGAGATCGAAGATGTAGATTCTTGTGATTGGTATTCAGATGATAGTGATGGTTTTGAGAAACGTATTTCTCTTTCAGGTTACTCATAATTGGATGGATTCCTAAGTTGAGTAATGCTGATTAGCCTCTTTCCATTAAGTTGATATGTACTGGAGACAGCTGCATGATTTGAATATGGTTCCAATTAAATAAGTGCCAAAGTTTCTGTATTGGATATAGAATGGATCGTACCTTAAAAGAAATTAAGGTACGGGGAGTTGTCCAGCTTATACTTAAAACCAGACTCTGGATAACTCAGGGCACAGTTCTGTAATGGCTGTTTGTGGGTTGACCCTGGCTATGATGAGGGTTGATATTCTACCATTTAGAAGATCAATAGTGATATTGTTCTTGACTCGCCACAGTTTTAGTAAAATAGATCTTTTTCAGAAAACAGTAGTGGGAGTATGGTAGAACTGGAAGTGATTCCAGAACAGCGAACGATTACGGAAAATTTAATAGGACCTATACATTCAATCAGGTTTGACATTCCAATAGCCACTCCGCAGATATGGTAGGTAACCTCAGACACCCGAGAGGTACTTCGGTAGGCTCAAGGACGGTGACAGGGAGGTTCTTATCTACCAAGACTTGACACTACTGTTGTTCCAGGTTATGAGACCCGGTAGGAGGGTTGTCGTAGTCAGTGGGAGCAGCAGAAGCATAGTGGGCAAGTAGCTTATGTCTATTTATAGACTAGAGCAGTTATAGCGGAGATAGATCATCTAATTTTGATATGACAGTCATGGTTTTGACTTCAATCAGAATAGGGGATGGATCTGTTAAGAAGGTAGTAGGGTGTGATGTCATGGTATCTGGATGACATACACAGAGTAGGAAGTAAAATTCCTATACTACGATCGGCTGTACTATGGTCGTCACACAGTTGTTTCTCCAGACAGGATATGGATATAATATTTGACATTCTGGTTTCTGGATCTATGGTTTTAGATCTGGATTTGGGTAGTTTCCCAATGTAGGTACTTTGACAGTATTCTAATGGTTTTTAGAATAGATGACTCCTAGCATGGTGGTGTACCTGCAGGTGATGGAGTCACCCTCTCTAAAGGTGTCGTATAGACTAAAGTGGAGAGGGATGTGCATGATTGACAGATCACTTGCTTAGGCAATTGAGTCAATCGTGAGATGTCAAGTACCACACCAGATGTTGTTTTTGCACTAGATGCAATAAGTTTGTATTAATCCAATCCTGGAGAAACATAAGGAAGCAGTTTTAGAAATAAGTACATGTTCTACGGATTTGATGACGACAGCCTCTTTCGGGAGACGGTTATCATTCCAGGCTTCAAAGGTGACATAGTTGACAGAGTGATTGTCAGAGTTATAGTTTTTCCCTCTGACGAAGAGGGACAGTATTATCGACAGGTGGTCCAAGAGAATAGTGTGGGAGGCATGGTGCCGGATACTGATTTGGTTCAGTGATCGATACAGTCTAAGAAGTTTGGATTTGGAGTTCATTTATGAACTAGGTCCCATCAGATATCCCGACATATTCTAAGACAGATATTACTCGTTTCGGGAGATAGCTTTCTCCGCGAATTTGAGATTAAGAAAGATATAGAAAGAAACTTCTAGGCGGATCCACTCACTAAGGCTATTTCTCGAACACAATAGTTTTACAAACGGGCTTTGTGATACTGATTAGTAGAGGAGTTGGATGTTCGGTTTCACACGGGCTGTGAGTAGTCGACATTGCAATAATTAGCCTTGAGTGCAAGTGGGAGATTGTTGGAGATAGTGCCCTCATAGTCAATTATTGGATCGCAGGTACGTGATTGCAATGATTGCGGAGGACCTATACCGGTAGGACAGTCTTACTCAAGATGATAGTATGCTATCTGGTTTGCCTTTATCAGTCGCGTACATGATCAGGTGACTAATTACATGTTACACTTTGATAGAGCCCTTAGGATCTTGCATTACAACCAACAGTATGATGGCGATCATATACGTGAGAGTTGGGTTGTTTATACGTATATCCTTAATTGTGGTCCCTAGTCGTGGGAGTTTCGAGACAGGGCATCGATACTCCGGAGTAGACTAGTGTGTACAGTCGAGACCCCAACGAGGGGCGGTGGCCGGTCTCACAAGCCACTGGTGTCAGTTGGATCACCTAAGATGTATACAGGTGCTCATTGGGTTATGAGTACACCGGACAGGACTCGCCGGGAATCTGCTAGTTAGTATTATATCTATCGTCAGATAGCAGTTCCCTGGTGACATGTGTACAGGTTAGTTCATCGACCTGAGGTCGTCATTTGTCTCGTGTGAGTTCCCACTGTGCTTTGATTTCTACCCTACCACGGCTCAAAGGAGTCGTGCAAACAGGTAGCTTTTGGGTACAGTCCCGAGCCATATGGAGGCACGTGAGCGGATCGGCAGGGGATTCGTCTCTCCCGGTATTGGGGGAGAGGTCGTGCTGTGTCTAGGAGAGCCATTACACAAAGTCCATGGCCATGGCAGGAGATTTACTGGTAGGTACTCCAGTAGTATCTCAGGGTGTTATTGGGCTTCACTCTGACACGACTTATACTGCTATTAAGGGTCTGACGTTACTAGCCCCCTAGGCAGATATGAGATACTCATAGACGAACGGACCGGGCTGTATATACATTGTCACTGTTAGGCTCAGTAGGGTTTTCCGGATGAGTTCGCTCATCGGCATCCCTTGAGGTCAGTCCATGGGCAGCCGTTATGCATTGCTAGTGCCGCTGACGGTTTGTGGTTAAACCCACTGCCAGGGTACTGACGAGTCATTAGAGTTCCCCACAGACAATTTCCCAAGTTCGGACGAAACGTTATAGAGGCCGTATGGTTTTATGGCAGGGTTCGGAAAATGCACGTGCGTTTACGCACGTGTTATTTTTCGGGCAGATGATACTGGTCGGCTTTGGTTTAAGCCGGATCCGAGTATTATATTGAGTAGGTATAATATCTTTGTCTCAGTTGCATTTGTATTCGGTCGTAATACAAAGGCGGGTATTTTTATACAGTTTCGGGGTTGTCCTGAAATTCATTTCAGGATCACTTTTGGAAGTTGCCAGTTTTCATTTTTCTATCAGCCATCTTTTAACATTCGGTTAAAGACGGATTTATCTTTTCTTGGATGAGAGTGAGTCGTGCTTCTAGAAGGTTCTAGAGTGGGTGACTTGGCTTGGTAAGTCATTAGTGCATTAATGGAGTCATTAATGCAATGGTGACTAAGGGTTTAGATTCAATGTTTCTTAGTGAGTCATTGTTATTCATTTATGATAATGATATGCTTCTTGTTTATTGTCACCCCTCCATGATAGCTCCTACCATCACCTCCCTCCTTCTTTAAAGTGGCCGGCCCTCTCTCTCCTCCTCACTCACTTAGTGATGTTTCATTTTGTAGAAAAGATTATGATAGTGTTAAGGGTGGATGGAAATTTCATTTCCTCATTTCATTCCATCACCCGATTCCCTCGGCAACTTCATTTACCGATCGTCCACGGACTTGGACGAAGTGAGACAAAGTCATCTACTCATTCTCTACATCATTCTTGGTCGTCTCTTTTAGCAAACTTGACGACCGAGTTGCCTCAAGTCAGAGGCGGGAGCCCGTTTAAAGAATCGTCGACGTGGTGCTACCTCGACGAGGATATCGGAGATCGACGAGATCGGAGCAGCCGCAACGGAGCGTGGGATGATGGTTAAAGAACGAAGGACTTGGATCGTTCGGTATAACCTTTCTACACTCTTTACAGTTTATTAGTTTAGCAATAATGGAAGATCCGGGTTAAAGTATAAGATAGCGCCAGTTAAAAAGTTTTTGTTCCGCATTTTGGCGTAGCACTGTAAGGCTACGCTAGTGCCCCGGCCGTCTACAGACGCCAAAATGCGGAACAAAAACTTTTAACTGGCGCTATCGTATACTTTAACCCGGATCTTCCATTATTGATAAACTAACAAACTGTAAAGAGTGTAGAAAAGTTGTACCGAACGATCCGAGTCCTTCGTTCTTCAACCATCATCCCACGCTCCGTTGCGGCTGCTCCGATCTCGTCGATCTCCGATATCCTTGTCGAGGTGGCACCACGTCGACGATTCTTTAAACGGGCTCCCGCCTCTGACTTGAGGCAACTCGGTCGTCAAGTTTGCTAAAAGAGACGACCAAGAATGGTGTAGAGAATGAGTAGATGACTTTGTCTCACTTCGTCCAAGTCCGTGGACGATCGGTTAATGAAGTTGCCGATGGAAATGAAATGGAACAAGAAATGAACTATGAAATTTCCATGCATCCAAAACTTTAGTCTTTTCTTTTTGCAACCATAATTTTCTCAAGTGAGAGAGTGAGGGAGGAGAGAGAGGGCCGGCCACTAAAAAGGAGGGGGGGTGAGTGTAGGAGGGAAGTGGTGACTATAGCACAAAACTTATCATGAAGAAAAGATCTTAACCAAAATAAAAAGCAATAAAGCAAAGCATGACTCACTTAAACCTAGTCATCATGTAATCAATGTAAGCAAAGGTTCATGAACCTAGTCACCTCTTCTAGTGGCTTCTAGAAACTTCCAGAATACTGACTCACCTCATCTCAAGAAAAGATAAATCCGTCTTTAACCGAATGTTAAAAGACGGCTGATAGAAAACTGGAAACTGGCAACTTCCAAAAATGATCCTGAAACGACTTTCAGGATAACCCCGAAACTGTATAAATATACCTGCATTTGTATTACGACCGAATACAAATGCAACTGAGACAAAGATATTATACCTACTCAATATAATACTCGGATCCGGCTTAAACCAAAGCCGACCAGTATTATCTCCCCGAAAAATAACACGTGCGTAAACGCACGTGCATTTTCTGAACCCTGCCATAAAACCATACGGCCTCTACAACGTTTCGCCCGAACATGGGAAACTGTCTGTGGGGGACTCTAATGACTCGTCAGTACCCTGGCAGTGGGTTTAACCACAAACCGTCTGCGGCACTAGCAATGCGTAACGGCTGCCCATGGACTGACCTCAAGGGAGGCTGATGAGCGAACTCATCCAGAAACCCTACTGAGCCTAACAGTGACAATGTATATACAGTCCGGTCCGTTCGTCTATGAGTATCGCATATCTGCCGAGGGGGCTAGTAACGTCAGACCCCCAATAGCAGTATAAGTCGTGTCGGAGTGAAGCCCAATAACACCCTGAGATACTACTGGAGTACCTACCAGTAAATCTCCTGCCATGGCCATGGACTTTGTGTAATGGCTCTCCTAGACACAGCTCGACCTCGCCCCCAATACCGGGAGAGACGAATCCCCTGCCGATCCGCTCACGTGCCTCCATATGGCTCGGGACTGTACCCAAAAACTACCTGTTTGCATGGCTCCTTTGAGCCGTGGTAGGGTAGAAATCAAAGCATAGTGGGAACTCACACGAGACAAATGACGACCTCAGGTCGATGAACTAACCTGTACACATGTCACCAGGGAACTGCTATCTGACGATAGATATAATACTAACTAGCAGATTCCCGGCGAGTCCTGTCCGGTGTACTCATAACCCAATGAGCACCTGTATACATCTTAGGTGATCCAACTGACACCAGTGGCTTGTGAGACCGGCCACCGCCCCTCGTCGGGGTCTCGACTGTACACACTAGTCTACTCCGGAGTATCGATGCCCTGTCTCGAAACTCCCATGACTAGGGACCAAAATTAAGGATATGCGTATAAACCACCCAACTCTCACGTATATGATCGCCATCATACTGTTGGTGGTAAAGCAAGATCCTAAGGGCTCTATCAAAGTGTAACATGTAATCAATCACCTGAATATGTACACGACTGATAAAGACAAAGCAGATAGCATACTATCATCTCGAGTAAGAATGTCCTACCGGTATAGGTCCTCCGCAATCATTGCAATCACGTACCTGTGATCTAATAATTGGCTATGAGGGCACTATCTCCAACAATTTCCCACTTGCACTCAAGGCTAAGTATTGCGATGTCTCCTACTCACAGCACGTGTGAAACCGAACATCCAACTCCTCTACTAATCAGTATCACAAAGCTCGTTTGTAAAACTATTGTGTTCTAGAAATAGCCTCAGTGAGTGGATCCGCCTAGATGTTTCTTTCTATATCTCTCTTAATCTCAAGTTCGCGGAGAAAGCTATCTCCCGAATTGAGTAATACCCGTCTTAGAATATGTCTGGATATCTGATGGGACCTAGTTCATAAATGAACTCCAAATCCAAACTTCTTAGACTGTATCGATCACTGAACCTAATCAGTATCCAGCACCATGCCACCCACAGTATCCTATTGGACCACCTGTCACGCCCCGCTTCCCAGAGTACGCAAGATTGGGCACGTGACATAGCCAACCATGCTACCTGTGGGTAGGAAGTATCCATCCACAGTCACATTACGGTTGTAAGGATATCAAGAACAAGATAAAAACTAATCTAATACATGTCCAAATCCATAATAACAAGAATCAATAAATAATAAGTGCGGAAGCTAATGATACAATACAATGAATAAATAGTACGTCCCATAATGCGGGCTCACATCTGGAAATGAAAAGAAATAAATAAACTAAATCCTAAGGACTCACTATTCAGCCTGCTGGCTGAAGCACTCCTGCTCGGTCGTCGACAATGGTACGGAATCTGGGCCATGCAAAACCCAGACGTCAGCGCGTCATGATATCAAGTATAGTATAAACATGGTAATAAGCAATGCAAGTATGAACATGAATAAAGCAGTAACAAGAAATGACAAGCAGGGTAATGTGCAATGGTGTCCAAACTGTCCTATCAGGTTTTCTACTCTATAGTCTTTGAAACCAATTGATGAATCGTCGATGTAACTCAATAGTATCCCGTGCGTGCCCGGGACCACGGTCATGACCCTCGGGGCTGAATCCGAAACGTGCCGCTAAGCAGTAAAAGGTAGTAGGATGGACGAGTGATGTCAGCATCAACACTCCGGAGCTGGCCAAGCCCGTAAGACTGATCAGAACAATGTATCGAACTGTTGAGTTACAAGTCGGTTTCACCTTTGATTTCCCCATACCCCCAAACTATGTATGTCAGGTCAGGTATTCAGTAGTCAAGGACTAATGCCAACACAGAGTCAAGTAAAAGTAGGTCTGTCTGGATCGACAGCAGGGATGGTTAGGTTTGTCGGCATTAGGCATGAAATCATGAAACAGGTAATGTCATGGTACGACAGGATGAGTCGGTATGTATGTATATGTCAGGTGTGGCAGGGTCAGGCCAATATGTCGTGCAATCGGGTAAGTGCTCACAACCGGTATACAATCAATAATGAACAGCAGCAGGAAACAGTAAACAACAATAACAATCCATGTAAACACAATGATATTTTGTATTCTCTTATTAACAGGTTCAATCATCTTTAGGGTGCAATAGCCACAAGGTGAATCAATAACCACAATTCTGAAGTAATGAAGCTACAGGAATTTACATTCAGTTTAATAATTGTTTCGTGAATGATTTAACAGTTTAAGCAGATATGATTCAGTCGTTTTATTTAGTTGAAATATGGGTTGATGTGGGTTGATTAATTATGAGGAACTGTTGTAACGATTCCAGGTTAAGATGACTGCAATAATATGATATCCATTACCATCATTAAGTCGTTTTATAGTATGAATTCAAATGCGTGGCAAGACTAGATCTCACACAATAGCATGTTAGAGCAAGTATTCAGATACTTGCCTCGACGGTTTTGCAAACCGGAACACGGATGCGATGTCGGCAGAAAACACGGTATGCTACCACGGGCCACGGATCAGGTCCCAACAGCGAACAACGGGATCACACGGACCAGGGGGCTTTGCTGTAGCGTCGGGTTCGCCAAGACGGCATGGTCGGATTCCGGCAAAACGCGACAACAAGTTAGCAACACCTCAAAGCGATCAGCGGGGGTGAAGACTTTGCACAAAGGAGAGATAGGGGTGCCCACCGAGAGGTACCAGGGACGGCCACGACGGGCTCGACGGCGATGAGACGCCGGCGAGGCAACAGCGGCGGCGGCTGCAAGGGCTGAAGGCCTCGGGTGTGCGGGCGAGGGTGCTGCGGCGAGCTAGAGGAAAGGGTGGTCGGCTCTGGTGGTCGAGGGGGAGAAGGAGGTGGCCCTGGTGACGACGGCGAGGTCGCCGGCGCGTTCTCCGGCGAACAGGGGAGGTGCAGGCGTTGGGTGAAGGGTCGGCTGCAGGTTGGTGGTGGTCTAGCGAGGAGAGGAGGGAGGTGATGACGAGGTCGCGACGAGGAGGGTGAGAGGGAGTCGTGGGAGGCGTCGGCGGCGGGAGGCGGCGTCGACGTCGGCTCTGCAGGGTTGGAGGCGACGTCGGGGTTGGGTGAAGTTGCGGGAAAGAGCGGGCGAACGAGGGGATGGAGGTGCGGTGAGGTCGACGAGGTGTTGACGGCGACGGCGAGGTCGTGAGGAGGTCGGCGGTGAGGTCGCGAGGATAGGGTTTGAGGCGGTTTCTCGTGAAGGAGATGGGTTGGGGGAAGGCGGCTGCGTGCATGGGTTTAAAGAGGAAGAGAGAGAGGGAGATTGGAGAGAGAAAGAGAGAGAGATTGAGGGAGGAGAGAGAGAGAGATGGGGAAAAGGAGGCGGGGCCCACGAGCTCGATTGGGAGCTCGTGATTGGCTGGGCGGTTAAAGAGATTTTTAAAAATAAGATTTTGAATGGATTTGGAAAGATAACTGTGAATATATATATATATATATATATATATATATATTCGTATATTATAGTTTTAAGATATTAAATTTAAATGGGCCATTTTGGCGCGAAATGAAATATTTCCAAGTCGAGCCCGGGTTGCGCCCAAATGTTCCAAATTCAAATTATAGGATTTTAAGCGGGTTCCAAATTTTGAAAAGAGGTGTTTAATGATTAAAATGCATGCCCCCAAGTCGGACACTTGCACGCGCGCGTAGTCGTCCAAACTTGCCCGTTTAGCCAAACGGAACGGAATCCCGACACGCGGACGCTACCACGCGACTAGTGGCGACGAGTAGGCCAACATGGACACTTTAAATTTCATTTTAGGAGTTAAAATTTGTTATGTGCCAAAATGACTTAACCGGTTAAAATTTTGCAAAAGCACCAAATATTCAGGAAAATTGGAATGAGCAATAGACAACTCTCAACTAGTAATATAAATAGTATTATTGGGCTCGGGTGTTACACCACCTGTCCATAATACTGTCCCTCGTCAGAGGGAAAAACTATAACTCTGACAATCACTCTGTCATCCATGTCACCTTTGAAGCCTGGAATGATAATCGTCTCCCAAAGGAGGCTGCCGTCATCAAATCCGTAGAACATGTACTTATGTTCTAAAACTGCTTCCTTATGTTTCTCCAGGATTGGATTAATACAAACTTATTGTATCTAGTGCAAAAACAACATCTGGTGTGGTACTTGACATCTCATGATTGACTCAATTGCCTAAGCAAGTGATCTGCCAATCATGCACATCCCTCTCCCCTTTAGTCTATACGACACCTTTAGAGAGGGCGACTCCATCACCTGCAGGTACACCACCATGCTAGGAGTCATCTATTCTAAAAACCATTAGAATACTGTCAAAGTACCCACATTGGGAAACTACCCAAATCCAGATCTAAAACCATAGATCTAGAAACCAGAATGTCAAATATTATATCCATATCCTGTCTGGAGAAACAACTGTGTGACGACCACAGTTCAACCGATCGTAGTATAGGAATTTTACTTCCTATTCTGTGTATGTCATCCAGATACCATGGCATCACACCCTACTACCTTCTTAACAGATCCATCCCTTATTCTGATTGAAGTCAAACCCATGACTGTCACATCAAAATTAGATGATCTATCTCCGCTATAACTGCTCAAGTCTATAAATAGATATAAACTACTTGCCCACTATGCTTCGATGAACTAACCTGTACACATGTCACCAGGGAACTGCTATCTGACGTCTGGTATAAGACCAACTAGTATGTTCCCGGCGAGTCCTGTCCGGTATACTCATAACCCAATGAGCACCTGTATACATCTTAGGTGAACCAACTGACACCAGTGGCTTGTGAGATAGGCCACAGCCCCTCGTCGAGGTCTCGACTGTATACACTAGTCTACTCTGGAGTATCGATGCCCTGTCTCGAAACTCCCACGACTAGGGACCTTTTAAGGATGCGCTTATAGACCCGAGCTCCTACGTATATGATCGCCATCATACTGCTGGCCGTAAAGCAAGAATCCTAAGGGCTCTATCAACGCGTAATAGTGACCTGTAAGGTCATCTAAAGTAGTACACGATGATAAAGATAAACCAGATAGTATACTATCATCTTGAGTACGACTATCCTATCGGGATAGGTCCTCCATCAATCATTGCAATCACGTGCCTGTGATCCAATAATTGACTCTGAGGGCACTATCTCCAACAATCTCCCACTTGCACTCAAGGCTAATTATTGCGATGTCGCATACTCACAGCCCGTGTGATACCGAACACCCAACTCCTCTACTAATCAGTCTCACAAAATCCGCTTGCGAGACTAATGCGTTCGAGGAATAGCCTCAGTGAGTGGATCCGCTCTAATGTTTCTTTCTATGTCTCTCTTTATCTCAAGTGCGCGGATAAATCCATCTACCGAAATGAGCAATACCTGTCTTAGAATGTGTTTGGATATCTGATGGGACCTAGTTTATAAATGAACTCCAAATCCAAACTTCTTAGACTGTATCGTCAACTGAACTTAATCAGTATCCTGCGCCATGCCTCCCTCAGTATCCGCCTGGACCACCTGTCTGTAGTACTGCCCCTCGTCAGAGGGAAAACTATAACTCTCACAACCAATCTGTCATCCAGGTCACCTTGGAAGCCTGGAATTATAACCGTCTCCCGAATGTCGCTATCGTTATCATATCCCCAGAACATCCACTTATGTTCTAAAACTGCTTCCGATCGTTTCTCCAGGATTGGATCAATATCAACATATTGCATCGCGTGCAAAAACAATATCTGGTGTGGTACTTGACATCTCATGATTGACTCAATTGCCTAAGCAACTGATCTGCCAATCATGCACATCCCTCTCCACTTTAGTCTGTAAGACACCTTTAGAGAGGGTGACTCCATCACCTACAGGTACACTACCGTGCCTGGAGTCATCCATTCTAAAACACCTTCAGAATGCTGTCTAAGTACCCTGATTGGGAAACTACCCAAATCCAGACCTAAAACCATAGATCCAGTAACCAGAATGTCTTGATATTATATCTAAGTCCCATGTGGAGAAACCACTGTGTGACAACCAAAGTATAACCGATCGTCGTATAGGAACATCACTTCCTACTCTGTGTATGTTATCCAAATACCAGGATATCACACCCTACTACCTTCTTAACAGATCCATCCCCTATTCTGATGAAGTCAAACCTATGAGTGTCATATCAGAAATAGACGATCTATCTCCGCTACATCTTCTTTAGTCTATAAATAGAAATAAGCCACCTATCCATTATGCTTCCGCTGCTCCCACTGACCATGACAACCCTTTTGCAGAGTCATATAAATGTACACTTCTAAAGCTAGTTTAGAACGACGCTATACTCATCCTCCTGCAGGGTATCACAGTCTGGAAAAACAGCAATGGAAAGTCTGGGTAAACAAGAACCTCCCTGTCACCGTCCTTGAGGCTACCGGAGTACCTCTCGGGTGCCTGAGGTTACCCAACGTATCTGCGGAGTGGCCAATAGTAAGTCAAACAGATTGAATCTTTAGGTTCTCATTAAATTTTCAGTAATCGTTTGCGGTTCTGGAATCACTTCCAGTTCTACCATACTCCCACTACTGTTTTCTGAAAAAATCCATTTTTATTAAAACTGTGGCGAGTCAAGAACAATATCTCTATTGAAAAATCAACCCTCGTCAACCCACAAACAGCCATTACAGAAACGTGCCTTGAGTTATCCGGAGTCTGGTTTCAAGCATAAGCCGGACAACTCCCCGTACCTTAACAATGTCAAGATATGAACTATTCTATACCCAATACAGAAACAGAGGAACTAATTTAATTGAACCAGACTCAAATCATGCAGCTGTCTCCAGTGCATGTCAACTAAATGGAGAGAGGCCGATCAGCATTACTCAACTTAGGAGTACTTCCAATTATGAGTAACCTGAAAGAGAAGCAAGTTCTCTTAATCATTACTATCAACTGAATACCATACACAAGTATCTACATCTTCGATCACCTTGAAGAATCCCGATACTTGCAATACCTGGTTCTCTACTTTACTCTTATACCTATAACTTCTCAAAACTCAGACCTTGTGTTTCTACGAAACACTTGTCTAAGAACTAGAGGAGTCATAAGTAAACCTAATATAGTACGAGGACCAACCCTTCTGTCCTAATGGACACTGGACAACATACAATACTCTGTATAAGTCCTCCGAGTCTAATAACTCAAACCCTGTGTGTCGTAGGTTGAAAACTGTACTTATGGTTAAGAAGAATTACACCGCTGTTTAATGCTCCTTACCTAACCATCAACTGATATAGGTAAATGTCAAAGACATAATTTCAAAAAGGTATATCTCACTCTATAAAAATAGACGTACAGATATTTCAATTTGAAATTGGTGCATAACAGCGGATATTCAAAACCAAATATTTGTCGTCCGGCAAACAGCCCAGGCGATTTCCTCAAATATCACCAATTACAACGAATCCCGATATAGTGAGGATAATCACCCAATTCCCAATAACTTACTCCCACTCATCATCTGTAAAACCATACAGATGTGAGAATCATACCTGGTAAATACATACCCTGGAGGAATTGTCTAATTGGGAAATCAGTTTTCTTTTAACACTACACAGTGAGACTGAAACATTGAAATGTTTCATAGGGGTATCCGGGTATTCCTAGTAATACCTCTTCGATTATTCAGATTCACAACTGTAACCATATATTTCTATGCCATCTCTCCACATCCCTTCATATGTCTTTAGTCATTACCTTCTGCACACCCCGTTAGGCCAAATGGTTTTCTTCCTTCCCTATTGTTCGGCACTAGCCTATGGTTTGGAAGAAGACTATCCAATAAGCATAATGGGTGTACTGTCCTAATCCTAGGAGCACTCGCAACCCGAGATAAGGTAAAGATAAAAGACAACTGAATAAACCTTATTCTTATTTCTCCTGAACCAGAATCCATCCCCGAACTGGAACGAGTTCCTTTAGAGTTCGTATATAACCATACGATGGAGTATCCAAATAACTGTGGATCTTCATAGTGATACGGAGTGTTCTGGAGAAATACAAAGGTGAAGTGGGAGTGGTAATGAAATACTTGGTTTGGTCATGAGTAGCAGTCGCAATTTACTTTGCCCTCCTTCTAATCCCTTTATTTGTCTTTACTTAATACCTTCTGTACACCATCGTTAGGAAAATTGGTTTTCTTCATTCCACACCATTCGACACCAGCCTAAGGTTTGGAAGAAGACTATCCAATTTGCGTAATAGGTGTACTATCTCCTAAACCAAGGAGTACTCGCAACCTGAGAGAAGGTAAAAGGAAAAGACAACTGAATAGTTCTATTCGTTTTCTCCAGAACCGGAAACCATCCTCGAATAAATTCCTTCGAGATCGTATATAACCATACGATGGTTTTGTCCAATGGAAGTGGGCGTTCGTAGTAATACGGGGTGTCCTGGCGAAAAGGGTAAAAGTAGGAGTGGCAATGAGGTTTGCAACTCTGACAATCCAAAATCCAGTGTTTAAGAAGGTTCGGTTAATTTTGGTCATTGAGTCATAGTCTAGGGTCGGGTCATGGTCGCTTCCAAAGAGAGAGAGAAAAGAAACACTCAGCGTGCACTCTAACCTAGATCAGAATGGTTCTAATTTATCTAATCAGGAAACCTCCCACTGTACCGTCAAATTCTCCTCCAAACCTGAAAGAAGAATTAGTCGGGATCACCCAAGGAGTAAACCAACTCATCAGTGGGAATCGGGATCCAACTATCATCGCATGCTAACGTGATGGAATCCACTCACGCTATCATTGTAGCGCCTTGAAAATTCGTTTTGGTGTTTTCCTGAAAATCGGTGAAAATTCGGTATTTTTCCGAAAACCGTCTTTCTCGTTATTTTGCAGTTTAGGACTAATTATACCTAAAATGGATAGTTAATTTCTTTTTTTTAGTAGCTAATGAGTTACTTTTGAAATTTTGGTCATTTAAAAAAAATTCCCTATTTTTCAATTTTATTAATATTATTTTAAGCCGGTAAGAAAATATATTAAATTAGCGATAAATACAAATTTAATTGGGCTAAATTTAGGCTCTAAATTAATGTTAATTAAAATATAGTTGTAACATAAATTTTTAGTATTTTATTTTGATTTTTAACTAATTTTGTTATAGAAAACGAAATTTATTGAATTTAAGCTAAAACTTGCAATTTTGGACTTGTAGGGGGTCTTTTTGCATAAAATTTTTTTTGTAAAACCCCATTCACTCTTCCCTCACCCCTAGGCCGGCCCCACCTCAGCATCAAGCCCACAAAAAAATTTCCCCATCTCATTTGAACAAAATGATATGATAAGGGTTTTAATATATTAAATTGGGTATGGGTTTTGTTGGTTGACTTGGTCTTTTGACTTGGAAACTTTCTCAACACCTTTCCTCAACTCCCACACACCTCTCCCCACTCGTCAACAGCTCAAAAATTCTGCAGCAACAGCCCATGAAAATTCCCCAATTCTCATTTCCTTTTTGCTTCATTTTTATCACAAAAATCCATCAAAATCCAAAATTTCTTTCACAAATTCAAAGCAAACCCTTTTTCCACCTCCTCTCAAACCTAAATTTGTTCAAATCTTGAAGAAAAGAGGTGTCTTGAGTGGTTAGAGCAACCAAGGGTTTAGGCTTGGGAGGTATAATTTCTAATCTATGGTTAATTGTTAGTTATATTATGCTAAAATTGAACTTTGATATGTTAAATTAGTGTTAATCCTAATCTAGTTTTTTTTTCTAGTTAATAGTATGAGTTTAACTAGGGTTTTAGAAACCATTATTTAGTTGATTAAATCTATTTTGTTATCTAGTTGTTTTGCTAACCTAATCTAAGAGGTTAACTTGCTAATTGGGCTATAAATTAGTGTTAATTTAAGGTTTTTCATGTATAGTTTGGATTAAGATTGCTAGTTATAAAATTCTAGAAAGGGTTTGTTTATGGAAAATATGATTTGAAGCATTGTAATGTGTTATAATTAAAATGATTGTGGTTAACTAGTTATGCGGTTGGATGTTTATGCTAGGTTGTAGTCTTTTGTCGCAAATCGGCGATTTTTGCACCGATTTTTTTTGAAGGTAATGCTTACTAGTTTTATATAAAATTATGTGATGAACTATTTGCGATATCTTGATGATATTTTTGAGATATCCTATGGCATTTAGGATGCGTGAGTGCGGATTTTTGAGTAATCGGGTTTTAGTTTTGCCGGGCGACCAAATCGGCGATTTTTGCAGTTTTTGCGATTTTCGCGTGTGTTCCGCGCACCTTGTGCACGTTGTACCTAGCTTGTGAACGTTAGTAGTTTCGTTTGGGTTTTGCGTCATTCTTTATATGTAACCTTATGTTTGGTATTGATGTAAATTCCAGGTTCGGTCGCGGAGACGTCAGACGCGGCTCGAAAGGGGAAATCGGTGATCGGACGTGACTAGCTAGGGATTTCGGTGAGTAGATGTAACATCTACGGGGGACTATCGTTGGATGGCACAAGTTGCCCGATAGTTTTAGTACCTTAAAAGGATTCTTAGTAATGTTAGTAATTAGGGGTGTAATACTTGTATGATTATTTGCTACATTCATGCCCTATATTGACATACATATACGAAACCATGTTATAGGACACCTACAATATTGCCAGGGTTTTTATATGCAGCACGAGCACTATTCATGCTTACACACACAACCTGATAATTGCCATACCACCACACTAGATAACCTTTAAATTGAAACCTTTTACTATAATTGATACTTAAACTCGCGCTATTTCTTTAATTCCTTAAAATGAAATCGTAGGATTGCTATTCATGTGCATGTACCTCATCATATTATTTGTTCGTGCTTAGTCTATTAATCACGCATCGCAACTTGATTATTGATATCATATGCATTCATTATCATTGACATATGCACTTATGAGAATTTCTTGAGATTTTATGATATTTCTGGATTTCGGGGGAAAGCCGCAAAATTTCTAAACTTATTATATTTTAAAATATGTAAATTGCGTTTTTCTAGTGATGTAAGTGTCGTCCACCATGAGTTTGCTGTGGTTTTCGAGATCCATGTCGAGGAGTGGAGGAACCGTCACGGGTACATGGTGGGCCCGGTATGGTACCCCGGGGCAAGATGAATGTGGTGTTGACGTTGAGCCTGGCAGGGGAAGGATTACCTACCGGTGACTGTTTAGCACGGCGGATATCCAGAGGATACCGACCGTGGCCGCGAGATGATGAGATTTTGATATTGAGCTGGGTCAGCTGGATGGCTGAGGCCAGAGATACTATGACATGGATATATGAGATTTGTGATAGTTTTGAGGTGTCGTTGCTGGACACAGGTTCTTGTTGATTCTATTGGTATTGTGCTGGTATTTCAAAAGAGATTCTAAAAGGGAAAAACATGATTTCTTATACTTACACATTCAGATCACGAGTTGACTCGCTTTGCATTCATACCTGCTAGTATATTCATATTGCATACATACTTGTCATTATGTCCTACCTTACCAGTATTTAGATGCTAGGATGCTTGTGTGCATGCATACGATAGCCTGTGTAGATGTTATTTATTACTCAGGAGTTGGCAACTCACCCCCGTTGTGCCATAGCATTTTTCAGGTCCGCTCCGTCAGTACAGTAGCGGCGGGCGCACTTGCTTCTTTTGCCTGGACTCGAGGTTTTGCTCTTAGGTGGGTTATATTATTATTTTTGCACCACCTTGTATATTCTTTGTATCTAGAGTACTCCATCTACTGTATCTACCAGTATTATTGTATATTGACCTAGAGATGAGACTGTGAGGTTTGTGGACTTTTATGCTGTATTTTGGGGTCGAGCTTACTTGAGTCGACATGCTGTTTTTCTTATGCTTCATTATGATTATTTCGCATGTTGTTGCTTTATATTGCGTGGGATTTGTGACTGCCTTGTGGCGAAGAGCTAGCTCCCGCTTGGGGATGCCTTATTTGTTGGATTCATATATATTCTTGTTGTACCCATTTTGGGGGCCAGTATTTACAAAGGAGACTGCCGAAATTTTCGGAAAAATTGATATTGTTTTTTAAAAAAGGGTTTTACATGGCTTATTGATAAACTTGTTTTCAACTGATTGGGTTTCTTCACTCTTTTGCTTATTTGGTTTTGCTTTCTGGGATTTGGCTTACTTATTTTACGGACGTCTTGAGACGTTTCGTAAACTTAAGTGCCAGTCACGTTCCGTACCTTGCGGGTCGTGACAATCATACTCTAGAAGGTATGCGCATATCTGGCAAGTTTCAGTTTCTTTAGAAACTCCCGATGTGATTTTTACCCCATGCTCTTATGACCTTGACGTAGGCCAAAATATCATAAGTCACATGTCAAGTTCTACCCGTCATTGTCCAGGTTAATTTGAACCCACCCGTACATACCCTTGACGTAGGCCAAAATAGTAGTACGACTGTCCCAAACTAACACATCTATCCATGCAACAGATAAATATCCGGTAGCTACCAATCACTATGCCTTGGCGTAGGTCAAAATACATAGCTTGAATACTACGGAACATTTAACTGAAACGACGGAGGGCTACGAATGGTTTTTAGCGAAAAACCTTTAACGTAATGAACTTGATATCGTTGAAGGAACCAGATAGCTTTTATAAAAATATAGTGGCGAAAACCTTTGCTAAAGAGGTCAGTCCCGGTGAAGGGATCTCGGCTCTTTCCCCGTAGAATAAGGTGCAGAATATTCCAACTGAATACCACGATGCAAAGAAAAAGGCAATCGGCTATAGTGAAGTTATTACCCTGACGCAAACTTCTGTCCAAGGGGTCACTCCCGGTGAAGGGATCTCGGCCCTTGCCTCGTCGACTGAGGTGCTGGATATTCATAACCGAATACCACTGTGCAAAACAAAAGAGAACGTTCTTACAATAACAGCTTTTTGAAAAATGTTCCAACAACATCAGAATAGGTTTATTTAGCTTGAATTGATCCGAATCAACGCAGTCCCATCAATTGATCATACCAATAAAGAACGAAAATAATGATATACGTATATGCCATCCGCATTCGCCACTGGGTTCCGTCATTACCCGTTAGGTTACATAACTAACGACAGAGCGGGGACTGGACTAGCGCGGATGCAAAATATATACAACATCTACTAGTATATATCTCAATATATAATATTCGCTCAAGACGTGATAAAATGCAACATCACAGAAATATAATAAGTATCACAGAACAATACAGATATCTGGGATCCCCGGGTTTCATAGAGCCGCTACTGAAACCCGACGTTCCCCTGGTCGTGTGGATAGCCTGTGCAATGAAATCCTAGATCCCTACGGGCGCGGAAAGTTACCCGCCAAAACCTGAAGCGAGGAAGCCCCCTTCAACAACGTGAATGGACTACCCAGCATTTCACGAAATCCGGTAACTTGGTCACCCCTCCTTGGGTCAACCTGTACCCCCTACGAGTGCGGCGAATAGCCTGCCAATTCTAGAGTGAATCCCCCTACGTCTCAACGCCATAAGATGCGGGCTCGTTGCCCTCTAGAACCCGGCTACCCATGCACCCCTCCGCGGGGTAATCCTAGTACAGAAAGTAAAATATACATACAACGGGTACATCGACCTCAGCCCGGTCGTGCCCCAAAAGAATAATATACAAACAGGCAGTAACGGCAGTCCACATGTCGGACGCTCGTCCCGCAATATCAAAAGTACATAATAAACCAAACTATATTACCAATCCATCCAGGCTATCCACCATGACAATCCGCAACATCACAGCACAACACAGAACATCAATGTGAATGTCACGTTCGCAAATCCGTCTAAAAGGGCTATAGCAGTTAGACGGGATTTACCGATCAGGTGACATTCATAGTCGCAGATATAATGTAAATACTGTGAACTAACATGTTTAAAATTTTCGATCGACTAAATTTTCCGGAGTGGGCCCCGAGCACTACTGTAGCACTCAAAGAAAATCTGGGCCCAAAAATAATGTACCAAAAACACCATTTCTAACACAGCAACCAACTGAAGAAATATGGTGCAGTGATCCCACTTTACTGCGGCGGAACCACGGCCAAAGCAGGGGTAAGGCCGCGGTTCCGCAGCTGAACAGGAACAACACTGCACCAAATTTTCCCAGATTGCATAGAAAACCTTGCCTGTATTTTTGAAATGCACCAAATAATTTTTTTGACAACATAAAATTTCGACAGAAACTGTGTTTTAGAAATCGGGTTTTCGGAAAATCCGCTCGATCGAACTTGTAAACACGTTAGAGCAAGCTAGACTAGGTTAATGGCGTAGCTCTTATACCATTGTAAGTGCACGGCGGCGCCCCGGCCGTCAATCCGAGGCCAAAATGCGGAAACGATACTTTTCTTTAAACTTTAAAACCGGCACCACCGCGCACTATAAACCCGGATCGGGCCATTAACCTACTTCGACCTAACTAGAGACGGGGTAGAGAGATATACCGAGCGATCCATGTCCTTCGGTCTTCTCGTCGTCGTCCCGACCTCCCCGCGGAATCTCCGGTCTTCATCTCCTCGTCGGAAGGGCACCACATCGCCGGGTTCATTTACGGGCTCCCACCTCTGGACCGAGGCTACTGAAAGGTTTGTATAGCACCCTATGAAGAGTTTTGAAGCATCACATGTCTCAAAGTATGTATTTTTAAGGTGCCAAACAAACACGCAAAGGAATCGATCCTAGAAAATTAGGGTTTCGAACTTTAAGCTAATAAAAATAAGGGTTTGAAGGCTACAACCTTTGTAGCTCCCCTTTTGCTTGACTCCTTAGTCTCTAGGGTGTTGGAAGAAGGTCCACTTGTAGTCCTCTTTCGTCCACGACGATCCACCCGAAGTTTCCCGTCTAAGCTTGCAACTTTGGAAAAGCAAAGAGAACACTCTAATCAAGTTGGCTAGACTTGAGCAGAATGATGTTGTGCCTAAGGATCTCACTTCAAAAAACCTTTCTTTATTTGTGTTTAACTCACTAGAAAAAACTAGAGAGGAAAAAGATGAAGGAAGATGAAGATGGTGGCTATTTTTAACAAGAGGTGAAAAATAACCCCTTGGTTAAAAAGAAAATGAAATATATCACCACATATATTTATTTCCTTCTTGCATTCAACCATGATTAAATGATGGAGAGTTAATTTAACTTGGGTTTTAAATGATAAAGAGAAGGATAACCCTAGGTTAGTGGTAGTTGAGCTTGGTTAGGTTAGAAGAAGAATGTAGATGCTAGAATGATTATCCTTTGCTTTTCATTTTATTTTAAAACCAAAATTAAATAATAATCCATTATTTAATCCATGGTGTGAGTCTTATATTGCCACCATTTCCATATGTTAACAACCATGATGGATGGGTGTATGTATGTATGCATGTATGCACATCCACATGTGCATAAAACTAGAATGAAAGAAAGAAACACATGCATGCTTACATACATCCATTACATACTAGAAAGGTTTCAAGTGAGAAAACCAATGGTTAAATGATAAATCAACACTTGATTCATCAATCCGGCCATATCACATATGACCCCACCAAAAGCTGGCCGCCCGATCAATGTTCGGTATCATATACGCACATTTCAATCGGGTGCATGCGCATATCGCATACGCGCACCACAACGTTTCGCCTGGACTGGGTAACTCCTTTGTGGGACTCTAAGACTCGTCAATACGCCGGCAGAGGGTGATGATCATATCAGGTACCCTCAAGCCGCAAGCGGTCAGCTAAACGTAACGGCCACCCGGGTATTGAGCGATCAGAAGACAACAAGCGAACCTGCTACAACTCCCGTCGAGCCATCCGGCAACACTACCGTACAGTCCGGTCTCTTCGTCAGATATGCTGCATATTGAGCCTAGGGATGGTCACGTCGACCCTAATAACTCAATAAGTCATGCCGATGAATGTTCTATAATAGATCGAGAAACTACTGATAACACTTATCCGCAAATCTCAGCAGCCCTGGCCAGGGACTTACTGATATAACCAGTCGGGCACAGTACAACATCAACTCCCAATATCGGGAGAGAAGAAACCCCTCCTATCGCTCATTGCCTTCGTGTGTCTCTGGACTGTACCCAACGGCCACCTGTTTGCACGACTCAGTAGAGCCGTGGTAGGGTGGCAATCAAAGTACAGTGGGAGAACACACAAGACTCCATGACGATCTCGGGTCTACAGACTAACCTGTACCAGTGTCACATGAGAACTGCTATCCGACGATATATATAATTCATTATAGGAGTTCTCGGTGCGTCCGTCCAGTTTACCCAGTCAGCACTGAGCACCCGTATATGATCTTGATGTCAAACATCGATGAATGTGGGAACATCCATCGCCCATCACATGGGTCTAGTATCATATACGCTAGTCTACTCTGGTATATCGATGGCCCGTCTCGATACACCTCCGACTAGGGACATTTCAGGATATGCTTATAGACTACAAATGTCCCACTAGTATGATCTCTATCATAATCAGAGTAGTCAAGCCGATATCCTCATGGCTTTATCAGCAAGTATGAAAGAATAAAAGCATGATCAAATCAACATGTCAGATAAAGAAGAACCAGATAGCATACTATCATGTCGAGCAAGAATGCAAACTGAATATATATACATGTATAGATACATCCACTATCACATAATGGCCTCTAGGGCATACATATATCCAACAATCTCCCACTTGCACTATGGCCAGTTATTGGCGTATCTCATACCCAACATCTCAAAAAGTCGCTCATGCTGTGGCTGTAGGAGGGCCTTGGTTAGTGGATCCGCGGCGTTATTCTTTGTGTCTACTCTCTTAATCTCGATCTCGCGGCGATCTACAATCTCCCGGATCAAATGAAAGCGCCTCAGGATATGTCTGGACCGCTAATGGGATCTGGGCTCCTTGGCTAATGCCATCGCCCCATTATTGTCACAATACAAAGGTATTGGATCAATAATGGTTGGAACTACTCCTAGCTCCGAGACGAACTTCTTCATCCAGATGGCTTCCTTGGCGGCAACATTTGCAGCAATGTACTCAGCTTCCATCGTAGAGTCTGCAACGGTATCTTGTTTGGAACTCTTCCAACTTACCGCCCCTCCATTGAGGGTAAATACAAACCCTGAGATAGATTTGCTGTCATCCTTATCGCTCTGGAAGCTCGAATCGGTAAAGGCCTCCATTTGGAGATCTGTATTACCATACACCAAGAACAATTCTTTAGTCCTTTGTAAGTACTTAAGAATGTTCTTCACAACTGTCCAGTGGTTCTCCCCTGGGTTGGATTGATACCTGCTTACAACACTAAGTGCATAAGCTACATCTGGGCGTGTACATAACATCGCATACATTATAGATCCTACTGCCGAAGAATAAGGTATAATGCTCATGCGAGCTCTCTCTTCATCGGTCTTTGGACAAGAATCCTTGGAGAGAGTGACTCCATGGCAAGCGGGTAAGGCACCCCGCTTGGAGTCTTCCATACTAAACCTTTTTAGGATGGTGTTGATGTACCTGATTTAGGACAATCCCAATAACTTTTTGGATCTATCCCTATAGATCCTTATGCCGAGGATGTATGTGGCATCACCCAGGTCCATCATGGAGAACCTTAGTGATAAGAATGATTTGACCGACTGTAGCATAGGAATATCATTTCCTATCAGAAGAATGTCATCCACGTACAATACGAGGAATGTGACAGCTCTTCCTACAGCCTTCTTACAAACACAAGGTTCATCTGGATTTTTGATGAAATCAAACTCTTTGATGACATCATCGAAAAGATGTTCCAACTTCGTGATACCTGCTTTAACCCATATATGGATTTAAGCAATTTACATGCTTTCCCGCTGCTCCCACTGTCAATGAAGCCCTCTGGCTGATCCATATAAACGCATTCTTCTAAATTTCCATTTAGAAACGCGGTTTTAACGTCCATCCGCCAGATTTCATAGTCGTAGTGAGCAGCAATAGCATGTAGGATCCGAATGGATTTAAGCATGGCTACGGGCGAAAAAGTTTCGTCATAGTCCAAACCTGGTCTTTGACGAAAACCTTTCGCCACAAGTCTTGCCTTATAGGTCTCTACCTGCCTATCCACACCAATCTTTTTTTTAAAGATCCATTTGCACCTTACAGGTTTTACCCCAGAGGGTACAGCGTCCAAAGTCCATACTTTGTTGGTGTACATAGACTCCATTTCGGATCTCATGGCATCCAGCCACTTCACAGAGTCACCACTCATGATAGCTTGCTGAAAACTGGTAGGATCATCATCATCCATGATGCAATCTTCTCCGTCACCATCAATGAGGAAACCATAGTACCTCTCCGGTAGGCGAGAAGTCCTACCAGACCTACGGAGTGGCCGAGGTTCTTCAGTTTCTGTTGCAACAGCCGGTTCAACCAAATCGTCATTTGTAGTTTGTGTCTCCAGAACCTCTTCTAGATCTACTACCTTGCCATCATCTTTATCTATGAAAAATTCTTTTTCCAAGAATGTCGCATACTGAGAAACAAACACTTTCTGTTCCTCTTTGTGGTAGAACAGATATCCATAAGAATTCTTTGGATATCCCACAAAGTTACACATGACTGACTGTGTCTCGAGTTTGCCCGGATTCTGCTTTTTAACATAGGCCGGGCAACCACAAATCTTAATTCTCTTAAGAGATGGTCTCTTCCCATTCCATATCTCATATGGCGTGGTAGACACGGCTTTGGTTGGAACCCTGTTTAGCAGAAACGCTGCAGTCTCCAATGCATGCCCCCATAACGAGACTGGTAACTCAGCGTCACTCATCATGGACCAGACCATATCTAATAGGGTCCCATTCCGTCGTTCTGACACACCGTTGTGCTGTGGTGTGTAAGGAAGAGTGAGCTGAGAGAGAATCCCATTCTCTTTTAGGAAGTTTGCAAATTCTGTACTGAGATACTCTCCACCTCGATCTGATCGAAGCATCATAATACTCAAGCCGGTTTGTTTTTCTACTTCTTGTTTATATTCAATGAATTTCTCGAAAGCGTCGGACTTGTGCTTTAATAAAAATACATGACCGAATCTTGAGAAATCGTCGGTGAATGTAATGAAGTATGAAAAACCGCCTCTAGCCTGTGTAGACATTGGCCCACATACATCACCATGTATGAGGCCAAGGAGCTGAGTAGCTCTTTCTCCGTGTCCGGTAAATGGAGTTTTGGTAATTTTACCCTTGATACAAGACTGGCAAGTCGCATAAGATTTATATTCAAAAGAGTTTAAATATCCATATTTGTGTAACCTGTTCAGTCTTGTTTCGTTAATATGACCAAGTCTACAATGCCAAAGAAAAGCTTCATTTAATTCTGAAAGTTTTCTTTTATTAGTGTGTTGTATACTGAAAACTGTGTGTTGATTTAGGACATATATTCCGTTATTAAGCGTACCATACCCAACCAACATTTGATTCAGGTGAATGTTCATAACATTGTTTTGCAATACAAAATTATATCCTTCATTGTCCAACAAAGAAACGGATATTATATTACATATCATACTTGGTACAGAATAACATGGATTCAAAATCAAAATACATCCAGATGGCAACCCCAAGTGATACTCTCCCACTGCGACTGTATGTACATTGGAACCATTTCCAACGCGGAGAGTATGGTCACCTGTCTTCAAAACCTTGCTATTTCTTAGCCTCTGCATAGAATTGCAAATGTAAGAACCAGAACCGGTATCCAATACCCAGGAAACAGAGTTTATAGAAAAACAGTTTTCAGTCACAAACGCACCTGAAGCAGAAGCATCACCATGCTTCTTCTTAAGACTTAGGTACTCCGTTCAATTGCGCTTCCAATGTCCTGTCTTGTGGCAATGAAAACACTCGCCTTTCCCCGGGTCTCCAGCTTTGGACTTTCCCTTTCCCTTCACCTTTTTAACTCCGCCCTTAGGATTAGTGGGTTTCTTCTTTTTCTTTCCCTTGGCCTTAGCTTTCGGGCGAGAAGAAGAAGACTGTCCAATAGTCATAACGGGTGTTTTTGCTGACTTCATAGTGCTCTCTGTACTTCTTAACATATTCAGGAGTTCAGGGAGTTCCTTTTCCATGCCATGCATGTTAAAGTTCACTATGAACTGAGCAAAGGTGGAGGGGAGGGACTGCAGAATAATATCTATATATTGTTCATTGTCCATTGTCCATCCAAGGTCCTCAAGCTCTTCTATAAGAGCTATCATCTTCAAAACATGGTCTCCTACTGGTGTGCCAGGGGCCATTCGCATCTGAAACAGTTTCTTTGATGCTTCGTATCGTAATACGCGGGATTGCTCCGCATACAACTCCTTTGTATGGAGCAATATACCGTGAATGTCCATGTCCTCGTGCTGCTTTTGATGTGTGTTGTCCATCGATGCAAGCGCGAGGCATTTTGCCATGGCACAGTCAGCGTCCCATGTCTTGCGGACTTCAATGTCCGCAACTGAGGATTTTGGACCTGGGACGGGCGGGGCTGAAGCCGTGATGACATATGATACTTTATCATAAGTCAAGGCGATTTTCAGATTCCTCAGCCAGTCTTTATAGTTGATCCCATTTAGTTTGATTTTATCAAGTAGAAGCTTAAGTCCAGTCATTAGTATATGCCATTAAGAGAGAGAAAAGAATACACTCAGCGAAAGCTCTTGCATAGATTAGATTGGTTTATTATCTTGTCTAATCGATGTTTCCCATTGCTTTTATCAAGTTTTTCTTTCAAACCTTAAAAAGAAAAACTAGCCAGGATTAATTACAGTCTACAACTTCGCTAACCGTTCAGCCAGGCCAGTGTCGGTACTTTGAGGGAGGTTCCCCGTTCTTTCGCACGGACCTAATTAGAGTAAACCTCGTTTTCCCAGAGGCGGAGCCCCGTTAACACCTTTCTAGATACCTAATGAGTTAGCTAATTGTAAACTGTAAAACTCTTCTAGGAGCAACTATTGCCCACAGTGGGATCGGGATCCAACCATCACATGGAAGGTATGCAATCTCATTGCAAATTTCAACACTTGAAATTCCCGATGTAATTTTTACCCCTAGTACTTATGACCTTAACTATGGTCAACAAATCATAAGTACCAGTCAAGTTCTACCCGTCATTTCTTGATCAATTAGACCCACCCATATGACCCTTAACTATGGTCAACAAAGTCGCATGAATGTCCTAATTAATCTGCATCATATGCAGTGTAGGAAGACATCACTTAGCTACCGTACACTACGCCTTAACTAAAGTCAACAAACGTAGCATGAATACTAAGTACTCTACTTCCTAAAATGACGGAGGTTTGCGAATGATTTTTAAGAAAATATTTAACGCTTTGAACTTGATATCGTTGTAGAATCAAACAGTTTTCAAAAGGAGTGGCTTAAGCTCCGCAGTTTTGAAATGTAGCTTTTTCATAAATAGCCGAGTAGTTTTCAAATCCGATTCTACAACATCTTTTTAGGTTTATTTTCTTTACATTAATCACATTAATGTAATCCCATCATTTAAGTCCTTAAGCCAATCACAGAAAAGAAACGAAAATAACACGTACGCTTATGGCATCCGCATTCACCGTAATGTTCCGTTATGCACCGTTAGGTTACTTAACTAATGGCATACCGGGACGGGACTAGCGCGGGTGTAAAACATAAGCAACGTCTACAATATATCATATATATAATATGTCATTCGTCTCAGATATCACAGAACACAGGCACCAGAAACATAGATATAACGTGGGATATCCTAGGACGTCCGTATTTAGTATTTAGCCAGAATAGAAAATACGGATTCCACAGTCGCGATGAATAGCCAAGCCCACACCCTGGACCCCTACAAGAGCGACAAGTGACCCTACCAATTCTGGAGTTTAGGAGACCCGTTCTCGACTCCTCGAGATGGCCTCCCACTGAACCCCAGAACCCGGTCACCTGTGCTCCCCTCCTCGGGTCCAACCTAATGCGGAAAAGTAAATAATATACAACACTGGTGACACAACCTCAACCTGGAAGTGCCCCCAAATAAAAGAATATTACATTACATTTGAATTTACATGAATGAAAATATAAAACTCTCATCTCACATAAAACCCCCCGGCTATTCAATCGCGACAATCCTGCACATCATATCTCAGCAACACATAATATCTCATATCATCAACGTAAGTATGTATGCATACCCCAATTGTCTTTGACGTATAGCAACGAAACCGGCAATATCGAACATACTACACTTACGGTCACAGAAAAGAAAGTGTAAAACTACAATATTTGGAATCCACATTCTCTTTAGACATCATAAATGCGAAATATCACATATTTCGTATTTCATGCCTAAACTATATGAATTCCACATATTGTATCACATTCCAGACAAACAGACAGTATTAAAGTTTTTGAACGAACGATCAAGTACCCAAGATTCACTAAAGCTCAACACTTGAGCAGGGTTCAAAAATCCGGAGTGTGACACAGTAGTAGCGGTCCAGCCGTAGAAGGGTCAAGCCAACGCCTCACATGTGGCACGCCGTACTGCCCCAAACCCTAAGGTTCAAAGGGCAGTTCGAGACGGTCACATAATCGAGTTAAGGTTTGTTGTCTTCTAGAGGGACCACCGCAAAAAGACTTGCACGTATCTCCAAAGTATTTAAACCCCGTGAATAGTGAGCAAATGATACTCGTTCAAACACTTCAATACTTTCTAATTTACCTGGAAAAGCTACGAAATGAAAATCCCGATCGAATTGACGAGTCCAAAACCATCTCCAGAATTTTTCAAAACTAAATACAGATTAAAAATACCCCAAAAATTATTCAAGCAGATTCCAGAATTAATATAAAAACATTATCCACTAATTAATGTGTACGGCCGTGGAACCGCGGCCCAAGCAAGCTTAGGCCGCGTTTCAGCGGCAGAAAGTACTGTTCATTGGATAATTTTTGCATCGTAATTCTTATTTTTACCTGCTGAATTTTTTAGATATTTTTAATTCTGAAAAATGTCAAATTTTAGAAAATTTCCAGAGAGCACCCTAAAATGCCGTATTTCGGTTCGATCGGAGTTTTAACTTCGTAAAAAGGTCGCCTAATGTTCTAGGTCGGCTCTGATACCAATGAAAGGTTTGTATAGCACCCAATGAAGAGTTTTGAAGCATCACATGTCTCAAAGTATGTATTTTTAAGGTGCCAAACAAACACGCAAAGGAATCGATCCTAGAAAATTAGGGTTTCGAAACTTTAAGCTAATAAAAATAAGGGTTTGAAGGCTGCAACCTTTGTAGCTCCCCTTTTGCTTGACTCCTTAGTCTCTAGGGTGTTGGAAGAAGGTCCACTTGTAGTCCTCTTTCGTCCATGACGATCCACCCGAAGTTTCCCGTCCAAGCTTGCAACTTTGGAAAAGCAAAGAGAACACTCTAATCAAGTTGGATAGACTTGAGTAGAATGGTGTTGTGGCTAAGGATCTCACTTCAAAAAACCATTCTTTATTTGTGTTTAACTCACTAGAAAAAACTAGAGAGGAAAAAGATGAAGGAAGATGAAGATGGTGGCTATTTTTAACAAGAGGTGAAAAATAACCCCTTGGTTAAAAAGAAAATGAAATATATCACTATATATATTTATTTCCTTCTTGCATTCAACCATGATTAAATGATGGAGAGTTAATTTAACTTGGGTTTTAAATGATAAAGAGAAGGATAACCCTAGGTTAGTGGTAGTTGAGCTCGGTTAGGTTAGAAGAAGAATGTAGAAGCTAGAATGATTATCCTTTCCTTTTCATTTTGTTTTAAAACCAAAATTAAATAATAATCCATTATTTAATCCATGGTGTGAGTCTTATATTGCCACTATTTCCATATGCTAACAACCATGATGGATGGGTGTATGTATGTATGCATGTATTCACATCCACATGTGCATGAAACTAGAAAGAAAGAATGAAACACATGCATGCTTACATACATCCATCACATACTAGAAAGGTTCCAAGTGAGAAAACTAATGGTTAAATGATAAATCAACACTTGATTCATCAATCCGGCCATATCACATATGACCCCACCAAAAGCTGGCCGCCCGATCAATGTTCGGTATCATATACGCACATTTCAATCGGGTGCATGCGCATATCGCATACGCGCACCACAACGTTTCGCCTGGACTGGGTAACTCCTTTGTGGGACTCTAAGACTCGTCAATACGCCGGCAGAGGGTGATGATCATATCAGGTACCCTCAAGCCGCAAGTGGTCAGCTAAACGTATCGGCCCCCCGGGTATTGAGCGATCAGAAGAAAACAAGCGAACCTGCTACAACTCCCGTCGAGCCATCCGGCAACACTACCGTACAGTCCGGTCTCTTCGTCAGATATGCTGCATATTGAGCATAGGGATGGTCACGTCGACCCTAATAACTCAATAAGTCGTGCCGGTGAATGGTCTATAATAGATCGAGAAACTACTGATAACACTTATCAGCAAATCTCAGCAGCCCTGGCCAGGGACTTACTGATATAACCAGTCCGGCACAGTACAGCATCAACTTCCAATATCGGGAGAGATGAAACCCCTCCTATCGCTCATTGCCTTCGTGTGTCTCGGGACTGTACCCAACGGCCACATGTTTGCACGACTCAGTAGAGCCGTGGTAGGGTGGCAATCAAAGTACAGTGGGAGAACACACAAGACTCCATGACGATCTCGGGTCTACAGACTAACCTGTACCTGTATCACCTGAGAACTGCTATCCGACGATAGATATAATTCCATATAGGAGTTCTCGGTGAGTCCGTCCAGTGTACCCAGTCAGCACTGAGCACCCGTATATGATCTTGATGTCAAACATCAATGAATGTGGGAACATCCATCGCCCATCACATGGGTCTAGTATCATATACGCTAGTCTACTCTGGTATATCGATGCCCCGTCTCGATACACCTCCGACTAGGTACATTTCAGGATATGCTTATAGACTACAAATGTCCCACTAGTATGATCTCTATCATAATCAGAGTAGGCAAGCCGATATCTTCAGGGCTTTATCAGCATGTATGAATGAATAAAAGCATGATCAAATCAACATGTCAGATAAAGAAGAACAAGATAGCATACTATCATGTCGAGCAAGAATTTAAACTGAATATATATACATGTATAGATACATCCACTATCACATAATGGCCTCTAGGGCATACATATATCCAACAGCAACTCGGGCACAAAGTTGGCGAGTCGGCGTGTCCAAGAATACTGTAGATGAAGGGCAGAAAGCTTTGTCTCATTGGGGTATGAAGTTGCCCTTTTTGGAAGTGTAGGAAGAGATGTGCTTTGAAATGGTGCTATGGGATTTTGTATGAGCAAAAGAGATAAAAATCCCACTACTAAAATTTTGGACAGCCCCCAACCACCTTGTTGTGGCCGGCCATACTTCATCAAGGGAGAGAGAGAGAGAGAGAAAACCAAGTGGGGGGGAAAGCCATAATACAAGCAAGAGTAAAGGGTGAAAGATCATGCTGAAAAATTGTCACTTCAATAATCATACCCATAGCAATCAACCATCATATCTCCACAAGTCAAGCCATCATGAACATAGAAGTCAGTGTATGGTGGAACCATCATGAAGCAACAATTTACAAAGACCATCCTCCACAATGCTAATTTGCATATTTTCAAATAAGCCCTCCTCCACCAATTTTCTGCCAAGGAAAGAAACAAATGAAAATGGCCGAAACGGAAAGCAAACTGGCAACTTCAGAAAAACGATCCCGTAATAAATTACAAGAAAACCCCGCTACTGTATATACATACCCTCATTTCTATTGCGACCGAATACAAATGCAATGAGACAAAATGTACACTGTACAATTGTAACATTTTCAAAAAGATAAAATATTAATTTTGGAAATTTTTATAATTTAATATTATTTTATTGAATATTTTAATATTTTGGAATTATTAAATACAAATAAATGGGAAAAATTTTGGAAAATTTATGAAAAATTCTAAAATAGGGTAAATTAGAGAATTATGCCATTTCTAAGTTTAATTGATTAGTTATATGCTAAATTAGTGCTAATCGCGATTAAAAATCGCTAATCGGTTTTTTTTAGCTTTTTGTGCAAAACAAGCACATATCATTTTCGACACTTGTGTTACATTTTATTGCCATAGTTATTTTGGGTTACTATTTGAGTGAGAAGAGTTTTAAAAGAAATGAAAATAAGGAAAAGAAAAGAGAAAAGAATAAAGAATGGGAGGGTTGGTGAGAGAGAGAGGTATGGGCTTCATTTGACCAAGAGACTTAGTCATTTCCTTCACTAGTTTCTCTCTCCCTCTCCCTTGCTTGCTGCTGCTGCTTCTCCTTCATCTCCCTCCCCTCTTCAACCCCTTTAAACACATCCAAAGCAACCCCAAAACCCAATCTCCATTTCACTAAAAAGATACACAAGCTCAAAACCTTCATGTTGGACCAAGAAAGCTTGGATTTTGGCCACTAGGGGCAACTCAAGAAAATTCTTGGGTTGCCAAAAGAGGTAATTACTGAACAATTAGCTTAGTTTTAGTATTACTTATACCCCATGTTTAGTTTTGAACCGATATTGTGTGAATTGGTGACTTGAGGTCAAACCTAGTTAGGGTTTGAGGGAAACTTGTGTTGTAATGTGGAATTGAGTTCAGTTGAGCTTATATAAACACCTTAGTGTATGAATTAAGACCCTAACCTGAAGCTTAAACCCATAATGCGGATTTTAGAAAGCGATATCGGAGAAATTATGAAATCTGTGTAGTGTTATGGAATCTGCTATCATACGAGGTATCCTAAAATAAAATTGAGTGGACAGTGACATGTGCAGGCACCCAGGAAGCTAACACCAAGACCCCAGCCCCTACTTCCATTTCCAGGCCGCAAATTCCTCCATTCTGGCCGCAAATTGCGGCCAGACCATGATGGAATTGGCTCGTTTTGGTTTTGGTGTTCCCTTATCTATAGTTTAGGCCCCTGGTATATATAGATTTGTCTAATTGGACCTAGGGTGAAATCTGGGACATATTTCCTAAGTTGCTATTTTGGATTCGTGTTTCTATATTCCGTATTTTAAAGTCTGAATTTGTGTCTTGTGTTTTACCTCGACTATTTGGCTTTTATACGATGATATAGAGGATTTATTGATGGTTTTGAAGGTGTGCCATAGGTTCAAACCTATAGGCCTCTTATCGTATCGTTTTAGGTGACGTGTGCCGTTTTAGCTTTGATTTAGTTTTAATGCGCATATACGATATTTTGATGTGTAGGTACCCCATGAAGGCTACGGGACGACAAGCAAACGCGTGATGACATCGAAAGATGGAGACGCAAGGTGAGTAGATTATATCTACTGGGGGGAAGTCGGATGGATGGCGTATAGCACCCCCGCAGTACATAATTGTTATTATATATGATAGTTAGGTGTACTATGGATAGTGTAGGGTTAGAAGTGACTAGTGTTGTTCATAGTTGTGAACCCTAGAATAGAATTACACCTACACGCACACCCTTGCATATTACTTATACTGGTACTGTGTTGATGATATTGGATGACATTGGAGATGAATCGATGATGTTGGGCCTTGTGCCGCGAGATCGGTGATTTGATGTGATTCGTATTTGGGATACGACTTTGTAGATGGTATCAGTTGTACTAGCCTTAGATCAGTAACCAGATTATATGATACGATGATAGTGATACCTAAGACGTGATGAGATAGTGTGATGTTGACCCGTACCCAGCTATTGGGATGCCGTACGACGATTTACCGTACGAGCCTATATTGATGATAGATCCGCGCTCATGACTTGAGGATGTCATATGATATACTGTATCGTACGCGATATTATTGAGGCGGGATCACCGACTAGTATATCTATATATATCGACTCAGATTTAGGTGGTTTCCATACCCCTTCCTGATTGGCCTGATACTTAGATCTGTAGTTTGCATAGTAGATTCTTCACTGTGGTGTTGACTATTTGATTTCCGCATATTCATGCTATTCGCATTGCTGGCATATGTTTATTGCTGTATTATTATCATGCTGTTAGGACACCAGCAACATTATCGATGATGCGTATGTTCCACGTACACTATTTGCTGGCTCACACACTTCATCATCGATAATTGCCATGTCACTACACTGTAGTACTGTTGCATTCAGGATTTGACCCTAGCATGACATATTGATATTCTTACCTTTCTGCTATATGTCGCATACATGTTGCTTTCTGATTATACGCATTGAGATATGCTGTTTCCATGATATTTCTGGTTTTTGGGAACCGTGGGTGTTTTTCAAAGAGGATATGTATTTGTTTTGAAAACCCGGTTACCCTTGAGATGATATTTCAGTGCGTCCACCATGTGTTTTCTCGGTGCTGAGAGCGACATGTGTAACCTGAATCGAGGAGTGGACGAGCCGATTGCGGGTACATGGTAGACCCGGTATGGTTCCCCTCGGCAAGATGATCGATGAGCTTTGCCGATTGAGCCTAGAGGCGGGCGAGTACCTACCGGTGATTGGTTGGACGTGGCGGTTATCTGGAGGATACTGACCAGAGTCGATAGATGGATGTGGGTGTACTGCCGGGGCCGAGGGCCGATACCGTAGACAGAGCCCATGGGCCGATCCGGACTGACGGAGCCCGATATATGAGGATTTACGTGCCGATGCTGGGCACAGTTTTCTTGATGTTCTTCCATGATTTTGTTTATATCCTCATATTGCATACATGATGCTTATTGTCATTGGGTGACGGGTGGACGGGTTCCACATATATACAGATATGGATCATATACAGACTGGATTTACACTGATCATACTTCATTTGTATATATAACAGGGTACGAGGGCGCTGTTATATATACCCTTACACCAATATTAGTGGTATGGGACGCTAATATATGTGTATTGATACTTCATCATATTTACTTCATGCAGACATACCCTATACTGATGACATGTTATTACATGAGTACTTGGCACTACATACCTGTTTAGATGTTGCTTTGCCACCTTATCATGTATCAGGCTTATTCCTTGAGGTTTATTACTGATTGTTGACCTAGGATTATGTCTTGCATTCGGTTTCTGCTTGTAGATATTCTCTATTCACGAGTTGGCAACTCACCCCCGTTGTGCCACAGTTCTTGCAGGTTTTGCCGTACAGGTTCCTTTGCGGCATCTCTGGCACATTGCTTCCTTGAGGGTGAATTGCATTTGGTAGGTGGTTTCTTTTGCATCAAGAACCACCATTGTACTTATATTATTCTTTGTATCTAGAATTTCCATCAACCAAATTTTGTATATTGTTTCAGACTCAGACATTAGTGTTGTATTATTCGACCTTAGAGTCGCGCTTAGCAGTATTGCGGTTTTCTTGCTTTTTGAGTTCTTTTGGGTTGACCCTCGCCGTTTGGCATTGTATATTATTGTTGCTCGTGTGGTTTTGACCGTCGATTGACGAAGAGCTAGCTCCTGCTTGGGGATGCCTTTTATCATTGTTTATGTGTTGTGTTTGTTGTACCCCGTTCGGGGCCTGTATTTACAAAAGAAACTCTGCCGAAATTTTTAGAAAAGACTTTACCTTTTAAAATTGCACATTCGGCTTAGTTATTTAAAAACCTTGACTTCAAACATGTTTTCCTTCACTTCTTTAAACCAGTTTTCTTCACTTACTCTTAAAATGGTTTTAGATTTCTGGGCTTTTGGCTTACTTGGATCAGATGGGGTCCTATAGACTTCATATGGTTCAAGGGCCAGTCACGTGCTCTTTCGGATCGTGACAAAGTTGGTATCAGAGCGCTAGGTTGACCTTGGTTCGAGTCTAAGTTTGACTATGTGGAGCCTAGGGCATTTATTTTTATATACGGAACTTAGGCTTGACCTTACGGAACTTAGACTTGGTCGAGGGGGTATTAGACCCGAACTTTCTTCGTGTAGGATGACCCTTGTTTGATGGAATAGGTGACTAAAGTAGAGTGACGTACCGTGGGCATGTTCCGCGGCATACTTACGACACGCCATTCCGCTTAAGGAACCTTAGGATGTACATACTTTCGAGTTTAGTGATTCTCTTTATATCCATGATTATACATCCATTTGAGATCCCCGATTCTATCAGTTTCTTGATCATACCTCCATTGATGCTGTTCCTTCCTATGATCTTGTATCCACTCTGGATCTGTTGTTCTCTTTCTTGCCATTGATCTGCTCAGTTCGATACTCGATTGAGGTTCCTGTCGCCATGTTTGAGCGCAGTTTGGGCTGCTGCCAGGGTTACGGTCAGGGCGAGCTCATCTGGTACGAGGGCCGACCATTATGTTTTCTGGTGACATGGGAACGTCACGAGTTTGTATTAGTGATTGTGACCTCTAGTAGAGGCGAGTGCTGGTTTTGCACCGGATGATCGGACCATTGTTAGAGCTTCCAGTTGAGAGAGGACCGTTGATGTACAGCATACCTCAGAGATTATGATGTTGCCTACCATGCAGACAGATGGACCAGCTGTTGCTGAGATTGACAGGATGTCGCTTCCGGAGCTTACGAGCTGAGATTTTCGAAGCTTCCAGGCGGATATGAGACAGATGATAGCTAGTCTACCCGAATTGAGAGACGAAGGTGATTCGTCCGATTTATGTACCGGAGCGGGCCCAGTTGAGTTGAAGATTTCCAGTGTGGAGAGTCTTACTCAGATCTAGAGAAGACTGATTCAGAGATGACCGCCAATGTATTGCCTTTCCTGGAGGATTGAGGCGTTGTTCGGCGTACAGGCGAATGAGCCAGTTGCTGCTGCAAATGACGAGATATCGCCCAGATGGTTGGAGCTACTGCAGCGTGAGCATATACTTAAAGAGATGATAGCGAGTCGCTATTCACCTGAGGATGAATGACTATGACATGTGGTTAGTTCGTTTACCGATGCGAGGTCATCAGATAGATTGTTCCAGCTAGAGACGATTTCACGCAGGTTCGTTGAGAGTCGATAGAGACGATCGAATGTCAGGAGCCCATTTTCCAAGTTTAAAGTATACGGAAAGACATGCAGGTGATTCTATGGACCCTCTAGAAGAATGAAATCCTAACTCGACTTAATGACCGTGTGAAAGCCTTTGAACCTTAGGGTTTGCGGCAGTTCCGCGGCGCCATTAGTGAGGCTTGGGTTTGCCCTTCTACGGCTGGACCACCGACGCTGTGGCATGTACTCGATACTATTAAACTGTACTCAAGATGTTGATCTCTTAGGGGATTATAAGGTTCTGACGAGTCGATCGAATGTTTCGACATCATTCGGATATCATGTGATGGGATGCATTGCTTGGGAGACTCCAGATACGAGTATAGCCGTTGGAGCATAGTCCATGAAGCCACGATGAGATGAGTCCGAATCAGTCGACATTGAAGCAGAGTGAAGAAAAGAGTTCGCAAGAGATTTCGACGATATGACGTCCCACTCCGCTGACATCAGAGATGTGATACGCACCCAGAGGCGTTGTATATGGATATATCTTCCAGAAAGAAGCGCGATAAGTAAGCAGCCGTTCCGGAATAAGAATTTGCTTCAGCGATGGATGATGACTTCCGGGCAATCCGGCAGGAAAGAGATTTGAGAGAGAAATCTCGATAGGACCTTTCTGGAATACGATACGAGAAGACCTAGACCCAGGAGTGGTCATATTGCGCACACCCAGCAGGCCAGGGTTCGGCATTGTCGACGAGGTAGTTGACCAGGTTCGGATAAAGGAACTTACCAGATGCGTTGCGAATTGATCAAGGACGGACGAGTGTTGAGTATTCCTCCGATGATTGGGACATGTTCCCGAGGACCTGTTCGGCCTGACATCTTCTACAGAATGATGAAGCTACAGAGTATGCGATTTCGAGTCCGTGTGAGAGACTTCAGATTGACCGTGGCCGAGAACAGTGCAGTGAGTAGATATGCATGGCGTGACGTCATAGTGGACGACGATAGAGACAGGTGGAACCAGAGGTTCGGGCGAGACGCTGATGAGCTGTCATTACTTCCCGTCGAGACTAGAGACCTGATATGCTTACAGAGGCGTTGGGATGCGACCAATTTCCGAGAAAATATTGTGCCGAGGACACAGATGTGTATCGAGTGAGGAGAGATTATGCAAGAGAGCCAGCCTCCGTACAGTTCGGCATAGGCAAGATCGGAAGAGACCTTGAGCAGGATTCCTTCCAGGACATTGCTGCAATGATGTTTGCACCCAGGTTCAGATGTGTGACGTGCATTCAGAGAGCCAGAGGCCGACGCCAGTGATATGCTGCCTTACGAGTGGTCGTGGGGATTGACCGAGCGGTGACCAGAGAAGTGCCAGAATGGAATCGTCCCCGTTAGCACACCTGACAGGGCCGATGAGCCGATTGACTGCGAGATAGGTAATCCACAGAGAAGATAAGGACCCAGAGTCAGAGGATGCCAGACCGTGAGCAAGAGGCAAGTAGATATCCTGCGCTGCTAGCAGTGGATGCACTGACTCCTTCTCGACCTTGAAGGAGGAACTACCGACGACGGTACTATGATTTGTGATTTTGTGATTCGATTATCACGTATCCGTCATTTTGGATTTCGGTATTTTGGGCGTTCTGTTTGCATGATTTAGTTTGATGACTGAGTTTCATGATATTTGTTTCATGCACCCACTGGATATTTATATTTTGCGCATAAGTCATTACATTCGAGGTATTGATTGTGATTTCACGCCTATCTTATACAGTGATTTGATTTACGCTTCCAGCATAGTTTTCATGCACCTTTAGTGTTTTGATATACGATTTTGGTGCACGCCAGATGCACTAAATCGGGATTCTTCGTGCATGTCACATGCACCTGATTTTTTTTTACTGTCAGGCACACACGTTGCCTACGACAGATGTTTCGTGCACACCAGTTGCACCTAGATGTTGTTTTGTACACCTGTTTGACACATATATGGATTTTGATTCCTTGCGCACCAGACGCACAGGATATTCTTATATATGCATTTTGGGGATTGATTTCTAGTAGAGCAGTACATTTTTATGATATTCTCTATGTATTGATGTCTTCGGAGCCCCGACAAATTGGATTATTACTGAAATTGTTTTAGTATTAGGGGTTTAAATTTAAATTCGGGGACCGAATTTCTTTAAGGGGGGTAGATTGTAACATTTTCAAAAAGATAAAATATTAATTTTGTAAATTTTTATAATTTAATATTATTTTATTGAATATTTTTATATTTTGGAATTATTAAATACAAATAAATGGGAAAAATTTTGGAAAAATTATGAAAAAATCTAAAATAGGGTAAATTAGAGAATTATGCCATTTCTAAGTTTAATTGATTAGTTATATGCTAAATTAGTGCTAATCGCGATTAAAAATCGCTAATCGGTTTTTTTAGCTTTTTGTGCAAAACATACACATATCATTTTCTACACTTGTGTTACATTTTATTGCCATGGTTGTTTTGGGTTACTATTTGAGTGAGAAGAGTTTTAAAAGAAATGAAAATAAGGAAAAGAAAAGAGAAAAGAATAAAGAATGGGAGGGTTGGTGAGAGAGAGAGGTATGGGCTTCATTTGACCAAGAGACTTAGTCATTTCCTTCACTAGTTTCTCTCTCCCTCTCCCTTGCTTGCTGCTGCTGCTTCTCCTTCATCTCCCTCCCCTCTTCAACCCCTTTAAACACATCCAAAGCAACCCCAAAACCCAATCTCCATTTCACTAAAAAGATGCACAAGCTCAAGACCTTCATGTTGGACCAAGAAAGCTTGGATTTTGGCCACTAGGGGCAACTCAAGAAAATTCTTGAGTTGCCAAAAGAGTTAATTACTGAACAATTAGCTTAGTTTTAGTATTACTTATACACCATGTTTAGTTTTGAACCGATATTGTGTGAATTGGTGACTTGAGGTCAAACCTAGTTAGGGTTTGAGGGAAACTTGTGTTGTAATGTGGAATTGAGTTCAGTTGAGCTTATATAAACACCTTAGTGTATGAATTAAGACCCTAACCTGAAGCTTAAACCCATAATGCGGATTTTAGAAAGCGATATCGGAGAAATTATGAAATCTGTGTAGTGTTATGGAATCTGCTATCATACGAGGTATCCTAAAATAAAATTGAGTGGACAGTGACATGTGCAGGCACCCAGGAAGCTAACACCAAGACCCCAGCCCCTACTTCCATTTCCAGGCCGCAAATTCCTCCATTCTGGCCGCAAATTGCGGCCAGACCATGATGGAATTAGCTCGTTTTGGTTTTGGGGTTCCCTTATCTATAGTTTAGGCCCCGGGTATATATAGATTTGTCTAATTGGACTTAGGGTGAAATCTGGGACATATTTCCTAAGTTGCTGTTTTGGATTCGTGTTTCTGTATTCCGTATTTTAAAGTCTGAATTTGTGTCTTGTGTTTTACCTCGACTATTTGGCGTTTATACGATGATATAGAGGATTTATTGATGGTTTTGAAGGCGTGCTATAGGTTCAAACCTATAGGACTCTTATCGTATCGTTTTGGGTGACGTGTGTCGTTTTAGCTTTGATTTGGTTTTAATGCGCATATACGATATTTTGATGTGTAGGTACCCCATGAAGGCTACGGGACGACAAGCAAACGCGTGATGACATCGAAAGATGGAGACGCAAGGTGAGTAGATTATATCTACTAGGGGAAGTCGGGTGGATGGCGTATAGCACCCCCGCAGTCCGTAGTTGTTATTATATATGATAGTTAGGTGTACTATGGATTGTGTAGGGTTAGAAGTGACTAGTGTTGTTCATAGTCGCGAACCCTAGAATAGAATTACACCTACACGCACACCCTTGCATATTAATTATACCGGTACTGTGTTGATGATATTGGATGACATTGGAGATGAGTCGATGATGTTGGGCCTTGTGCCGCGAGATCGGTGATTTGATGTGATTCGTATTTGGGATACGACATGTGATTCTTGCAGGATTGGGATGTGTGTTTACCCCCGCATTCATACTTTGTAGATGGTATCAGTTGTACTAGCCTTAGATCAGTAACCAGATTATGTGATACGATGATAGTGATACCTGAGACGTGATGAGATAGTGTGATGTTGATCCGTACCCAGCTATTGGGATGCCGTACGACGATTTACCGTACGAGCCTATATTGATGATAGATCCGCGCTCATGACTTGAGGATGTTATATGATATACTGTATCGTACGCGATATTATTGAAGCGGGATCACCGACTAGTATATCTATATATATCGACTCAGATTTAGGTGGTTTCCATACCCCTTCCTGATTGACCTGATACTTAGATCTGTAGTTTGCATAATAGATTCTTCACTGTGGTGTTGACTATTTGATTTCCGCATATTCATGCTATTCGCATTGTTGGCATATGTTTATTGTTGTATTATTATCATGCTGTTAGGACACCAACAACATTATCGATGATGCGTATGTTCCACGTACACTATTTGCCGGCTCACACACTTCATCATCGATAATTGCCATGTCACTACACTGTAGTACTGTTGCATTCAGGATTTGACCCTGGCATGACATATTGATATTCTTACCTTTCTGCTATATGTCGCATACATGTTGCTTTCTAATTATACGCATTGAGATATACTGTTTCCATGATATTTCTGGTTTTTGGGAACCGTGGGTGTTTTTCAAAGAGAATATGTATTTGTTTTGAAAACCCGGTTACCCTTGAGATGATATTTCAGTGCGTCCACCATGTGTTTTCTCGGTGCTGAGAGCGACATGTGTAACCTGAATCGAGGAGTGGACGAGCCGATTGCGCGTACATGGTGGACCCGGTATGGTTCCCCTCGGCAAGATGATCGATGAGCTTTGCCGATTGAGCCTGGAGGCGGGCGAGTACCTACCGGTGATTGGTTGGACCTGGCGGTTATCCGGAGGATACTGACCAGAGTCGATAGATGGATGTGGGTGTACTGCCGGGGCCGAGGGCCGATACCGCAGACAGAGCCCGTGGGCCGATCCGGACTGACGGAGCCCGATATATGAGGATTTAGGTGCTGATGCTGGGCACAGTTTTCATGATGTTCTTCCATGATTTTGTTTATATCCTCATATTGCATACATGATGCTTATTGTCATTGGGTGACGGGTGGACGGGTTCCACATATATACAGATATGGATCATATACAGACTGGATTTACACTGATCATACTTCATTTGTATATATAACAGGGTACGAGGGCGCTGTTATATATACCCTTACACCAATATTAGTGGTATGGGATGCTAATATATGTGTATTGATACTTCATCATATTTACTTCATGCAGACATACCCTATACTGATGACATGTTATTACCTGAGTACTTGGCACTACATACCTGTTTAGATGTTGCTTTGCCACCTTATCATGTATCAGGCTTATTCCTTGAGGTTTATTACTGATTGTTGACTTAGGATTATGTCTTGCATTTGGTTTCTGCTTGTAGATATTCTCTATTCACGAGTTGGCAACTCACCCCCGTTGTGCCACAGTTCTTGCAGGTTTTGCCGTATAGGTTCCTTTGCGGCATCTCTGGCACATTGCTTCCTTGAGGGTGAATTGCATTTGGTAGGTGGTTTCTTTTGCATCAAGAACCACCATTGTACTTATATTATTCTTTGTATCTAGAATTTCCATCAACCAAATTTTGTATATTGTTTCAGACTCAGACATTAGTGTTGTATTATTCGACCTTAGAGTCGTGCTTAGTAGTATTGCGGTTTTCTTGCTTTTTGAGTTCTTTTGGGTTGACCCTCGCCGTTTGGCGTTGTATATTATTATTGCTCGTGTGGTTGTGACCGTCGATTGACGAAGAGCTAGCTCCCGCTTGGGGATGCCTTTTATCATTGTTTATGTGTTGTGCTTGTTGTACCCCGTTCGGGGCCTGTATTTACAAAAGAAACTATGCCGAAATTTTTAGAAAAGACTTTACCTTTTAAAAATGCACATTCGGCTTAGTTATTTAAAAACCTTGACTTCAAACATGTTTTCCTTCACTTCTTTAAACCAGTTTTCTTCACTTACTCTTAAAATGGTTTTAGATTTCTGGGCTTTTGGCTTACTTGGATCAGATGGGGTCCTATAGACTTCATATGGTTCAAGGGCCAGTCACGTGCTCTTTCGGGTCGTGACAACATTACTAGGATCCGGCTTAAACCAAAGCCCTCTAGTATTATCCGTCCGATCATGATCCGTGCAATACCGTACGTATATGATCGAACCCTGCCATATTTCCATACGGCCTCTACAGCGTTTCGCCCGAAACTTTAGAAAACGGTCTGTGGGGGACTCTAAAGACTCGTTAATCCCTTGGCTGTGAATTTAACCACCAGCACGTCTAGCCATACGTAACGGGCTACCAGGTATTGACCAAAAGGGACGTCGATGAGCGAACTCATCCTGACACCCTACTGAGCCTGTCAGTGACAATATCCATGTTAGTTATATGTATGCCCTAGAGGCCATTACTGTACATTGGATGTATATTGTAGTGGATGCTGGGACATATATAGGGAGGACTTTCTTGCTCGACATGATAGTATGCTATCTGGTTACTCTTTGCCTTAACGTGTACATTGATTATCTCTCTGTTACATGTTGGTAAAGCCCTTAAGATGTGTACTTGACTACCTGGACTATGATGCGGATCATACTAGTGGGGACATGGTAGTCTATAAGTACATCCTTCAAGGTCCCTAGTCGTGCGTATATCGAGACGGGGCATCGATATACCAGTGTAGACTAGCGTATACCTTCTCGACCCATACAGATGGGCAATGGATGATCTCATATCCATTGGTGTTTGACATCAGAGATGATGTACGGGTGCTCAGTAGAGACTGGATACACTGGACGGACTCGCCGAGAACTCCCAGATGGTATTATACCTTACGTCAGATGGCAGTTCTCTGGTGACACTGGTACAGAGTAGTCTGTTGACCCGAGATCGTCATTGAGTCTTGTGTGGTTCCCACTGTGCTTTGATTTCCATCTTACCACGTCCAAGAGGGCGTGCAAAACAGTGGTTTTTGGGTACAGTCCCTAGTCACATGGAGGCAATGAGCGATAGGAGGGGATTCGTCTCTCCCGGTATAGGGAGTTGATGTTGCGCTGTGTTCGATTGGCTATAACCGGAAATCTCTGGCCAGGGTTGCTGAGATTTACTGGTAAGTGTTACCAGTAGTTTCTTGAACTGTTATAGACCTCAGATCGACACGACTTATCGAGCTATTGGGGTCTGACGTTTACCACCCCTAGGCGAGATATGCGACATATCAGACGATCAGACCGGACTGTACGGTAAGTGTTACTGGTTGGATTCACACGAGGGTGAGCGGGCTTGCTCTTCGATCTTCTCATCGCTCAATACCCGGGTGGCCGTTACGTTTAGCAGACCGCTTGCGGCTTGTGGGTGTTTGATATGATCATCACCTGCTGCCGGCGTATTGACGAGTCTTTAGAGTCCTACACAGAGGTTTCCTGGCTCAAGCGAAACGAAATAGGAGCGCATATGAGATATGTGCGGGACCAAGAATAATGCGTGTATGTGATACCGTATTCCATTCTCGCGATGATTGTATCGAATGGTTGTATGCGATATAACCTAGTTATCGAATCAAGGATTGATTCGATTAGCCGATACATAGGATACTAGTCGGTTATATGCGATATGACCGGATCGTTAAATCAAGTGTTGATTTAATGATTTAATGTATAATTATATATTTGATATATTACTTTGCATTAACTAGTATTGGTTCACTTTAAATGGATTTTCTCACTTGGTTTTTGCACATTGTATATATGATATACTTTTGTACACTAGTTTGTATCATGTTTGATGATACATGCTCATTAGGGTTTGTGTAAAGATTAAACCATGGTTGTGTAATGGTTAGGGTTTTGTTTTAATTATCTATTTATTTATTATTTATTCTTTTTGGAAAATAATTTGCATAAAGAGAAAAATGGTGGCTTTCTTTGTTTGATATTGAAGCTTCATGAAGCTTTGACTTTGTGACCATTTTGTCTCATGCTTAACCCTAACCATTCCCACTAACCCTAGTTTAGTCTCTACACATAACCATGGTTTGAATATGATAAGTATTGATTTTCTTTTCTATTTTCAATTAACACTTATCATATTCTTTTCTTTCTTCTTCTTCTTCTTCACTTGAAGAAAGCTTGCTTCAACAATGGCAACTTGAGCAAATGAGTGAGAAATCCAATTCTAAAATGAACCCACTTCCTATTTCTTCATCCTCTACCTCTTGCCAAGTAGTAGAGTGTGTTTTCTTCACAAGTTTCATGACTTGGTGAAGTTGGAGCTTGATCTAGTGATGCCTCGACGTAGATCATCTTCGGCATCATAGTCGACGACCTAGCCCGGTCTTTTCTCCGATGAAACCACCGTGAGAGTCATGGTTCGATTTGTACAGCGAGGAGACTTCATCGCGGAGCCATGGAGGTGGAGAACCGGATCTACAAAGGTTGTCTTTCCGTTTACCATTTAGTTAAGTTGTTAACTAGTTTCTTTTTCGCCTAAACTTCTAGCCAACGATCCTTATTAGGGTTTCTCGGCACCGTAATTTTTGAAATTGGCATGGTTGATGCCTTGAGAGACCTCTTGAGAGTGCCTAGGATCCCTACAGTGGTATCAGAGCCAGGTTAGAGCCTTAGGCGATGCGTAGACGATGTTAGAAACCCGATCGAACCCGAAACCCCGACTTTTTCTTGCTCTCTGGACTTTTTTCAAAAACAGGGATTTTTGTGAATTAAAAATTCTCAGAAAATAGAGAAGGAAATTCTAAGAGTTACAGTAGAAAACGAGCCCCTAACTCCACCAATGCGCCGAGGAACCGCGTCAATAGCCTCCTTTTGCGGCGGTTCCGCGGCCGTCTGTAATGATTGGGGTGTCGTTTTGGTACAGTAATGCCTGTATCTGTTTCCTATGATCTCTGGGAAGTTTTAATCTGCACTCAACAGTTGAGTTTTCTGGGGTTGTGTTGGGACTTCGGTGATTCGATCGGATTGTCTAATCTTGTCTGTGGCTTTCCGGATAATTTTTGAATATGTTAAAAAGTTCGACCGGATATAAATACCCAACTTTTCCCCTGCCGGAAAATTTCCAAGTGTTGGATTTTTCCGAGGTTTAACGACGTTCTAAGTAGTGCAAGTAACGCGATGGTCCCTCTAGAAGACAACAAACCTTAACTCGATTGTGTGACCGTCTTGAACTGGCCTTTGAACCTTCGGGTTTGGGGCAGTACGGCGTGCCACATGTGAGGCGTTGGCTTGACCCTTCTATGGCTGGACCGTTGTTACTGAGGCACGAACTGAATGTTGTTAGACTTATTTCATGTGTTGAGCTGTTTCGGGAAAACTTGGGTGTTCGATTGTTCGATCGGAAAGTTTAACATTTTCTATTTATCCGGAATGTGATACAATAATTGGAATTCACAATAAGTTATGAGATAACTAAATGAATGTTATAAACATAGCAGTTTAGTCTCACTTGATCGGTTGCCACGGAATTTTGATGTGATCAAAAGTCCGTCGCAATCACGTAGCGTACGCGGATACTCGCCGGGTAAACTTAATAGACATCCTCACTCCATACCCCCGACCAAGTGACTGTAGGAGAACCCCGTCGCCGAAAGCATCCGTTCGGGTGCTCGCGGCAGCGGTGTTCCGCCTTGGTGCACTTTGTCGACGACGTCGGAGGTGCGGCCGCCTACTAAAGTTTGCGACGAGTATTCGATCAGGATGTCGGGAATCTTGTTGAATTACCCGACTTGATATTGAAAAGAGTTTTCGATAATGAGACTAAAATGTGGGGTTTATAATTGTTAGGCATGCGATATCTAAGTAATTCATTTGGTCAGGCATGAGATGTCTGAGGTGGTTGCGGATTCCAACTGTTGTAGTTTTACACTTTCTTTTCTGTGACCGTAAGTGTAATATGTGATATTGCCGGTTTCGTTGCTATATGTCAACGACAATTGGGATGTGCATATTTACTTACGTTGATGACATGTGATGTTATGTGTTGCTGGATATGTTATATTGGATCGTCGTGTTTGAATAGCCGGGGGTTTTTATGTGAGATGAGTGTTTTTCATTTTCAATCTTGTAAAAACTTGTATGTAATATTCTTTTATTAGGGCACTTCCAGGTTGCGGAAGTTGTCACCCTTTGTATATTATTTACTTTTCCGCACTAGGATAGACACAAGGAGGGGAGCATAAGTAACCGGGTTCTACGGTCCAGTGGGAGACCATCTCGAGGAGTCGAGTCCGGGTCTCCTAACCCTAGAATTGGTAGGGTTGCTTGCCGCTCTCGTAGGGGTCTAGGGGTGTGGGTTTGGCTATTCATCACGACCGTGGAATCCGTGTTTTATACTGGCTCGTATTGAAAACACGGACGTGCTAGTATATCCAATATTTCATATGATTCTTCTGCTGCGATATCTGTGATGTGATCATGTGATATGTTCTGTGATAGATACTGTATATAGTATATATGATACTTTATATAGGCGTTACTTATGTTTTACACCCGCGCTAGCCCTGCCCCGCTCTGCCGTTAGTTACCTAACCTAATGGTGCACGAGGGGACATCGAGGCGAATGCGGATGGCATAAGTGTACGTCGTATTTATCTGTGATGTTTAGGTAATTTAAATGATGGGACTTCATTAATATGATTAATGAAATAAAAGAAACCTAAGATGTTGTAGGATCGAATTTCAAAATTAAAACAGGTAGCTACAGTTCTTGCTTTGCACAAAGGTATATGTGATATATCCTGCACCTTATTCGATGAGGAAAGGACCGAGATCCCTTCACCGGGAGTGCCTCCTTTAGCAATAACTGGCAGATGCTACACACTCGGTTTGTCTTTTGATTGCTTTTAAGAGTTTTTGCTTTGCACAGTGATATATATGATATATCCCACACCTCATTCGACGAGGAAAGGACCGACGATCCCTTCACCGGGAGTGACTCCTTTAGCAAAACTAGAAAAGCCTCAAAAGCACTCCATTTTAAAATCATTTGATTCTACAACGATATCAAGTTCATTACGCAATAGGTTTTCAGAAAAACCTGTCGTTGCCCTCCGTCATTTCAGATAAGTCATGTTTAGTATTCGTGCTGCGTTTGTTGACCTTGTCAAGGCGCAGTGTGCGGTAGCTAACCAGTATTTATCTGCTTATGCATATGATGCAGATTGGGTTAGGGTAGTCGTGCGGCCTTGTTGACCTTGTCAAGGGTCGTGCGGGTGGGTTTGATTCAATCAAGAAATGACCGGTTGAACTTGACTTGCGGTCTATGGTTTGTTGACCTTGTCAAGGTCATAGATCGTTCAGGGCAAAATATTATCGGGAATTTCAAGTGTTGAAATTTGCAATGAGATTGCATACCTTCTATGAGATAGTTAGATCCCGATACCCGCTGCGAGTAAGAGTTACTCCTAGGAATGTTTTACACAATACAATTAGCCGATCAAGTAAGTGTCTAGAAAGGTGTCAACGGGGTTACGCCTCTGGGAAAACGAGGTTTACATTAATTAGGTTCGTGCGAAAGCACGGGGGACCTCCCTCAAAGTACCGACACTGGCCTGGCTGAAAGATTGGCAAACTTGTAGTGTATAATTAATCCCGGATAGTCTTTCCTTTTAGGGTTTGAAGAAAGATTTCATAAAAAGCAGTGGGAGCCATCCTGATTAGATAAAATAATAACCAATCTATTTTTGCAAGAGCGCACGCTAAGTGTTTTCTTCTCTCTCTCTCCTGGTAGCGACCATATCACGCCTTAATCAAGATAATAATACGGATATATTGACCGAACCCGCTTGTTATACTGAGCTGGGGAACGTTGGTCCCGCTCCAACTTATAATTGTTATAAGTCAGAGCAGGAAATTGGGAATTACCAGAATTCCCGTGCCGCCTAAACGAAGAGAGTGCATGATGATGCATCATCTTCGGGTGTGTTCATTACAAAGAACTGTTTCTCAGTATCCTCCGCATCCTGGGTATATGATACCGGATCAGGATCCCAGATATGTAATCTGTTACATAGGGCTACAGATAGGTAGAGAACTGAGAATGGGTGATAAGTTTCATGAGGCAGAAAATGGGGCAAGTGTTGCAGCCAAGTCTGTTGGTCACTGTTACCCTGTATTACTAGAATACATTGATTCTGAACGAATGTTATTAGATACCGAACCCGATATACAAAATCATATCAGTCTCTTTATCAGTAAAGAAATGATAAAATTTTGTATTGTTGGATAATGTTTTGAACATTTCCTATATCAAAAGTTGATCAGTTCAGGCACGTGATCTAAAAGCATTGACGTTCTAAATCAAACTGCAGTTCTTAGTATATGGAACACACATAAGAGGAAGAGTTCACAACTAAACGAATCCTTCTTAAGGTATTGTAGACTAGGTCATATCAATGCGACCCGACTAGCTGAAGTTACATATAGATGCATATTTAAATCAGTTTGAATTTACATCTTATGAAACTTGCCAGTCATGTCACAGAGATAAAATGACCATAGCCCTGTTTATTGGAAACAAAGAAAGAGTTTGTAAACTCTTGGATGATACATGATGATGTATGTAAGGTCCCCTGTCTACACATGCCAGGACTGGTTCTTTATACTTCATTATATTCTCTGATAATCTCTCAAGATTCAGTCATATGTTCCTGTTGAAACATGAGTCCGAACCTTTTGAGATATTCACAGAATATAAGCGAGAAGTAGAGAACCAAAATACGGGTATAAGTATTATATCCTTTGATGAGATCAAGGAGGAGAATACTTGAGCACGGAATTCCTGGATTATTCTAAAGAAGAATGAGATTCTCTCTCAGCATTACTCCTCCATATACACCATTGCACGATGGTATATCCGGGCGGAGCAATCACACCCTATATGATAAGGTGCGCTCTATGATGAGTACTACTGAATTACGTATTTCCTTTCTGGGAGTTATGCACTTGAGAAGCTGCATACCTATTGAATAGGGTCACGATCAAATCAGTTGCCTACCACTCCATATGAGATATGGTATGGGAAGAGCTCATGTCTTAAGCTAGTTAAGATTTGGGGTTGTCCGGCTTATGTCCAAAAATAAAATCCGGACAAGCTCGAGGCAAGGTCTGTAATGTAGAACTGGAAAGGTTCCAGCTATACAAACTACAGCAGAAGATTTGGTCGAACCAAAGGATTCAGTAGATGCCAACGAACCTCAGCCTCTCCGCCGATCTAGTTGGGTTCCTCACCCACCTGAGAGATACTTCGGTTTCTCTATGACAGTGGGAGCGAGGATTGCATCATGAGATGATGACCCAACTAGCTTCGAGCTGGCCATCAGGAGTATGACTCTGTAAGAATGGCTGGATGCTTAGTGATCTGAGATGGAATCCATGTACACCAACAAAGTATGGACTTTGGTTGCTATATCTGAAGGGTTAAATCCCCATCAGGAGCAAGTATATCTTGAGAAGATTACTTTGTGTAGATGGAAAAGTTGAGACTTTCGAAGCTAGACTTCTTAAAGGTTTTCGTCATCGACCAGGCGTGGATAATGATGAAACCTTTTCCAGTACCTATGCTTAAGTCCATCCAGATACTACTTGCCACGGCTACATACCATGACTACGATATCTGGCGGTTGGGTGTCATGACTGCTTTTCTAAATGATGTTTTAGAAAAGTGCGTCTATAAGTACACAGCCAGAGGGTCTCGTAGACAGTGGGAGCAGCGGAAACGTGTGCAAGATACTTTATAGGATAAAGCAGACATCGCGGAGTTGGAACATCTGTTTTGATGGATTAGTCAAAAATGTTGACATCATCAAAATGGTAGATGAACCTTTTATAAACAAAAAGGTAGTAGGGAGTATTATGACGATCCTCGTAGAGTACGTGGATGACATACTCTTGATAGGGAAGGAGTTTCCTATGCTACGCTCGATCAATCTCCGCTTATCACAATGATTCTCCACATAGGATCAAACTGATGCCTACTAAATCCTGGATTTTGGATCTATAAGATAGATCTAAATGGATGTTAGGATACTCACTAGTTGTAGTGAGATGGTATCAGTTGATCCTGGGGAGAATCACTGGAAGGGTTCCAGGGTGATAAAGACGACTGAATGTCAGTCGCAGGCATTGTCTTTACCCTCAGTAGAGGGACGGTATGTTGGAAGGGTTCCAAGCTAAATACCGTGGCATACTAGACGATAAAGGCTGGATACATCGCTACTTAAGATGCTACCAAAGAGGCTGTTTGGGTGTATATTGGTTTATGAGATGAACTATGTTCCTCCCATTGTGTGACAATGGAGTTGTGGCTTATGCCAAGAAACGCAAGTCCCATCAGTGATCCAGACATATTCTAAGGCAGTATCACCTGATCATGGAGATGGTTCATCTCTAAGAGATCGAGGTTAGGAGAGAAGACTCAGAGGACAACACGGCGGATCCACTCACAAAGGCCTATTCCCAGAGAGAGACTTTTATGTGATGGTTGAGTATGAGATACTACAATCACTGCTACAGATGGCCCTAGTGCAAGTGGGAGATTGTTAGTTATATGTATGCCCTAAAGGCCATTACTGTATATTAGATGTATATTGTAGTGGATGCTGGGACATATATAGGGAGGACTTTCTTGCTCGACATGATAGTATGCTATCTGGTTACTCTTTTCCTTAACGTGTATATTGATTGTCTCTCTGTTACATGTTGGTAAAGCCCTTAGGATGTGTACTTGACTACCTGGACTATGATGCGGATCATACTAGTGGGGATATGGTAGTCTATAAGTACATCCTTCAAGGTCCCTAGTCGTGGGTATATCGAGACGGGGCATCGATATACCAGTGTAGACTACCGTATACCTTCTCGACCCATACAGATGGGCGATGGATGATCCCATATCCATTGGTGTTTGACATCAGAGATGATGTACGGGTGCTCATTAGAGACTGGGTACACTGGACGGACTCGCCGAGAACTCCCAGATGGTATTATACCTTATGTCAGATGGCAGTTTTCTGGTGACACTGGTACAGAGTAGTCTGTTGACCCGAGATCGTCATAGAGTCTTGTGTGGTTCCCACTGTTCTTTGATTTCCATCTTACCACGTCCAAGAGGGCGTGCAAAACGGTGGTTTTTGGGTACAGTCCCGAGTCACATGGAGGCAATGAGCGAAAGGAGGGGATTCGTCTCTCCCGGTATAGGGAGTTGATGTTGCGCTGTGTTCGATTGGCTATTGTAAGTGCACGGCGGCGCCCCGGCCGTCAATCCGACGGCCAAACGCGAAAACGGTGATAAACTTTAATTTTGCGGACTTAGCAAACCGGCACCACCGCGCACTAAACCCCGGATCATGCCATTAAACTAGTCTAAGCTAACAAGAGAATGAGTTAGAGATATACCAACTGATCCGAGTCCTCCGGTCTTCATCTCCACTCCGATCTCCTCGCGGGATCTCCGGTCGTCGCCTCCTCGCCGGAAGGGCACCACGTCGCCTGCATCTTTTACGGGCTCCCGCCTCTATACCGAGGCAACTCGGGCATGAAGCCGGCAACTCGACATACTCAAGATGTGCTGTAGGAAGTGTAGTGCTTTGTCTCTTTGGGGTTTGTTGCCTTTGGATGGAGGAATGAAGATTGAGCTTTGGAGGGAAATGAAGCTATCAATCTTTGCATGAATAATGATATGAACATATAGATCTCCTCACAAAATGAACCACTCTCATTTTTCTTTCCCTCTCAAAATTATGGCCGGCCACTCATCAAGAGAATGGTGGAGGAAAAATGAAATCATCCATACATAAACCATGAAGGAGAGTGAGTGTAGGAGATGAGAAGAGGTGACCACATCCTAGACAAAGAAACATCAACCATAACAAAACCCATACCTATATCAAATCCATTCACTTCACAATAAATGCAAGAATGGTGCAAAAGAAAAGATGCTCTCATAATAAATCCTTTTTCAAGAAACCCCCTCCACAAATGTTATTTGCACAATAGCAAATAACCCCCCTCCATCGAAAAAGTTCGGCCGGGAAAGAACAAAGGAAAACCGGCCGGAACGGAAAGCAAACTGGCAACTCCAGAAAACTGGTCCTGTAATAAATTACAGGAAAACCCCATACTGTGCATACACACCCGCATCTGTATTCCGTCCGGATACAAATGCAATGAGACAAAATCTACACTGTACTATACTAGGATCCGGCTTAAACCAAAGCCGGCTAGTAATATCCGTCCGATCCTGATCCGTGCAATACCGCACGTAACTGATCGAACGCTGCCAAATAACCTTACAGCCATTAGTACAAAATTGTCCGATCCTGATCCGTGCAATAACGCACGTATCTGATCGGACCCTGCCATATCTCCATATGGCCTCTACAGCGTTTCGCCCGAAAGCTTGAGTAACTGAAGGTGTGGTGGACTCTAAAGACTCGTCAATACTATGGCTGTGGATTTAACCACAAGCACGTCAGAGGTATAAGCCAATACATGACGGGCCACCAGTTATTGACTAAAAGGGACGTCGATGAGCGAACTCATCCTGACACCCTACTTAGCCTGTCAGTGACAATATCCGTACAGTCCGGTCCGTTCGTCTATGAGCATCGCATGTCGGGCCTAGGGGGTTGGTAAAAGTCAGACCCCCAAAAGCGGTACAAGTCGTGTCGGAGTGTAGCCCAGAACACCCTGAGATACTACTGGAATACCTACCAGTAAATCTCCTGCCTTGGCCAAGGTCTTCGTGTAATGGCTCTCCTAGACACAGCGCGACCTCACCCCCAATACCGGGAGAGACGAACCCCCGAAGATCCGCTCACTGTCTCCATGTGGCTCGGGAATGTACCCAACTAAAACCTGTTTGCACGACTCCTTTGAGCCGTGGTAGGGTAGTAATCAAAGTACAGTGGGAACTCACACGAGACAAATGACGATCCCCAGGTCGATGAACTAACCTGTACACATGTCACCAGGGAACTGCTATCTGACGTCAGGTATAAGACCAACTAGCATGTTCCCGGCGAGTCCTGTCCGGTGTACTCATAACCCAATGAGCACCTGTATACATCTTAGGTGAACCAACTGACACCAGTGGCTTGTGAGACCGGCCACCGCCCCTCGTCGGGGTCTCGACTGTATACACTAGTCTACTCTGGAGAATCGATGCCCTGTCTCGAAACTCCTATGACTAGGGACCTTTTAAGGATATGCTTATAAACTCCAGCTCTCACTTATATGATCGCCCTCATACTGCTGGCAGTCAAGCAAGAATCCTAGGGGCTCTATCAACGTGCAATAGCGACATGTCAGGTCACTTAAAGCAGTACACGATGATAAAGGTAAACCAGATAGCATACTATCATCTCGAGTAAGACTGTCCTACCGGGATAGGTCCTCCCTCAATCATTGCAATCATGTGCCTGTGATCCAATAATTGACTCTGAGGGCACTATCTCCAACAATCTCCCACTTGCACTCAAGGCTAATTATTGCGATGTCGCATACTCACAGCCCGTGTGATACCGAACACCCAACTCCCTTACTAGTCAGTCTCACAAAATCCGTTTGTGAAACTATTGCGTTCGAGGAATAGCCTCAGTGAGTGGATCCGCTTTGGTGTTTCTTTCTATGTCTCTCTATACCTCATGTTCGCGGAGAAAACCATCTCCCGAAATGAGAAATACCTGTCTTAGAATGTCTGGATGTCTGATGGGACCTAGCTCATAAATGAACTCTAAATCCAAACTTCTTAGACTCTATCGTCAACTGAACTTAATCAGTTTCCTGTGCCATGCCACCCTCAGTAATGCCTTGGACCACCTGTCCAAAATACTGCCCCTCGTCGGAAGGAAAAATATAACTCTGACAACCTCCTTGTCGTCCATGTCACCTTGGAAGCCTGGAATGATAACCGTCTCCTAAAAGAGGCAGCCGTTATCATATCCTTAGAACATTCACTTATGTTCTAAAACTGCTTCCGACTGTTTCCCCAGGATTGGATCAATATCAACTTATTGCACTTACTGCAAGAACAACATCTGGTGTGGTACTTGACATCTCATGATTGACTCAATTGCCTAAGCAAGTGATCTGCCAATCATGCACATCCCTCTCCCCTTTAGTCTGTAAGACAACTTTAGAAAGGGTGACTCCATTACCTGCAGGTACACTACCGTGCCAGGAGTCGTCCATTCTAAATACTCTTAGAATGCTGTCCAAGTACCCAGATTGGGAAACCACCCAAATCCAGATCTAAAACCATAGATCTAGTAACCAGTATGTCTGATATAATGTCCAAGTCCCATGTGGAGAAACCACTGTGTGACAACCAAAGTATAACCGATCGTAGTATAGGAATATCACTTCCTACTACCTTCTCAACAGATCCATCCCCTATTCTGATGACGTCAAACCTATGACTGTCACATCAGAAATAGATGATCTATCTCCGCTACATCTGCTTTAGTCTATAAATAGACATAAGCCTGATGTCCACCAATGCTTCCGCTGCTCCCACTGACTACGACAACCCTCTGGCAGAGTCATAGAGACGTGCATTTTTAAAGCAAGTTTAGAACGACGCTATACTCATCCTCCTGCCGGGTCTCGCAGCCTGGAACAACAACAATGGCAAGTGTGGGTAAACAAGAACTTCCCTGTCACCGTCCTTGAGGTTACCGGAGTACCTCTCGGGTGCCTGAAGTTACCCACCTAATCTGCGGAGTGGCCAATGGAATGTCAAATCAGATTGAATCTTTAGGTTCCTTATCAAATCTTCAGCAATCGTTTGTGGTTCTGGAATCACTTCCAGTTCTACCATACTCCCACTACTGTTTTTGAAAAAAATCCATTTTTAATAAAACTATGGCGAGTCTAGAACAATATTTCTATTGATCTGCCAGATGGTAGAAAATCAACCCTCGTCATAGCCTGGGTCAACCCACAAACAGGCATTACAGAAACGTGCCTTGAGTTGTCCAGTGTCTGGTTTTAATCATAAGCCGGACAACTCCCCGTACCTTAACAACGTTAAGATATGAACTGTTCTATATCCACTATAGAACCAGAGGCACTAATTTAATTGAACCAGATTCAAATCATGCAGCTATCTCCAGTGCATGTCAACTAAATGGAGAGAGGCCGATCAGCGTTACTCAACTTAGGAATGCTTCCAATTATGAGTAACCTGAAAGAGAAGCAAGTTCTCTTAACCACTACTATCAACTGAATACCATGTACAAGTATCTACATCTTCGATCACTTTGAAGAATCCCGATACTTGCAACACCTGGTTCTCTACTTTATTCAAATACCTATAACTCCTCAAAACTTAGACCCTGTGTTTCTACGAAACACATGTCTAAGAACGAGAGAAGTTAAAAGTAAACAGAATATAGTATGAGGACCAACCCCTCTGTCCTAATGGACACTGGACAACATACAATACTCTGTATAAGTCCGCTGAGTCTAACAACTCTTTTACTGTGCGTCGTAGGTTGAAAACTGTACTTATGGTTAAGAAGAATTACACCGCTGTTAAATGCTCCTTACCTAACCATCTACTGATATAGGTAAATGTCATCGACATAATATCAAAAGGTATATCTCACTCTATAAAAATAGACATACAGATATATCAATTTGAAATTGGTGCACAACAGCGGATATTCAAAACCAAATATTTGCCGACCGGCAAACAACCCAGATGATCTCCCCAAATATCACCGATTACAACGAATCCCGATATAATGAGGATGATTACCCTATTCCCAATAACTTACTCCCACTCATCATCTGTAAAACCATACAGATGTGAGAATCATACCTGGTAAATACATACCCTGGAGTAAGTGTCTAATCGGGAAATCAGTTTTCCATTAACAGTACACAGTTGAACTGAAACATTGAAATGTTTCGATGGGGTATCCTGGTATTCCTAGTAATGCCTCTACCATTATCCAGATTCACAACTATAACCGTATAATTCTTTGCCACCTCTCCAAATCCCTTCATATGTCTTTAGTCATTACCTTCTGCACACCCCTTAGGCCAAATGGTTTTCTTCCTTCCCTACCGTTCGGCACCAGCCTATGGTTTGGAAGAAGACTATCCAAAAAGCATAAAGGGTGTACTGTCCTAATCCTAGGAGCACTCGCAACGCGAGAGAAGGTGAAGATAAAAGACACCTGAATGTACTTTACTCCTATTTCTCCTGAACCAGGATCCATCCCCGAACTGGAACAAGTTCCTTTCGAGTTCGTATATAACCATACGATGGATTATCCAATAAAATGGGATCTTCGTAGTGATACGGAGTGTCCTGGAGAAATACAAAGGTGATTTAGGATTGGCGAAGAAATACTTGGTTTGGTCGTGAATAGCAGTCACAACTTATTTTGCCCTCTTACTAATCCCTTTCTTTGTCTTAACTCAATACCTTCTGTACACCGTTTAGGCTAATTAGTTTTCTTCATTCCCTACCGGTCGGCACCAGCCTATGGTTTGGAAGAAGACTATCCAATTTGCACAATAGGTGTACTACTCCTAAACCAAGGAGTACTCGCAACCTGAGAGAGGGTGAAAAGAAAAGACAACTGAATAATCCTATCCGTTTTCTCCAGAACCAGAAACCATCCTCGAATTCCTTCGAGTTCGTATCTAACCATACGATGGTTTTGTCCAATGGAAGTGGACGTTCGCAGTAATACGGGGTGTCCTGGAGAAAAGGGTAAAAGTAGGAGTGGCAATGAGGCCTGCGACTCTGACAATCCAAAAGCCAGTGTTATGAAGGTTCGGTCAACTTGGTCACTGAGTCATAGTCTAGGGTCGGGTCAATGGTCGCTGCCAGAGAGAGAGAGAAAAGAAACACTCAGCATGCACTCTATCCAAGATCAGAATGGTTACCAATTTATCTAATCTGGAAACCTCCCACTGTACCTCAAATTCTCCTCCAAACCTGAAAGAAGAATTAGTCGGGGTCACCCGAGGAGTAAACCAACTCATCAGTGGGAATCGGGATCCAACTCTCATCGCATGATAACGTGACGGAATCCGCTCACGGTATCACACTCCAGAAGGTATGCGCATATCTGGCAAGTTTCAGTACTTTTGAAACTCCCGATGTGATTTCTGCCCCATGCTCTTATGACCTTGGCGTGAGGTCAAAATATCATAAGTCACATGTCAAGTTCTTCCCATCATTATCCAGGTTAATTTGAACCCACCAGTACATACCCTTGACGTAGGCCAAAATAGTAGTACGACTGTCCCAAACCAACGCATCTATCTATGCTGCAGATAAATACCCGGCAGCTACCAAACACTATGCCTTGGCGTGAGGTCAAAATACATAGCATGAATAATACCGAATATTTAACTGAAATGATGGAGGGCTACGAATGGTTTCTGGCGAAAACCTTTAACGTAATGAACTTGATATCGTTGAAGGAACGGATAGCTTTTTAGAAAATATAGTGACGAAAACCTTTACTAAAGAGGTCACTCCCGGTGAAGGGATCTCGGCTCTTTCCCCGTAGAATGGGGTGCAGGATATTCCAACTGAATACCACGGTGCAAAGCAAAAGTAATCGGCTATAGTGAAGTTAATGCCCTGACACAAACTTCTGTCCAAGGGGTCACTCCCGGTGAAGGGATCTCGGCCCTTGCCTCGTCGACTGAGGAGCAGGATATTCCAACTGAATACCACGATGCAAAACAAAAGAGAACGCCCTTGCAATAACAGCTTTTTGAAAAGTGTTCCAACAACATCAGATTAGGTTTGTTTAACTTGCATTGATCCGAATCAACGCAGTCCCATCAATTGATCACACCATAAAGAACGAAAATATACTGACGTACGTATATGCCATCCGCATTCGCCACTGGGTCCCGTCATCACTCGTTACGTTAGCTTACTAACGACAGAGTGGGGACTGGACTAGCGCGGATGAAAAACATATACAACATCTACTAATATATATACCAATATATAGTATTTCGCTCAAGGCGTGATAAAAATGCAACATCACAGATAATGTACAGCATCACAGAACAATACAGATATCTGGGATCCCCGGGTTTCACAGAGCCACTACTGAAACCCGACGTTCCCCTGGTCGTGTGGATAGCCTGTGCAATGAAATCCTAGACCCCTACGGGCGCGGCAAGTCACCCGCCAAAACCTGAAGCGAGGCAGCCCCCTTCAGCTCCGTGAATGGACCACCCAGCACTCCACGGAATCCGGCAACTTGGGCACCCCTCCTGGGTCAACCTGTACCCCCTACGAGTGCGGCGAATAGCCCGCCAATCCCAGAGTGAAGCCCCCTCCGTCCCAATGCCATGAGATGCGTGCTTGTGGCCCTCTAGAACCCGGCTACCCGTGCACCCCTCCGCGGGGTAATCCTAGTACAGAAAGTAAAATATACATACACCGGGTACATCGACCGCAACCAGGTCGTGCCCCAAAAGAATAATACTATCAGGCAGTGACGGCAGTCCACATGTCGGACGCTCGCCCCGCAAAAACAAATGTACATAATACACCAACACTGTACTAGCATTGCATCCAGGCTATCCCCCACGACCGATCCGCAACATCACAGAAAATACATAGAACATCAACGTGAAAGTCACGTTCGCAAATCCGTCTAACCGGGCTATAGCAGTTAGACCGGATTTACCGATCGAGTGACATTCACGGTCGCAGATATAATGTAAAAACTGTGAAAAATGTGTTTATAATTTTCCGATTGACCAAAAATTAACAAGTGGGCCCCCAATCAAAACTGTAGCACTCACAGAAAACCTGGGCCCAATTTTAATATTCCAAAACCCCTAAAATAAGCCCAGAAGCCCACTGAAAAACTTCGAAGCAGTGAGCCTAGCAACCTGCGGCGGAAGCGCGGCAACAAGGTGGTTTCTGCCGCCCTTCCGCGCTCTGGTTGAGGGGTCACTGTCTCGAATTTTCTCAGAGTTCTTAGAACTCCCTGCACATAAATCTGAGACCACCTGAAAAATTTTTAGACACCAAAAAATCTTAACAGAAAACTGATGTGAACTCAAATACGGTTTTTGGAAATTTTGGTCGATCGGAAATGCAAACACACCAAACGAAGCTAGACGAAGTTAATGGCGAGGCTCTGATACCACTGTAAGTGCACGGCGGCGCCCCGGCCGTCAATCCGACGGCCAAACGCGGAAACGGTGATAAACTTTAATTTTGCGGACTTAGCAAACCGGCACCACCGCGCACTAAACCCCGGATCATGCCATTAAACTAGTCTAAGCTAACAAGAGAATGAGTTAGAGATATACCAACTGATCCGAGTCCTCCGGTCTTCATCTCCACTCCGATCTCCTCGCGGGATCTCCGGTCGTCGCCTCCTCGCCGGAAGGGCACCACGTCGCCTGCATCTTTTACGGGCTCCCGCCTCTATACCGAGGCAACTCGGGCATGAAGCCGGCAACTCGACATGCTCAAGATGTGCTGTAGGAAGTGTAGTGCTTTGTCTCTTTGGGGTTTGTTGCCTTTGGATGGAGGAATGAAGATTGAGCTTTGGAGGGAAATGAAGCTATCAATCTTTGCATGAATAATGATATGAACATATAGATCTCCTCACAAAATGAACCACTCTCATTTTTCTTTCCCTCTCAAAATTATGGCCGGCCACTCATCAAGAGAATGGTGGAGGAAAAATGAAATCATCCATACATAAACCATGAAGGAGAGTGAGTGTAGGAGATGAGAAGAGGTGACCACATCCTAGACAAAGAAACATCAACCATAACAAAACCCATACCTATATCAAATCCATTCACTTCACAATAAATGCAAGAATGGTGCAAAAGAAAAGTTGCTCTCATAATAAATCCTTTTTCAAGAAACCCCCTCCACAAATGTTATTTGCACAATAGCAAATAACCCCCTCCATCGAAAAAGTTCGGCCGGGAAAGAACAAAGGAAAACCGGCCGGAACGGAAAGCAAACTGGAAACTCCAGAAAACTGGTCCCGTAATAAATTACAGGAAAACCCCATACTGTGCATACACACCCGCATCTGTATTCCGTCCGGATACAAATGCAATGAGACAAAATCTACACTGTACTATACTAGGATCCGGCATAAACCAAAGCCGGCTAGTAATATCCGTCCGATCCTGATCCGTGCAATACCGCACGTATCTGATCGAACGCTGCCATATAACCATACGGCCATTAGTACAAAATTGTCCGATCCTGATCTGTGCAATACCGCACGTATCTGATCGGACCCTGCCATATCTCCATACGGCCTCTACAGCGTTTCGCCCGAAAGCTTGAGTAACTGAAGGTGTGGTGGACTCTAAAGACTCGTCAATACTATGGCTGTGGATTTAACCACAAGCACGTCAGAGGTATAAGCCAATACATGACGGGCCACCAGTTATTGACTAAAAGGGACGTCGATGAGCGAACTCATCCTGACACCCTACTGAGCCTGTCAGTGACAATATCCGTACAGTCCGGTCCGTTCGTCTATGAGCATCGCATGTCGGGCCTAGGGGGTTGGTAAAAGTCAGACTCCCAAAAGCGGTACAAGTCGTGTCGGAGTGTAGCCCAGAACACCCTGAGATACTACTGGAATACCTACCAGTAAATCTCCTGCCTTGGCCAAGGTCTTCGTGTAATGGCTCTCCTAGACACAGCGCGACCTCACCCCCAATACCGGGAGAGACGAACCCCCGAAGATCCGCTCACTGTCTCCATGTGGCTCGGGAATGTACCCAACTAAAACCTGTTTGCACGACTCCTTTGAGCCGTGGTAGGGTAGTAATCAAAGTACAGTGGGAACTCACACGAGACAAATGACGATCCCCAGGTCGATGAACTAACCTGTACACATGTCACCAGGGAACTGCTATCTGACGTCAGGTATAAGACCAACTAGCATGTTCCCGGCGAGTCCTGTCCGGTGTACTCATAACCCAATGAGCACCTGTATACATCTTAGGTGAACCAACTGACACCAGTGGCTTGTGAGACCGGCCACCGCCCCTCGTCGGGGTCTCGACTGTATACACTAGTCTACTTTGGAGAATCGATGCCCTGTCTCGAAACTCCTACGACTAGGGACCTTTTAAGGATGTGCTTATAGACTCCAGCTCTCACTTATATGATCGCCCTCATACTGCTGGCAGTCAAGCAAGAATCCTAGGGGCTCTATCAACGTGCAATAGCGACATGTCAGGTCACTTAAAGCAGTACACGATGATAAAGGTAAACCAGATAGCATACTATCATCTCGAGTAAGACTGTCCTACCGGGATAGGTCCTCCTTCAATCATTGCAATCACGTGCCTGTGATCCAATAATTGACTCTGAGGGCACTATCTCCAACAGCTATAACCGGAAATCCCTGGCCAGGGTTGCTGAGATTTACTGGTAAGTGTTACCAGTAGTTTCTTGAACTGTTATAGACCTCAGATCGACACGACTTATCGAGCAATTGGGGTCTGACGTTTACCACCCCTAGGCGAGATATGCGACATATCAGACGATCAGACCGGACTGTACGGTAAGTGTTACTGGTTGGATTCACAGGAGGGTGAGCGGGCTTGCTCGTCGATCTTCTCATCGCTCAATACCCGGGTGGCCGTTACGTTTAGCAGACCGCTTGCGGCTTGTGGGTGTTTGATATGATCATTATCTGCTGCCGGCGTATTGACGAGTCTGCAGAGTCCTACACAGAGGTTTCCTGGCTCAAGCGAAACGAAATAGGAGCGTATATGAGATATGTGCGTGACCGAGAATAATGCTTGTATGTGATACCGTATTCCATTCTCGCGATGATTGTATCGAATGGTTGTATGCGATATAACCTAGTTATCGAATCAAGGATTGATTCAATAAGCCGATACATAGGATACTAGTCGGTTATATGCGATATGACCGGATCGTTAAATCAAGTGTTGATTTAATGATTTAATGTATAATTATATATTTGATATATTACTTTGCATTAACTAGTATTGGTTCACATTAAATGGATTTTCTCACTTGGTTTGTGCACATTGTATATATGATATACTTTTGTACACTAGTTTGTATCATGTTTGATGATACATGCTCATTAGGGTTTGTGTGAAGATTAAACCATGGTTGTGTAATGGTTAGGGTTTTCTTTTAATTATCTATTTATTTATTCTTTATTCTTTTTGGAAAATAATTTGCATAAAGAGAAAAATGGTGGCTTTCTTTGTTTGATATTGAAGCTTCATGAAGCTTTGACTTTGTGACCATTTTGTCTCATGCTTAACCCTAACCATTCCCACTAACCCTAGTTTAGTCTCTACACATAACTATGGTTTGAATATGATAAGTATTGATTTTCTTTTCTATTTTTAATTAACACTTATCATATTCTTTTCTTTCTTCTTCTTCTTCTTCACTTGAAGAAAGATTGCTTCAACAATGGCAACTTGAGCAAATGAGTGAGAAATCCAATTCTAAAGTGAACCCACATCCTATTTCTTCATCCTCTACCTCTTGCCAAGTAGTAGAGTGTGTTTTCTTCACAAGTTTCATGACTTGGTGAAGTTGGAGCTTGATCTAGTGATGCCTCGACGTAGATCATCTTCGGCATCGTAGTCGACGACCTAGCCCGGTCTTTTCTTCGATGAAACCACCGTGAGAGTCATGGTTCGATTTGTACAGCGAGGAGACTTCATCGCAGAGCCATGGAGGTGGAGAACCGGATCTACAAAAGTTGTATTTCCGTTTACCATTTAGTTAAGTTGTTAACTAGTTTCTTTTTCGCCTAAACTTCTAGCCAACGATCAGTATTAGGGTTTCTCGGCACCGTAATTTTTGAAATTGGCATGGTTGATGCCTTGAGAGACCTCTTGAGAGTGACTAGGATCCCTACAATCCATACAGTCCGGTCCATTCGTCTATGAGCATCGCATTGCGGGCCTAGGGGGTTGGTAAAAGTCAGACCCCCAAAAGCGGTACAAGTCGTGTCGGAGTGTAGCCCAGAACACCCTGAGATACTACTGGAATACTTACCAGTAAATCTCCTGCCTTGGCCAAGGACTTCGTGTAATGGCTCTCCTAGACACAGCGCGACCTCACCCCAAATACCGGGAGAGACGAACCCCTGAAGATCCGCTCACTGCCTCCATGTGGCTCGGGACTGTACCCAACTAAAACATGTTTGGATGTCTCCTTTGAGCATGGTAGGGTAGTAATCAAATTACAGTGGAAACTCATACGAGACAAATGACGATCTCAGGTCGATGAACTAACCTGTACATATGTCACCAGGGAACTGCTATCTGACGTCTGGTATAAGACCAACTAGCATGTTCCCGGCGAGTCCTGTCCGGTGTACTCATAACCCAATGAGCATCTGTATACATCTTAGTTGAACCAACTGACACCAGTGGCTTGTGAGACCGGCCACCGCCCCTCGTCGGGGTCTCGAATGGATACACAAGTTTACTCTGGAGTATCGATGCCCTGTCTCGAAACTCCCATGACTAGGCAACTTTTAAGGATGTGCTTATAGACCCCAGCTCCCACGTATATGATCGCCATCATACTGCTGGCCGTCAAGCAAGAATCCTAAGGGCTCTATCAACGCGCAATAGTGACCTGTAAGGTCACCTAAAGCAGTACACGATGATAAAGATAAACCAGATAGCTTACGATCATCTTGAGTAAGACTGTCCTATCGGGATAGGTCCTCCATCAATCATTGCAATCACGTGCCTGTGATCCAATAATTGACTCTGAGGGCACTATCTCCAACAAAGAAGCGCATATGCTAGTCTACTCTGTAGTATCGATGCCCTGTCTCGGTACTCCCACGACTAGGAACTTTTGAAGGATGTACTTAGCGACTACACTGTCCCCACTAGTATGATCTGCATCATAGTCCTGGTAGTAAGTACTCATCCTAAAGGCTTTATCAACATGTAATATACAGACAATCAGAGTACATGTTAAGATAAAGAACAATCATATAGCATACTATCATGTCGAGCAAGAAAGTCCTCCCTATATATGTCCAAGCATCCACTACAATATACATTGTATGTACAGTAATGGCCACTAGGGCATACATAACACTAACAGTTCCATCATCAAACCGCGTGTAGGGTTGCAAGGCATGCGCACAAGGGTCTATGAGGCATCAACCATGCCCGATTAAAAATTTAGCCGTGCCGAACAACCCGAAGTCAGATCTTTAAACTAGGGTTTAGACGAAAACAAGTATGTTAAACAGTTTAACACTAAGTGAGAGGGATTACGACCTTTGTAGATCCGGTCCTTCACTTCATAAGCTCCGTGTTGTGGTCCCTTCGCTGCGATCATCGGGTTCCGGACTCTCGAGAGGTTCCACAGAGAGAAAGATGCAGTCTTGCTTCCGATCTTCGATACAAAGATGATCTACCTTGAAGTTTCATTAACACAAGCTAACACTCACTAAAATTGAGTGAACACTCTCATCTAAAGGGCAAGGGAAGATGAGGATGATGAAGTAGGATTTTTGCTCTCTTTATTTATCTTTTTCTCACATTTATTCATCACTTTGAAAAAACTAGTAAGCTTTTTCATGAAAGAAAAGATGAAGGAAGAAGAAGATGAATAATATGAATTCCTTTTGTGATGAATAATGCAAAAAAGATAATGATGAATAATGAAACCATGGTTGCTAAACCTTTGTAGAGAATTAACCAAAGGTGTAGGGTTTGGGTTAGGTTAAAGATGAGTCATAACAAAATATCTTTCACAAAACAAAACTAAACCTTCTAGAATCATCTAGAAAGCATTAACACAAATCAAACCCTAATCTTGTTTAATATTTACTAAACATGTTGCATTAGTTTTCATATCATGTTACAATATTATATATCACATATATAATATTTATTGTAACCAAATAAAATAAGACAATTAACATATATCGCATATATATCAATGTATTACCCGAGTGAGAAAAAGAATCTTTTAGTGAGCTCATATTAGTTAATGCAATTTAATATATCATATATATTATTATACATTAAATTATCGAATCAACACTTGATCCGACAATCCGGCTATATCGCATATAACCGACTAATATTTATCCGTACCGATTCATCGAATCAACACTTGATCCGATGACCCGGCTGATATCAAATATCGCGAGAATACAATACGATATCACATACCGCATTATCCTTGGTCTCGCACATATCACATATATGCTCCTACTCCATTTTGCCTGAGCCAAGAAAGCTCTGTGTAGGACTCTAAAGAATCATCAATACGCCGGCAGTAGGTGATGATCATATCAAACACCCACAAGCTGCAAGCGGTCAGCTAAACGTAATAGCTACCCAGGTATTGAGCGCTCAGAAGACTAACAAGAAAGCCTGTAAATTCTCCTGTGAATCCAAACAGTAACACTCCCGTACAATCCGGTCTTGTCATCTGATATGTCGCATATCTCGCCTAGGGGTGGTAAACGTCAGACCCCAGTAGCTCGATAAGTCGTGTCGATATGAGGTCTATAACAGTTTGAGAAACTACTGATAACACTTACCAGTAAATCTCAACAAGCCTGGCCAGGGATTTCCGGTTATAGCCAATCGAACACAGCACAACATCAACTCCCTATACCGGGAGAGACGAATCCTCTCCTATCACTCATTGCCTCCATGTGATTCGGGACTGTACCCAAAAGCCACCTTTTTGCACGACCTCTTGGACGTGGTATGATGGAAATCAAAGCACAGTGGGAATCACACAAGACTCTATGACGATCTCGGGTCAACAGACTACTCTGTACCAGTGTCACCGGAGAACTGCCATCTGACGTGTGGTATAATACCATCTGAGAGTTCTCGGCGAGTCCGTCCAGTGTACCCAGTCTCCACTGAGCACCCGTACACCATCCTTGATGTCAAACACCGGTGGATATGGGATCATCCATCGCCCATCATATGGGTTAAGATGCGTATACGCTAGTCTACTCTGGTGCATCGATGCCCTGTCTCGATACACCCTCGACTATGAACAGTTATAGGATGTACTCATCGACTACCGTTGCCCCACTAGTATGATATCATCATAGTCCCAGTAGTCAAGTACATATCCTAAGGGCTTTATCAATATGTAACATAGAGACAATCAGAGTACATGTTAAGATAAAGTACAACCAGATAGCATACTATCATGTCGAGCAAGAAAATCCTCCCTATATATGTCCAAGCATCCATTACAATATACATCGTATGTACAGTAATGGCCTCTACGGCATACATATAACTAACAATCTCCCACTTGCACTAGGGCCATCTATTGTGGTATCATATACCCAACAATTAGCTGTGGTTGAAGTATCTCATACTCAACCATCCCATAAGAGTCTCTACTAGGAAAAAGGCCTTTGTGAGTGGATCCGCGCTGTTGTCCTCTCTGTCTACTCTCCTAACCTCGATCTCTCAACCATCTCCATGATCAGGTGATACTGCCTAAGAATTATATCTGGATTTCTGATGGGACGGTTGTTCCTTGGCTAAAGCCATAACTCCATTGTCACACAATGGTAGGAACGAAGTTCATCTCATGAACTAATATATATCCAGACTGCCTCTTTGGTAGCATCTTTGGTAATGATGTACCTTGCCTTTAGTCGTCTAGTATGTCACGGTATCTAACTTGGAACTCTTCCAACATACCGTCCCTCCACTGAGGGTAAAGACAATGCCTGTGACTGACATTCAGTCATCGTTATCACCCTGGAACCGTTCCAGTGATTCTCCCCAGGATCGATTGATACCATCTCACTACAACTAGTAAGAATCCTAACATCCAATTAGATCTATCTCATAGATCCAAAAACCCAGGATTTAGGAGGTATCACTTTGATCCTATATGGAGAATCGTTGTGATAAGCGGAGATTGACCGACCGTAGCATAAGAAACTCCTTCCCTATCAGGAGCATGTCATCCACGTACTCTACGAGGATCCCCACCATACTCCCTACTATCCTTTTTGTATATACAAGGTTCATCTACCATTTTGATGAAGTCAAACTCTTTGACTACCACATCAAAACAGATGTTCCAACTCCGCGATGCCTGTTTTATCATATAAAACATCTTACATACGTTTCCGCTGCTCCCACTGTCTATGAAGCCCTCTGGCTGTGTACTTATAGACGCTCTCTTCTAAAACATCATTTAGAAAAGCAGTCATGAGTCCCAACCACCAGATATCGTAGTCATGGAATGTAGCAGTGGCAAGTAGGATCTGGATGGACTTAACCATAGCTTTGAAAGTCTCAACTTTTCCATGTTCTCCAAGTAATCTTCTCAAGATATACTTGCTCCTGATGGGGATTTAACCCTTCAGATAGAGCAACCAAAGTCCATACTTTGTTGGTGTATAAGGTTCCTTCTCAGATCACTAAGCACCCAGCCATTCTTACAGAGTCCCACTCCTGATGGACAGCTCGAAACTAGTTGGGTCATCATCTCATGATGCAATCCTCGCTCCCATTGTCATAGATAAACCAAAGTATCTCTCAGGTGGGTGTGGAACCCTACTAGATCGGCGGAGAGGCTAAGGTTCGTTGGAAACTATTTAATCCTTTGGTTCTAGCAAATCATCAGCTGCAGTTTGTATAGCTGGAACCTTTCCAGTTCTACATAACAGACCTTGCCTCGAGCTTGTCCAGATTTTGCTTTTAGACATAGGCTGGACAACCCCAAATCTTAACAAACTTAAGATATGGGCTCTTCCCTTTCCATATCACATATGAAGTGGTAGGCAACTGATTTGATTTGAACCCTATTCAATAGGTATGCAGCTTCTCAAGTGCATAACTACTAAAAGGAAATAGGAAACTCAGTAGTACTCATCAAAGAGCACACCATATCTCATAGGATGCTATTGCTCTGCCCTGATACACCAATGTGGTATGGTATATACGGAGGAGTAATGCTGAGAGAGAATCTCATTCTCTTTTAGAATAGTCCAGGAATTCCATGCTCAAGTATTCTCCTCCTTGATCTCATCAAAGGACATAATACTTATACCCGTATTTGGTTCTCTACTTCTAATTCATATTCTGTGAATATCTCAAAAGTTTCTGACTTGTGTTTCAACAGGAACATATGTCTGAATCTTGAGAGATCATCAGAGAATGTAATGAAGTACAAAGAACCGGTCTTGGCATGAGTAGACAGGAGACTTTCATACATCAGCATGTATCAATCCTAAGAGTTCATTAACTCTTTCTCTGTTTCCAATAAACAGAGCTGTGGTCATTATATCTTTGTGACATGACCGACAAGTTTCACAAGATGTAAATTCAAACTAATTTAAATATGCATCTATATGTAACTTCAGCTAGTCGGGTCGCATTGATATAACCTAGTCTACAATGCCTCAAGAAGGATTCATTCATTTCTGAACTCTTCCTCTTGTGTGTGTTCTGTATACTAAGAACTGTAGTTTGATTTAGAACGTCAATGCTTTTAGATAGCGTGCCTGAACCGATCAACTCTTGATATAGGAAATGTTCAAAACATTATCCAACAATAAAAAATTATATCCTTTCTTTACTAATAAAGAGACTGATATGATGTGGTATATCAGGTTCGGTATCTAATAACATTTGTTCAGATTCAATGTATTATGGTAATACAGGGTGATAGTGACCAACAGACTTGGCTGCAACACTTGCACCGTTTTCTGTCTCATGAAACTTATCACCCGTTCTCAGTTCTCTACCTTTCTGCAGCCCATGTAATAGATTACATATGCGGGATCCTGATCCGGTATCTCATACCCAGGACGTAAAGGATACTGAGAAACAGTTCTATGTAATGAACACACCCAAAGATGATGCATCAATCATGCACTTTCTTCGTTTGGGCGGCACGGGAAATCTGGTATTCCCCAATTTCCTGCTCTGTCTTATAACAATTATAAGTTGGAGCGGGACCAACGTTCCCCAGCTCAGTATAACAAGCGGGTTCGGTCAATATATCCGTTTGATTATCTTGATTAAGGTGTGATATGGTCGCCACCTGTAGAGAGAGAGAAGAAAACACTCAGCGTATGCTCTTGTAAGATTAGATTGGTTATCTAATATATCTAATCAGGATGTCTCCCACTGTTTTAATCAAATCTTCCTTCAAACCCTAAAAGGAAAGATTAGCCGGGATTAATTACACGCTACAAGTTCGCCAATCTTTCAGCCAGGCCAGTGTCGGTACTTTGAAGGAGGTCCCCCGTGCTTTCGCACGAACATAATTAAAGTAAACCACGTTTTCCCAGGGGCGTAACCCCGTTAACACCTTTCTAGAAACCTACTTGATCGGCTAATTGTAATGTGCAAAACTCTCCCAGGAGTAACTCTTACTCGCAGCGGGTATCGGGATCCAACTATCTCATAGAAGGTATGCAATCTCATTGCAAATTTCAACACTTGAAATTCCCAATAATATTTTACCCCTAGCATCCTATGACCTTGAAGAAAGCCAACAAACCATAGGCTACTAGTCAAGTCCAACCCGTCATTTCTTGATTGAATTAAACCCACCCGCACGACCCTTGACGAAAGCCAACATAGCCGCACGACTACTCTAATCCAATCGCATCATATGCAGCAGATAAGCAGCAGATAGCTACCGCACACTACACCTTGACGAAAGCCAACAAATGTAGCACGAATACTATATACAACTTATCTGAAATGACGGAGGGTTACGACAGGTTTTTCTGAAAACCTATTGCATAATGAACATGATATCGTTGTAGAATCAAATGATTTTAAAAAATGGAGTGTGTTTGAGGCTTTTCTAGTTTTGCTAAAGGGGTCACTCCCGGTGAAGGGATCGTCGGCCCTTTCCTCGTCGAATGAGGTGCGGGATATATCATATATATCACTGTGCAAATCAGAAACTATAGAAGCAATCAAAAGAAAAACCGAGAGTTGTAGCATCTACCAGTTATTACTAAAGGAGTCACTCCCGGTGAAGGGATCTCGGTCCTTTCCTTATCGAATAAGGTGCAGGATGTTCTACAAGGAACACCGCTATGCAAAGAAAGAACTGTAGCTACCTGTTTATGAAAATTCGATTCCACAACATCTTAGGTTTCTTTTATTTCATTAATCTCATTAATGATGTCCCATTTTGTTATGCTTCACAAGCATCAGATGCGAAACGAAATCTGCAATATAACATATGTCTCATATATATAATATAAACATTCGTCTCAGGCAGTAATATAATCTCATCACAGAACATTGCAGCAGAAGAACATATATGAAATATTGGGTATACTAGGACGTCCGTGTTTTCAATACGAGCCTGTATAAAACACGGATTCCACGGTCGCGATGAATAGCCAAACCCACATCTCTAGACCCCTATGAGAGCGGCAAGCAACACTGCCAATTCTAGGGTTAGGAGACCCGGTCTCGACTCCTCGAGATGGTCTCCCAATGGACCCTAGAACCCGGTTACTTGTGCTCCCCGCCATGGGTCTACCTAATGCGGAAAAGTAAATAATATACAACGGTGACATCTTCCGCAACCTGGAAGTGCCCCAATAAAAGAATATTACATACAAATGAATTTTACATGAATGAAAAAGAAAAACTCTCATCTCACATAAAACCCCCGGCTATTCAAAACGCGACGATCCAATATAACATATCACAGCAACACATAATATCTCATATCATCAACGTAAGCAAGTATGCGTATCCCGATTGTCGTTGATGTATAGCAACGAAGCCGGCGATACACCACATACTACACTTACGGTCACAGAAAAGAAAGTGTAAAACTACAACAGTTGGAATCCGCAACCTCCTTAGACATCGCATGCCTAACCATATGAATTCCTTAGACATCTCATGCCTGAATATTATAAACCCTGCATTTTAGTCTCATTATTGAAAACTCTTTTCAATATCAAGTCGAGCAATTCAACAAGATTCCCGACAACTTGATCGAATGCTCGTCGCAAACTTTAATAGATGGCCGCACCCCCGGATACCGTCGACGAAGTGCACTAAGGCGGAACACTGCTGCCAGCGAGCACCCGAACGGATACTTTTGGCGACGGGGTTCTCCTACAGTCACTTGGTCGGAGCTATGGGGCGTGGCTGTCTATTAAGTTTACCCGTCGAGTATCCACGTACGCTACGTGATTGCGACGGACTTTTGATCACATCAAAATTCCGTGGCAACCGATCATCTGAGACTAAACTGCTATGTTTATAATATTCAAATTAGTTATCTCATAACTACTTGTGGATTCCAAATATTGTATCATAATCCAAATAAATAGACAATGTTAAACTTTCCGATCGAATAATCAAACACCCAAGATTTTCCCAATATATCTCAACACTTGAAATCAGTTTAAAAGCATCCATCACATGCTACAGTACCAATGGTCCAGCCGTAGAAGGGTCAAGCCAACGCCTCACATGTGGCACGCCGTACTGCCCCAAACCCTAAGGTTCAAAAGGCAGTTCAAGACGGTCACATAATCGAGTTAAGCTTTGTTGTCTTCTAGAGGGTCCACCGCGTTACTTGCACGACTTAGAACGTTCTTAAATTCAAGAAAAAATCCAACTTTTGAAAAATTTTCCGACAGGGGAAAAGTGAGTTATTGATATCCGTTCCAACTTTTTAACAGTTTCTAAAAATTATCCGGACAAAACTAAATGAAGTTAAATTATTCGATCAAAACATCGAGTCCCCAATACAAGCCTTGAAAACTCAACATTTGAGTTGAATTAAAATATTCCCAGAAAAAATTGCCAAGAAAGGACCTAAGAATAAATATAAGAAATTCCAGGGACTAACTCGAAATTTTGGCCGCAGAACCGCCGCAAAACCCATTGTTTGGCTGCGGTTCCGTGGTCATTTTAGCGAATTAGAAGTCCGTACTTCACAGTAATTCTTACTTTTTCCTGCTTGTTTTTATGAGAATTTTTAATTAATAAAAAACCACATTTTTGAAAAATGTACAGAGAACGGTAAACATCGGGGTTTCGGGTTTCGATCGGAGTTTAAACTTCGTCTAGACTTCGCCTAAAATTCTAGCTTGGCTCTGATACCACTGTAGGGTTGCTAGGCACTCGCACAAGGGTCTACAAGGCATCAACCATGCCCGATTAAAAATATAGCCGTGCCGAACAACCCGAAGTCAGATCTTTAAACTAGGGTTTAGGCGAAAACAAGTATGTTAAACAGTTTAACACTAAGTGAGAGGGATTACAACCTTTGTAGATCCGGTCCTTCACTTCACAAGCTCCGTGTTGTGGTCCCTTCGCTGTGATCATTGGGTTCCGGACTCTCGAGAGGTTCCACGAAGAGAAAGATGCAATCTTGCTTCCGATCTTCGATACAAAGATGATCTACCTTGAAGTTTCATTAACACAAGCTAACACTCACTAAAATTGAGTGAACACTCTCATCTAAAGGGCAAAGGAAGATAAGGATGATGAAGTAGGATTTTCTCTCTCTTTATTTATCTTTTTCTCACATTTATTCATCACTTTGAAAAAACTAGTAAGCTTTTTCATGAAAGAAAAGATGAAGGAAGAAGAAGATGAATAATATGAATTCCTTTTGTGATGAATAATACAAATAAGATAATGATGAATAATGTAACCATGGTTGCTAAACCTTTGTAGAGAATTAACCAAGGGTGTAGGGTTTGGGTTAGGTTAAAGATGAGTCATAACAAAATATCTTTCACAAAACAAAACTAAACCTTCTAGAATCATCTAGAAAGCATTAACCCAAATCAAACCCTAATCTTGTTTAATCTTTACTAAACATGTTGCATTAATTATCATATCATGTTACAATATTATATATCACATTTATAATATTTATTGTAACCAAATAAAATAATACAATTAACATATATCGCATATTTATCAATGTATTACCCGAGTGAGAAAAAGAATCTTTTAGTGAGCTAATATTAGTTAATGCAATTTAATATATCATATATATTATTATACATTAAATTATCGAATCAACACTTGATCCGACAATACGGCTATATCGCATATAACCGACTAATATTTATCCGTACCGATTCATCGAATCAACACTTGATCCGATGACCCGGCTGATATCAAATATCGCGAGAATACAATACGATATCACATACCGCATTATCCTTGGTCTCGCACATATCACATATGTGCTCCTACTCCATTTTGCCTGAGCCAAGAAACCTCTGTGTAGGACTCTAAAGAATCATCAATACGCCGGCAGTAGGTGATGATCATATCAAACACCCACAAGCTGCAAGCGGTCAGCTAAACGTAACAGCTACCCAGGTATTGAGCGCTCAGAAGATCAACAAGCAAGCCTGTAACTTCTCCTGTGAATCCAAACAGTAACACTCCCGTACAGTCTGGTCTCGTCGTCTGATATGTCGCATATCTCGCCTAGGGGTGGTAAACGTCAGACCCCAGTAGCTCGATAAGTCGTGTCGATATGAGGTCTATAACAGTTCGAGAAACTACTGATAACACTTACCAGAAATCTCAACAACCCTGGCCAGGGATTTCCGGTTATAGCCAATCGAACACAGCACAACATCAACTCCCTATACCGGAAGAGACGAATCCCCTCCTATCGCTCATTGCCTCCATGTGATTCGGGAATGTACCCAAAAGCCACCTTTTTGCACGCCCTCTTGGACATGGTATGATGGAAATCAAAGCATAGTAGGAATCACACAAGACTCTGTGACGATCTCGGGTCAACAGACTACTCTGTACCAGTGTCACCGGAGAACTGCCATCTGACGTGTGTTATAATACCATCTGGGAGTTCTCGGCGAGTCCGTCCAGTGTACCCAGTCTCCACTGAGCACCCGTACACCATCCTTGATGTCAAACACCGATGGATAAGGGATCATCCATCGCCCATCATATGGGTCAAGATGCGTATACGCTAGTCTACTCTGGTGCATCGATGCCCTGTCTCGATACACCCTCGATTAGGAACAGTTATAGGATGTACTCTTCGACTACCGTTGCCCCACTAGTATGATCTCATCATAGTCCCAGTAGTCGAGTACATATCCTAAGGGCTTTATCAACATGTAACATAGAGACAATCAGAGTACATGTTAAGATAAAGTACTATCAGATAGCATACTATCATGTCGAGCAAGAAAGTCCTCCCTATATATGTCCAAGCATCCATTACAATATACATCGTATGTACAGTAATGGCCTCTAGGACATACATATAACTAACATCGTGGATCTGCGGCGAATGGTGCGTTTTTGCGATGGTTCTGCCGTCGTTTAGGCGTTTCAGAGATTCAAGTTTCTATGGTATACTCTCTGTTCTTTCTTCTTCTCTCTGATCTTCTCAAATAACCATTTTCTGCAGGATTCTTTTCAAAATTCGCAGTGCCGCTAAAGAAAAATTTGTTGCTTTTCTTGAAATTGGTTGTTTGTGCATATTTTTAATACGGAAATTAAGGGGCAAAGACCAAATTCAGATTAGGTGGGGATTTTATTACCCTTCCTAATCCCCGAAAATCACAAAACTAGCATCCACATCACCCTTCATTAACTAAAAAAAATCTAGACAAGACTCTAAGGACCGTCGCGCTCAATTAGGACAGAAGAAGGTCGTGGGTTATCTATTCCTTATCCGCATTTATTTTGTGGTGTCTAAGGCAAGTGTGTATAAGGCAAGTGGCTACTTAATTAGGCCCACAACTTACGTAGCGGAGAACCTCTCACTTACCTGGCCACAGGAGGGAAAAGTGGTAGTAGAGGTTTTATCCTGCGATTTGTCTACTGGAAGTCTAGGAGCGGTCTAGTGACTTGATCTAGGTGACCATTAGATATAGGGTTTCTTGTGCATGTTTGTGTGAATTTTCATAAATCCGTCCTTTTTCAAAACAAATCAATTATTTTCTCCCCTTTTTACCCTTTTCCCCCTCTTCTCTTCTTATAATTGGTGACCCAAACAGAAGAACTGTTGCCGAGCTTTGCTGTCCACAACCAGATATTTCTTGTTTTCATAATCCCTTCGGTATAACGTCCGACTCTCTCATGTCCTTAAGAGATCGGATAGAACAAGCGGGTAGAAACAGTTGGCCATCTCAGTCCAGGACATATCAATTATATCCTAATTCTACATCCATTTCAGTTGATACTCCGAGTGAGGATGCCCCTAGACGCATGTCCATTGCTGAGCATATAGCTCGGGTTAGAGGCCAAAGTTTCAATCCAGACCAATATCAACCGTATCCCAATTCTACATCTGTTTATGCTGATACTCCGAGTGAGGATGCCCCTAGAATCATATCAATTGCTGAGCATATAGCTTGGGCTAAAGGCTAAAGTTCAAACCGGACCAATATCAACCGTCACCTCCACTTTCCAAAGAAGAATTTCATAATCGGTTTGTGGCATGTATGATGTCCAATAGCCAACCGACCAACCAATATCAATATTCTTCTTATCATAAAGTAGACCCGACTCCTACCCAATTTTCACAACCATTCTATTCCTTTCAATCCAATCCGACTTTTCTACCTTCTCTAGGCAGTTCTTCTGATCAGTCATTTGGGAGTGTTAAGTATCCACAGGAAGTTCAATCTTATACGGAAACCCCTTATCAACCCAAATCTAGTCTTGAGCAGACTTTAGAAAAATATCTGGAAATTTCGAACCAAATTAAGAAGGAAATGACAGAGTGGATGTAAGCAAATAATTTCAAACCAGCCAAAAATTTTTCAGTATACAATTCGGGCATGGGACAAAATGAGAATTTGAGTAGTGAGACAGAATCATACACCGTTTCTCATCAAACCTTCCCTTTCCAAACTGAAATCCACAACTCCAGTTTCACAGATTCATCGAGTACACCAAATGATTCACCAATTGACGATAGAATGTATGACAAGTTGTGTAATAATGCATTGTTTGATTTACCCGACTGTGAAGGGTCCATTTCAAGTGAAACCATACCAAATACTTGTGATCTTTACACCTCCATTATTGAACCAAAATTGATTGAAGACCAAAATTTGAATGAGGTGTTTGAGAATTTTAACCTTCACTTGAATGAGGTGATTGACGTTGGGGATATATTGATTGATGAACCCGAAATTTTGGATGAGTCTGTCCCACCAATTCATCAGATCCTTTCACTTCCTTGTGGTCATCATCTTGAGCCTTTAATTCTTCCCGAACCCCAAATACGTCTTGAAATTGATAATAATCGTATAACCGAAGATCAGACCAAAATTCAACCACCATCTTCCACATCTGGTTTAACGACACTCGACACATCAATAGGTTTACCCATTTCATCTTCTACTCTTTCTGATTGTTCTTCTGTTCCTGAAATGATAGTGAGTATTGATGAATCACAATCCGTTAATTCAATTTCAATAATACCAGAAAGTTAACTTGATTTGGATACTTTTGAAAATGAGGTAGATGAGTTTTTCGAGTCTTCTACCTCCATAATTTTAGATGAATCAAGTAGGATAAATTCTGGCACAAAACTTATTGACAGCAAAATGTTCGATCACATCATTGATGAAAGTTTTGAAGAACTTTTTGCTGACGAACTTGCATTCCTAAACAACACGGATTTTGTGATTGATCAACCTCCACCTATAGAAGTTGAACCGCCGCCACTCCTTCTTCCAAATCATTCACATTCATCCTCATTCTTTCATTTCTTCAATTTAAAACTCAAACCCGTTCCAGACCACTACTTATCTCTTCCCCACTTTTTCCTGACTCGATACAACATGTTCTTTCACCGACCTATACGCTACACTGATAAAATCTTTGAATGGTTGGTATTAACTTTTGGTCTTTGTAAAGTCTTATTTTGACTGAATGACTCAGCCCTTCTTAAAATGCTTAATATTGTCTAACTCATGTTTGAGGGGGATGTATTTTTGGCTCTTGAAAATAACTGTTGTCCTCAATATTGTGAGCCAAAAATAAATTTGGGGGAGGATTTTCACTATATTTTGCCCCCATTAATAAATGTCCTCCCAAGCATACAGGTTTTCTGAGCTTTAGCAGAAGACAACAGTGAGGACACTGTTGAAAATAACTTTGGGGGAGATTTGTGCTTATTTATGCATCACTTTGCATCATACTTTGCATAAGCACAAAACATATAATAAAAAAAATTGTACATAAATAAGATAATAAAAGATTAGATAATGAAAAATTACATCCAAAAGATTGGAAATATTTAAGAAAACCTAGAAAATTAGAAGTTTTCTTAAACGAACTAGTAATAAGTTGTTATGAGCCGTTGTCCCAAGGGTTAGTAAGATGAAGGAAGTCACTAATCTGGGGATAAAAATAAGTCTGAAAAATAGTTCCTATTCTGGAAGCCAAACATTTGAATGTTGATACCCTACTATATGCACTTACACACGTCTTGAAACTCGGGATAGTATAGAATACCTTAAAATGCTCTTGTCTAAAAGCCAAAGTATGAAGGAAATAATAAATGAATAAAAGATAAAATGGTGTAGAAAAATGAACACTGGTTTTTTTTATCACCAAGGCGGCGATAAAAAAAATATAGCGAGTGTGCTTCATCACCTAGTGCCTTAGACCAACTGGTCTGCGAGTCACTGCTAAGCCTTAGGTGGTGCAAGACGAGAAAAATACTGATACGCCTAATAAGCAAGCACATTAGTAATCGGTCGATTAGTACCTCAAGAAGTATTAACGATCGCATTAAAAATGTGTGAGCATTCTCATCTAAATATTCATCGATTAAAAAGTGCTGAGGTAGATGGACAAGAGTATGATAGCTTGAATTGAATTCTCCGAGTGTAAGGATGTCTTTTACACACACGTAGGGGTATATGATCAATGTTTGGATGAATGGTAGGAATGAAGAATAAAGACGATGTTCTATTGAGGGATGATGTGATTTTTGATATCTTTTCTTGTCTATTAAGATAGGGCTCATGACAACCGAAAAGCTAGTGTAGTTGGAAACTCTAATTTTCAATGTCTTTTTTTATAATTCTTATCTTTACATGTAACTTTCATGGTCTTCCTTTTATTATAGGATTTTGTGGGTGCAATCCGCTGAAAACTTTAAGGAGACAACACTTCTCCTACTAGGGACACCTAGGGGTTTAAAGGCTTGTTGCACGTGCTCAGTGCAATCGTGTGGCCTACGAAAGTATACCAGTTAGTTTTTCTTTCTATTTATTTTCTCATTCTCTTAAAAATAAAACAAGTTTGCTCAAGACGACAAAAATTAAGTTTGGTGGTATTTGATCAGTCGAAAATATTGCATTTTTAACGCATCAATTTCCCTACTCTTTGCAATCATCTAAACGTGTTTGGTATAAATATAGCAGATATTAGCAATTTGTCTGCAAAATACCAAATAACATGTGTTATATATTATAACCAGCATTTTGAGGGAAAATTGAGTGTTTATTACTACACGCATGATCTTTTGTGTATCAACACTTGTCTCGAGATTGTGTGCAGAAAATTCTCCAGGTAAAAGAGACGGAACTGTTAAAAGTGATGATAAAATACGTCAAGTCAAAGACTTGAAATCTGGCAGTGAACAAGAAAGTATAAAAATATTCCAGATATCAGGAAAGTGCCATAAAGCCAACAAAAGAATTACCAGGAAATCGCATGTAGTAATTCAGCAACATGGCCGCGGATCCGCGGCCGAGTCGGCCTATCCACCACGGTTCTGCGGCTTTGTTAGCTCATCAGCGCATCATATTTCTCCACGTGGCTTCCTGTAACGGCCTCAGCTTCTAGAAAACTCTCAAAGAGCACGTGGCTTTATTCAGAGGCTCGGCCTAACAACCTTATCCCAGAATATTCCTTATTCTCGAATATTCCCTCCAACAAACTTCTTCTAGAAGACTCTCTCTAACAACCTAGCTTTGGAGGGAAGATTAAAATAAGTGGTTATAAAAAGGGATCTAGATCTGGGGTTTGGGGGTTGTTGAATTTGGAGGGAAATTAATTAGGGTTGAATCTGAGTGGTAAAATTGTAGTGTGATCCAAATCATTTCCAAAAATCAAATCGAGTGACACAATATGATCCAAATCAAGATTCAACGAATACCAAATCAAGCAAGCATTCAACGAGCCTTTTGAAGCAACGCCGATCTTCATCCGAGCAAGTGATCCACGACGATCTGTGACTCAAGAAGACGATGCGAAGCTAGTTCGACGATTGAGTTCTCTCCTCAAAATCTTGTAATTTTTGAGTGAATTGTAACGAAACGTTGATTAATAAAAGGTGAAAATTCTTGATCTTACTTATCTTTACATTCTTGCATTATGAAGAGTGATCAATTCTTGATTGTTTTCTTTTTTCATGATGTTTGAGTGAAAACTCCCCTTGTGGAGGAATCGAGACCATAGATAGATGATGATGATTAAATTCTTGAACAATTCTTAAGTCTTATGATTTTTGTAAACTTTAGGAAATTGAATCAATGAAGTTCTAGTTTTGAGCGAGATGCTTTCTTGAATGTTTTCGCTCTAAATTAGAGATCAACGATCGATGATTGAATTTCCTAGAGGTTAGAATTTGAATGATAATCAACGAAAGGACAAGAGATAGAAGGAGAAACCCTAGTTTCTTCAATAGATCCCTAATTCACGTTGATCGTCATCGACCTAGCAACAAATCATCAATAGATAAGAATTTGTAATCATAAGTATTCATCATCACTATAAATTGGACCGATTCCTACAAGCCTCTTTACAAATCTTGATAATTCAAACTATTTGGACATTTTCTTGATCTTTATTAATTCTTGATTTTAGATCTAGTTCTTTATGATTCTTGAAAATAAATTTCACAAATCTTGAATCCATTTTTCTTGCAATTTTCTTTTATATTTTCATTTCGATTCATCTAAAACAAAATTGATCAAAACACATCTCAGTGGACAATCCGTATTCATTATATACATCGACACCGATAATTGATTGCGGTATAAATTTCTTTGATTTTGAACACTTTACATTTCATCACAACTTAGATGATCAATTAGATGTATATTGTAGTGGATGCTTGGACATATATAGGGAGGACTTTCTTGCTCGACATGATAGTATGCTATCTGGTTACTCTTTATCTTAACATGTACACTGATTTTCTCTTTGTTACATGTTGGTAAAGCCCTTAGGATGTGTACTTGATTACCTGGATTTTGATGCGGATCATACTAGTGGGACAAAGGTTGTCGGTAAGTACATCCTTTAATGTCCCTAGTCATGGGTGTATCGAGCCGGGGCATCGATATTAAAGAGTAGACTAGCGTATAGCTTCTCGACCCAAGTAGATGGGTGATGGATGATCCCATATCCATTGGTGTTTGACATCAGAGAAGATATACGGGCGCTCAGTAGAGACTGGGTACACTGGACGGACTCGTCGAGAACTCCTAGATGGTATTATACCTCACGTCAGATGGCAGTTCTCTGGTGACACTGGTACAGGTTAGTCTGTCGACCCGAGATCGTCATAGAGTCTTGTGTGATTCCCACTGTGCTTTGATTTCCGCTTTACCACGTTCAATAGAACGTGCAAAATGGTGGTTTTTGGGTGCAGTCCCGAGTCATATGGAGGCAACGAGCGATAGGAGGTGATTTGTCTCTACCGGTATTGGGGGTTGATGTTGCGCTGTGCTCAATTGGCCATAATAGGAAGTCCCTCGTCAGGGCTGTTTATGAGATTTACTGGTAAGTGTTATCAGTTGTTTCTCGACCCGTTATAAGCCTTATATCGGCATGACTTATCGAGTTATTGGGGTCTGACGTTTACCACTCCCAAACGAGATATGAGACATATCAGACGAAGAGACGGACTGTACAGTAGTGTTACTGTTTGGATTCACAGGAGTATGAGCAGGCTTGCTTGTTGATCTTCAGATCGCTCAATACCCTGGTGGCCATTACATTTACCAGACTGCTTGCGGCTTGTGGATGTTTGATATGATCATCACATACTGCCGGCGTATTGAAGAGTCTTTAGAGTCCTACACAGAGGTTTCCTGGTTCATGCGAAACAAAGTAGGAGCACACATGTGAAATGTGCAGGACCGAGAATAATACGAGTATGTGATACCGTATTCAATTCTCATAATTTATTTGTATCGATCGGTTATATATGATATAGTCGGGTTATCGAATCATGTGTTGATTCGATAAGTTGATACATATAATATTAGTCGGTTATATGAGATATAGCCGGATTATTAAATCAAGTGTTGATTTGATAATTTAGTGTATAATTGTATATTTGGTATACTAGTTTACATTAACTAATATTAGCTCACTTAAATGTTTCTTTTCTCACTTGATTTTATGCATATAATATATATATGATATTTATTAATGTACATTATTTTTTTCATGCTTTATGATACACACTACATGGGTGTATGAGACTTACACCATACTAATTATAATGTAGCATTTAAATATTTAAAGTAAATCAAAATTAGTTGGAAATTAGTCACATGCATGTAGCTTGTAGAAGCTTGTGGATGCATTGACTTAGTCCACTAATTTTGTTTTACTTAAGATATTTATTAACCTAACCATTTTTACTTAGCCATGGTTATGTCTCTACATGAGTTAGTGTATGACACTAACTCACCCATGGTTGCTATTCTCACCTCATTAGTTCATTGACACTTCTTCACTTCATCTTCTTCATCTTTGAAGAAAAGCTTTCTAGCTTTTGGAAAAGTGAGAAAATATTGTGAGAAAAATAAAACTTAAGTGAGCCAATTTCCTATTTCATCATCCTCTACTACTTGCCATTTAGTATAGGGTGCACTAATTTCACAATTAGTGAAGAGATAGCATGAGCTTGAGTCTCCTCAAAGTATATCATCTTCGGCCTCGAAAAAATTGAGCAAGCTCATTCATTTCTTCATGTGGATCCTTTCTAGAGTTCGGATGATCACTACTTGGAGCGAAGGGAATACTATACGGAGATTTAGAAGTGAAGGACCGGTCTACAAAGGTTGTATTCCTTATTCACTTAGTGTAATGTTTGATTACATGCTAGTGTAACTCCTAATTTTCTAGTTGGATCCCTTGCATGGGTTGCATAGCTCTCTAGGTTTTTTAAAATTGTATACTTGATGCCCCAAAAATCCTAGTTAGGGTGCTACAGAACCCATCATATTCAAACACGACGATCCAATATAACATATCGTAGCAACACATAATATCATATGTCATCAACGTAAGTAAATATGCGTATCCCAATTACCGTTGACGTATAGTAACGAAACCGGCGAAACACCGCATATTACACTTACGGTCCCAGAAAAGAAAGTGAAAAACTATAACACTTAGAATCCGCAACCACTTTAGACCCAATGCATCACATACTTTGAATTTCATGCTTCGCAATATGAATTCCTTAGACATCACATGTCTAACAATTATAAATCCAGCATTTTAGTCTCGATATTGAAAACACTTTCCAATAACCTGTCGAGTAATTCAACATGATTCCCGATAAACTGATCGAATGCTCGTTGGAAACTTTAGTAGATGGCCGCACCCCAGATGCCGTCGACGAAGTGTACTAAGGCAGAACACCGCAGCCGCGAGCACCCGAACGGATGCTTTTTGCGATTGGGTTCTCCTACAGTCACTTCATCGGGGCTATGGGGCATGGCTATCTAGTAAGGTTACCCGGCGAGTATCCATGTATGCTACGTGATTGCGACGGACTTTTGATCCAGATCAAAATTCCGTGGCAACCGATCAAATGAGACTAAATTGCTAGATTTATAAAATTCAAACTAGTTATCATATAACTAATTATTGTGAATTCCAAATATTGTATCATAATCAACAAGACGATGTTAAACATTTCGAGCAAATCAACAAATACCCACATCTCCCTAAGAACTCAACACTTGAGCAAAGTTGAAACACCCAAAACGTGCCACAGTACCTAAGGACATGTGATGTTATGTGTTGCTATGATTTTATGCCCACGGAACCGCGATCGAAACCTAGAGTTTATTTATGTTGAACATGTTATGTTTTGGGCAAAGTTGAAATACCCAAAACGTGCCGTAGAAAGATCAACCAGTACCTCACCTATGGCACCGCGGAACTACGGCAAACCCTAGGGTTCGATCGCGGTTCCGTGGGCATAGAATTGAGTTAAGGTTCTTGTTTTTCTAGAGGGTCCATAGACTTACTTGCATGACCATTAAATATACTCAACATAGAAAATTCCAATACTTGGAAAACTTCAGAGGGGATGATGAGGCATTGTTCGAAGCTCGTTCGAAATGTTAATCATCTAGGTTACCATTACAATATTAAAATATACGATTACGAAACACTCGATATTAGTCCTATAGAAAAATTAACATTACATGAAATTTTGGACTAAATAAACAATACCTAAAACCCCAAAACAAGAAGAACAGAGCACAGAAGAAATTCGACACGATTTGGAGCCAAAAAGGCCGGCCTCCTCGGTAGGAGAGCGCTCGGGTGAAATCCGAGCTTTTGGTCTCAAATTTCTTCTGTGCACTATATATATCACATATACGACTCTGCAGTTGCTGGAATAATTTTTACAGACACTTGAAAAATCGACAGAGAGAATTTTTTCAGGGTTCCAGAAAATCGATGTTTACGGATTTTTTTCGTTTTAGTATTGTTTCGTACATCGTCTAAATTTCTAGTTTGGCTCTGATACCACTGTTGGATTTTCTTAGCACTATGCCTAGGGTTGGCAAGCATCAAACATGCCACAACAAAAATTTAGGGGGTGCTAAGCAAGCATCCTAGGAATCGAACTAGAAAAATAAGGTAACAAACACATGTAATCAAACATTACATAAGAAGTGAATAAGAAATACAACATTTGTAGATCGGTCCTTCACTTCTAAAGCTCCGTGTAGTCATCCCTTCGCTCTAAGCATGGATCTCCCGGACTCAAGATAGGCTCCACCAAGCGATACGAACAAGCATGCTAGAAATCTTCGAGGCCGAAGATGATCTACATCGAGGGAACTGAAGAAGACGCTACCTTTTCACTAATTGGTAGATTAGAGAAGAGAACACTTAAACTAAATATCAAGTAGTAGTCGATGGTGAAGTATGGATTTTGCTCACTTTGGATTTGATTTTCTCACTTGGATTCATCATCTCACAAAACCCTAGAGAACTTGAAGAGACGAAGAAGAAGATGAGCCAGAGAATTCACAAGAGAATGGAATGAGGTTAGATTTGCAACCATGGGTGAGTTAGTGTCATGTACTAACCCTTGTAGAGAATAAACCATGGCTATGTGACTATGGTTGGGTCAACAAATATCTTAAGCAAAACAAAATGAGTTGAAAAGTCAATGAACATTGCAAGCTTCTCCAAGCTTCTAGTCATGACACAATTTCAACCAATTTTGAATTACTTAATCAATTAAAACCCTAACATAATCATGGTGATGGTGTGATTCTCACACACCCAAGTTGCATATATAACCTAGCATGATACAAAATATATATCGCATATATATATGATGTATGCAAAGTGAGAAAAAGAAATGGTCAAGTGAGCTAATATTAGTCAATGTAAATTCATATATTAAATATATATAATTATACATTAAATCAACACTTGATTTAATGATTCGGTTATATTACATATAACCGATTAATATTAAATGCAACAACTTATCGAATCAACACTTGATCCGATAACCCGGCTATATCACATATAACCGATTGATGTCATATATCGCGAGAATAGAATACGGTATCATATAACGTATTACTCTCGGTCCCGCACATATCACATATGTGCTCCTACTTCATTTCATTTGAGCCAGAAAACCTCTGTGTAGGACTCTAAAGACTCGTCAATACGCCGACAGTAGGTGGTGATCATATCAGTCACCCACAAGCCGCAAGTGGTCTGCACGTAATGACTATCCGGGTATTGAACGATCAGAAGATCAACATGCAATCCTTCTCATACTCCTGTGAATCCGAACAGTAACACTACCATACAGTCCGGTCTCTTCGTCTTATATGTCGCAAATCTAGTCTAGGGGTGGTAAACGTCAGAACTCAATAACTTGATAAGTCATGCCGATGTAAGGACTATAATAGGTCAAGAAACTGCTGATAACACTTACCGGTAGATCTCAACAACCCTGGCCAGGGATTTCCTGTTATGGCCAATCTAGCATAGCGCAATATTAACCCCCAATACTGGGAGAGACGAATCCCCTCCTATCGCTCATTACCTCTATGTGACTCGGGACTGTACCCAAAAACCACCTGTTTGCATGACTCAGTAGAGCCGTGGTAGGGTGGAAATCAAAGCACAGTGGGAGACACACAAGACTCTATGACGATCTCGGGTCGACAGACTAACCTGTACCAGTGTCACCAGAGAACTGCTATCTGATGTGAGTTATAATACCATCTAGGAGTTCCTGGTGAGTCCGTTCAGTGTACTCAGTCTCCACTGAGTATCCGTATACCATTTCTGATTTCAAACACTAATGGATATGGGATCATCCATCACCTATCACCTAGGTCAAGAAGCTATATGCTAGTCTGCTCTAGAATATATATGCCATGTCTCGATATTCCCTCGACTAGGAAAAATTAAAGGATGCACTCATAGATTACCCAGACCCCACTAATATGATCTCTATCATAATCCTGGAAGTCAAGTACATATCCTAAGGGCTTTATCAACATGTGACATAGAGACATCAAGTGTACATATTAAGACAAAGAGAAACCAGATAGCGTACTATCATGTCGAGCAAGAAAGTCCTCCCTATATATATGTCCAAGTATCCACTATAATATACATCATATGTAAAATAATAGACTCTAGGGCATATATATAACTAACATCTTCGAGTTCGTATGTAAATATACGATGGTCATATCCAATAAATGTGGATCTTTGTAGTGATACGGAATGTTTCGAAGAAAAGTAAAGGGTAAAAGTAGGAGTGGCAATGAAGTATGCAACTCTGACAATTCAAAAGTCAATGTTTTAAGAAGGTCCGGTTAACTTGGTTACTGAGTTATAGTCTAGGGTCGGGTCAAGGTCGCTGCCAAAGAGAAGGAGAAAAGAAACGCTCAGTGTGCACTCTCACCTAGATCAGAATGGTCAATCAGTTTATCTAATCAGGATGTCTCCTGCTATATCCTCAAATTCTCCTCCAAGCCTGAAAGAAGAATTAGTCGAGATCATCTAAAATCACCCGAGGAATAAACCAACTCATCAGTGGTAATCGGGATCCAACTATCATCACACGATAACCTGATGGAATCCATTCACGTTATCACACTCTAGAAGATATGTGCATGCCTGGAAAGTTTACTGTATGTTTGAAACACCCGATGTGATTTCTACTCCATGCTCTTATAACCTTGACGAAGGCCAACATATCTTAAGTCACATGTTAAGTTCTACCCGTTATTATCCAAGTTAATTTGAACCCACCCATACATACCTTTGACGAAGGCAAAAATAGTAGTACGACTGTCCCAACCCAATGCATCTATCAATGCAACAGAAAAGTAACAAATAGCTACCATACACTATGCCATGATGAAGGCTTACAAACATATCATGAATACTAAGTGCTACCCGTCTGAAATGACGGAGGGCTACAAATGGTTTTTGGTGAAGAACTTTTAACGTAATGAACTTGATATCGTTAAAGGAACCAGATAGCTTTTTAGAAATATATAGTGGAGAAAACCTTTGCTAAAGAGGTCACTCCCGGTGAAGGGATCCCGGCTCTTTCTTCTTGGAATGAGGTGCAGAATATTCTCAGTGAATACCACAGTGCAAAGCAAAAATTAATCGACTATAGTGAAGTTATTACTCTGATGCAAACTTCTGCCCAAGTGGTCACTCCCGGTTAAGGGATCTCGGCCCTTGCTTTGTCAAATGAGCTGCTGGATATTCATAACCGAATACCACTGTGCAAAACAAAAGAAAATGTCCTTGTAATAACAGCTTTTGAAAATTGTTCCAACAATATCGAAAAGGTCTGTTTTCCTTGCATTGATCTGAAATAACGCAGCCCCATAAATTAATCACACTAGAAAAGAACGAAAATATGATGTAACTATATGCCATCCACATTCTCCACTGGGTCCCGTCATCACCCGTTAGGTTACTTAATTAACGACAGAGCGGGGATTGGACTAGCGTGGGTGAAAAACATATACAACATCTACTAGTATATAAATAATATATAATAATCGCTCCAGGCATGATAAATGCAATATCACAGATAAGCAATAAGCATCACAGAACGATACAGATAATCTGGGAGACCCGGGTTTCATTTGAGCCGCAAGTGAAACCCGACGTTTCCCTGATCGTGCGGATAGCCTGTGCAATGAATACCTAGACCACTATGAGCGCGGCAAGTTACCTACCAAAACCAGAAGCGAGGCAGCCCACTTCATCAAAGTGAATGAGTCACCCAGCACTTCACCGAATCCGGTAACTTGAGCACCCTTCCTTGGGTCAACCTGTACCCCCTACGAGTGCGGCGAATAGCCCGTCAATTCTAGAGTGAGGCCCCCTCCTTCTCAACGCCATGAGATATGGACCCATTTCCCTCCCGAACCCGGCTATCCGTGCACTACATCGTGGGGTAATCCTAGTACAGAAAAGAAAATATGTACAAAGGTGAGATCGACCCCAACCCGGTCTTGCTCCAAACAAATAATATACAAACAGGCAGTGACGGCCGTTCACATGTTAGAAGCTTGCCTGTGATATCAAATGTACAAATAAAACCAAACTTTACTAACATTGCAACCAAGATATCCACCATGGCAAATCCGCAACAACAAAACACAACACAAAATATCAATGTGAATGTCACGTTCGCAAACCCGTCTAAAAGAACTATATCATTCAGACAAGTTGTACTGCTCTAATGACATTCACGGTCATGGATAGTAATGTAAGTACTGTAAAACTTTAAACAATGTTACAAATATTGACTTCGAAATAACGCCGAATAGCCCCAAACAACTAGATAAATCCATATCAAAACTGGGCTAAACTAGCAATACTACTGAACCAATATTCCAGAGACTAGATGCCATTGGGGTGAAGAAAATGAGCTCAAGAACTTTGGCCAAGACTTCAAGGGAAAAGAAGTGGCTGTTTTTTTGAGGTGATGAAGTGGCTGTTGTTTTTGCAACTCAAGAAAATCACTGCACACTCAAATCACCCACGAAATTAGCCTCCACAAAAAAAACCCAGCAGCACAAGAATTTTTACTCCCCACTAAAACAACAACCCCCTTCATTTATCTTGTGTGGAGTTGTGAGAATTTTTTTGTTCAAAAGCAACACAAGAAATTTCCCAGTGCCATCAAAAAATCAGCAATGAAATTTCCCAATCAAAGAATATCAACAAAATATCAATGGTATTGTTTCGGGATTGTTTCGGTTTCGATATTTTAACATTGTCTAAACTACTATAATGTGGTTAATGGGTTGGCTCTGATACTATGAAAGGTTACGCCAGCGTCCCGGCCATAAATCGGTAGCCAAACACGGAACAAAAACTTTTTAAAAGCCGGCGCTAACAGAACCCGATTCCCGGATCGAACCATTAACCATATACTAGTTACCTATAAAAGGAGTTTAGAGAGATTATACCGATCGATCCGTGTCCTTCGGTCTTCAACCACTACCCAAAATCCTCGCGGCTTCCTCAATAAAGTTTGTTCTCCGGTCTCCCTTGTCGAAGATGATCCATGTCAATGATTAGTAATACGGGCTCCCGCTTCAAAACCGAAGCAACTCGGGTATCCAGTTTGCTAGCCTAGATACCCAAGATGAAGTAGAGATTGTGTGTGAATAGTGAATACTTTGTTTCATTGCGTCCTTGGATTTGGGTGGAGGTGAATGAGTTGCCATTGATGAGAAAGTGTAAGCTCTAGAATTTTGCAAAGACATGAAAATAAAATCAAGTGGCTGTTCTTTTTGAAGAAGTGGCTCTGTGGAAAATAAATGGGCTCTGCAAATTTTTTAAAATGAAATTGGTTCTCAGTGGAGGTCATATGAAGTGGTGGTGTGTATGTGATTAATTAAAGCAACTTAAGAAATCCACACACAATAATAAATCAACAGCCACAACAATTTCCCCTCACAAAAATATCTCACCCACTCACACAAAAATGTCCTACACTAATATCTTCAACCATTAATCCACAATTAATACAAGCATGAGTCATGAAATTACAAGCCAATGCCCACGAATTTCCCAACCGCTACTCACGCATTTCCCACCAAAAATCAATCACAATGCTTTGCGAAAATTCACTCACACATTTCACATAAAACAATAAAATAAATGTTTAAAACCAAAACAAGAAATGGCAACATCAAAAGCAAACTCGTAACGAATTACCAGAATACCCCTCATCCGTATATACATACCTGTATCCGTATTTCGACTGAATACGAATAAAACGAGACAAAAATAATCCAACAATATAATACTAGAATCCGGCTTAAACCAAAGCCCGCTAGTATTATCTGTCCGATCATGATCCGTGCACAAGTGCACGTATATGATCGAACCCTGCCATAAAACCATACAACCTCTACAACGTTTCTCCCGAACTAGGAAAACCCTCTGTGTGGGATTCTAAAGACTCGTCAGTACTCTCGCAGTGGGTTTAACCACAAGCACGTCAGTGGCACTAGCTGTACGTAACGGCTGCTCAGGTATGAGCATAAGGGAGGCTGACGAGTGAACTCATCCTGAAACCCTACTAAGCCTGACAGTAACAATATACCTACAGTCCGGTCTATTCGTCTATGAGTATCGCATATCGAGTCTAGGGGGTGGATAAAGTCAAACCCCTAATAACGCGACATTTAGTGCCGGCATGAAACCTATCACCAACTGAGAAACTATTGATCCTAGATCGGTAATTCTTGACTACCCCGGCCAAGAATTTCTGGTGATGGCCATCCGTGCATTCCGTGACATCAACCCCCAATATCGGGATAGACGAATCCCCTGACAATCCGCTCACTGCCTCCATGTGGCTCGGGACTGTACCTAACTAAAACCTATTTGCACGCCTCCTTTGAGCCATGGTAGTGTAGTAATCAAAGAACAGTGGGAACTCACACGAGATAAATGAAGATCTCAGGTCGCTAGACTAACCTGTACACATATCACCAGGAAACTTCTATCTCACAATAGGTATAATAAAAACTAGCATGTTCCCGGCGAGTCCGTCCGGTGTACTCAAAACCCAATAAGCACCTGTATACATCTTAGATGAACCAACTGACACCAATGGCTTGTGAGACCGGCCACCGCCCCTCGTCGAGATCTTGATCCGTATACACTAGTCTACTCAAAGAGTATCGATGCCCAGTCTCGAAACTCCCATGACTAGGGACACTTTAAGGATGTGCTTATAGACCACCCAACTCTCACGTATATGATCGCCATCATACTGCTGGTAGTGAAGCATGAATCCTATGGGCTCTATCAACATGTAATAGTGATCTGTAATTTCACCTGAAGCATGTACACGATGATAAAGACAAACCAGATAGCATACTATCATCTCGAGTAAGACTATTCTACCGGTATAGGTCTTCCCTCAATCATTGAAATCACGTGCCTGCGATCTAATAATTGACTTGAGGGCACTATAGCCAACATATGAGAGTATGAGATATTTTCAAAAGAGAATGGTTGATCTTATCAAGTGAGAAAATTTCTCTAGTTGCTAACTCTTAATCTTCTTCCTCAATCCTCTCTCTTGAGTTATGAGAATTAAAAGAGAGAATTTAGTTTCACAAATTACACCACTCTAAGCATCTTGTCTTAGCAAGACTTGATCTTTAGTTGCTTCAAATGAAGCTATTTCTTGAATCGGTATCTTCGGGTGGATCGTCTTTGACACGGATGATCGGCTTCAAGAGCTCGTTCCGTCAACCCAAGGATATTGAGGAGTCAACTTTCAAGACCCGAAGGACCATGTACAAAGGTTGTAATTTCAACCAAGTAGTCAAAACTCTAGTTTGGATTTGTTTAGTGTAATGTTTGCGCTTGAATCCTGGGGATTTAGTGTATTGTGCTAAAGTTTTTAAAGTTTTTGATTCCGCATAGTCATAGTTGACACGGCAAGGAGCACATATACACTGGTATCAGAGCCTACCCAAACACTTAACTAACTGAAAAGACAATGTTTAGAGTTTCGAAACCGAAATAACTCCGAAACGATAAAATCTAGATCCAAGTTTCTGTCGATTTTAAAAGAGCTTCTAAATTTTCTTAAGCAAGTGCAGAATACTCCTTATAAAGTAACTAGAACACCAAAGAAAAACGAGGCACTCAATCCAAGAAAAACCATCGGAATTGGTGATTTTCCCGACGTCGCCGATTTTTCTGTGGACCTGTATCTCGTGCTTCTTATGGTGTTTTGTACTCTTAGATTTAGATTTTATGATATTGTTTGATTTTGCTCAGATTTCATCAAATGTTATCTATGTTCTTGGGCAATACGTGGTGTTTTTAAGTCGAAATTTCAATATCGTTTATTCGCTTTAAGTTCGTATATGTGTTTCTAAACGTCGACTAATTGCTATACCTCAACTAGTAGGGGTTGCACATATCTAGTATCTTGTGTTTGCGGTTTGTGAATATGAAGTATTGGATCATCGTGATTGAATAGCGGGGGGATATGAGAAGAGTGTTCTTTTCTTTCATTCAAGTAATTTGTAAAGTGATGTAATATTCTTTTGCGGGTCACATACGGGTTGAGGTTGTAGCTACCGTGTCACGACCCAATTTAGGAACGCGGCCGACCTTTAAATCACGCAACGTCTGAAGGTGTAACATAATTCAACTAAGCCGAAAATCCCAGAAATCTAAACCATGAAAAGATAGAGTGGTAAAACAGTATAACATTAGTTTAAAAACATCACATCTCTTTTAAAAACCGTAAATTATTTTCTTAAAAATTCGGCAGCGTCTCCTTTGTAAAAACTAGTCCCTAACGGGTACAAAACATAGAATATAAAAAGGGCATCCCTAATCGGGAGTAACTCACATCTAAAGGCGGAACACAACCACAACAGGTATATACAGTGCCGTAGGAGAAGAAATAAGCAAATAAGAAGTAAAAAAATATAATATAAAAGCTGGTTCACACGAGCACGACAACCAGAGTCACATACAATACAATATCGATTTTCTCAGTCTCGTCTTCAAGCCAAATACATATAAGTGGTAGATAGAGAGTAATAGATACAAAATAAGATATACAAGTAGAATCGTACGGATACTCGCAAAAACCCACCTACACAAATCACACGCTCAAAAGTAGCGGTATCCGCAGAAATAGATGCACTAAGGAGCCCTGTCGCGACTATACTGAGGGTCAACCCTGCAAAACACTGTGGCACAACGGGGGTGAGTTTCTAACTCATGAGTAGTAAATAATATCGTACAGGTAATCACAACCATTCATGATAAACAACCAATCCTACGTATGTAGTCAAGATGGCATATGTATAATAATATGATATGCAGTTTAATCATAATCAAGGTACTGCATCGGGGTACAACAATTATACCTATAGAGTATGTCATAAAAGTCCTGAGTGTGGGATAAAACAGAGTCCTCATCAATAAATCATCGTCATAGAAATCTGTTGTCTATCAACGTTACCCAAAATACCAATATCTCTGGCGCCATTACTCTGATCGGCCCTCATTTCCATCTCATCATATAACTCTGAACGGTATCCTACGGATATCTGCCGAGTTTCCATACAATCACCGGTAGGCAGTGCTCCCCTACCAGGCTCATTGCCTTTCTCTACAATCTTCTTTCCCTGGGGTACCTTACCGGTCCCACCATATACCCGCAAACGGTTCGTCCTCATTCCTCGAGTCGGGTATGCTCATAGCTCAGAACCGAGAAAACTCATGGTGGACACGAAATATCATATCAAGGGAAAACCAGCCTTTTTAAATAACTCAAGTCTCAAAATGTACCATGCGTTTTCCCAAATCCACGAAATAGAAATCATAAAACATCATATGAGAATATATCATTATAGCAATGTATGCAGGATGCTAATCATGATCCGTACTAGTACAAGAATAAATGTCTAACTGTCAATATTGAATAAGGTACAATGTGTTTATCCATGGAAATTTCTATAGTGTGCATGACATGGCAATTACTAACAGTGTGTGTGGCATATAAATTGGTGCTCGTGCAACATGAACCGTTAGTAATGGTGCAGTGTCCCTATTAATAGTATGTCAAGGTACAATAGGTAATAGGATGCACAATATGATACACATGGATAATTCACAACATATAAACATAAAGTACAAGATATTATCACTTGAATCTAGCTATCGGCGCTTAACGCCATACAGGCGATTCTCCCGTAGATGTTAAATCTATTCAGCAGACGATCTTGAGCTAAGTGAATCCGATCACCTCTTTCCCCTTCCTAGCCGCGTCCAAAGTCTCCGCAAGTGATCCTAGCATCACTCAAAACCATAACGAGTGAAATTAGAAAACTTTCCGATAACATACGGACACAAACGCCAAACCAACGAATCGCTTCCAACAAGCTACCAAGTGTTAGCTTAACGGGCTAAACGTGTGCAGCGACATCCTAGACCTAACCTATGGCTGTTAAACGTACGAAAAACCTAAGGGAATGTCCGATAAATCTGCATCGCACATCATCGAAATGCTTGAATTAAAGATAAACGGTCCCAGATTTTTATACACAAAGAATTAGAGAAAGTTGCACTGCCACAAGCCTACAAATAACCCCAGAGACCCCACAACCAAGATTCATCCCAAGTTTCCCTGCTCTGACCGCAAATTCCGGCCAGAATGAATATATCTATGGCCACAATTCAGGGTATTGGGCTCAGGTTTTGGCGAATGCTTCTAGGCCCCTAAACCACGTCTCTGTGATGACAACTTCCCAAACTAATATGTCGGTCGATAGCAGATTCAAACAGATCCCTAAAACTTAACAAAATACAATATTAACACTAATTTAAAATATTAAGGTATTTTAAACTAATTAACACAAAAAACCTTCCTTAGAGTCTAAATAAGGGTTTAAGATCATTACCTCACCAAAACTTGAGAAAAATCCTAGCCTTGCAAGCTCCAAGACATCTCAAGTGGGTTAAACATGTTGTTCATACCAGAATATTGCATTTAATATCGCCCATTCTTACACTCGTTTGTTTATAGGTGGGTGTTTTTAATCCGTGTTTGCTACATATTTACAGGCTACAGGTTCCTAGTCCAAAATAATGCAAATCATACAAAATCTCCACTATTACGCCAAAATACAAAACATCTGTTGACAACAGATAAAATCTAGGTTCCGGTCATCCGTATCCGTTCAGAGCCGCGTACCAGTTCCAGAGACAAGACATATGACAGTGATCATTCGTGTCTCGGACAAGCACGGAGCACGAGAGGGGCAGCACAAAACTCAATGGGTGCACAGAGCTCGAGGGAGATGAGGTCAATAGTATTATTTTTGATGCCACTTTGGAATGTTGCAGATCTGAATAAATTGTTGATGCAATTTACAATTTGGAACATATAGAACAACAGAAGAAAGCAATACAATAAAACCCAGAAAAAACGACATCCAAACTCCCTCAAAGCACCGTGGAACCACGGCCAATGTGGCGACTCGGCCGTGGATCCGCGAACGAGTTAACTCGGTACTAGAAGATATTTTAGTGGTAGTTTGGACATTTCATTTAGGCAGAGAATCTTGCCCTAGGGTTTCAGCACTCAACCTATAAATAACCCAGTTTTGTGCCAAGCCAAGGGTCTTCTTTTTATGCTTCTTTTGTTAGGAATTAGTGTAGTGTTAGTTCTTCTTCTTCATCTTTTTCATGTAATCTTCCATTAAAATGTAGTGAGAGCATTGAGTGGATAATGAATGGAGATGAGGGTTTGTTATTTTAATTATCTTTTAATTTTATTTCTTGCATTGTATTTTAATTTCTAGTGTAACTTGTATTCTTGTTGTTAAGTAGTTGTTGATATTTCGTTGCTTGTGTTACTTTCCTTCTCTTCTCTTTTCCGTATTATTTTCATGCAATGATACTTTACGGAGTTCCTTGCTATGGTGAGGACCCAAGAGTTAGCTTGCTTCACTTGTAAAACCGTATTTTCCTTTCCTCTCTTTTCTTCCTCCTTGTTTTGTTTTGTTTTCTATTATAATGTGTGAATAATTCCATACTTGTTAAAGCTAAGGAAGGTGGTATGAGGGACGGAAAAATTCATTGTACTTCTCTTCGCCAAACATCTTGAAACGAATCTCAACCAAACAAACGCAACCCCTCACTTTGGTGCGCTATACGTGACATATAGCCGCGACCTATGTCGAGAAGTCCTTTAAGCGCACTACAACGTGACATGTAGTTGTGACTTAATTGGATACATGGTTGCGGGTGTTTGGCTGAGGGTTGGAAATAAGCGTATTTATCGGACGAATAAGGGGCACTAGGAATGGATTTAGCGTTGGAAAGCTCGCTTAAACTCGCAAATACCATTCCTATGTCCTCCTAATCCCCGCTACATTCAATTATCCCAACATCGTTTTAAGAATGGCAAACGATAAGCACAAGACTAATCCTAACTCTACCAATCGACCTAAACCTTAACAAGCTTACTTGAACATAAATACGAACACTTAGGATAGAATAGAACCAACATATACACATTCTTTATTGACTAGTCTAAAACTCGAACGGACATACAACCATCTTCCTGCGGATCGACCCGCACTCAACCGGCTAACTGGGAAGCGACACCGTCCTGATTGCGGTTATAACTTTAGAACTTTGAACTCCGAAACGCCAAAGGAATGCGATCAAATGGCACCATTGCCGGGGAGACGGTAACGTATTTTCTTTCTTGTTATTCGGGTTAATATTCTTTTTGTATATATATAAAATTATATATAATAAATATAATAAAACCGTTTTGTTATTTTTTAATTTCTTTTTGTGTGCAAGTGTGCAGGCGATCTTAAGCAAGTACAATAATATAAACAAGAGATAGAGGTTTTTATTCTATTGTACAGAAGAAGAGGAGTGCAGTGACCTAAAGAAAAAGTCCTAAGTCAATAATTCAACCGTGAAACCGCGGTCAAAGGGTTGATTTCGCGGAGGTTCCGCGGTCTTATTGAGTCTTCTCAGTCCCGATTTTTTTCTGCTTCTTCTCTTTCTTCTAGTCCCCTCTCTAAACTCCACTAAATTGTATTTTCAACAGGTTTCTTTCCACAGATTGCGCCGCCGCCAATAAATTTTTTGTTGTTTTAGATTTTGTTTGTTTATACGCTTTGCATATAATAATAAGGACTTTACGGGGTTATAACACCAATTCAGATTCGGTGGGGATTTCATCACCCTTCCTAAGACCCTACAAATCACTAATTTCATACGCATTACCTTGAGCTAATAAAAAATATCTAGACCAAACCATTAAGGACTTGTCGTGCTCATTTAGGACAAGTGAAGGTTGCGGGGAATCGTTCGTTTATCTAATCTTGACTTTGTGGTGCCTAGACTAGACAAGTGAGGATGTAATTTTAAAAGGCCCGTCTCACGGTGATTCATGAGCGGAACCCTCCTTACCTCACTTGTGCTTACCTGGCCACAATTAGCAATGAAGAGGCGATTCGAGGGTTATCCAGCAACTTGTCGCTTGGAAGTCTAGGAGCGGTCTAGTTGGACTTTGAAGACCATAGCTCTAGGTATTGTTTGTGTATATTGTGATTGAGATTGTGCTTGTAAAAAGTTTGTCCCATAATTCCGTATTCTTTCAAAAACAAACAATTTCAAAACTCCAAAAACAAACATTTTTAAAAAAAATTTAAAAAAATTAAATTAAAAAAATCACCACTTCCTTCCCTCCCTACCTTTTCACTCTTCTAACATGGATACCCCACCTCGAAAAACTCTTGCCGAACTTTGGTATCCACAACCAGACATTGCTTCTTACGGTTCTTGCTTTGGCCGAACTTCGAACGATCCCTCCATGCCAAAAATCTCTTTGAAAGATCGAATAAACATAAGACAAACAATCCGACTCAGCAATCCACTTCGTATCAACCGTTTCAAACATTTACCCCTTCTTACGTTGATACCCCTTTTGAGAGTCCGGTTGTAACTCCGAAACCCATGTCCATTGCTGAACATATTGAACAACCACGTAACCGATCTTTCACTTTTTTCACCACTTCGATTTCTTTTAATCAACAGTTTCAACCACCTTCTTATCATAACGTTGATCATCATCCTGTCCAACCATTCAATTCCTATGATTCCTGCCCAACTTTTACACCTTCCCTAGACATTGCTTCTATATATCCATTTCGGAGTTTCCAGTATCCAAACGAGTTTGAATCTTTTACTGAAATCCCTTCACAACTAATGTCTAGTCTGGAACATTCGTTAGAAGACTTTCGGGTAGCATCGTACCAACAGATGATGGATTTGAATGCGTCCGTAGCCGCCTTCATACAACCTAGTGACTCAACAACTACTTTCTAACTATCTCCATATTTTCCAATGTATGATGAGGCGGTTGGATAGGTTGAGAATTTGAGTGGAGAGAGTGAGTTGTATAACCTCAAAATCAAACCTACCCGTTTCAACTTGAAGACCACAACTCCTTTTTTGAATGTCTATCTAGTGTCCCAAAGGATTTATCAATTGAAGATAGAACGTTTAATAAGTTGTGCGACATTGTAGTGTTTGATTTACCTGATTGTGAAGGGTCCCTTTTGAGTGAAACCATCACCAATCCATTTGACCTCGACACCACCATCATAGAACCACAATTGATTGAACTCCATGCTTTTGATTAGGTGTCTGAGAATATTGATTTTCACTTGATTGAGGATATCGACGCTGGGAATATTTCGGATGATGAACCCACAACTTTGGATGAGTTTGCCTCTCAAATTCATCATTTACTCTGACTTCCGTGTGGACATCATCCTGAGTCATTGAATGTTTTTCCCGAACCCCATATGCATCTTGATATTGATGATAAATGCATGGATGAGCTTAACATTGAGGATGTTTTTGAGGATGAACCAGTTTTGCTTGATCAGTCGGATTTTCCAGTTCATCCTATCCCTTTCATTGACCGTGTATACCCTCCTAAACCTTTACCTGATACCCCTCCTCGATCACTTCCCGCCATCCTTTCCTTCATTCCGACCTTGCAAGACACCGTATCACATTCATTTCTTGTGTCTAGTTTACCAAGTTCGGCGTACCCATGTTTTTTCACGAATCTTGAAGGATTTGACCCTATCTCTCGACGGGTTGATAGATTAGTACAATCGCTTTCTACACATCGGTCATCACAAATTGTACTAATTTATTCACTCCATTTCTACCCCCGAGTTCGTATTCCACTTCTTTTTCCCTTCCACTATTCTGCTCCTCATATTCCGGGACCGTATACCACTTCTATTCCCATACGGTCCCGCGTATTCTCCATTTCTTTCCTCTCCGCATTCTTTCACCAATCACACCATTATAACGAAATTTTTTTTGAATGGTTTGTGCTCACTTTTGGCTTTTGTAAGGCCTTGTATACCTTGATACTATGTTCTCTCCTCCCTAACTCTGAACTTTAACGCTTAAACAGTGGAAAGACCGTTTCACTTAAGTTTGGTGGGGCCTTTTTGTGTATATATTTTTGTTTTGTTTTTTTGTTTTGTATCAAAATTTTTTAGGGAACGCCGACAATTTTGACCCTCTTGGTGTAGCCTGACAGTGACGGCACTGTCAAGTTTAAGTTTGGGGGTGTGCTCGGTAAGTTTTCTTCTTTCATATTCATTTGTATATTTTGCATTTGCATACATATAAAAAAACCCATAAAAATCCAAAATTTGACAAAAATATAAAAACTTTGTCGTCAAGTTAGCTAATAGGGTAACTTAGATTTTTATTCCGAAAGTTTAGTTGATATGTTAGAAATAACTAAATCTTACGCCTAGGAATTGAAAACCCTAAAAATAACGCTCATTCTTCTTAACCTTTGTATGTATACGTCCTTACAGGTTTTTTTAGAAATAGGTAATCCTGAGTTCAGTTCTTGAGTTAAGTCAAGATGAAGGGAAAGTATTGAAGATTTGCTGAAGGATAAGTCTGAAAAATAGTTTCTATTCTTGAATCCAAACTTAGAATGTATATACCCTACAACTGCACTTACATGCACCTTGAAACTTGGGATAGTAGAGGATACCTAGAAATACTCTTGCCTGAAAACCTTGTATGAAAGAAAAAACGGTATTTAAAGCTAACCATCAAAAGAGCATCATTGAAAAAAATAAATCCGGTCTTGAAAAGAAAGAAAAAAAAAAGAAAAAAAATAGAATAAAGTCAAGACCTAGAAACTGGTATTTACGCTTTAATCTCACACATTCAGTAATCGGCCGTTAGTGCCTTAAGAAGCATTAATAGTCGTATGAAAGGTGTATGAGTAACACCGTCCTTCAATAATGAAAAGAAGTAGTACTAGGTATTACGGCAAGGGTACTATAGCTTGAATTCAATTCCTAAGTGTAGGGGTGAAATAATACACACACGTAGGCGTATACAATTGATATTTGGAGAAAAGATAGAAATAAAGAATAAGACTTATGTTTTCTTTAAAGATGATAAAAATCCCTTATTGGAGACAGCACTTTAGAAGAAAAGCTCGGGAGAGACCAAGATCTTTCTAAACTGTAAAATGTATAGGATCTAGGGTTGAATAAATAGTGTTAGTTATATGTATGCCCTAGAGGCCATTACTGTACATTGGATGTATATTGTAGTGGATGCTGGGACATATATAGGGAGGACTTTCTTGCTCGACATGATAGTATGCTATCTGGTTACTCTTTACCTTAACGTGTATCCTGATTGTCTCTCTGTTACATGTTGGTAAAGCCCTTAGGATGTGTACTTGACTACCTGGACTATGATGCGGATCATACTAGTGGGGACATGGTAGTTGATAAGTACATCCTTGAAAGTCCCTTGTCGTGGGTGTATCGAGATGGGGCATCGATATACCAGAGTAGACTAGCGTGTACCTTCTCGACCCATACAGATGGGCGATGGATGATCCCATATCCATCGGTGTTTGACATCAGAGATGATATACGGGTGCTCAGTAGAGACTGGGTATACTGGACGGACTCGCCGAGAACTCCCAGATGGTATTATACCTCACGTCAGATGGCAGTTCTCAGGTGACACTGGTACAGAGTAGTCTGTTGACCCGAGATCGTCATAGAGTCTTGTGTGATTCCCACTGTGCTTTGATTTCCATCTTACCACATCCAAGAGGGCGTGCAAAACGGTGGTTTTTGGGTACAGTCCCGAGTCACATGGAGGCAATGAGCGATAGGAGGGGATTCGTCTCTCCCGGTATAGGGAGTTGATGTTGCGCTGTGTTCGATTAGCTATAACAGGAAATCCCTGGCCAGGGTTGCTGAGATTTACTGGTAAGTGTTACCAGTAGTTTCTCGAATTGTTATAGACCTCATATCGACACGACTTATCGAGCTATTGGGTTCTGACATTTACCACCCCTAGGCAAGATATGCGACATATCAGACGACGAGACCGGACTGTACGGTAGTGTTACTGGTTGGATTCACTGGAGTGTGAGCGGGCTTGCTCGTCGATCTTCTGATCGCTCAATACCCGGGTGGCCGTTATGTTTAGCTGACCGCTTGCGGCTTGTGGGTGCTTGATATGATCATCACCTGCTGCCGGTGTATTGACGAGTCTTTAGAGTCCTACACAGAGGTTTCCTGGCTCAAGCAAAACGAAATAGGAGCGCATATGAGATACGTGCGGGACCGAGAATAATGCGTGTATGTGATACCGTATTCCATTCTCGCGATGAATGTATCGAATGGTTATATGCGATATAACCTAGTTATCGAATCAATGGTTGATTCGATAAGCCGATACATTGAATACTAGTCGGTTATATGCGATATGACCGGATCGTTAAATCAAGTGTTGATTTAATGATTTATTGTATAATTATATATTTGATATATTACTTTCTTTAGCTAGTATCGGTTCACTTTAAATGGATTTTCTCACTCGGGTGTGCGCATTGCATATGCGATATGATTTTGTGCACTTGCTTGTATCATGTTTGATGATACATGCCTTATTTGTTAAGTGTATAGAATTAAACCTTGGTTAATGGAATGGTTAGGGTTTCCTATTTGATTATTCATTTTTATTCATTTGTTTATTCTTTTTGGAAAAGAAAAAGAGCATGATAAAATGGTGGCATTTTTGTTTTGTTCATGAAGTTTCTTGAACACTTTGACTTTGTAACCCTTTTGTCTCATGCTTAAACCTAACCACTTCATTTAACCCTAATTAGTTCTCAACACTTAACCATGGTCATGTTATGATAAGTTTGGATATTCTTTTCATTTTTAAAATTAACTTATCATAACTTTCTTCTTCTTCTTCTTCATATCTATCATGAAGAAAGCTTAGGTCATCAATGGTGATTGATGATAAAGAGTGAGAAATCCAATTCTAAATTGAACCCACTTCCTATTTCTTCATCGTCTACCTCTTGCCAAGTAGTAGAGTGTGTTTCCTTCACAAGTTTTCATGGCTTGGTGAAGTTTGGAGCTTGATCTTGCGATGCCTCGACGAAGATCATCTTCGGCATGGACATCGACGACCTAGCTTGCCCATTCTCCGACGAAGCCGATGCTAGAGCCCGGGAACTCATTTGGACAGCGAGGGGACTTCGTTGCGGAGCTATGGAGGTGGAGCACCAGATCTACAAAGTTTGTATTTCCGTGTTCTTTATAGTTAAGTTGTTAACTAGTTTCTAGTTTCGCCTAAACATCTAGCAAACGATCCGTAGTCGGGTCTCTCGCCACCTAAATATTTTGAAATTGGCATGTTTGATGCCTTGTGAGACCTCACTAGAGTGCCTAGGAACCCTACAGTGGTATCAGAGCCTAGTTAGAGCCTTAGGCGAAGTCCAGACGGAATTTGAAGTCCGAACGAACCCGAAACCCGATCACAATCATGCTCTCTGGACATTTTGTAAAATCGTTGATTTTTCCAAATTAAAAAGTGCTAAAAAATTCAGCAGGGAAATCTATGAATTACGGCGCAAAATTGGACCCATGATTCATCCAAACCGCGGCGGAACCGCGGCAGAAGCCCAGCTTCTGCGGCGGTTCCGCGGCTAGGTGATGACGTCACCTTCCTATTGTTGCACAGTAATTCATATTTTAATATGCTGGGTTTTCTGGAATTTTTTAAATTTTATTCAAGAGTTGAATTTTCTGGAGTTGTTTTGGGGATTCGGTGTTTCGATCGGGGTATCAAATTTTGTCTATTTGGCTTTCCGGATAAATTTTAGAATATATTAAAATGTTCGACCGGATATAAATACCCAATTTTTCCCATGTCGGGAAATTTCCAAGTGTTGGACTTTTCCGTAGTTTAACGACGTTCTAAGTAGTGCAAGTAACGCGATGGACCCTCTAGAAGACAACAAACCTTAACTCGATTATGTGACCGTCTTGAACTGCTCTTTGAACCTTCGGGTTTGGGGCAGTACGGCATGCCACGTGTGAGGCGTTGGCTTGACCCTTCTACGGCTGGACCGTTGGTACTGAGGCACGAACTGAATGCTGTTAGACTTATTTCATGTGTTGATCTGTATCGGGAAAACTTGGGTGTTCGATTGTTCGATCGGAAAGTTTGACATTTTCTATTTATCCGGAATGGGATACAATAATTGGAATTCACAATAAGTTATGAGATAACTGAATGAATGTTATAAACGTAGCACTTTTGTCTCACTTGATCGGTTGCCACGGAATTTTGATGTGATCAAAAGTCCGTCGCAATCACGTAGCGTACGCGGATACTCGCCGGGTAAACTTAATAGACAGCTTCACTCCATAGCCCCGACCAAGTGACTGTAGGAGAACCCCGTCGCCGAAAGCATCCGTTCGGGTGCTCGAGGCAGCGGTGTTCCGCCTTGGTGCACTTCGTCGACGGTATCGGGGGTGCGGCCGTCTACTGAAGTTTGTGACGAGTATTCGATCAGGATGTTAGGAATCTTGTTCAATTGCCCGACTTGATATTGAAAAGAGTTTTCGATTTTGAGACTGAAATGCGGGGTTTATAATTGTTAGGCATGCGATGTCTAAGGAATTCATTTGATTAGGCATGCGATGTCTAAAGAGATTGCGGATTCCAACTGTTGTAGTTTTACACTTTCTTTTCTGTGACCGTAAGTGTAATATGTGATATCGCCAGTTTCGTTGCTATATGTCAACGACAATTGGGATGCGCATATTTACTTACGTTGATGACATATGATGTTATGTGTTGCTAGATATGTTATATTGGATAGTCGTGTTTGAATAGCCGGGGGGTTTTTATGTGAGATGAGTGTTTTTCATTTTCTTTCATGTAAAAACTTGTATGTAATATTCTTTTATTTGGGGCGCTTCCAGGTTGCGGAAGTTGTCACCTTTTGTATATTATTTACTTTTCCGCACTAGGATAGACCCAAGGAGGAGGGCACAAGTAACCGGGTTCTGGAGTCCAGTGGGAGACCAACTCGAGGAATCGAGTCCGGGTCTCCTAACTCCAGAATTGGTAGGGTTGCTTGCCGCTCTCGTAGGGGTCTTGGGGTGTGGGTTTGGCTATTCATCACGACCGTGGAATCCGTGTTTTATACTGGCTCGTATTGAAAACACGGACGTCCTAGTATATCCAATATTTCATATGATTCTTCTGCTGCGATATCTGTGATGTGATCATATGATGTTCTGTGATAGATACAGTATATAGTATATATGATATATTATATAGCCGTTACTTATGTTTTACACCCGCGCTAGACCTGCCCCGCTCTGTCGTTAGTTACCAAACCTAACGGTGCACGAAGGGACATCGAGGCGAATGCGGATGGCATAAGTGTACGTCGTATTTATCTGTGATGATTAGGTACTTAAATGATGGGACTTCATTAATGCGATTAATGAAATAAAAGAAACCTAAGATGTTGTAGAATCGAATTTCAAAATAAAACTGGTAGCTACAGTTCTTGCTTTGCACAGCGGTATATACGATATATCCTGCACCTTATTCGATAAGGAAAGGACCGAGATCCCTTCACCGGGAGTGACTCCTTTAGCAATAACTGGCAGATGCTACACACTCGGTTTGTCTTTTGATTGCTTTTAAGTGTTTTTGCTTTGCACAGTGATATATATGATATATCCCGCACCTCATTCGACGAGGAAAGGACCGACGATCCCTTCACCGGGAGTGACTCCTTTAGGAAAACTAGAAAAGCCTCAAAAGCACTCCATTTCAAAATTCATTCGATCCTACAACGATATCAAGTTCATTACACAATAGGTTTTCAGAAAAACCTGTCGTAGCCCTCCGTCATTTCAGATAAGTGCTGTTTAGTATTCGTGCTGCGTTTGTTGGCCTCCGTCAAGGCGCAGTGTGCGGTAGCTAACCAGTATTTATCTGCTTATGCATATGATGCAGATTGAGTTAGGGTAGTCGTGCGACCTTGTTGGCCTCCGTCAAGGGTCGTGCGGGTGGGTTTGATTCGATCAAGAAATGACGGGTTGAACTTGACTAGTAGCCTATGGTTTGTTGGCCTCCGTCAAGGTCATAGGGTGCTAGGGGCAAAATATTATCGGGAATTTCACGTGTTGAAATTTGCAATGAGATTGCATACCTTCTATGAGATAGTTGGATCCCGATACCCGCTGCGAGTAAGAGTTACTCCTGGGAGAGTTTTATACATTATAATTAGCCGATCAAGTAGGTGACTAGAAAGGTGTCAACGGGGTTACACCTCTGGGAAAACGAGGTTTACATTAATTAGGTTTGTGCGAAAGCACGGGGGACCTCCCTCAAAGTACCGACACTGGCCTGGCTGAAAGATTGGCGAACTTGTAGTGTGTAATTAATCCCGGCTAGTCTTTCCTTTTAGGGTTTGAAGGAAGATTTGATAAAAAGCAGTGGGAGCCATCCTGATTAGATAAAATAATAACCAATCTATTCTTGCAAGAGCGCACGCTGAGTGTTTTCTTCTCTCTATCTCCTGGTAGCGACCATATCACGCCTTAATCAAGATAATAATACGGATTATTGACCGAACCCGCTTGTTATACTGAGCTGGGGAACGTTGGTCCCGCTCCAACTTATAATTGTTATAAGACAGAGCAGGAAATTGGGGATTACCAGAAATCCCATGCCGCCCAAACAAAGAAAGTGCATATGATGCATCATCTTCGGGTGTGTTCATTACAAAGAACCGTTTCTCAGTATCCTCCGTATCCAGGGTATTTGATACCGGATCAGGATCCCAGATATGTAAGATGTTACATAGGGCTACAAAAGGGTAGAAAAACTGAGAACGGGTGATAAGTTTCATGAGGCAGAAAACGGGGCAAGTGTTGCAGCCAAGTCTGTCGGTCACTGTCACCCTGTATTACCGATACATTGATTCTGAACGAATGTTATTAGATATCGAACCTGATATACAAAATCATATCTGTCTCTTTATTAGTAAAGAAATGATAAAATTTTGTATTGTTGGATAATGTTTTGAACATTTCCTATATCAAAAGTTGATCGGTTCAGGCACGTTATCTAAAATCGTTGATGTTCTAAATCAAACTACAGTTCTTAGTATACGGAACACACACAAGAGGAAGAGTTCAGAAATGAACAAATTCTTCTTGAGGTATTGTAGACTAGGTCAGATCAATGCGACCTGACTGGCTGAAGTTGCATTTAGATGTATATTTAAATCAGTTTGAATTTACATCTCGTGAAACTCGCCAGTCATGTCATAAAGATAAGATGACCATAGCTCTGTTTAATGGAAACAGAGAAAGAGTTAGTGAACTCTTGGGATGATACATGTTGATGTATGAAGGTCCCCTGTCTACACATACCAAGACCGGTTCTTTGTACTTCATTACATTCTCTGATAATCTCTCAAGATTCAGACATATGTTCCTGTTGAAACATAAGTCCGAACCTTTTGAGATATTCACAGAATATAAGTTAGAAGTAGAGAACCAAAATACGGGTAAAAGTATTATGTCCTTTGACGAGATCAAGGAGGAGAATACTTGTGCATGGAAATCCTGGACTATTCTAAAGGAGAATGAGATTCTCTCTCAACATTACTCCTCTGTATACACCATAGCACGATGGTATATCGGGGCGGAGCAGATACACCATATTTAATATGGTGTGCTCTATGATGAGTACTACTGAGTTACCTTTTTCCTTTTTGGGGGTTATGCACTTAGGAAGTTGCATACCTATTGAATACGGTTCGAATCAAATCAGTTGCCTACCACTTCATATGTGATATGGAAAGGGAAGAGCCCATCTCTTAAGTTAGTTAAGATTTGGGGTTGTCCGGCCTATGTCTAAAAGAAAAATCCGGACAAGCTCGAGGCAAGGTCAGTTATGTAGAACTGGAAAGGTTCCAGCTATACAAACTACAGCAGATGATTTGGTACAACCAAAGAATTCAGTAGATGCCAACGAACCTCAGCCTCTCCGCCGATCTAGTAGGGTTCCTCACCCACCTGAGAGATACTTTGGTTGCTCTATGACAGTGGGAGCGAGGATTATGTCATGAGATAATGACCTAACTAGTTTCGAGCTGGCCATCAGGAGTGTGACTCTGTAAGAATGGCTGGATGCTTATCGATCTGAGATGGAATCCTAATACACCAACAAAGTATGGACTTTGGTTGCTATATCTGAAGGGTTAAATCCCCATCAGGAGCAAGTATATCTTGAGAAGATTACTTGGTGTACATGGAAAAGTTGAGACTTTCAAAGCTGGACTTGTTAAAGGTTTTCATCATCAACCAGGCGTGGATAGTGGTGAAACCTTTTGAAGTAGCTATGCTTAAGTCTATCCAGATCCTACTTGCCACGGCTGCATACCATAACTACGATATCTGGCGGTTGGGTGCCATGACTGCTTTTCTAAATGATGTTTTAGAAGAGTGCGTCTATAAGTACACAGCCAGAGGGCCTCATAGACAGTGGGAGCAGCGGAAACGTGTGCAAGATGTTTTATATGATAAAGCAGGCATCGCGGAGTTGGAACGTCTGTTTTGATGTAATAGTCAAACAGTTTGACATCATCAAAATGGTAGATGAACCTTGTATATACAAAAAGGTAGTAGGGAGTATGGTAATGATCCTTGTAGAGTACGTGGATGACATACTCTTGATAGGGAAAGAATTTCCTATGCTACGCTCGATCAATCTCCGCTTATCACAATGATTCTCCACATAGGATCAAAGTGATACCTCCTAAATCCTGAGTTTTGGATCTATGAGATAGATTTAATTGGATGTTAGGACTCTCACTAGCTGTAGTGAGATGGTATCAATCGATCCTGGGAAGAATCACTGGAAGTGCTCCAGGGTGATAAAGACGACTGAATGTCAGTCGCAGGCATTGTCTTTACCCTCAGTAAAGGGACGGTATGTTGGAAGAGTTCCAAGCGAGATACCGTGACATACTAGAGGATAAAGGCAGGATACATCGCTACTAAAGATGCTACCAAAGAAGCTGTTTGGGTGTATATTGGTTCATGAGATGAACTATGTTCCTCCCATTGTGTGACAATGGAGTTGTGGCTTATGCCAAGGAACGCAGGTCCCATCAGTGATCCAGACTTATTCTAAGGCAGTATCACCTGATCATGGAGATGCTTGATCTCTAGGATGATCGAGGCAAGGAGAGAAGACTCAGAGGACAACACGGCGGATCCACTCACGAAGGCCTATTCCCAGAGAGAGACTATTATGGGATGGTTGAGTATGAGATACTACAACCACTGCTACAGATGGCCCTAGTGCAAGTGGGAGATTGTTAGTTATATGTATGCCCTAGAGTCCATTACTGTACATTGGATGTATATTGTAGTGGATGCTGGGACATATATAGGGAGGACTTTCTTGCTCGACATGATAGTATGCTATCTGGTTACTCTTTACCTTAACGTGTATCCTGATTGTCTCTCTGTTACATGTTGGTAAAGCCCTTAGGATGTGTACTTGACTACCTGGACTATGATGCGGATCATACTGGTGGGGACATGGTAGTCCATAAGTACATCCTTGAAAGTCCCTAGTAGTGGGTGTATCGAGATGGGGCATCGATATACCAGAGTAGACTAGCGTGTACCTTCTCGACCCATACAGATGGGCGATGGATGATCCCATATCCATCGGTGTTTGACATCAGAGATGATATACGGGTGCTCAGTAGAGACTGGGTACACTGGACGGACTCGCCGAGAACTCCCAGATGGTATTATACCTCACGTCAGATGGCAGTTCTCAGGTGACACTGGTACAGAGTAGTCTGTTGACCCGAGATCGTCATAGAGTCTTGTGTGATTCCCACTGTGCTTTGATTTCCATATTACCACGTCCAAGAGGGCGTGCAAAACGGTGGTTTTTGGGTACAGTCCCGAGTCACATGGAGGCAATGAGCGATAGGAGGGGATTCGTCTCTCCCGGTATAGGGAGTTGATGTTGCGCTGTGTTCGATTAGCTATAACAGGAAATCCCTGGCCAGGGTTGCTGAGATTTACTGGTAAGTGTTACCAGTAGTTTCTCGAATTGTTATGGACCTCATATCGACACGACTTATCGAGCTATTGGGGTCTGACGTTTACCACCCCTAGGCAAGATATGCGACATATCAGACGACGAAACCGGACTGTACGATAGTGTTACTGGTTGGATTCACTGGAGTGTGAGCGGGCTTGCTCGTCGATCTTCTGATCACTCAATACCCGGGTGGCCGTTACGTTTAGCAGACCGCTTGCGGCTTGTGGGTGCTTGATATGATCATCACCTGCTGCCGGCGTATTGACGAGTCTTTAGAGTCCTACACAGAGGTTTCCTGGCTCAAGCGAAACGAAATAGGAGCGCATATGAGATATGTGCGGGACCGAGAATAATGCGTGTATATGATACCGTATTCCATTCTCACGATGAATGTATCGAATGGTTATATGCGATATAACCTAGTTATCGAATCAATGGTTGATTCGATAAGCCGATACATTGAATACTAGTCGGTTATATGCGATATGACCGGATCGTTAAATCAAGTGTTGATTTAATGATTTATTGTATAATTATATATTTGATATATTACTTTCTTTAGCTAGTATCGGTTCACTTTAAATGGATTTTCTCACTCGGGTGTGCGCATTGCATATGCGATATGATTTTGTGCACTTGCTTGTATCATGTTTGATGATACATGCCTTATTTGTTAAGTGTATAGAATTAAACCTTGGTTAATGGAATGGTTAGGGTTTCCTATTTGATTATTCATTTTTATTCATTTGTTTATTCTTTTTGGAAAAGAAAAAGAGCATGATAAAATGGTGGCATTTTTGTTTTGTTCATGAAGTTTCTTGAACACTTTGACTTTGTAACCCTTTTGTCTCATGCTTAAACCTAACCACTTCATTTAACCCTAATTAGTTCTCTACACTTAACCATGGTCATGTTATGATAAGTTTGGATATTCTTTTCATTTTTAAAATTAACTTATCATAACTTTCTTCTTCTTCTTCATATCTATCATGAAGAAAGCTTAGGTCATCAATGGTGATTGATGATAAAGAGTGAGAAATCCAATTCTAAATTGAACCCACTTCCTATTTCTTCATCCTCTACCTCTTGCCAAGTAGTAGAGTGTGTTTCCTTCATAAGTTTTCATGACTTGGTGAAGTTTGGAGCTTGATCTTGCGATGCCTCGACATAGATCATCTTCGGCATGGACATCGACGACCTAGCTTGCCCATTCTCCGACGAAGCCGACGCTAGAGCCCGGGAACTCATTTGGACAGCGAGGGGACTTCGTTGCGGAGCTATGGAGGTGGAGCACCGGATCTACAAAGGTTGTTTTCCGTATTCTTTATAGTTAAGTTGTTAACTAGTTTCTAGTTTCGCCTAAACATCTAGCAAACGATCCGTAGTCGGGTCTCTCGGCACCAAGATTTTTTGAAATTGGCATGTTCGATGCCTTGTGAGACCTCACTAGAGTGCCTAGGAACCCTACAAATAGGAGGTGTGAAACATAAGGGTAGGTTATTTCTAACTTAGGATAATAGAATTTTTAACCTAGATACTAAACCGTAGGAATAGAATCGACGTTAACTTATGAAACTAGCATGACGGGATTTTATGGGTACTATCCGCTGAAAACCATCAGGAGACAACACTTCTACTACTAGGGACACCCAGAGGTTTAACGGCTTGTTGCACGAGCTCAGTGCAATCGTGTTCCCTGCGAAAGTGAGGTTAGGACTTTTTTTTGAATAATTGGTTTTGCTCAAGACGAGGAAAGGTTAAGTTTGGAGGTATTTGTTCATACCAAAATATTGCATTTAATACCGCCCATTCTTATGCTCGTTTGTTTATAGGTAGGTACTTTTAATCCGTGTTTGCTACATATTTACAGGTTACAGGTTCCTAGTCCAAAATAATGCAAATCATACAAAATCTCCACTATTAAGCCAAAATCCAGAACATCTGTTGATAACAGATTAAAGCAGGGTTCCGGTCATCCGTATCCGTCCAGTGCTGCATACCTATTCCAGAGACAAGACATATGACAGTGGTCATTCAAGTCTCAGACAAGCACGGAGCACGAGAAGGGAAACACAAAACTTAATGGGTGCGCGGAGCTCGAGGGAGATGAGGTCAAAAGTATTATTTTTGATGCCGCTTTGGATTATTGCCGATCTGAAAAAGTTGTTGATGCAATTTGCAATTTGGAGCATGTAGAACAATAGAAGAAAGCAACACAAGAAAACCCAGAAAAAACGACATCCCAATTCCCTCGAAGCGCCATGGAACCGCGGTTAATGTGGAGACTTGGCCGCGGATCCGCGGCCAAGTTGACTCGGTGCCAGAAGATATTTTGGGGGTAGTTTGGACATTTCATTTGGGCAGAGAATCTTGCCCTAGGGTTTCAACACTCAGCCTATAAATAGCCCTGTTTTGTGCCAAGCCAAAGGTCTTATTTTCATGCTTCTTTTTATTGGGAATTAGTGTAGTGTTAGTTGTTCTTCTTCTTCTTCATGTATTATTCCTTTAAAATGTAGTGAGAGCATTGAGTGGATGATCAATGAAGATGATGGTTTGTTATTTTTATTATCTTATAATTTTATTTCTTCCATTGTATTTTATTTTCTAATGTAACTTTTATTCTTGTTGTTAAGTAGTTGTTGATATTTCTTTGCTTGTCTTATTTTCCTTGTCTTCTCTTTTCCATATTATTTTCAAGCGATGATACTTGACGGAGTTCCTTGCTAAGGTGAGGACCCTAGAGTTAGCTTGCTTCACTTGTAAAACTGTATTTTACTTTTCTCTCTTTTCTTCCTTCTTGTTTTGTTTTATTTTCTTTTATAATGTGTGAATAATTCCCCACTTTTTAAGGCTAAGGAAGGTGGTATGAGGGACGAGAAAATCCCTTGTGCTTCTTTTTCCCAAACATCTTGAAACGAACCTCGATCAAACAAATACAACCCCCTCACTTAGGAGCGCTATACGTGACATATAGCCGTGACCTAAGTCGAGAAATCCTTTAAGCGCACTACAACGTGACATGTAGTTGTGACTTAATTGGATACATGGTTGCGGATGTTTGGCCGAAGGTTGGAAATAAGCGTATTTAGCGGACGGACAAGGGGCATTAGGAATGGATTTAGCATTGGAAAGCTCTCTTAAACTCGCAAATACCATTCCTATGTCCTCCTAATCCCCGCTACTTTCTATTATACCAACATCGTTTTAAGAATGGCAAAAGATAAGCACAAGACTAATCCTAACTCTACTAACCGACCTTAACCTTAACAAGCTTACTTGAACATAAATACGAACACTTAGGATAGAACTGAACAACCATATACACATTATTTATTGACTCGTCTAAAACTCGAACGGACAAACAACCATCTCCCTGCGGATCGACCCGTGCTCAACCAGCTAGCTGCGAAGCGACACCGTCCTGATCGCGGCTATAACTTTAGAACTTTGAACTCCGATATGCCAAAGGCGTGCGATCACATGCTTAGTTGAGGGTTTAGTGTGGTTTTCATTTTGATTTAAGCTTAAGGTTAGTGGGAAAACGTTTTCCTGTGAGTATTTTTAGTGAAGAAGAAGAGGAAGAGAAATTGAGAGGGTGTGAGTGTTGTGAGGAATTGAGAGAGTGAGAGGGTGAGGGTGAAAGATGAGAGCCATCTTCTTTCTCTCTCCTCATTTAATACCTCCCATGCTTGTCCCCCATGTCTCCCATGCCTCATTATTGTGTTTCTCTTTTCCTTTTCTTATCCTTTTTAAAATAAAACCCTTTTACTTAACACACACACACACACACACACAACATGACATATAACAAAAGGTTAAGTGCCGTGGCTACCAAACCATGGTCAACACATTCTTAACCCAAGATTAACATGCATATGTGTGTGCAAATACAAAAAAAATTAAATAAAATATTAGTTAATTATAAAAAAATATGTGAAAACAATTATTAGTTAAATTTATTAAAAACCCGCATTATTTCTCTTAATTAACTCTAATCGCATTTTAAGGTGTTACAATCTTCCCCCTTAAAGAAATTCGGTCCTCGAATTTAAAAATCTTTCTATGCGTACCTTCGAAGAGATGAAGGAATTTCTTCCGCGACTCGTTCTCGGCGTCCCATGTGACCTCTTTGCTATTTGGGCCATGCCACAGAACCTTCACTGATGGCAAGACCTTTGACCAAAGTTTCATCACCTGCTGATCCAAAATAACTACCGGCTGCTCGGTGAAAGAAAGATCGCGCTCCAGCTGGATGGTCTGCTGCTAAATCATGTGGGAAAGGTTATGAAGGTACTTGTGAAGCGTCGATACATGAAATAGGGGGTGTACATCCAAAAAACTGGGTGGAAGTGCCAAACGATAGGCAACGGTACCAACTCGCTCAAGGATCTCAAAAGGACCCACAAATCTGGGACTAAACTTCCTTTTCTTCCCGAATCTCATCACACCTTTCACCAGAGAAATCTGTAGGAAAACATGATCACCCACTGCGAACTCAAGTCTGCGACAACAACGGTCGGCATAAGACTTTTGCCTGCACTGGGCTGCTCTTATCCTGTCCTGGATCAACTGGATCTTCTCCGTAGTCTCCTAAACTAACTGTAGTCCTAAGATCCTGCTCTCGCCGAGTTCTATCCAACAGACTGGCGATTGACAATTTCTCCCATACAAGGGCTCAAAAGGTGCCATCTGAATCGTCTTATGAAAACAGTTGTTATAGGAGAACTCTATCAAAGGCAAGTAACGATCCCAACTACCACCAAAATCAAGCATGCATGATCGAAGCATATCCTCGAGAGTTTGTATAGTCCGCTCTGACTGACTATTGGTTTGCGGATGGAAAGCGGTGCTGAAACTTAATCGGATACCTAAAGCTTCCTGAAGTTTCTGCAAAATACGGCTGGTAAATTAGGTGCCTGTATCGGACACACTGCATGTATGAACACCGTGCGAATGCACAATCTCATCAATGTACAACTGAGCATACCGAGCAAATCCAAAAGTGGTCTTCACTGCAATGATGTGAGCCGCTTTTGTCAACCGGTCAACAATCACCTAAATGGAGTCATACCCTTGACTGGACCTTGGTAGACCCACAGCGAAATCCATGGAAATCTGCTCCTATTTTCATTCTAGAATAGGCAAAGGCTGCAACTCTCCTGCCGGTCTCTGATGCTCAGCCTTGACCTGCTGGCAAGTCAGGAATCTCGAAATGAAGTCCGAAATATCTATCTTCATCCATTTCCACCAGTAGATATTTCTCAAATCACGATACATCTTGGTGGAACCTAGATGAAAACTGTATGATGACTGATGTGCCTGCTCTAGGATCTCGTGACTCAGCCCCTCAGAATCTGGTACACATAGACGAGTCCCAAAACATAGCACACCCTGGTCATCAATAACAAACTCCGAAACGATACCCTGCCAAACATGCTCCAAAATCTCAGACAAATGAGCATCATCGGACTGCTCCTCACGGATACTATTAAGTGGAACTGGATGGGCTCAGACATGAGCAAGGTGTCCTCCAGTGGAAGAGAACTTGAACTATACTCTACTATCGCATAAGATCTGCCAATTTGGAGAAGACTGTCTCTGAACTGCGCTCAAATGGAACAAGCTACCTCCAGGCCTACGACTTAAAGCATCAGCTGCCACATTCACCTTGCCCGGGTGGTAAAGGATTTCACAATCATAATCCTTCATAAGCTGCATCCAACAGAACTGCCTTAAATTCAGATCTCGCTGCTAGAAGATGTACTTTAAGCTCTTGTGGTCTGTAAAGATCTGACACGACTCTCCGTGCAAGTAGTGTCGCCAAATCTTGAGTGCAAAGACCACCGCGGCCATCTCAAGATCATGAGTGGGATATTTCTGCTCATGCTTCTTCAACTGCTGAGAAGCATAAGCGATAACTCTATCATGCTGCATCAATACACAACCGAGCCCCATTTGCGAAACATCACAATAAACAACATAGCCGCCCGATCCTGAAGACAAAGATAGAACTGGTGCAGTCATCAAATGAGTCTTCATCTGCTCAAAGCTCTTCTCACATGCCTCAGTCAAAGAAAAGGAACTCCCTTCCGGGTCAGTCCGGTCACCGGTGCAGCGATACTCGAGGAATCCTGCATGAAACGGCGGTAATAACCGGCTAAGCCCAAGATGCTACGGACCTCTATCACTGATACAGGTCTGGGCCAAAGCTGTACGTCCTCAATCTTCTTCGGGTCCACTCGTATACCGTCTCCCGTAACCATATGACCCAAGAAGTCAACACTATTAATCCAGAAAGCACACTTTGAGAATTTAGCAAACAGCTGGTGCTCTCTCAATGTCTGCAACGTAATCCTCAAGTGCTGCTCATGCTCCTCTCGACTTTTGGATTAGACCAGTTAGTCATCAATAAACACAATAATGAACTGGTCGAGGAACGGCCTGAAAATACGGTTTATCAAATCCATGAACACTGTTGGGGCATTGGTGAGCCCGTACGACATCACCGAGAACTCATAATTCCCGTACCGCATATGAAAAGCAGTCTTTGGAATGTCATCATTTCGGACCCGCAACTGATGATAACCTGACCTCAAATCAATCTTAGAAAAATGTCCCGCATCGTGGAGATGATCAAACAAATCGTCTATGCAAGGTAAATGATATCTATTCCGTACCGTAACTCGGTTCAATTGACGATAATCAATGCTTAATCTAACACTACCGTCCTTCTTCTTGACGAACAGGACAGGAGCTCCCCAAGGCGAAACACTTGGACGAATATGTCCCCGGTCAAGCGACTCTTGCAACTGATCCTTAAGCTATTTAAGTTCTGCCGGGGCCATTCGATAAGGCGGTATAGAAATAGGCCTGGTGCCAGGGATCAAATCGATGCAAAACTTGATATCGTGCTCTGGCGGTAGTCGAGGTAACTCATCAGGAAATACATCGAGAAACTCTCTCACAATAGGAAGTTGGTCCAATGGATCTGCTGTGGCTCCAGTATTACGAATATTGGTTAAGAATCCCCGATAACCTTTCCTCAAGAGCCGACTAGCGTAAAGGGCAAAAATCAAAATGTGAGGGGCGACACTACAGTCCCCCTGCACAACAAGAACCGACTCTCCCAGGAAACAGAATCTAACTGCCTTCTCACGGCAGTCCACGGATGCATAACAAGTAGCTAACTAGTCCATGCAGAGGAGAACGCCAAAGTCTAACATATCAAGAAGGATCAAATCGATAGCCGAATCTCCAATACCAATGGTACACTACCGAAACACATGTCGTGCAATAATAGACTCTCCAACGGGAGTAATCATGATAAGCGACTGATCTAACAAGGACGAATCTCGGCCTAACCTCGGTACGAAGTGTGTGGACATATACGAGTGCATAGATCCCGGGTCGAACAATATGTGCGCATCAAAAGAACACACTAAAATAGTACCTGTCACAACTGCATTTGATGCTTGCGCATCCTGAGGAGTCAATGAAAAAATTCGGGCATGTCCTCTACTGGCATCCGGCTGTCCTCCACTTATGCCACCTCGTCCCATCTGAACAAGACCGCCATGACCATAGCCTCTCAGGGCATCGGTCCGGCGTGAAGTAATAACGGGCGTAGGAGGCAATACTCTCTGAGGTGGTGCAGGTGGTAAGGTGACATATGGAACTGCTGCCTCGTACTAGCATACCTCAGTACAATCCCTGATGTGGTGATACAAACTCCCGCACCGAAAACATCCTAACGATGACTGCTGACTTTGTGGATAAGAGTTATATAACTGGCCTCATCTCAAACCTTTGCTACCATCACGACCTGGAAAGAATCTTCCGCTACATCTACCTAACTGCCTCTGATTTGACATACTGGTACGAATCCGCTTCGTTCCCGGAATGACCGAAGTCACTGCAATACGGTCCTATACTAGTAGAGCCGTGTCCATCGTTGCTGCATACGTATCAAAACGCTGGGTGTCAATAGAGAGGAACAACTAAGTATCAACGCCTCGCAAGAATCTCTTGACACACTTCTCTTCAGTATCCACCAAATATGGAGCATAAATGGATAGCTGGGTGAACTAGATATCATACTCTGCCACTGTCATACCAGGAGTCTGGCGTAAAGACTCAAAGCTGCGAGCTCGGGCATCCCTGACGCTCTGCGGAAGAAAATGAGCAAGAAAAATCATCGTGAACTCATCCCAGGTCATAGGAGGAAGACCTGCGGCTCGATCCCTCTCTATATACTCGCACCAAGTCTTAGCAAGTTCCTCCAGATGGAAACTGGCAAACTTGACCGATCTTGCATCGGAACATCTCAAAGAACGACATAACCCAGACATCTTGTCGAGGAACGACTGTGGATCATCTGCTTCGTCGGTGCCAGTAAAAAACCAGAGGTTTCAGCTTCAAAAACTCTGATAATGATACGGTAATCGTCTCGGTAACAGTAGGTACGACTGTCTGAGCAGTAGGTACAATCACGATCCCCATAATAGGTGGAATAACATCCGATCTCTGTGCTCAACTGATCTTATAAAAAGATCCAATCATCTAACAAAGTCCTGAATACTGGCCTCTAGCCTAGCAATACGACCTGGAGAAGGTGGATCAATATGCTCCTGAAGAATAAGCCTACCGCTCTGGTCAGTCCTCATCTCAGACGAGCCCACCCTGACCTCATCTTTAGCGGCAGTCCCCTGGGCCCTCGTAGTCTTTGGCGGCATAGTGGCTGGAACAAGGAAATAGGATTCGATAAGAATATAGAAATCGAATCATGAGAATACATGGAATCAAGGAAGGAATTACAAGCAAACATATCCTAAGATCACTTAGGCGGAGTACCGTCTCGTAAGTATGCCGCGGAACATACAAATGCTACATCACTCTCCTTAAGCTACCTACTGCATCATACCAAGGGTCATCCTACACTCCGAAAGGTAAAACCAAACGCTCTGATACCAACTTTGTCACGAATGATCAGTCGAAAATACTGCATCTTTTAACCGGCAATTTCCCTATCATTTGCATTCATTTAGAAGTGTACGGTATTCATATTTCACATATTAGCAAATCAGTCGTTAAATATCAGATTGCATGTGTTAGACTCTAAAACCGGCACTATAAAAGAAATTGACTGCATTTCATGGCATCGCATCATCCCTATATTGAGCAACACTTGTTTTGAGATCTATGCAGGAAAACCCAGAAGAAAAGCCAAAAATTTACATTGTACTGATCAAACATTACGCCAAATCAATGATTTCAGTTCTGGTAACAATCCAAAGGGACAAATACAAATCAACACATCAAATAAAGCTCCGAATATCATCCCAAGACCACACCAGAAGAACCAAGCCACAAAGAGACAACATGGCCGCGGAACCGCGGCCGGAGTCGGCTTGAGCCGCGGTTCCGCGGCGGTCTTCCCACTTCACCTCCTGAAACTTGGTGCATTATGCCTCTCTCAGGGCCCACACTTCAGAAAGACATGTCAAGTTCTAGAAGACTCTAGAGGCTTCTGCCAGTTCAGCAAACTAGGGTTTCTAATGCTTAATTAAACCTAGCTTAAAGCCTAAGCTAGCTCCTAACAAACTATTTCTAGAAGCTCCTCAACCAACTTTTGGAGGGAATTGTAATTTCAAACATAGACCTAGGGATTGGGAAGTCTATATATAGAAGCCTAAACCTAGGGTTAAAAGAGATACTTGAATCCAATACTTAGATACTTAGAAAAATCCCTACCTCTTTCTTCATCTTCTTCTTCCACAAGTCTAGTGACAAGACTTGTGTGATACCCTAACCCTAATTCCAATCAAAAGCCAAGATCCCGAGTACCACATCAAGCAAGAATCCCTTCAACCTTTTATGAGTGGAGCCGATCTTCAACAGAGCAAGTGGTCCAAGACGATCCACGACTCACGGAGAAAAGCGACGCCAGATTGACAATTTAGTTCTTCCTCTTGTAGTTCTTGAGCGAGTGTAATCAAATTGTTGATATAAATAAAAGGCGATACTCTTTTATCTTGTTTTCTTTAAATTCTTGCATCATGATTCGATCTCAATTTCTAGTTGTAGTTCTTGTTGTGATGTTTGAGAAATACTCCGCTTGTCGAGGAGTCGAGACGATCAATAGAAAGATGATGTAACATATCTTAAGTCGATTCTTGAGTCCAACGAGTTTTGTAAACCCTAGCAAGTTCAAGAACTGACACCCAGTTTCGTTGCGATGCTTTCTTGATTGATATCGCTCGAAAGTGGGGAGTTACGATCGTTTCTTGAAATTGCTAGAGGCTAGAATATGAATGATATCGACGAAAGAACAAGGGTTAAATGATGAAACCCTAGTTTCATGAGAAAGCCCTAACTCTCGTCGATCATCATAGATCTAGTATCAATTCTTCGAAGGACAAGAACACGATATCTTTAGATTACATCACGTCTATAGATCCGATCGATTCCTACGAGCCTCATTTAGATTCTTGACATTTGGTTGGAAATATCATCGAAACCCCGATTCTCGATTGTTTATCATTTTCTTGATTCTTGAATAGATTAGTGACACCTGAATCAATCGATAAAATCTTGAATCATGTTTTCTTTTCTTTTCGATTAACTTTTCAATTCAAACAAATCAAACATAAAAACGAATCGCACAATCCCTGTGCACGATCCGTACTCACTTACAATCTACATCCGACACCGTAGTTGATTACGGTCAAATATAATTCTTTGATTGTGAATTTTATTCAATTTTCATACCGACACAACGAGAAACTCATATCGATCAAATGAAACCGTTATCGCGGATCATTTGAGTTGATACACACTACACATCAAGAATTCTATTCAATCAAATGGCGTCGCTGCCGGGGATTACGCGCTAATTCGTTTTATATTGAAATTTGAATTGAAAGATTTATTCCATTGTTATTTTGAGATCAAAATTCGCGCAAATTCTAAACGATTTGGTGTGGTTCATTGCAAGGAAATCTGGAGCTATTGTGCAATTGGAGAAATTTTTTGGAAATTTCCAGAGAGCTGGAGAAATCAACAGCAGCTTGCTGTTAAAAATTGAAGCAGGGAGCAGCACATACGGCCGCGTTTCCGCGGTATTAACCTCCTTTTGCGGCGGTTCCGCGCCTCTGTGAGAGGATCTCAGTGCAAATTTTCCACAGTAAGCTTCTTACCTTCTTCTCTTCTCCTTTATCTGCTCCAACTAACAAATTTTTGCAGGCTTCTTTGCAAATAATCGCAGCTCGAAAATAGCAAAATTAAATTTGTGCGTGTTTTTGTTTCTTGGTTGTTTGCATAATTAATACGGACATTAAGGGGCAAAGACCAAATCCAAATTAGGTGGGGAGTTCATTACCCTTCCTAGGCCCCGAAAACCACAAAACTTGCATCCGCATTTACCCCAATTAACTAAAAAATATTTAGAGATGACTCTAAGGACCGTCGCGCTCACTTAAGACAGAAGAAGGCCGTGAGTAATTCATTGCTTATCCGCGTTTCTCTTGTGGTGTCTAGGAAAATGTGTCGAAGGCTAGTGGTTACTTAATTAGGCCAACTACTTACGTAGCGGAGAACCTTCCACTTACCTGGCACTTACCTAGCCACAGGAAAGACAAAGAGGCAGTGGAGGATTTTATCCTGCGTCTTGTCTTCTGGCAGTTAGGAGCGGTCTAGAGATCTGACCTAGGCGACGCCTAGAATTAGGGTTTTGTGTGCTGCATTTGTTGTGTCGCATCATTTTTTCAAAAAAATCTGTCCCTTTTTCAAAGCAAACACCGCATTCATTCATTACCCCTAATTATAAGTCAACGCTGCCACTTGTACTAACCCTTTTTAGTACAAGATAGGCTGGACACGGGATTCTAGAGCCCGTTAAGTCCGCGTACTCTTTATCGACTCCGAAGTCGGTATTTCTCCATTTACTTCTTTTTTACCCACCACCACACCCACATCGATGGATCCACCTCCATCGAATTTCTTTAACACTAATCTGCCGTCGTTCGTTGGTGCGCAGAATCCACCCCCACGTTTCTCTCCAGGAGAGGTGCTACCTTTTGCGAGGTCCTCTTTCGACCTGCTTATCCGCACCACCAGCCAATGGGGATAACTTTGAGATTAAACCCCAATACATCAACCGTTTACGCAAATTCCACGGACTCGAGACTGAGGACGCTTACGTTTTCATTACCAAATTTGAAAACGTATGCGGAATGATGGGTACGTCACAACTTTCAGTGGATGCTATGCGTCTACGACTTCTTCCATTTACTTTGTGCGATATTGCCGAGAAGTGGCTATATAACACTACCTCACATTCTATCACGAATTGGGAAGAATTTGTTGCGGCATTCCTTAAGAAGTTTTACCCAATGCAAAAGACAGCTCGAATCCGTAGCGAACTGAATCAATTTGCCCAGCTTCCTACTGAACCATTTTCAAAAGGCTTTGAACGTTTCAAGAATCTATTGGTTCAATGTCCTCATCACGGCATCCCGAGATGGGATCTTTGCCGAATCATCTATGAGGGCATTAATCCAAACACTAAACAGAGGCTTGAAAACATGTGTCAAGGTACTTTTATGACTAAGGATGATGGGGAAGCTTGGAAGTTTTTAGAAGAGTTCGCTGAAAAATCACTACAGTGGGAGAGTGGAACCCAACCATTGAATAGGGGTGGCGTACACCAAATAGATGTGTCCATAGGTGTTCGAGCTAAGATGGCAGCAATGCAAAAGAAGCTCGAGGCTATAGAACACAAATTTGCAGCAGCCTCCCTAAACCCAATGTCGCTCCCCAAAACTGTTTGTGGGTGTTGTTCTGATCCGTCTCATTTAACGGAAGAATGTCCATTAAACTCTGCGTTTCAAGGTCACGAGCATTCTAATGCCGCATTTCAAAGACCTAGAAACGATCCATATTCTTCCACGTATAATCAGGGTTGGAGGAATCACCCGAATTTTGCTTGGAACCAACAACAATCTCAAAACAAGGTTCCAAGCCAAAATAATTTTCAAAGGGCTCTTCCACCACAACAGCAACCACTTCAACTCACTCAGCACCCCTACCAGTCACAAAATTTCTAAAACCCGGTCAACATTCCTGCACAGTCTAATCCTATGCAGTTGTCCTGTTCTGACGAATTCTCTCTCAAACCATGAAATCACTTTTGTCAAATTTCATAGAGGTTTCGACTGAGGTTAGATCTTCCGTCAGTGAGATAAAGAAAAACTCAGCGTCTCAAGCTGACAATATCATATCGATGAAAGCTGAAATAGCTCGACATAAAGCCGAAATGAGTGCAAGAGAAAAAGGGAAACTTCACTCTCAACCCCTACAGAATCCTGGGCATTACAATGTAAATGTCGTCATAACGTTGAGATCGGGAAGAGTGCTGAACAATCATATCGGGGAAGGAATTGATGATATTGAAAATCCTATCAATAACACCCCGGCTGAGACCTTTCCTCACACACACACTTCTAATTCTGATCCTTCTTCTTCTACCACACCACCTTCTCGCGAGCCTATTCTCCATTTCCCACTAGGCTTGACACCTCAACCCAACCCTTATAGTTCTCTACAGACAGTCCCCATACCTCTTTTAGGATCTCGTCTACCCCCTCTTCCTTCTCCTATGATAGACCCGACGCTTATTGCGAAAGCTCCTCACCCGAACCGGTTAAGGGGTAATAGAACGAGTCCTCATATAGAGAAAATTATGGAAATGTTCAAACTGGTTAATATCAACATCCCTCTCCTAGATGCGATTCAACAAGTCCCCACATATGCGAAAATTCTTAAGGACTTGTGCACTAGGAAGAGGAAGACTCAAGTGCCAAAGATGGTCTTTATGTCTAATAATATTAGCACTGCTTTTATTCCCCAGCTACAAAAGAAACGAAAGGACCCAGGATGTCCTACAATATCGATTTCTATTGGGGGTAAAAACATAAATCTTGCTCTTTTAGACCTTGGCGCAAGTGTTGACCTACTTCCATATTCCGTATATGAGCAATTAGGGATTGGAGAGCTGAAACCTGCTCACTGCACTCTCCAACTGGCAGACCGTTCAATCACCAAACCAAGGGGTGAACTAGAGGATGTGTTGATAAAGGTCGGGGAATTTGTTTTCCCTGTAGACTTCATTGTGCTCGACACACGGCCTGTAGCAAAACCCCCGGGGCCAAATTCTGGTGATTCTGGGTCGTCCTTTCCTTGCCACTTCCAACGCTGTTATAAACTGTAGAAACGGTTCAATGAACTTATCATTTGGAAATATGACCATTGAACTAAATATCTACAATGTTGGAAGTCAGCCATCAGAACCCTCTGCTCATATTCTAGATATGTGCTCTGTCCATAAGATCGCTCCCGATAGTTGTGGAGCTGAGGAACTTTGCTTTACTGATCTCGACGACATTACCACATCTATGTTTGACTTTACATAAGATCTTAGTGAGGACACTTTACCTACACTTGAGTCCTGCACTCCTGACTTTTCTCCACCCGAGTCTGTATCTTTCACAGGCTCTGAGCTTCTTTGTAAATCCAAAAATCACTCAATGATCCCTCCTCCTATCATTTATCCGCCTGAATTAGATCTAAAAATTTTACCTTCTCATCTGAAATATGCTTATTTAGGTGAGAAGCAGTCTTTACCGGTTATAATATCCGCTTCTCTAGCATTAGAGCAAGAGAATGCACTTTTATCGGTATTGAGATCTAACAAAGAGGCGTTTGGTTGGAGTATGGTGAACATCAAAGGGATTAGTCCCTTGATAGTTGAACATCATATACATATGATGGATGATGCCAGACCAACCCGAGAACCACAGAGACGGTTGAATCCCGTCATGAAGGAAGCGGTAATGAAAGGGATCGTCAAATGCCTAGATAATGGTATTATATACCCCATCTCCGATATCCAATGGGTAAGTCCTATACATGTCGTTCCTAAGAAATCCGGCATCACTATTATGACCAATGAGGCAAATGAGTTGATTCAGACACGCGCCCAAACTGGGTGGCGTGTATGTATCGATTATAGAAAACTCAATGCTGCCACGAGGAAAGGCCACTTTCCTATACCATTTATTGATCAAATGCTGGAACGCTTAGCGGGACGAGAGTATTATTGTTTTATGGACAGATACTCAAGCTATAATCAGGTCCCCATCAGCAAAAAGGATCAAGATAAAACCACTTTTACTTGTCCTTTTGGTACCTTTGCTTATAGTCGCATGCCCTTTGGGCTATGCAATGCTCCCGCTACCTTTCAGCGGTGTATGATGGGGATATTCTCTGATATGGTAGAGAATTTTCTGGAGATCTTTATGGACGATTTCTCGATTTTTGGAGACTCTTTTTCCGATTGCCTAGCAAATCTTGACGCTGTTCTTACACGTTGCAAAGAGAAGAACTTAACTTTGAACTGGGAAAAATGCCATTTCATGGTCCAAGAAGGAATTGTTCTTGGACATGTCATTTCACAGAAAGGCATTGAGGTTGACAGAGCTAAGATAGATGTCATTCAAAACCTCTCTCATCCCAAAAGAGTCAAAAATATTCGATCTTTCCTTGGCCACGCAGGCTTTTATAGAAGATTCATTAAGGACTTTAGCAAAATTGCTAGACTTTTAACTCTTCTCCTGGCCAAGAATACTACCTTCCATTTTGACTCGAACTGTGAGACATCTTTCGACTCACTTAACACTCACTCACTTCAGCCCCCGTGCTATCATCACCAAACTGGGACTACCCTTTTGAGCTGATGTGTGACGCATCCGACTTTGCAGTAGGTACAGTCTTAGGACAGCACATCAAAAAGATGTCACACGTGATATACTATGCAAGTAAGACCCTGAATGATGCACGGATCAATTATACAACCACAGAAAAAGAACTTTTAGGGATTGTATTTGCATTAGAAAAATTCAGGCCTTACTTAATTGGCTCACCTATAGTTGTGTATACTGACCATTCCGCCTTAAAACATCTTCTCGCAAAGAAAGATGCAAAAGGTCGACTAATACGTTGGATCCTTCTGTTACAAGAATTTGATCTTGTTATCAAAGACAAGAAAGGATGTGAAAACGTAGTAGCTGACCATCTTTCACGCATCGCTTCTTCCCTTGTGACCCTGTCGATCAATGACTCGTTTCCTGACGAACAACTCTTGAGCGTATCCAATGAACCATGGTTCAGGGATATTGTGAACTATCTTGTCACGGGACTTATACCTAGCGATTGGTCAAAACCGGACAAATACCGCTTTTTATCCCAAGTAAAACACTTTTACTGGGATGATCCATATTTGTTTAAATATTGTCCTGATCAGATCATTCGCCGGTGTGTCCCGAAAGAAGAGTTCAAGAGTGTTCTTTCTTTTTGTCAGGATCAGGCCTGTGGTGGTCACTTTGGTCCTAAAAAGACGGCGGAAAAGGTTTTACAATGTGGATTTTATTGGCCGACCTTATTCAAGGATGCATTTGACTATTGTAAAACCTGTACACATTGTCAGTACACGGGTAGAATCTCCCAGAGGAATGAAATGCCACAGCAACCCATTCTGGTTGTTGAAATATTCGTTGTTTGGGGCATTGATTTTATGGGTCCCTTTCCCAACTCCTTTGGGAATTTGTACATACTGCTGGCAGTTGATTATGTCTCAAAGTGGGTGGAAGCCATTCCATGTCGCACTAATGATAGGAAAGTTGTCATTAGGTTCTTGAAAGAGAATATCTTTTCGCGATTTGGACACCAACGCGCTATTATTAGCGATAATGGGACACATTTCTGAAGCAGGTCTTTCGAGACTCTGATGCGGAAATACTCAATCAACCACCGACATTCTACACCCTATCATCCCCAAACAAGCGGGCAGGCTGAAATCTCAAACAGACAAATCAAACTTATCCTGGAGAAGACTGTTGCTAAAAATAGAAAATACTGGTCGACCAAACTGACGGATGCTCTTTGGGCATTCCGAACTGCATTTAAAACCGACCTAGGGATGTCTCCATATAGGATAGTGTTTGGGAAAGCATGTCATTTACCCGTCGAGATAGAGCATAAAGCATTGTGGGCTATTAAAGAAATAAATTTTGATCTAAACCAAGCTTGCAACTTTCAGAAGCTGCAACTTAATGAGCTAAGCGAACTCCGCGATGAAGCTTATGATAACGCTGTAATTGTAAAGAATAGGACTAAGGTTTTTCATGATAAAAATATTTTGAGGAAAACATTTTCACCTAGTCAACAAGTCCTTCTTTATGATTCACGACTACACCATCACGCGGGTAAGCTCCGATCTCGGTGGAAGGGACCTTTTGTTGTGCGGTCTGTATACCCGCACGGGGAAGTAGAAGTAGAAAATATGAAAAACGGCATCTTTTTCAAAGTGAATGGACATAGACTAAAGCCGTATTTTTCCACTGACCCCACGGAGGAGCTCATGTTGTTACAGGAGCCAGTTTATTTGGATTAAAATTCCTCCGTCTCACATTCATATCCTATATATCACTGCATCATTTTTTGAATGAAGGTGAGTGAAAAGAATAAGTTTGGGGGATGTTCTTCACTTATATATTTTGCCCTCACTATTAATTCCCCCCAGGCTTACAAGTTTTTGTAGGTATAGCGGTTGGCAACAGTGAGGACACTGTTGAAAACAAGTTTGGGTGGGAGGGGGGTTTGTGCTTATTTTTGCATCATTTGCATATCATTTGCATAAGCACAAAACATTTCTTTAAAAATCTATAAAAATTTAAAAAATTTCAAAACCTATAAAAATTTTAAAAAAATAAAATAAAATTTTCAAAAGATAAAAATATTTTTTTACATAAATAAGATAATGAAACTTTAGATAGTGAAAAATTACATCCATGAGATTAGAAAAATTTAAGAAAACCAAGAAAATTAGAAGTTTTCTTATACGAACTAGTAATAAGTAGTTATGAGCCGTTGTCCCAAGGGTTAGTAAGGTAATAGACGTCACTAATCTGAGGATAAAAATAAGTCTGAAAAATAGTTTCTATTCTGGAGACAAACATTTTGAACGTTGATACCCTGCTATTCGCACTTACACACGTCTTAAAGCCTGGGATAGTAGAGGATACCTTGAAATGCTCTTGTCTTAAAGCCAAAAGTATGAAGGAAATAAAAAATATATAAATGAAGAAAATATAAAGTGGTGAGAAAAATGGACACTGGTTTTGTTATCACCGAGGGCAATAAAAAAAATATATTGCGAGGGTGCTTCTTCATCTAGTGCCCTAAGGCCAACTGGTCTGGGAGTCACTGCTATACCTGAGGTGGTGCAAGACGAGGAAAATACACCAAGTAAGCAAGCACAGGAGTAATCGGTCGGTTAGTACCTCAAGAAGTATTAACGGTCGCATGAAAGTGTGTGACCAACCTCATCTAAATATTCATTAATTAAAAAGTACTGAGGCTGATGGGCAAGAGTATGATAGCTTGAATTGAATTCTCCGGGTGTAGGGATGTATTTACACACACGCAGGGCTATATGATCAATGTTTGGAAGAAAGATAGGAATGAAGAATAAGATGATGTTTTATTGAGGGAGGACGTTATTTCTAACATCTTTTCATGACCATTCAGATAGGGCTCATGACAACCGAAAAGCTAGCTTAGTTGGAAACCCTAATTTTCAAAGTCTTTCATTTACAATTCTTTTCTTTAAATGTAATATTCATGATCTTTCTTTTATTATTGAATTTTGTGGGTGCAATCCGCTGAAAACCCTCAGGAGACAACACTCCTCCTACTAAGGACACCTAGAGGTTTAAAGGCTTGTTGCACATGCTCAGTGCAATCGTGTTGCCTATGAAAGTGTGCTAGTTAGTTTTTCTCTTTCTTTATTTTCTCCTTCTTTTTAATAAATAGTTCGCTCGAGACGATCGAAATTAAGTTTGGGAGAATTTGATCAGTCGAAAATACTACATCTTTTAACCGGCAATTTCCCTATCATTTGCATTCATTAAGAAGTGTACGGTATTCATATTTCACAAATTAGCAAATCAGTCGTTAAATATCAGATTTCATTTGTTAGACTCTAAAATTGGTACTATAAAGGAAATTGACTGCATTTAATGACATCGCATCATCCCTATATTGCGCAACACTTGTTTTGAGATCTATGCAAGAAAACCCAGAAGAAAAGCCAAAAATTTACATGGTACAGATCAAACATTACGCCAACTCAATGATTTCAGTTCTGGTATCAATCCAAAGGGACAAATACAAATCAACACATCAGATAAAGCTCCAAATATCATCCCAAGACCACACCAGAAGAACCAAGCCACTAAGAGCCAGCATGGCCGCGGAACCGCGGCCGGAGTCGGCTTGAGCCGCGGTTCCGCGGCGGTCTTGCCACTTCACCTCCTCAAACTTGGTGTATTATGCCTTTCTCAGGGCCCACACTTCAGAAAGACATGTCAAGTTCTAGAAGACTCCAGAGGCTTTTGCCAGTTCAGCAAACTAGGGTTTCTAATGCTTAATTAATCATAGCTTAAAGCCTAAGCTAGCTCCAAAGAAACTATTTCTAGAAGCTCCTCAACAAACTTTTGGTGGGAATTATAATTTCATACATAGACCTAGGGTTTGGGAAGTCTATAAATAGAAGCCTAAACCTAGGGTTAAAAGAGATACTTGAATCCAATACTTAGATACTTAGAAAAATCCCTACCTCTTTCTTCATCTTCTTCTTCCACAAGTCTAGTGACAAGACTTATATGAAACCCTAACCCTAATTCCAATCAAAAGCCAAGATCCCGAGTACCACATCAAGCAAGAAGCCCTTCAACCTTTTATGAGCGGAGCTGATCTTCAACAGAGCAAGTGGTCTAAGCCGATCAACGACTCACGGAGAAAAGCGACGCCAGATCGACAATTTAGTTCTTCCTCTTGTAGTTCTTGAGCGACTGTAATCAAATTGTTGATATAAATAAAAGGTGATACTCTTTTAGCTTGTTTTCTTCAAATTCTTGCATCATGATTCGATCTCAATTTCAAGTTGTAGTTCTTGTTGTGATGTTTGAATAATACTCCGCTTGTCGAGGAGTCGAGACGATCAATAGAATGATGATGTAACATATCTTAAATCGATTCTTGAGTCCTACGAGTTTTGTAAACCCTAGCAAGTTCAAGAACCGACAACCCAGTTTTGTTGCGAAGCTTTCTTGATTGATATCGCTCGAAATTGGGGAGTTACGATCGTTTCTTGAATTTGCCAGAGGCTAGAATGTGAATGATATCGACGAAAGAACAAGGGTTAAATGATGAAACCCTAGTTTCACGAGAAGGCCCTAACTCTCGTCGATCATCATCGATCTAGTATCAATTCTTCGAAGGACAAGAACACGATATCTTAAGATTACATCACGTCTATAGATTCGATCGATTCCTACGAGCCTCATTTAGATTCTTGACATTTGGTTGGAAATATCATCGAAACCTCGATTCTCGATTGTTTATCATTTTCTTGATTCTTGATTAGACTAGTGACACCTGAATCAATCGATAAAATCTTGAATCATGTTTTCTTTTCTTTTCGATTAACTTTTCAATTCAAACAAATCAAACATAAAAACGAATCGCACAATCCCTGTGGACGATATGCACTCACTTACAATCTACATCTGACACCGTAGTTGATTGCAGTCAAATATAATTCTTTGATTGTGAATTTTATTCAATTTTCATACCGACACAACGAGAAACTCATATCGATCAAATGAAACTATAATCGGGGATCATTTGAGTTGATACACACTACACATCAAGAATTCTTTTCAATCAACGACCCAATTTAGGAACGCGACCGGCACTTAAATCACGCAACGTCTAAAGGCGTAACATAATTCAAGCAAGCCGAAAAACCTAGAAATCTAAACAATGAAAAGAAAGAGTGGTAAAACAGTAAAACATAGTTTAGAGACAACACATCTCTTTTAAAAACCTCAAATTATTTTCTAAAAAATTCGGTAGCATCTCCTTTGTAAAAACTAGTCCCAAACGGGTACAAAACATAGAATATAAAAAGGGCATCCCCAATCGGGAGCAACTCACGCCTAAAGGAGGAACTCAACCACAATAGGTATATATGACACCGTAAGGAAAGAAATAAGTAAATAAGAAGTAAAACAACATAATATAAAAGTCGGCTCACACGAGCACGACAACCAGAGTAACATAAAATACAATGGATCTCCCAATCTCGTCTCTAAGTGAAATACATATAATTGGTAGATGGAGAGTACTAGATTCAAAATAAGAATACAAGTATAATCATACGGATACTCGCAAAAACCCACCTACAAAAATCACACGCTCAAAAGTAGCGGTATCTGCAGAAATAGATACACTTAGGAGCCCTGCCGCGACTATACTGAGGGTCAACCCTGCAAAATACCGTGGCACAACATGGGTGAGTTGTCAACTCATGAGTAATAAATAACATCGTACAGGTAATCACAAGCATGAACGATAAACAACCAATCCTACGTATGCAGTCATGATGGCATATGTACAATAATATGAGACACAGTTTAATCATAATCAAGATACTAAATCGGAGTACAACAACTATACGTAAAGAGTATGACATAAAAGTCCTGAGTGTGGGATAAAAAACAGAGTCCTCATCAATAAATCATCGTCATAGAAATACGGTGTCTATCAACGATGCCCAAAATCCCAATATCTCAGATACCGTCACTCTGATCGGCCCTCATATCCATCTCATCACATAACCCCGAACGGTATCCTCCGGATATCTGCCGAGTTTCCATACAATCACCAGTAGGCAGTGCTCCCCTGCTGGGCTCATCGCTTTTCTCCACGATTTTCACACCTCAGGGTACATAACCGGGCCTACCATGTACCCACAAATGGATCCTCCTCACACCTCGAGTCGGGTATGCTCATAGCTCAGAACTGAGAAAACTCATGGTGGACACGAAATATCATATCAAGGGAAAAATTGCCTTTTTAAATAACTCATGTTTAAAAATGCACCTTGCGGTTTCCCAAATCCACGAAATAGAAATCTCATAAAACATCATATGAGAATATACCATTATAGCAATGTACGTGCTAATTATGATGTGTACTAGTACAAGAATAAATGTCTAACTTTCAATAATGAATGCGGTACAATGTGTTTATCCATGGCAATTTCTATAGTGTGCGTGACATGGCAATTACCAACGGTGTGTATGGCATATAAATCAGTGCTCATGCAACATGAACCATTAGTAATGGTGCAGTGTCCCTATTAATAGTATGTCAAGGTACAACTGGTAATAAGATGCACAATATGATACGCATGGATAATTCACAACATATAAACATAATGTACAAGATATTATCACCTGAATCTAGCCATCGGCGCTTAACGCCATACAGGTTATTCCCCCGTCGATGTTAAATCTACTCAGCGGACGGTCTCGAGCTATGTGAATCCGATCACCTCTTTCCCCTTTCTAGCCGCGTTCGAAGTCCCCGCAAGTGATCCTAGCATCACACAAAACAATAACGAGTGAAATTAGTAAACTTTTCGATAACACACGGACATAAACGCAAAACCAACGAATCGCCCCCCACAAGCGACCAATTGTTAGCTTAGCGGGTTAAACGTGTGTAGCGACATCCTAGACCTAACCTATAGCTGTTAAACGTATGAATCACCTAAGCGAATTTCGGATAAATCCACATCGCACATCATCAAAACGCTTGAATTAAAGCTAAACGGTCCTAGATTTTTATACACGAAGAATTAGAGAAAGTTGCACTGCCACAAGCCTACAAATAACCCCAGACACCCCCCGACTAAGATTCAGCCCAAGTTTCCCTGGTATGGCCGCAAATTGCGGCCAGAATGAATATATCTGCGGCCACAATTTAAGGTATTGGGCTCAGGTTTTGGGGAATGCTTCTAGGCCTCTAAACAACGTCTCTGTGATGCCAACTTCTCAAACTAATATATGGGTCGATAGCAGATTCAAACAGAGCTCTAAAACTTAACAAAATACAATATTAACACTAATTTAAAATATTAAGGTATTTTAGTGAAACTAATTAACACCAAAACCTTCCTTAGCGCCTAAATAAGTTTTTAAGATCATTACTTCACCAAAACTTGAGCAAGATCATAGCCTTCAAGCTCTAAGACATCTCAAGTAGGTTAAACATGCTTAGTTGAGGGTTTAGTGTGGTTTTGATGTTGATTTAGGCTTAAGATTAGTGGGAAAAAGTTTTCAAGTGAGGATTTTTAGTGGAGAAGAACAAGAGGAAGAGAAAATGAGAGGATGTGAGTGTTGTGAGGAAATGAGAGAATGAGAGGGTGAGGGTGAGAGATGAGAGCCATGCTCTTTCTCTCTTCTCATTTAATGCCTCCCATGCTTGTCCTCCATGTCTCCCATGCCTCATTATTTTGATTCTCTTTTCCTTTTCTTTTCCTTTTTAAATAACACCCTTTAATTAAAATACACACACGTACACACACACACACACAATATGTCATATAACAAATGGTTAAGTGCCATGGCTAACAAAGTATGCTTAATACAGCCTTAACCCTAGATTAACTTGCATATGCGTGTGCAAGTACAAAAATAATTAAATAAAATATTAATTAATTATAATAAAATATGAGAAAACAATTATTAGTTAAATTTATTAAAAACCCGCATTATATCGCTTAATTAACTCGAATCGCATTTTAAGGTGTTACACACCGTTGTATTATTTCATTTACTTTTTCTTGCACTAAGGATAGACTCATGGTAGGGTGCAAAAACTACCGGGTTCTTGAAGTGCCGAGCAACTTACTCATCACATTGAGGGATGTTGCCTCACTTCGAGGATTTGGCAGGTAGTTTGTCGCACCCGTAGGGCTCTAGGGGTGGGGGTTTGGTTATTCATCACGACCGTGAAATCCATTTTTTGTTATAGGCTAAAACGAAACACGGAAATCCTAGTATATCCAATATTTTCATCTTTGTTACTTGTGTTGTGATCTATGATCTGGAATGGCTATTATTGCGTGAGACGAATGTCTATATATATAGATTATATGTAATAAACGTTGCTTATATTTTTCACCCGCGCTAGCCCTGCCCCCGCTCTACCATTAGTTAAGTAACCTAACGGTGCATGAGGGGGCTCCGTAGCAAATGCGAATGGCATAAGTGTACGTTCTATTTTCTTTTCTTTCTGTAATGATAGGGTTAAATGATGGGACAACATTAATATTGATTAATGCAAAGAAAACAAACGAAAATTAAATCATTGGAACAATTTCAAAACCACTCGGTTTTGTTTAAAATTAACTTTTAAATGCTGAGCCTAAACCACTCTTTTTATAAGCTATCATGGTTCCATTGGTTATTTCATGTTCATTACATTCACGGTTTTCACCAAAACCAGCCGTAGCCCTCCATCATTTCAGATGGGTATTCAGTAGTATTCAACCTATGTATTTTGACCTTCACCAAGACATAGTGATTGGTAGCTGCTGGGTATTCATATGTAGCATAGATAGATGCGTTAATCTGTGACAGGCGTATAACTATTTTGGCCTTCGTCAAGGGTTTGTGTGAATGGGTTCAGATTAACCTGGACAATGATGGGTTGAACTTAACTTGCATCTTCTAATATTTTGGCCTTCATTAAGGTCATACGCATCTGGGGGAAAAATCCACATCGGGAGTTTCAAAGGAAAAAGAAACTTGCTAGTTTTGCATACCATCTGGAGTATGATTATTTTGGTAGGATTCTTTCGAAGTTGTCACATAATGATAGTTGGATCCTGATCCCACCGTGAGTTTTATTACTCCTCGGGAGAGTTTTTCACTTTGCAATCAATGCAATAAACCAAGTATGTATCTAGAATGGTGTTAGCGGGGCTATGATTGAAAGAATTAAAGTTAACCGCAATCAAGACGGTGTCGCTATGCAGCTAGCCGGTTGAGCACGGGTCGATCCACAGGGAGATGGTTGTATGTCCGTTCTTGTTTTAGACGAGTCAATAAAGAATTTGTGTATGTTCGAGACTATTCTATGTGTAATATTTGTAAGTATAAAGTTGTTAAGAAAAAGATACAAGATTATAAGCTAAAGAAGTCCGTACTCAAAACCTTTGAGCCGAATCTTGACCAATTGAAGCTCGAGCAATCGGCAACAACATAGATTAGGGGATTTAAGCGCGGTATTCGTGGAATCCGGCTTATTTACCCTTGTCCTTCCGTTCTTGGCTCTTGCTTTCGCCTCCGGCCAAACCGAACGCAACCGGTCGCGGTTAGGAATCACCGTTACTTTGTCAGGGTAGGGTGCCTAACGAAGCGCTTGCGTATGGTTTGGGCGGAGTTCAATGGAAAATAACGGGAAAAGGAAATGAGAAAAGAAAGTCTTAACTTACAATACCGTATTTATTCTTAACAACAAAGATAATTACAACGTTCACAAAATGAACAACAAAGAGCAAAAGAAAAGAACAAAGAAAAGAGAAGATTACAAGAAATTAAGTGCATGAATTAAATTGCAAGAAAGAAAAGCAAGATAATAATAAGCAAGTAATAAAAAGCAATAAAAAGAACAAGAAAGTAATTACAAGAACATAGAACTCAAGACAAGCATGTGATCAATAGCCAACCCTTAAACTTGCAAGCTCAATTAAGAGGTTGCAAGATCAAGAGAAGGGTAGAGAACGCATGTAAGTGAAGAACTAGTCTCGTGAGAAAATACGACCCTTGAGATCAATAACTAACCCTTAACCATTCAAGCTCAATGAAGAGGTTGAATGATCAAGAGAAAGCAAGAATCTCAAGGGGAAGAAGAAACAAAAGAGAATGATACAAAAAGCCCTCGTCTTCATTGATCTCCCACTCAAAAAGCTCTCACTACAATTTTCATGGAAAAAGAATGAAGAAGAAGAAGAAAAAAAGACTAAATCCTAATAAAAAGAGGAACAAAAGAATGACCCTTGGTTGGGCTCAGTTCTGGAGTATTTATAGGAGGGGAATGGGAAACCTAGGGCAACCATCTGCACATAAACAAAAGTACCAAACTACCCCTGAAAATTGACGCAGAGAGGAGACCACATGGCCGCGGATCCACGGCCAATACCCCCTATTGGCCGCGGATCGGCGGCCGTATAAGTGAGTTGGGTCCTCGAAATTTGTGTGCTTCCCTGGTTCCATTTTTCCTTGTGTCTGAAAACTTCATACAGCACAAAAAGTCTTCCAGAATATCAGCAGAATTCTTAGTCCAAGATTGCTATCTTTTCTTAACTTTTGACTTCTATCTCTCTTGAGCTCCGCGCACCCATTGATTCTTGTGCTGCCCCCCTCGTGCTCTGTGCTTGTCCCAGACACGAATGACCACTGTCATATGTCTTGTCTCAGGAACTGGTACTCGGCACTGGACGAATATGGATGACCGGAACCCGGCTTTTATCTGCTGTCAACAGATGTTCTGCTTTTGGCGTAACTGTGGAGATTTTGTCTTGATTTGCAATATTTGGACTGGAAACCTGTACTCTGTAAATATGTAACAAACACGGATCAAAAGCACCTACCTATAAACACACGAGCGTAAGAATGGGCGGTATAAAATGCAGTATTCTGTGATGAACAAATACCCCCAAACTTAACTTTTGCTCGTCCCGAGCAAAACCAATTATTCACAAAAAATAAAATCCTAACCGCACTTTCGCAGGGAACGCGATTTCACTGAGCGCGTGCAACAAGCCGTTAAACCTCTAGGTGTCCCTAGTAGGAGGAGTGTTGTCTCCTGAGGGTTTTCAGCGGATTACACCCACAAAATCCCGTCAAGCTAGTGTAATAAGTTAGCATCGATTCTACTCCTACAGTTTAGTATTTACGTTAGAAACTCTATCATCCTAAGTTAGAAATATCCAACCCTTATTTTTCACACCTCCCATCTATTTAACCTTAGGTCCTATACGTTCCAAAAAAAGTTTGGAAAGATGTTGGTTCTCCTGAGTTTTCCTTCTAAAGTGAGGCCTCAAATCAGGGATTTTTATCACCTCTATAGAAAACACAAGTCTTATTCTTCATTTCTATCTTTTATTCAAACATCGATTGTATACCCCTACGTGTGTGTATATTTGCACCCCTACACTTTAGAATTCAATTCAAGCTATAATACCCTTGCCCTAATACCTAATACTACTTCTTTTCATTAAGGATGGACGGATTTGCTCACACACCTTTCATGCGATTATTAATGCTTCTTGAGGCACTAACGGCCGATTACTAAATGTGTGAACATTAAAGCGTAAATAGCAGTTTCCAGGTCTTGACTTTATTCTATTTTTTCTTTTTCTTTTTCTTTTTCTTTTTCAAGACCGGATATATTTTTCACATGCTCTTTTGGTGTTTAGCTTTAAATACCGTTTTTTCTTTCATACTAGGCTTTCAGGCAAGAGTGTTTCTAGGTATCCTCTACTATTCCAAGTTTCAAGGTGCGTGTATGTGCAGTTTGTATCTTTCTAAATTTGAACTCAAGAAAAGAAACTATTTTTCAGACTTATCCTTCAGTAGAGCATCAATACTTTCCCTTCATCTTGACTTAACTAAAGAACTGAACTAAAGATTACCTATTTCTCAAAAAAAACTGTAAGGACGTATACTTACCAAAGTTAGACAGAATGAGGGTTATTTTTAGGGTTTTCAATTCCTAAGCCTAGAATTTAGTTATTTCTATCATATCAACTAATCTTTCGGAATAAAGATCTAAGTTACCCTATTAGCTAACTTGATGACAAATTTTTTATATTTTTTTGGAAAATTTTCGATTTTTTTGTGGGTTTTTAATAAGGTATGCAAATGCAAAATATACAAATGAATGCGAAGGAGGAAAACTTACCGAGCACACCCCCAAACTTAAACTTGACAGTGCCCTCACTGTCATGCTATACCAAGAGGGTCAAAATTGTCGGTGCTCCCTAAAAACAAATTATATACAAAACAAAAAGGAAAACAAAAAATATATACAAAAAAGGTTCCCCCCAAACTTAAGTAAAACAGTGTTTCCACTGTTAAGCGTTGAAGTTCAGGATTAGGGGGGAAAGAGAACAGTATCAAGCTATACAAAGCCTTACACAGGCCAAAAGTGAGCACCAACCATTCAAAGATTTTATCGCTATAATGTACTGGTTGGTGGAAGAAGGCGTAGAGAAAAGAGAGGGAGAATACGCGAGACCGTATGGAGATAGAAGCGGGATACGGTCTCGGTATATCAGAAGAAGAAGAATGGAGGAAGGGAAAAAGAAGTGGAGTACGAACTCTAGGGTGCAAATGGAGTGAATAGATTAGCACAATTTGTGATGAGCGATGTGTAAACAGCGATTGTGCTAATCTATTAACCCGTCGAGAGATTGGGTCAAATCCCTCAAGATTCGTAAGAAAGCATGGGTACGCCGAACTTGGTAAACCAGATATACGAAGTGAAAATGATACGGGTTCTTGCAAGGTCGGAACGATGGAAAGAATGGAGGGAAGTGGTTGAGGAAGGTTATCGGTTAAAGGTTCAGGAGGGTGTACACAGTCAGTGGAAGGGATAGGATGAATTAGAAAATCCGACTCATCAATTATAACTGGTTCATCCTCAAAACTATCCTCAGAATTCTCCTCAAAGTTAAGCTCATCCATGCACTTCTCTTCAAAATCCAGACGCATATGGGGTTCGGGAAAAACATTTAATGACTCGGGATGATGATTTGAAGAGAAAAACTCAGCCAAATCTATGGGTTCATCATCCAAAATATTCCCGCCGTCAATATCCTTAATCAAGTGAAAATCAAAATTCTCTGACACCTCAACAAAAGCATGGATATCAATCGATTCAGGTTCTAAAGTGGAGGTGTAGAGGTCAAAAGGTTTAGGATCGGTTTCACTTGGATGAGTCCCTTCACAATCGGGCAAATCAAACACTACGAAGTCGCACAACTCATTCATCATTCTATCTTCAATTGATAAATCATGTGGGATACTCGATAGACTTTCAAAACAGGAGGTGTGGGATTCAATTTGGGATAGGTAGGTTTGATTTGGAAGGGGGTACATCTGACTCTCTCCACTCAAATTCACAGCCTGTCCTGCCGCCTCATCATACATTGAAAAAGTTGGAGCTAGTTGAAAACTAGCTACCGGGTCACTAGGTTGCATGAGGGCGGCCATGGACGCATTCAAATCCATCATCTGTTGGCTTGACGCTACCCTAAAATCTTCCAACGACTGTTCCAGACTAGACATAGGTTGTGAAGGGGTTTCAGTAAAAGATTCAAAGTTGTTTGGATACTGAAAACTCCCAAAAGGCTGTATAGAAGCAATGTCTAGGGAAGGTGTAAAAGTTGGGTAGGACTGGTAGGAATTGAATGGCTGGACAGGAGTGGGATCAACATTGGGATAAGAAGGTGAATGGAATTGTTGATCCCAAGAATTTGTAGTGGTGAAAGGAGTGAAAGATCGGCTACGAGATTGGTCAATACGTTCAGCAATAGACATATGTCTCGGGGTTACAACTGGATTTTCAAAAGGGGTATCAACGCAAGAAAGGGTGAATGTTTGAAATGGTTGATACGAAGTGGATTGCGGGGTCCAGTTGTTCGTCCTAGACGCGTCTATCCGATCTTTCAAAGAAATTTTGGGCATGGAGGGGTCGTTCGAAGTTCGACCAAAACAAGAACCGTAGGATGTAATGTCTGGTTGTGGGTACCAAAGTTCGGCAAGAGTTTTGCGAGGTGGAGTACCCATGATATGAAGAGAGAAAGAGAGAAAGGCAGAGAAAAGGAAGGGAAAAAGAATGTGATATATTTTTCTTTTCTTTTTAGTTAGCTATTAACAAAAGAATGAAATATACACACAAAAATAATATGGACAAAAATAATCATGACACAAAAATACCACACACCTAATCGTTCTAGGGTTCACCTAGGTCAACTAGACCTGCTCCAGAACTTAATTGTCGAAGTAAAACTGTGTCGAGAAACGGGCTCAAGGTACACTGATCACGAGGCGAGGTAAGTGCAGAGATAAGGGGAGGTTTTCCAACGCTTTCGCGAAGTTCCTTAATTAAATAACCCTTTCTCTTTTGGCGGTTTCACCGTTAACACTTTCCTAGACACCCCGTAAACAATATACCGTTAAGCGAGGTTCTAAACACAATTAACTTCTCCTAGTGAGCACGAAGTCCTTAAGGCTTAAAGTCTAGTTTCTGTTAAATTTGTGCGGGTAAACGTTATGCGCAAGTTCGTGATTTGTGGGCCACGGAAAAGGTGATGAAATCCCTTACCGTATCTTGTGGGGTTTGCTTGCCCTTAAGTCCGTATTAATTGGTGCAATGCACAATTCAATAAAAATTCTATAAAGAATCAAAAAATTGTTTTTGTTTTTTTTTTTAGTTTAAGCGCGGCACTGCAACAAATACGGGTTAGTCAATTTTTAGCGTTTGCTAGCGAACTTGCAAAGAATAGTATATTGGATGCGTCGGATTTGAGAAGAAGGTGTTAGTAAAATACGTACCATTAAGTTTTGGGTTAGGAAACCCCCGTTGAATCAAATCCGGTAAGCTTGAAAGGTTCGCTTGCGCGGGTCAAACTACCCGGATCTTTGGCACTGTACTTCGTAATCACCTTTGCATTGAATGCACACTTTGCTCCCCACAATCGCAGTTTGCAAATACGCAAAAATCTGCACACTTGCCCACAAAATTATCAAAAAAAAACAAAATGATTTTTTTTATATATACAAAAAGAATATTAACCCGAATAACAAGAAAGAAAATACGCTACCGTCTCCCCAGCAACGGCGCCATTTGACAAGACAAGTATGTGATCAATAGCCAACCCTTAAACTTGCAAGCTCAATTAAGAGGTTGCAAGATCAAGAGAAGGCTAGAGAACGCATGTGAAGTGAAGAACTAGTCCCGTGAGAAAATACGACCCTTGAGATCAATAACTAACCCTTAACCATTCAAGCTCAATGAAGAGGTTGAATGATCAAGAGAAATCAAGAATCTCAAGGGGAAGAAGAAACAAAAGAGAATGATACAAAAAACCCTCATCTTCATTGATCTCCCACTCAAAAAGCTCTCACTACAATTTTCATGGAAAAAGAATGAAGAAGAAGAAGAAAAAAAGACTAAATCCTAATAAAAAGAGGAACAAAAGAATGACCCTTGGTTGGGCTCAGTTCTGGAGTATTTATAGGAGGGGAATGGGAAACCTAGGGCAACCATCTGCACATAAACAAAAGTACCAAACTACCCCTGAAAATTGACGCAGAGAGGAGACCACATGGCCGCGGATTCACGGCCAATACCCCTATTGGCCGCGGATCCGCGGCCGTATAGGTGAGTTGGGTCCTCGAAATTTGTGTGCTTCCTTGGTTCCATTTTTCCTTGTGTCTGAAAACTTCATACTGCACAAAAAGTCTTCCAGAATATCAGCAGAATTCTTAGTCCAAGATTGCTATCTTTTCTTAACTTTTGACTTCTATCTCTCTTGAGCTCCGCGCACCCATTGATTCTTGTGCTGCCCCCCTCGTGCTCTGTGCTTGTCCCGGACACGAATGACCACTGTCATATGTCTTGTCTCTGGAACTGGTACTCGGCACTGGACGAATATGGATGACCGGAACCCGGCTTTTATCTGCTGTCAACAGATGTTCTGCTTTTGGCGTAACTGTGGAGATTTTGTCTTGATTTGCAATATTTGGACTGGAAACCTGTACTCTGTAAATATGTAACAAACACGGATCAAAAGCACCTACCTATAAACACACGAGCGTAAGAATGGGCGGTATAAAATGCAGTATTCTGTGATGAACAGGCTACGTCTCTAGGGAAAAGAGGTTATTTAATTAAGAAACATTGCGCAAGCGGTTTAAAACCTCCATCGAAATACCGACACTAGCCTGACCGAAAGTTTAAGCAAGAATTGTAGGGTGCGATTAATCCCGACAAATTCTTCTTTTATGGTTTGAAGGAGGATTTGAGAAAACAATGGGAGCCATCCTGTTTAGATAAACTAATAATCAATCTAAACTTGCAAGAGTATCATGCTGAGTGTTTCTTCTCTCTCTCCTAATTGCAACGACCAAGATGACCGGGCATAAGTAACTACTAGATAAAAATATATTGACGGGGCCGAACTATAAAGATTGGCTTAGGAATGTCCAGATGGCCATTACCTATGACAAGTTGGGCTACCTTCTTACTACTAAAGCCCCCACCGTCCCTGGTCCAGATTCCACAATCACGAATATTGAGATCCGTAAGACATGGGAAATAGACTATGAGAAAGCCAAGTGCCTCATGCCGGCCTCAATGGATAATGAACACCAGAGATGGCATGAGAAGATGGACTTAGCTTTCATCTTCCTCCATACCAAAGATTTTTATGGAGATCAATCTCATATCGCAAGATACGAGACCTCGAAGAAATTATTTCAGGCCAAGTTGGCTATCGGGTCATCTGTAGGGGACCACATCCTTAAGATGATCTGCTATATTGAAGAGCTCGCAGACCTTGGAACCATGTTGGAGAACGAGTTGTATACAAACTTGATTCTACAGTCCATCCCCTATACATTCCCGAGTTTATATTGAATTTCAATATACAGAATAAGGAAGTTACACTTCCAGAGCTCCTTAACATGTTAAGGAGTGCAAAGGGCACCCTGAAAAAATCCAAGAAGACACCCACTCTACTTGTTGGGGAACCTTCTTCCTCTAGATCCAAGGTGAAAGCTAAGAGGAAGAAGAAGAAAGTCCCAACCAAACTAAAAAGTGCTGTCAGTAAGGTATAGGGAAATGGCAAAGCAAAAGTTTTGGGACCGACAGTAGGGAAAGAGGAATGCTTCTATTGTCACAAAAATGACCATTAGAAGAAAAACTGTAGGGGTTGGAAAGCCAGGAACTAGGATGTGAAGCAAGTTGTGGCTTCGGCTTCAGGTGTGTTTATGATTAAAAACTGTCTGTCAATCAAATCTACTTACTGTGTATTGGATATCGGTTCAGGATCTTACATCTTTAATTCATTACAAGCAATGAGAAGCCGTAGAGTTATAAAGGCAGGTGATATGACCTTCGGGGTTGATAACAAAGCGAGTGTGGATGCTGTTTCCGTAGGTGAATATCACCTAGGATTGACAAGTGGACACATTTTGGTTTTGCGTAATTGTTTTTGTGTACCAAGTTTGACATGTAATATCATCTCTATATCTTTACTATCTAAAGAAAGTTGTGATTTCACATTTGTAAGTGATGTTGTAAACATTCACCTTAATCATGGTTTGATTGGGTTAGGTACACTAGAAAACGGTATATACATAATAAATCAACACCAAGTTTTCAATGTAAAGAACACACTCAAAAGAAAGACTCCATAATTGAATTAAGCTTTCTTATGGTATTGTAGACTAGGTCACATCAATGAAACATGGTTGATGAAGTAACATAGAGAGGGATATTTGGATTCGTTTGAATATCTGTCTTATGCAACTTATCAATCATGTCTGAAAGGAAAAATGACAATGATTCCATTCACTGTACACAGAGTAAGAGCCACAGAGCTCTTGGGACTTATACACAGTGTCGTGTGTGGTCCAATGTCTACACATGCAAGAAGTGGTTATTCCTACTTCATTACGTTTACGGATGATTTCTCAAGGTATGGACATATATTCTTGATGAAACAGAAATCCGAGGCCTTTGAGATTCTAGGAATAGAAGAATGAAGTAGAAAAAACATGTAAAAGTATCAAGACACTTCGATCTGATCGAGGTGGTGAATACTTAAATGCAGAGTTCCGGGATTTTTTAAAAGAAAATGTAATTCTCTCTCAGCTTACTCCTCCATACACACCTCAACACAACGGTGTATCGAAAAGGTAGAACTGCACCTTATTGGATATGGTGCATTCCATGAGGAGTAATGCTGAGTTACCGCGATCTTTCTGGGGTTATGCACTAAAATCTGCTGCATATCATTTGAACAATGTTCCGACTAAGTCGGTGCTTACCACACCATATGAAATGTGGAATGGGAAGAAACCCAATCTTAAGTATCTTAAGATATGGGGTTGTCCAGGTTTTGTCAAAAAGCAACATGCGGAAAAGCTCGAGGCACGATCAATACTGTGTAAGTTTGTAGGTTTTCCAATGAATTCTAGGGGGTATCTTTTCTATTACGTAGAGGAACAAAAGGTTTTTGTTTCTCGGCATGCCCACTTTCTGGAGACTCAATTTCTTGAAAAATAAATATGTAGGAGCACAATAGAACTGGAAGAAATTCCAGAACCGCAATCTATTACTGAAAACATGGTACAACCAGAAGTTTCAAAAGAACCGGACATCCCGACGCCGCTCCACATATATAGTAGGCAGTCTCATCCACCCAAGTAATATTACGGTTTTCTCATAGATGGGGATAGAGAGGATTGCATCATCAATGATGATGAGCCGACTAGTTTCCAGCAGGCTATTACGAGCAGAGACATAATAAAGTGGCCGGATGCAATGCGGACCGAAATGGAATCCATGTACACCTAAAAAGTTTGGACTTTGGACATTGCACTTCAAGGGGTAAAACCCGTTGGTTGCAAATGGATCTTCAGAAAGAAGATTGGTGCAAATGGACAGGTTGAAAGCTATAAGGCTAGATTTGTTGAAAAAGGTTTTCTTCAAAGACCTGGCTTAGACTATGATGAAACCTTTTCTCCAGTTGCTATGCTTAAATCCATTCGGATCCTATTTGCCATTACTGTCTTCCATGATTATGAAATTTTGCAGATGGATGTAAAGACTGTAAGTCGATGTCGTACACCCCCACACACTTGTAGGGAGGAAGAATATACAAAAAACGATTTTAACAAAGCTCAAAACACCGACTAAACTCTAGGATCTTTAAGGAACCTTAACTAGCTATAACTACATGGAGGTTTAACTACTCGGTAAGAGTTTTATACCTCTGTGTACTAGTCCTTCGGGTCTTCTTGTCCTCTTCTTTAGCTCTTCGAAGTGTACGGATCAAGATTGCAACGTCGGTCTCCTCGCATCAAAGATGATCCACCCGAGAGTATGTACTTCAAGCTCCAACCTCTAAACCAAGGTAACTAGGGTACCTAGTTCACTAAACTAGATAGCCTAAAAGATGTAGAGAATGATTATAGAATAATTTGTGTCAAGAACCTTGGGTTTCTCAACACATGAGACTTTTAGGGTCTGAGGAAGAAGAAGAGAGTTTGGAAGAGAGAGAGTGTAGAATATGGCTAATGGTTTGTGATAATGAAGCAAATAATAATTCAAATAAATCAATCAACCACGATTCAATAGTCACATGTTCATATCAGAATTTTGCATTATTATATCACCCATTTTTATTCATATTACATATAAATAGGTGCTTTTGATATATGCCAGCTAAATAGTTGCAGGTTATAGGTTCTCAAATCATTACAGTGAAATTCATGAAAAGACGCTATAAATGTGAGACTACGACCAACAACAGATGAATCCGTATGATGCCGTCTACCAGTTCAAGGAATACATGAAGATCAGTAGACAGTTCAATGCACAAAGCACAAGGGCAGCACAAGATTCAAGAGCTCAACGTGATACTCACGGCGAAAAAGTCCACAACATTCTGCACTGTGGAAATCTGGAAGAGAATAGAAGAGATTCTGAGGAACCAAGTAAAGAAAACAGAAGTTAAAAGCAACATGAAGCAGCCCTGAGAAGTTGAACTTATGATCCCACAATTTGGCTGTGGAACCGTGTACAAACATGCCTTCCTACAGCGGATCCGCAGCCAAATAGTGCATGTGTCGGTGGGTGTCGGTGCTTTGACCCGGTTTTCTTAGGGTAGTCTTGTAAATTCAAATGTGGATCAGATTGTAACCTAGGGTTTTTTTCTATCTACAAATAGGAAAGCCAAAAGCCTAATTAGGCATGCCTCTTTTTAATTCTCAGATTTAAAATTTTAATTCAGTTGTAATTGTTGAAAGGTCATCAATAAAGGTAAGTCTTTTTATTTTTATCTTGCATTCTTTTTATCCGAATTTAATTCCTGCAATTTTCTTTATCTGTTCTTTTATTATCTGCAACTTAGATAGTCTTTTAAAATAAAATATAAAAATGAATTCTATTGTCACTTTCCTAATGAGTGAGTAATTCCTCACTTGTTAGGGTTAGCATAGGGAAGGTTTGAGAGAAGGAAATCTCTCTCACTCCTCTCTTCGCCCATATAATTTTTAAAATACGGATTCTTTTTAATTCAACCACACACCACTCACTACGGCACTCTATCCTACATGATAGCGGTGATTCCTTTGTTAGACTGATTGTAGTTGAATTAACTGGAGGTTAGGGCTAAGAGTTAAGAGCGGACGGACAATGACCAAAAGGAAGACACTACGTTTCTTCCTAGTCGTGCTAATCCCCGTTCTTGACTATTACCCTATAGAAAGACTTTAAATCAATTTAATCTCATTCTTAGATCTTAAAACAAAACCTACCATAAATAGGATTTAACATGTTAGAACATAAAGAAAAGAACACCATTCCCTGTGGATCGACTCGTATTAATTCGGCTAGCTATCAAGCAACACCGTCTTGATTGCGGTAGATTAAACACAGAAAAACTCTTTCAATCAAATGGCACCGTTGCCCGGGAAACGGTAGTTTATTTCCTTATGTAATTTTGGGTTAATTAAATAAAAAATATAAAAATTGAAAAAAAAATTACATAAAAAAATCATCTTATTATTTTTGATTGGTTTTGTGTGAATTGTGCAGAAAAAGAAGACGGACAGATTCAGATCTAGAGCAAGCCCAGTGAACAAATCAATAAACAGAAGATCTGAACAGACAGAGGAGAACCATAGAAGCACACAGGAAAATTTTGGAGATCCAAACCAACCAAACCACCATGGAAACGCGGCATAAGCAGGTGTTTGACCGCGGTTCCGTGGTCAACTGCTAACGTCAGCACCCCAAATTTCTCTGTGAGTATTTTTGTTTTCTCTCCTACCCCCTGATCTCCACTGAAAATTTTTCCTTCTGGGTTCTTTGCGCAAAACTTCTTCTCCCTCTCCAATAAATCATTTTTGTGCAGGATTCTTTGCGCCGCAAATAAAAAGAAAATATTTTTTGGCAAGTGTATTAAATTTTTTGTGTTAACTGCTTTGAATATTTAAAACGAAATCTAAAGGGCTATAACACCAACTCAGATTGGGTGGGGATTTCATTACCCTTCCTAAGACCCCAGAAATCACTAGAAGCATATGCATCACCCTCGAGCTAATTAAAAAATATCTAGACTCAGCCAATTAAGGGCTGTCGCGCTCATCAGGACAGAGGAAGGTTGTGGGCATTCAGTCGTTTATCTAAACCTGACTTTGTGGTGCCTAGGCTAGACAAGTGAGAAAGGTAAATTTAAAAGGCCCGTCTCACGGTGATTCGTGAGTGGATCCCTCCTTTCTTCACTTGTGCTTACCTGGCCATACTTGGCTATGAATAGGCGATTTGAGGGATATCTCAAAACTTGTTGCTTTGGACCAGTTAGGAGCAGTCTAGTTGACTTAGGAGACCCTAGCTCTAGGCTTGATTGTACATGCTTAAATTGTGACTGTTTGAAGTTGTGTCGTAGTTCCGTACAAAATCTTTTGCAAAACTCTTTATAAAAAAGTCCCAATTTTACAAAAACTTGCCATTTGTCGCTAGAATTCCACTGCACCCAGCCTTCATTCACATTTTCCCATTGACGATTTCTTACCCTCACATTCTACGTTTTGACTAGACTAGAACTCGTTTAGTGTATGTCCGGTTGGAATAGGGACACTAGCGCCCGTTTAGTCCGTGTCTCATTAGTCGCTACTGATGACGCGTTCAACTCCGAAGTCGAAACTCTCTCCACTTCTTTTTCATCTTTACCTTCATCTTCACATTCCTCATCTTCTAAAGAGATGTCAGGATTCAATCCTAACAACCATTTACCTATCTCTGGACTGATTCCACCTCAACTGGGTGTGAATAACCCACAACAACCTCTTGTTGAAGCGCCACAGCGAATCGCGCTCCAGGATCGTTTCTGTCAGGACCCAAAGTTCGGCCCGTGACTGGCACTTAACCACGTAACGTCTACAGGCGTAACGCGACTAAGTAAGCCGAAACCCAGAAATCAAAACCATTAAAAGTATTGAGTGTTAAAATATTTAATAGAAACATTTGTTAAAAACATTGAGAAAACCTTAAGTAACTTAGTAAAATTCTTTAAAGTTCAAGTTATTATCTTAAAAATTTTGGCAGCATTTTCTTTGTAAAAACTAGCCCGAAATCGGGTATAAGGCAATAAATGAGTAAAATGATACACAATAAGAAATAAGCATCCCAAACGAGAGCAATCACGCCCAACGGCGGAAACAATCACCACAATGATAATATGTGACGCCGTAGCAAGGAATGAGTAAAAAAATAAGTGAAGACAACATGAAATATAAAGCTGCATAAATAAAGTCGAATCACAACGAGCTCGACACCATAGTACAAAAATATACATCGTCCTCACAACTGGTCTCTAAGTCAATACATAAATAGTAGATGGAGAATACTAGATACAATGATGTATACAACCGGAAAAATAAACAGATACCGCACAAAACCCACCTATCAGCAAAAGGGCTAGTATGCCAACTGCAGTGGTATCTGTGGCAAAAGATGCAAGAAAACAGCCAGCCGCGACTACTCTGAGGGCAACCTGCAAGCACTGTGGCACAACGGGGGTGAGTTGCCAACTCGTGAATAGTAGATAACATATAAAGGTAATCGCGAGTATGCACGTGCTGCGATACTCTAACCTATGCCAACAGATAACATCTATATGATGAACTAGATGAGCAATAATCATGCAACAAGTGCGATCTAATGACATCTCTATATGATGAGCAGGGTATGTAATAGTCATGCATAGCAAATGCAATCTAACGACATCTATATATAGTGAGCACGTATGCAATGATCGTGCATAGAAAATGTAATCTAACAACATCTATATAGAGAGAGCAGGTATGCAATGATCGTGCATATCAAATAATCTAACAACATCTATATAGAGTGAGCAGGTATGCAATAATCATGCATGTCATATGTAGACTATCAGGCACTACAGATATAGGATGAGATGTAAAATACTGAATGCTAAGCATGGGAATAAATAACATTTACACAGAATGTCAACGTGGAAATAATTGGTATCCATCAATACACCCATATCCCAGTAAAACTCAAGCGCCGTCATCCTCATCGGCCCTCAAATCCTGTAAATCTCATAGAATCGTGAGTGCCCAATATCGACACTCGAAATATCATAAAATCATCGTGTCTATCATCGACACGCAAATCCTCTAGTATCGGGCTCCGTCAGTCGGATTGGACCATGGGCTCCGTCTGCGGAATCGGCCCTCGGCCCCGGCAGTACGTGTCGTCTCGTATCTATCTATCGACTCCGGTCGGTATCCTCTGGATAACCGCCAGGTCTAACTAATCACCGGTAGGTAGTGGTCCTTCTGCCAGGCTCACTATATACTGCACAGCGATCCGTTCTCGCCTCGGGGTACCATACCGGGTTTACCATCTACCCGCAATCGGCCTCGTCCAGCTCCTCGATTTGGGTTCACATGTCACACGTCTCAGAATCGAGAAAATGCATGGCGGACGCATTGAAATACCATATCAAGGAAAACCGGGTTTTTAAAACAATGCATATTTTCTTAAAATAATACCCCTGTTCCCAAATCCAGAAATCACATAAATCCAAACTCAATGCGTAAATCCATGCAATGTATCATATGATACAAAGAGTAAAAAGGGAACCAGCTCATTAAAAGAATCCAGTTTCTAAAATATCTCATGCGGTCCATATTTTTATGAAATCAAATCAATATCATCAATGTATGTGACATATGTATGTATGTAGGTATGGATGTACAAATGGATATTTACGCGAATATGAGTGTAGTACTATTATGAATATACAGTGTGCATGTGTGCAGGTATGAAGATATTGATATTTGTGTGCACTGGTATGAATATACAGTGTGCATGTGCGCAGGTATGAAGATATCAATATATGTGTGCACTGGTATGAATATACAGTATGCATATGCGCATGTATGAAAATTTTGATATATGTGTGCACAGGTATGAATATACAGTAAAATATACAGTGTGCATGTGCGCAGGTATGAAAATATCGATAAATGTGTGCACAGGTATGAATATACAGTGTGCATGTGCACAGGTATGAAAATATCAATATATGTGTGCACTCGTATGAATATACAGTGTGCATGTGCGTAGGTATGAAAATATCAATATATATACCAATATGCGGCAAGTCATGACAATCGGCAATGAAGCGGAAATCAAGACGATATAAAATTCATAGCGATTTTATAATGTGAGTGTCATGGCAATCGCTAGCGGTGTGAGTGTAATATACAAATAGTGCTCGTGCAGTTTTAACCGTTAGTGACAGTGTAGTATTCTATATCTACCATTTCTATATGCAATAAGGGAGGTATGATACACTAATACACATAAACATCTACGACTAAATATCCTATCATGCGTTGATGCTTAACGCCGTACGGGCGATTTTCCCGTAGATGTTTAATCTACTCACCTGGTCGCGTGCTACACGTAGCCGACCACTTGCTTCCCCTTCTTTCCGGCGTCCGACGTACCCACCTGCGAACCTGGAATTACAGAAGGAATCCATATATATATAAGCAAAATTCTACAAAACGTGATATCGAAATCAAATGAGAAACTCGCGTCGCGAACTAAACGCGCATGTGTACAATACGCTGGAACATGTGTATACGCGTCTAAAACTATCTCGACACGTCGCGACACGCTGGATCACAGAACCCATTCACGTATCACGCGTATCGCGCAAACAAAACGTACTTGAAACACGATATATGGTCCCAGATTCTACCCAGGTAAAAAACTTACAAAATTGCACAAGCCAAAACACTATAATTTGTAGCAGACTACCCTAGCCAAAACCCCAGAAACCAATTCCCCTATCTGGCCGCAAATTGCGTCCAGAACGATTAAATTGGCGGCCAAACAGTAGAGGTAGGGGTTCGTGCTTGGTGTGTGTGGTCTATGCCTAGTGTATATGCTACAGTTAACTCAGATTTTCTGTGAAGGAGCCGGGTTACAAGCAGATCACAGAGAGGCTAAGTTTTGCTTAAAAACGATATATTTTGCACAATATGAATCCCTAGGGTATTTTGGTGAAATTTGCGGTTTATCTAGGTTTAAGTGGCCCTAACAACACTTAATTAAGTTAGTCTAACTAATAAAATCATCACTTAACCAAAAGTCCACACTAATCGCCATAATTAGCACAAAAACTCACATTTAACACTAATCGAAGCTATTTCTACACAAACTTAGCAAACTAGGAAGTAAGTTTAAGAAATATACCCCACTATCGACCCTAGGAAGCAGGAGGAAGGTGAAGAGGAAGAGAAAAGTTGTTGCAGTTGCTGGAGCTGCTGCTGGTGCTGCTGAAGCTGTTGCTGATGCTGCTGGGCTGATGCTGTTGCTGTTGCTTTAGCTGCTGCTACTTATTGTTGTTGCTGCTGCTGAGTGCTGCTGCTGCTGCAATTTCTGCTGCTGCTGCAATTTCTGCTGCTGCTGAAGGAGTTTGTGTGTGTGTGTGTGTGTGTGAGTGAGTGAGTGAGAGTGAGAGATTAGTGAGAAACAAATGCGTGAAGTAACAAAAGAAATGGGAGTTAAGCTAGTCAACCCCCCTCTCTCTCTCTTCATTAAATGCAAGCATGGCACTTGCCATGATGCCCACTCTCTCTCTCTATCTCTCTCCCCCCCAAGTCAACCAAATTCAAATCATTTTCCATTTTCATTTTAAAAAAAAACATACTCTTAATAAAAACCCAATAACTTAATTAAAATGGGTTAACCTACCATGGTTGCTAATCATGATTTTAACCCTAATTAAGGCCTAGTTTACATGCACATGTGTATGCAAGCCTAGGAAAAATCTAATAAAATATTCATTAATTTGAAAAAATATTTGAAAATCAGTTTGGTAAACTTTTTATTAAAAACCATATATTTAAATATAATTAGCCACTAAACACATCCTAAGGTGTTACAATCTTCCCCCATTAAAGAAATTCGTCCCCGAATTTAAAAATATAATGCTACGCAGACCTTCAAAGAGATGTGGGAATTTCTTCCGCATCTCACCCTCGCCCTCCCAAGTGATCTCCTCACCATTCGGGTTGCGCCAAAGCACCTTCATTGATGGCAAGTCCTTCGATCTAAGTTTCTTCACCTGCCGGTCCAATATCACGACCGGCTGCTCGGTGAACGAAAGATCGCGCTAGAGCTGAACGGTCTGATGTTGAATCATGTGCGAAGGGTCATGTAGGTATCTGCGAAGCATCGACACGTGGAATACGAGGTGAAAATCTGGGAAGTCGGGTGGAAGAGCCAAACGATTTACTACTGCGCCTATACGCTCGAGGATCTCAAAGGGTCCTATGAATCTGGGGCTAAGCTTCCCCTTCCATCCAAACCTCATCACTCCCTTCATCGGAGAGACCCTGAGAAAAACATGATCGCCAATTGCGAACTCTAATCTACAGTGACATCTGTCGGCATACGATTTCTGCCTGCTCTGAGCCGTCCTCATCCTGTCTCGAATCAACTGAATCTTCTCGGTCGTCTCCTGTACGATCTGTGACCCCAAAATACTGGTCTCACTGAGCTCTGTCCAACAGACGGGCGATCTACATCTCCTCCCATACAAAGCCACGAAAGGTGTCATCTGAATAGTATCCTGGAAACTATTGTTGTAGGAGAACTCCACCAAGGGTAAATGATGATCCCAGCTACCACCAAAGTCTAAAACGCACGCTCGGAGCATGTTCTCGAGAGTCTGAATAGTCCGCTCTGACTGGCCGTCGGTCTGCGGATGAAATGCCGTGCTGAAATTCAAGCGTGTGCCCAACGTCTCCTGAAGCCTCTGCCATAGTCGGCTGGTAAACTGGGTGCCTCGGTCGGACATGATACATGTTGGGACTCCATGCAGTCGTACTATCTCGTCGATATATAACTGTACATACTGAGTAAATCCGAAAGTCGTCTTCGCTGGCAAGAAGTGAGCAGCTTTCGTCAAATGATCCACGATCACCCAAATGGAGTTATACCCTCGCCTAGTCCTCGGTAGATCCACGATGAAGTCCATAGAAATCTGTTCCCATTTCCACTCCGGAATGCGTACCGGCTGTAGCTCTCCCGCTGGCCTCTGGTGCTCGGCCTTGACATGCTGACAAGTCAGGCATCTCGCCATGAAGTCTGCGATGTCCCTCTTCATTCCGTCCCACCAGTAAACATCTCTCATATCATGGTACATCTTGGTGGAACCCGAATGAATACTGTACACCGATCGATGTTCCTCCTCAAGAATCTCACGCCGCAGTCCCTCAGCATCTGGTACGCACAGTCTAGTCCCAAATCCCAGTATTCCTTGATCATCGATCACGAACTCGGAAAATCTGCCCTGTCCAATCTGTGCCATGATCTCTGAACAACGGTCATCACTGTGCCATGCCTCATGTATACGGTCAAGCAACTGTGGGCGTGCATGAACATGCGCAAGCTGTCCCCCGATCGGCGTGAACTCGAACTGCACTTGGCCGTCGCATAATATCTTCCAATCTGCCGACGACTGCCTCTGCACTGCGCTCAAACAAGGTAGACTACCCCCGGGCCTCCTGCTCAAAGCATCCGCCACTACATTCGTCTTGCCCGGGTGATACATGATCTCGCAATCGTAGTCCTTTACTAGTTCCATCCAACGGCGCTGTCGGAGATTCAGGTCTCGCTGCTAAAATATATTTTAAGCTCTTGTGATCAGTGAATATCTGGCACGACTCACCGTATAGTTAATGTCTCCAAATCTTGAGTGCGAAAACCACTGCAGCCATCTCCAAATCATGAGTAGGGTAGTTCTGTTCATATCTCTTCAACTGCTGTGAAGCATACGCGATCACCCTGTCATGATGCATCAATACGCACCCTAGCCCCACTCGAGAAGCGTCACAATAGACTACAAATCCGCTTGATCCTGAAGGCAATGATAACACCGGCGCCGTAGTCAAATAAGTCCGTAGCTGCTGAAAGCTGTGCTCGCACTCCTCCGTCCAAACGAAAGGAACTCCCTTCCGGGTCAACCCGATCAAAGGTGCAGCAATACGGGAGAAGTCCAGCACAAATCGCCTGTAGTAACCGGCCAGTCCTAGAAAGCTGCGGATCTCCGTAACTGATGCGGGTCTGGACAACTCTGAACGGCCTCGATCTTCTTCGGGTCCACACATATACAGTCTCGTGTAATCACGTGACCCAAGAAGTTTACGCTGTCAAGCCAGAATGTGCACTTGGAGAATTTTGCGAAAAGCTGGTGCTCCCTCAAAGTCTGCAGTGTGATCCGCATTTACTTCTCGTGCTCCTCTCGGCTCCGGGAATACACCAATATATCGTCAATGAATACGATGATGAACAAGTCCAAATAAGGCATGAATATACGGTTCATCAAGTCCATAAACGCTGTTTGGGGATTGGTGAGTCCGAACGACATCACCAAAAACTCATATTGTCCGTAGCGCGTGCGGAAAGCTGTCCTCAGTATATCCTCCTATTGAACCCGCAGCTGATGGTATCCTGATCGCAAGTCGATCCTCGAAAAGTATCCTGCCCCGTAAAGCTGGTCGAAAAAGTCGTCGATGCGTGGCAAAGGATATCTGTTCCGCACGGTAACCCTATTCAGCTGGTGGTAGTCGATACACATACGCAAACTGCCGTCCTTCTTCTTGACAAACTGGACCGGAGCACCCCAAGGAGAAACACTGGGTCGAATAAGTCCCTTATCCAGCAAATCGTGCCACTGACCTTTCAACTCACTAAGCTCCGTCGGGGCCATCCGATAAGGCGGTATAGAAATCATCCCCGTGCCGGGAATCAAATCAATACAGAATGCAATATCGCGCTCAGGCGGTAGCCTATGATGCTCGTCAGGGAAAACATCAGGGAACTCACATACAACCGGAACCTGGTCCAATGGAACATCTGTAGCTCTAGTATCACAAACATAGGCTAGAAATCCCTAACATCCCTTCCTCAACAGCTGTCCTGCGCGAAGAGAAGAAATAAAAATGTGAGGGGCAGCACCACGGTCCCTCTGCACAATGAAAGCCGACTCGCCGGGAAAACAAAACCTAACAGTCTTCTCGCGGCTGTCCACAGACGCATAGCACGTGGTGAACCAATCCATGCCGAAAAGAATGTCGAAGTCCAACATCTCAAGAAGGATCAAGTCGATAGGATACTCTCTCTCGCCAATACGGACAACATTGGATCGGAACACGTGCCTAGCAACGAACGACTCTCCCACAGGAGTGGTGACAACAAGCGACTGATCAAGCAAACTGGACTCTCTACCCAATCTCGGCACAAAGTGTGTGGAAACATACGAGTGCGTAGATCCAGGATCGAACAACACGTGTGCGTCAACAGAACATACTGATAGGGTACCTAAGACCACAGCATTGGACGCCTGCGCGTCTTGATGCGTCAATGAGAAAAACCGTGCCTGTCCTCTGCCTGCAACTGGCGGTCCTCTACTAGCAACTGGCTATACTCTGCCGGCAGCTGGCTGTCTTCTGCCTCTGCCACCTCGTTCTCTATGAGTAATCCCTCCGCGACCACGGCCTCTCTGTGCATAAGTCTGGCGCAGAGCAATAGTAGGTACAATAAGCAACGCCTTCTGGTGTGGAGAAGGTGGAAGTGTGACACGCGGTACGGCAGTCTCGCTTTCACGCGGCTCCAGGCAATCTCGAACACAATGATAAGTACTCCCGCATCGGAAACATCTGGATAGTGTCTGCTGACCCTCCTAGGGATAAGTGTTGAACAACCGGCCTCACCCCAAGTCTCTGCCACCTGCAAGGTATCTGTCGCGGCGCCTAAATAGCCGTCTCTGTGCCGGAGTTTCAGTATGAACTCTCTTCGGCTCTGGAACAACCGAAGTCTCAGCAAGGCGCTCCTCGACTAATAAGGCTGTGTCTATAGCTGCTGCATAAGTCTTGCAATGCTGTGCGCTGATCGCAACGAATAGTGGTGTAAGCATGCCTTGGACAAACCTCCTGACTTGCATCTCGTCAGCCGCCACTAGGTATGGGGAATAAATGGATAGCTCGGTTAACAGTACATCGTACTCTGCCACTGTTATCTCTGGCGTTTGGCATAAAGACTCAAATCTACGCGCTCGGGCATCCCTGACACTCTGGGGAAGGAAGCGGGCTAGAAATACCGTCACAAACTCGGTCCAGGTCATACGAGGAAGACCTGCTGCTCTGCCCTTCTCGACCGATTCATACCATTTCCGTGCAAGACTTTCCAGGCGAAAGCTCGCGAACTCTACCCATCTCGCATCTGAGAATCCGAGTGAACGACATATCCGGGCCATCATATCAATGAAAACCCGTGGGTCCTCGGCTGCATCGGTGCCTGTGAAGACCGGAGGCTTCAGCCTCATGAACTCCGATAGCGATACTGTAATCACCTCCGTAGCTGTAGGGGCAACTGCGTGTACTGTATCTACCATTGTGGTCCCCGTGACTGGTGGAGCTACCTCTGTTCGGTGCGCTCGAAGCGTCTCAACTAGCGACCCTATCATCTGGCGCATCTCCCGCATACCAGCCCCTAGCATGGAAACCTGATCTGTCGTAGGAGGAACAGTCTGCTCTGGTACAATAGGGGTACTACCCGGATCAGTCCTCATCTCGGACAAGTCAACTCGAATCTCAGCTCCCGCGGCCGCTCTCTGCGCCCTAGTAGTCTTTGGCGGCATAATGGATGAAAAGAAAGTATGATTCGATGAGGATACGAAAATCGAATCACAAGAATGTATACAATCATGAAAGAATTTCAAACAATAAGTCCTAAGGTCGCTTAGGCGGAGTATCGTGTCGTGAGTATGCCACGGAACATACGCACGCTACGCCACTCTGCTTCAGCTACCTACTCCAACATACCAGGGTCATCCTATACTCCGAAGGTAAAACCTACGCTCTGATACCAACTTTGTCACGACCCAAAGTTCGGCCCGTGACAGGCACTTAACCACGTAACGTCTACAGGAGTAACGCGACTAAGTAAGCCGAAACCAAGAAATCAAAACAATTAAAAGTATCGAGTGTTAAAATATTTAATAGAAACATTTATTAAAAACATTGAGAAAACCTTAAGTAACATAGTAAAATTTTTTAAGTTCAAGTTTTTATCTTAAAATTTTTGGCAGCATTTCCTTTGTAAAAACTAGCCCGAAATCGGGTACAAGGTAATAAATGAGTAAAATGATACTCAATAAGAAATAAGCATCCCAAACGGGAGCAATCACGCCCAACGGCGGAAATAATCACCACAATGATAATATACGATGCCGTAGCGAGGAATGAGTAAAAAAATAAGTGAAGACAACAAGAAATATAAAACTGCATAAATAAAGTCGGCTCACAACAAACTCAAAACCAGAGTACAAAAATATACATCGTCCTCACAACTGGTATCTAAGTCAATACATAAGTAGTAGATGGAGAATACTAAATACAATGATGTATAAAACTGGAAAAATAAACAGATATCGCACAAAACCAACCTATCAGCAAAAGGGCTAGCACGCCAACTACAGTGGTATCTGTGTCAAAAGAGGCAAGAAAACAGCCAGCCGCGACTACTCCGAGGGCAACCTGCAAGTACTGTGGCACAACGGGGGTGAGTTTCCAACTCATGAATAGTAGATAACATATAAAGGTAATCGCGAGTATGCACGTGCTGCGATACTCTAACCTATACCAACAGATAACATCTATATGATGAACTAGATGAGCAATAATCATGGAACAAGTGCGATCTAATGACATCTCTATATGATGAGCAGGGTATGTAATAGTCCTGCATAGCAAATGCAATCTAACGACATCTATATATAGTGAGCACGTATGCAATGATCGTGCATAGCAAATGTAATCTAACAACATCTATATAGAGTGAGCAGGTATGCAATGATCGTGCATAGCACATGTAATCTAACAACATCTATATAGAGTGAGCAGGTATGCAATAATCGTGCATGTCATATGTACACTATCAGACACTACAGATATAGGATGAGATGTAAAATACTGAATGCTAAGCATGGAAATAAATAACATCTACACGGAATGTCAACGTAGAAATAATTGGTGTCCATCAATACACCCATATCCCAGTAAAACTCAGGCGCCGTCATCCTCATCGGCCATCAAATCCTGTAAATCTCTTAGAATCGTGAGTGCCCAATATCGGCACTTGAAATATCATAAAATCATCGTGTCTATCATCGACACGCAAATCCTCTAGTATCAGGCTCCGTCAGTCGGATCGGCCTACGGGCTCCGTCTGCGGAATCGGCCCCCGGCCCCAGCAGTACGTGTCGTTCGTGTCTATCTATCGACTCTGGTCAGTATCCTCCAGATAACCGCCAGGTCCAACAAATCACCGGTAGGTAGTGGTCCCTCTGCCTGGCTCACTGTATACTGCACAGCGATCTGTTCTCGCCCCGGGGTACCATACTGGGTCCACCATGTTCCCGCAATCGGCCTCGTCCAGCTCCTTGATTCGGGTTCACATGTCACACGTCTCAGAACCGAGAAAATGCATGGCGGACGCACTGAAATACTATATCAAGGGAAACCGGGTTTTTAAAACAATGCGTATTTTCTTAAAATAATACCCCGGTTCCCAAATCCAGAAATCATATAAATCCAAACTCAATTCGTAAATCCATGCAATGTGTCGTATGACACTAAGAGTAAAAAGGGAACCCGCTCTTTTAAAAGAATCCAGTTTTGAAAATATCTCATGCGGTCCCTATTTTTATGAAACCAAATCAATATCTTCCATGTATGTGACATATGTATGTATGTAGGTATGGATGTGCAAATGGATATATACGCGAATATGAGTGTAGCACTAGTATTAATATACAGTGTGCATGTGCGCAGGTATGAAGATATCGATATATGTGTGCACTGGTATGAATATACATTGTGCATGTGCGCAGGTATGAACATATCAATATATGTATACACCCGCATGAATATACAGTGTGCCTGTGCGCAGGTATGAAAATATCGATATATGTGTGCACTGGTATGAATATACAGTGTGTATGTGCGCAGTTATGAAAATATCTATATATGTGTGCACTGGTATGAATATACAGTGTGCATGTGCGCAGGTATTAAAATATCAATATATGTGTGCACTGGTATGAATATACAGTGTGCTTGTGCGTAGGTATGAAAATATCAATATATGTGTGCAATGGTATGAATATATAGTATGCATGTGCGCAGGTATGAAAATATCAATATATGTACCAATATGCGGCAAGTCATGAATATCAGCAATGAAGCGGAAATCAAGACGATATAAAATTCGTAGCGATTCTATAATGTGAGTGTCAAGGCAATCACTAACGGTGTGAGTGTAATATACAAATAGTGCCCGTGCAGCTTTAATGTTAGTGACAGTGCAGTGTTCTGTATCTACCATTTCTATATGCAATAAGGGAGGTATGCTACACTAATACAAATAAACATCTATGACTAAATATCCTATCACGCCCTGATGCTTAACGCCATATATGCGATTTCCTCATAGATGTTAAATCTAATCACCTGGTCGCGTGCTTCACGTAGCCGACCACTTGCTTCCCCTACTTTACGGCGTCCAACGTACCCGCCTGCGAACCTGGAATTACACAAGGAATCCATATATATATATATATATATATATATATATAAGCAAAATTCTACATAACGCGATATCGAAATCAAACGAGAAACTCGCATCACGAACTAAATGCGCCTGTGTACGATACGCTGAAACATGTATATTGTAAGTGCACGGCGGCGCCCCGGCCGTCAATCCGACGCGGGAATGCGGAAGCGGTGAGTTACTTTAACTTTTCAAACCGGCACCACCGCGCACTATAAACCCGGATCGTGCCATTAACTAGTCCTAGCCAACTATAAGATGGGGAAGAGAGATATACCGAGCGATCCGTGCCCTCCGGTCTTCTCGCCGTCGTCCCGATCTCCCGCGGAATGTCCGGTCTCCACCTCCTCGCTGGAAGGGCACCACGTCGCCTGCATCTTTTACGGGCTCCCACTTCTATACCGAGGCAACTTGGGCACGAAGTTGGCGAGTCGACGTGCCCAAGATTTGCTGTAGAATGTGTGTAGAACTCATGTCTCATTTTGGGGTTCATGGAGGTTGCCATTTTGTGGAGGGATGATACAAGCTTTTGGAGGAGGAGCTAAAAAGACTTTTGCCTAGCCAAATGAGCAACAACTCCACCCCACCAAATTGGGACAGTCCCTCTAGGAGCATGGCCGACCACAAGAGGTAAGGGAGAGGAGAGAGTGAGAGATTAGTGTATGTATCATGGAGCCCCACTAATAATGCAAGAGAGAAAAAAGTCATGATAAAAAGCAATGATCATAAACCAAGATCCTCACTCAACTAACACTCATCACAAAACAAAGTCCAACCATCATGAACCACTATGAAGTTAAGAAGTCAAGGTTGGTAGAATCAACATGAACCAACAATATGCAAAAAAAACCTTCCAAATTGCTTATTTGCACAAATGCAAATAAGCCCTCCTCCACCAATCTTCGGCCAATGAAGGATACAAAGAAATATGGCCGAAACGGAAAGCAAACCGGCAACTCCAGAAAACTGGTCCCGTAATAAATTACAGGAAAACCCCGCTACTGTGCATACACACCCGCATCTGTATTCCGACCGAAATACAAATGCAATGAGACAAAATCTATACAGTACTATATTAGGATCCGGCTTAAACCAAAGCCGGCTAGTAATATCCGTTCGATCCTGATCTGTGCAATACCGCACGTATCTGATCGAACCCTGCCATATATCCATACGGCCTCTAGTACTAACCGTCCGATCCTGATCCGTGCAATACCGCACGTATCTGATCGAACCGTGCCATATCTCCATACGGCCTCTACAGCGTTTTGCCCGAAACATGAGTAACTGTATGTGTGGTGGACTCTAAAGACTCGTCAATACTATGGCTGTGGATTTAACCACTAGCACGTCAGAGGTATTAGCCATACGTGACGGGCCACCAGCTATTGACCAAAAAGGACGTCGATGAGCGAACTCATCCTGACACCCTACTGAGCCTGTCAGTGACAATATCCGTACAGTCCGGTCCATTCGTCTATGAGCATCGCATGGCGGGCCTAGGGGGTTGGTAAAAGTCAGACCCCCAAAAGCGGTACAAGTCGTGTCGGAGTGTAGCCTAGAACACCCTTAGATACTACTGGAATACCTACCAGTAAATCTCCTGCCTCGGCCGAGGGCTTCATGTAATGGCTCTCGTAGACACAGCGCGGCCTCACCCCCAATACCGGGAAAGACGAACCCCTGAAGATCCGCTCACTGCCTCCATGTGGCTCGGGACTGTACCCAACTAAAACCTGTTTGCATGTCTCCTTTGATCGTGGTAGGGTAGTAATCAAAGTACAGTGGGAACTCACACGAGACAAATAACGATCCCCAGGTTGATGAACTAACCTGTACACATGTCACCAGGGAACCACTATCTGACGTCAGGTATAAGACCAACTAGCATGTTCCCGGCGAGTCCTGTCCGGTGTACTCATAACCCAATGAGTACCTGTATACATCTTAGGTGAACCAACTGACACCAGTGGCTTGTGAGACCGGCCACCGCCCCTCGTCGGGGTCTCGACTGTATACACTAGTCTACTCTGGAGTATCGATGCCCTGTTTCGAAACTCCCACGACTATGGACCTTTTAAGGATGTGCTTATAGACTACCAGCTCCCATGTATATGATCGCCCTTATACTGCTGGTGGTCAACCAAGAATCGTAGGGGCTCTATCAATGTGTAATAGCGACATGTCAGGTCACCTAAAGCAGTACACGATGATAATGATAAACCAGATAGCATACTATCATCTCGAGTAAGACTGTCCTACTGGGACAGGTCCTCCCTCAATCATTGCAATCACGTACCTGTGATCCAATAATTGACTCTGAGGGCACTATCTCCAACAATCTCCGATTTGCACTCAAGGCTAATTATTGCGATGTTGCATACTCACAGCCCGTGTGATACCGAACACCCAACTCCTCTACTAGTCAGTCTCACAAAGCCCATTTGCGAAACTATTGCGTTCGAAGAATAGCCTCAGTGAGTGGATCCGCTTTGATGTTTCTTTATATGTCTCTCTATAGCTCATGTTCGCGGAGAAAGCCATCTCCCGAAATGAGCAATACCTGTCTCAGAATATGTCTGGATGTCTTATGGGACCTAGCTCATAAATGAACTCCAAATCTAAACTTCTTAGACTGTATAGTCAACCGAAATTAATCAGTATCCTGCGCCATGCCTCCCTCAGTATTGCCTTGGACCACCTGTCCAAAATACTGCCCCTCGTCAGATGGAAAACTATAACTCTGACAACCTCCTTGTCGTCCAGGTTCACCTTGGAAGCCTGGAATGATAACTGTCTCCCGAATGAGGCTGTTGTTATCATATCCCTAGAACATCCACTTATGTTCTAAAACTGCTTCCGACTGTTTTTTCCAGGATTGGATCAATGTCAACTTATTGCATCTAGTGCAAGAACAACACCTGTTGTGGTACTTGACATCTCATGATTGACTCAATTTCCTGAGAAAGTGATCTGCCAATCTTGCACATCCTCTCCCCTTTAGTCTGTAAGACACCTTTAGAGAGGGTGACTCCATTACCTGCAGGTACACTACCATGCCAGGAGTCGTCCATTCTAAATACTCTTAGAATGCTGTCTAAGTACCCTGATTGGGAAACCACCCAAATCTAGATCTAAAACCATAGATCTAGTAACCAGTATGTCTGATATAATGTCCAAGTCCCATGTGGAGAAACCACTGTGTGACGACCAAAGTATAACCGATCGTAGTATAGGAATATCACTTCCTACTCTGTGTATGTCATCCAAATACCAGGACATCACACCCTACTACCTTCTCAGCAGATCCATCCGCTATTCCGATGAAGTCAAACCTATGACTGTCACATCAGAAATTGATGATCTATCTCCGCTACATCTGCTTTAGTCTATAAACAGACATAAGCCACCTGTCCACCAATGCTTCCGCTGCTCCAACTGACTACGACAACCCCTGGCAGAGTCATATGCACGTACACTTCTGAAGCCAGTTCAGAACGACGCTATACTCATCCTCCTGCCGGGTTTCGCAGCCTGGAACAACAGCAATGGCAAGTGTGGTTAAACAAGAACTTCCCTGTCACCGTCCTTGAGGCTACCGGAGTACCTCTCGGGTGCCAGAAGTTACCCACCTTATCTGCGGAGTGGCCAATGGAATGTCAAACCAGATTGAATCTTTAGGTTCCTATCAAATCTTCAGTAATCGTTTATGGTTCTGGAATCACTTCCAGTTCTACCATACTCCCACTACTGTTTTCTGAAAAAATCTATTTTTATTAAAACTGTGGCAAGTTTAGAACAATATCACTATTGATCTTCCAGATGGTAGAAAGTCAACCCTCGTCATAGCCTGGATCAACCCACAAACAGCCATTACAGAAACGTGCCTTGAGTTGTCCAGTGTTTGGTTTTAATCATAAGCCGGACAACTCCCCGTACCTTAACATCGTTAAGATATGAATTGTTCTATATCCTATATAGAACCAGAGGCACTGATTTAATTGAACCAGATTCAAATCATCCAACTGTCTCCAGTGCATGTCAACTAAAAGGAAGAAGGCCGATCAGCGTTACTCAACTTAGAAATGCTTCCAATTATGAGTAATCCGAAAGAGAAGCAAGTTCTCTTAATCATTACTATCAGCTGAATATCATTCACAAGCATCTACATCTTCGATCACTTTGAAGAATCTCAATACTTGCAATACCTGGTTCTCTACTTTATTCAAATACCAATAACTTCTCAAAATTCGGACCCTGTGTTTCCACGAAACACCTGTCTAAAACTAGAGAAGTCATAAGTAAACCGAATATAGTACGAGGACCAACCCCTCTGTCCTGATGGACCCTGGACAACATACAATACTCTGTATAAGTCCCTTGAGTCTGATAACTCATTCACTGTGTGTCGTAGGTTGAAAACTGTACTATGGTTATGAAGAATTACACCGCTGTTTAATGCTCCTTACCTAACCATCCACTGATATAGGTAAATGTCATAGACATAATTTCAAAAAGGTATATCTCATTCTATGAAAATAGACGTACAGATATATCAATTTGAAATTGGTGCATAACAGCGGATATTCAAAACCAAATATTTGCCGACTGGCAAACAACCTAGGTGACTTCCTCAAATATCACCGATTACAACGAATCCCGATATAATGAGGATGATCACCTAATTCCTACTAACCTACTCCCACTCATCATCTGTAAAACCATACAGATGTGAGAATCATAACCGGTAAATACATACCCTGGAGTAAGGACTAATTGGGAAATCAGTTTTCCTTTAACAGTACACAGTGAAACTGAAACATTGAAATATTTTGATGGGGTATCCCGGTATTTCTAGTAATGCCTCTTCCAGATTCACGACTGTAACAGTATAATTCTTTGCCACTTCTCTAAATCCCTTTATATTTCTTTAGTCATTACCTTCTGCACACCCCTTAGGCCAAATGGTTTTCTTCCTTCCCTACCGTTCGGCACCAGCCTATGGTTTGGAAGAAGACTATCCAATAAGCATAATGGGTGTACTGTCCTAATCCTACCAGCCCTCGCAATGCGAGAGAAGGTGAAGATAAAAGACAACCGAATAAACCTTATTTCTATTTCTACTGAACCAGAATCCATCCCCGAACTGGAACAAGTTCCTTTCGAGTTCGTATATAACCATACGATGGAGTATCCAATAAACTGTGGATCTTCATTGTGATACGGAGTGTCCTGGAGAAATACAAAGGTGATTTTAGGATTGGCGAAGAAATACTTGGTTTGGTCGTGAATATCAGTCGCAATTTACTTTGCCCTCTTACTAATCCCTTGATATGTCTTTACTTAATATCTTCTGTACACCATCGTAATGCTAATTGCTTTTCTTCATTCCCAACGGTCGGCACCAGCCTAAGATTTGGAAGAAGACTATCCAATTTACGAAATAGGTGTACTATCTCCTAAACCAAGGAGTACTCGCAACCTGAGAGAAGGTAAAAGGAAAAGACAACTGAATAGTCCTATCCGTTTCCTCCAGAACCGGAAACCATCCTCGAATTCCTTCGAGTTCGTATCTAACCATACGATGGTTTTGTCCAATGGAAGTGGACGTTCGTAGTAATATGGGGTGTCCTGGAGAGAAGGGCAAAAGTAGGAGTGGCAATGAGGTTTGCAACTCTGACAATCCAAAAGCCAATGTTTAAGAAGGTTCGGTCAACTTGGCCACTGAGTCATAGTCTTAGGGTCGGGTCAATGGTCGCTGCCAAAGAGAGAGAGAAAAGAAACACTCAGCGTGCACACTAACCTAGATCAGAATGGTTACCAATTTATCTAATCTGGAAACCTCCTACTGTACAGTCAAATTCTCCTCCAAACCTGAAAGAAGAATTAGTCGGGATCACCCGAGGAGTAAACCAACTCATCAGTGGGAATCGGGATCCAACTATCATCGCATGATAACGTGACGGAATCCGCTCACGGTGTCACACTCCAGAAGGTATGCGCATATCTGGCAAGTTTCAGTTTCTTTAGAAACTCCCGATGTGGATTTTTACACCATGCTCTTATGACCTTGACTTTGGCCAACAAATCATAAGTCACATGTCAAGTTCTACCCGTCATTCTCCAGGTTGATTTGAATCCACCCGTACCTACCCTTGACTTTGGCCAACAAGGCACTACGACTGTTCCAAACCAACGCATCTATCTATGCTGCATATGAATAAGCAATAGCTACCAAAAACTGTGCCTTGACTTTGGCCAACAAGCACAGCTTGAATACTATTGACTACCCATATGAAACGACGGAGGGCTACGAATGGTTTCTGGCGAAAACCTTTAACGTAATGAACTTTATATCGTTGAAGGAACGGATAGCTTTTTAAAAATATAGTGGCGAAAACCTTTGCTAAAGAGGTCACTCCCGGTGAAGGGATCTCGGCTCTTTTCCCGTAGAATGAGGTGCAGGATATTCCAACTGAATACCACGGTGCAAAGCAAAAGTAATCGGCTATAGTGAAGTTATTACTCTGACGTAAAGTTTTTGTCCAAGGGGTCACTCCCGGTGAAGGGATCTCGGCTCTTGCCTCGTCGACTGAGGAGCAGGATATTCCAACTGAATACCACGGTGCAAGACAAAAGTGAACGTCCTTGCAATAACAGCTTTTTGAAAAGTGTTCCAGCAACATCAAAATAGGTTTGTTTTTAACTTGCATTGATCCGAATCAACGCAGTCCCATTAATTGATCACACCAAAAAGAACGAAAATATACTGATGTACGTATATACCATCCGCATTCGCCACTAGGTCCCATCATTACCCGTTAGGTTAGCTAACTAACGACAGAGCGGGGACGGGACTAGCATGGATGCAAAACATATACAACATCTACTAATATATATACCAATATATTATATTCGCTCAAGGCGTGATAAAAATGCAACATCACAGAAATGTACAGCATCACAGAACAATACAGATATCTGGGATCCACGGGTTTCACAGAGGCACTACTGAAACCCGACGTTCCCCTGGTCGTGTGGATAGCCTGTGCAATGAAATCCTAGACCCCTACAGGCGCGGCAAGTTACCCGCCAAAACCTGAAGCGAGGCAGCCTCCTTCAGCAACGTAAACGGACCACCCAGCACTTCACGGAATCCGGTAACTTGGGCACCCCTCCTGGGTCAACCTGTACCCCCTACGAGTGCGGCGAATAGCCCGCCAATCCTAGAGTGAAGCCCCCTCCGTCTCAATGCCATGAGATGCGGGCCCATTTCCCTCTAGAACCCGGCTATCCGTGCACCCTACCTTGGGGTAATCCTAGTACAGAAAGTAAAATATACATACAACGGGTACATCGACCGCAACCTGGTCGTGCCCCAAAATAATAATAGAAACAAGGCAGTCCACATGTTGGACGCTTGTCCCGCAATATCAAATGTACATAATACAACCAAAACAACTGTACTACCATTGCATCCAGGCTATCCCCCACGACCGATCCGCAACATCACAGCAATACACAGAACATCAACGTGAATGTCACGTTCGCAAATCCGTTTAACCGGGCTATAGCAGTTAGACTGTTAGTGTATATGCCCTAGAGGCCATTACTGTATCATACTAGTTTGTATATTACTTAATGGAAGCTTGGGATATTCACCTTGTATATACAATCTTGCTCAAAATAGTAGTATGCTACTTGGTTTGTTTCTACTTCAATATGTACATGTGTTTATTTTAGTATATCGCCTATACACATTAGTGGAGCCCTTAGGATCTTTGCTTGATTACCAGCGATGTGATGGCCGTCACACTAGTGGGGCTGGGTAATCTATAAGCACATCCTTATGCAGGTCCCTGGTCGCAGGACTATCGAGACAGGGCATCGATACTCCGGAGTAGACCAGCGCATGTGCTTCTCATCCCAGTGTGGGAGACGGTCTGTCCCACAGCCGTCAGTACGTCGTACTTGAGATAGTATGCGGGTGCTCGTTAGGTTACAGGTACACTGGACAGGACTCGTCGGGAACTGACTAGTTGGTCTTATGCCTATCGTCAGTTATCAGTTCCCAGGTGACATGAGTACAGCTTAGTCCGCTGACTTGACACTGTCACTTCGTCTCGAGTGTGTTCCCACTGTACTTTGATTACTACCCTACCACGGCTCAAAGGAGCCGTGCAAACAGGTAGTAGTTGGGTGCAGTCCCGAAGCACTTGGAGGCAGTGACGGTTAGACAGGATTCGTCTCTCCCGGTATTGGGGGTTGACATCGCGCTGTGTCTAGGAGAGCCATTACACGAGTAGTACCTGGCCAGGGCAAACGAGATATACTGGTAGGCTTCCAGTGTTATCTCAGGGTGTTTTGGGCTTCGCTCCAGCACGACTTGTACCGCTATTAGGGGACTGACGTTTACCGCCCCCTAGGCCCGCCATGCGATGTATCAGACGAACAGACCGGACTGTACGGAGAATGTCACACTCAGGCTCAGTAGGAGTTCAGATGGGTTTCGCCTCGTCAGCCTTCTTGTCGGCATTACCTGGGGACCGTTACGCACAGCTAGTGCCGCTTGCGGTCTGTGGTTAAACCCACTGCCAGCGTAGTGTCGAGTCTTTAGAGTCCCACACAGAAAGCTTTTCGCCTTTAGGCAAAAGAGTAGAGGTCGCATGGTATTGCGACAGGTCGCATGGTTTTGCGACAGGGTTCGGTCACATCCGTGCACTTGTTCACGTACAGTGTCCGGACAGTTTACACTAGCGGGCTTTGGTTTAAGCCAGATCCTAGTGTACCTTTTGGGATTGGATTTATCCAGTATGCATTCGTGTTCCTCGGAACGCGGATGCGGGTGTGTATGCACAGTTGACAGGGAGGCAGAGGCAACGGATTCTCATTTGGGTTGTTGACAGTTGACCGTTGACTATTTGACTTTTTGCTCAACCCTAATGAGAATATGATATGTGATTAACTATTATATTAATTAAATATTATGGTGACATGGTTGTTGACTTTTGTTGACTTTGTTGACTTGTTGACTTTTGTTGACTTGTTGACTTTGTTGACCGGTTGACTAGGCTTGACTAGTTGACCATCATGATAACCATAGCCATCATTTCATGGCAAAGACTTTTGCTTGCTTGCTCATTTGTGTAAAATGAGTGCATGAAATGATATGGTTATGGTTGCTTCAACCATCACATAACACTTGATTTGGTATAATGAGTTATGATGACTTTGGATTATGAGAGGGTGAGAGACAAAATACTTGCTCATTCTTTCTTGCTCATTCTCTCTCTTGTTCTTGAGCTCTCTTGCTTTGCTCTCACCCTCTTGCTCTTGCTCCCTCTCTTTAATCTATGGTTCTCTTGTCTCATGAGTTGAGAATCAAGAACCATAGATAAAATCCCATACAAACTCTTCTCTATTCACTCTAGTTCACAAGGTTTAGCAAACCGAGTGAACTAGTTTCTTCAAAGAACGAAGAAGGTGCCAAAGGTTGGAGCTTTCAGGTGGATCTATCTTCGGCGTACGGAGACGACGGGAAGAAGCCAATCCGGATCACCATCGGAGTTTGAAGACGAAGGAGTTCAAGACAAGCAATGTATAACCCCCTAACCGAGTAGCTAGAAACTCGTAGTTAGGTTGTTAGATAGATGTTTAACCAAGATCCGGGTTATAGGTCCATGTTACCACCTCTATAAAAATCGTTTTTTACCAAATTCCGCTTTCCCGAAAGTACCGGGAGAGGTAGCATGGACTTACAGTGGTATCAGAGCCTAGTTAAACTCTATCTAACAAGTTAGCAAGTAACTAGAAGATCGATCAAAGAAAAAGTCCCGAAAACGAACCCCGAAATTCGAACTTTCTGTCGATTTTTATACTGTTCAAAAGTTGATTATTTTCATCTCTAAAATCGGCTCTCGGTTTTTAAAAGCCACTGTAAAAAAATCACCAAGAGTTCCCCCTAAACGACCGCAGAAACGCGGCAATAGCTTGCTATTGCCGCGGTTCCGCGGCCTCCTTGGCCCCTCTCTGGTGTTTCTTTGCTACAGTGTACTTGCAGGGGTATTTTGGGATTTTTGGAATATATATTTTCTGCCCAGATTTTCCAGAACGAAAATTTTATTTTTGGGGTCCCGAAAATCCGTATTTTTGATCGAACTTCTAAAAGACTTAAGCTAACGGGTTTTCTGTAATGTGATATTTGTATTGAACGTCTACTAATCGCTATATGTCGATTAGTGAGGGTTATACAAATCTGTGATCTGTAATATTGCTGGAATGTGTATATGAATATGTTGGATTGTCGCGGGTGAATAGCCGGGGTTGTGAGACGAGAGTTTTCTTTTCTTTCAATTCATGTAAATTTGTAAATTGATGTAATAATTATTTGTATGGCCGCACAACCGGGTCGGGGTTGTAGCCGTCATTGTATAATTTCTTTTTACTGTTTTTGCTCCTAGGATAGACCCATGGAGGGGGTGCACAAACTACCGGGTATGCCGAAGTGTCGAGTGGCCTACTCATGGAGATAAGGGAGGTTGCTACGCTTCGGGTACTTGGCGGGTAGTTTGCCGCACCCGTAGGGGTCTTGGGTGGGGTATTGGCTATTCACCGCGACCGTGTAATCTGTCATTCGTTACAGGCTCGTACGAATTACAGGTTCCTAGTATATCCAATGTATTCATCTGTGATCTGAAATGTTTATCATTGCAGTATATCTATATATGATATTATTTAGGCATTGCTTATGTTTTACAGACGCGCTAGCCCAGCCCCCGCTTTATCGTTAGTTAAGTAACCTAACGGGTAATGACGGGGCCCAGTGGCGAATGCGAATGGCATAAGCGTACGTCATATTTTGGTTGTTTTCTGCAATGGTAGGATTAAATGATGGGTCGCATAAAAAGAACTAATGCAAGAATATCACGCATTAAAAGAACTAATGCAAGATAATAAACCAAGTTAAAGTTGTTGGAACACTTTCGAAAAACCACTCGGTTCTTTTCAAAAACAACTTTTAAATGCGGAGCTTGAGCCACTCCTTTTAAAAGCTATCTCGTTCCATCGACTATATCAAGTTCACTACGTTCACGGTTTCGCCAAAACCATTCGTAGCCCTCCGTCGTTTCGTATGAATATTCAATAGTATTCAAGCTGTGTTTGTTGACCTTCGTCAAGGCATAGTGATTGGTAGCTGTTGGGTATTCATATGTAGCATAGATAGATGCGTTGGTTTGGGACATTCGCATTACCTTGTTGACCTTCGTCAAGGTTATATACGGGTGGATTCAAATTAACCATGGATAATGACGGGAAGAACTTGACATATGACTTATGATTTGTTGACCTTCGTCAAGGTCAGAAGAGCATGGGGCAAAAATCCACATCGGGAGTTTCATAAGTACTGAAACTTGCTAGATTTGCATACCATTTGGTGTGTGATGATTCTGGTAGGATTCCTTCAGTTTCGTCACGCGATGATATTTGGATCCCGATCCTGCTGTGAGTATATGCTACTCCTCGGGAAATTTCTCACTAAACGATCAATGCTATAAACCTAGTAGGTGCCTAGAAAGGTGTTAGCGGGGTACGCCCCCAGGGAAAAGAGGTTCCTTAATTAAGGAACTTCACGAAAGCGTTGGAAAACCTCCCTCGAAGTACCGACACTGGCCTGGCTGAACGGTTAAGCAAGTATTGTGCGGTGGGATTGATCCCGACTAATTCTTCCTTTATGGTTTGAGGAGGGATTCGAGAAACAGTGGGAGCCATCCTGTTTAGACAAACTAAAAACCACTCTAAACTTGCAAGAGCATCATGCTGAGTGTTTCTTCTTCTCTCTCCTAATTGCAGCGACCAATCGACATGACTGGACTTAAGTTACTTCTAGATAAAAACATACTGACAGGGCCAAACTACAAAGATTGGCTCAGGAATGTCAAAATGGCAATCACTTACGACAAGCTGGGGTATCTTCTTACCACCAAAGCTCCCCCTGTCCCTGGTCCCACTTCCAGCGTCGCAGATAAGGAAATCCGCAAGACTTGGGAGATTGATAGCGCAAAGGCCAAGTGCCTCGTACTTGCCTCGATGGACAACGAACATCAGAGGAGGCACGAGAATATGGACCTTGAATCCATATTTCTCCATACAAAAGAACTGTATGGAGAGCAATCTCGTATCGCAAGATACGAAGCGTCGAAAAAGTTATTTTCAGCAAAGATGGCCGTCGGATCATCAGTAGCCGAGCACGTGCTAAAGATGATCGGCTACATTGAGGAGCTCGCGGACCTAGGGACCACATTGGAGAGTGAACTCTATACGGACATAGTTCTCCAGTCCCTTCCTTCCACTTACGCCCAGTTCATACTGAACTTCAACTTACAAGAAAAAGAGGTTGAACTTTCAGAGCTCCTCAACATGCTGAGGAGAGCAGAGGGCACCCTACAGAAAAGTAGGGAAACATCCACTTTGTTTGTAGGAGGATCATCTTCTTCTAGGTCCAAGGCGAAAGCCAAGGGAAAGAAGAAGAAAGCCCCCGCCAAACCAAGGGGCGGTATTAGTAAAGTGGATACGAAGGGAAAAACAAAAGCAACAAAGAAAGCGGGGAAGCTTGTGGATAAGGAAGAATGCTTCTATTGTCAGAAGAAAGGACACTGGAAGAATGATTGCAGGGCCTGGAAGGCCAGAACACAGGAATTGAAGCAGGTTGCAGCTTCAGCTTCAGGTGTGTATGTTATTGATAACTGTCTTTCAATAAACTCTACTTCCTGGGTATTGGATACCGGATCAGGATCTCATATCTGTAATTCTTTGCAGGCGTTGAGAAACCGTAGGGTTTTGAAGCAGGTGACATGACCCTCAGAGTTGCGAACGGAGTTAGCATGGATGCTAAAGCCGTGGGGGACTATCACCTGGGAATGTCAGATGGACATGTTTTGGTTTTGCGTAATTGCTTTTTTATACCCAACGCAACTTGTAATATCATTTCTGTATCTTTAGTTTCTAAAGAAGGTTATGAATTTGCGTTTGTAAGCAATGTTGTAAACATTCACCTTAATCAAGTTCTGATTGGGTCAGGTAAACTGAGTAATGGTATATACGTATTAATCCAACCACAGATTTTCAATGTCCAGAATACACACAAAAGAAAGTCTCCAGAAATAAATCAGACTTTCTTGTGGCATTGTAGACTGGGTCACATCAATGAGAGAAGGTTGATGAAGTTACATACAGAAGGATATTTGAATGCGTTCGAATATCAATCGTATGCCACTTGTCAATCCTGTCTTAAAGGAAAGATGACAAAGACTCCGTTTACTGGACATGGAGTAAGAGCGAGCGAGCTCTTGGAACTCGTACACAGTGATGTGTGCGGTCCAATGTCTACACATGCGCGAAGCGGCTATTCTTACTTCATTACTCTTACGGATGATTTCTCAAGGTACGGTTATGTCTTCTTAATGAAACATAAGTCCGAAGCCTTTGGAAAATTCCAGGAGTATAAGAATGAAGTAGAGAAACAAACCGGCAAAAGTATCAAGATTCTAAGATCGGATCGAGGTGGAGAATACTTAAGTGCCGAATTCCTGAATTACTTAAAAGAGAATGGTATTCTCTCTCAGCTTACTCCTCCATACACTCCGCAACATAACGGTGTATCGGAGAGACGGAACCGAACCCTATTGGATATGGTTCGGTCCATGATGAGTAACGCTGAGTTACCGCGATCATTCTGGGGATATGCACTAGAAGCAGCTGCGTATCTCTTGAACAAGGCTCCTACCAAGACTGTGCCTACCACCCCATATCAGATGTGGACTGGGAAGAAACCCTGTCTTAAGTATCTAAAGGTATGGGGATGTCCAGCTTTTGTAAAAAAAGCAGCATGCGGACAAGCTTGAGGCGCGTTCAGTACAGTGTAAGTTTGTGGGATACCCAAGGAACTCCAGGGGTTATCTTTTCTATTCCGCTGAGGAACAAAAGATTTTTGTTTCTCAGCATGCCCGTTTCTTGGAAACTGAGATTTTGGAAACCCAGATAAGTGGGAGCACAATAGAACTGGAAGAAGTTCCAGAACCACAGACTGTTACTGAAAGCTCAGTGGAACCAGAAGGTTCAAAGGAACAGGACATTCCTACGCCGCTCCGCAGGAGTAGTAGGCAGACTCATCCGCCCGAGAGATACTACGGTTTTCTCATAGACGGGGATAGAGAGGATTGCATCATAGATTATGATGAGCCTACTAGCTTCCATCAGGCCGTTCAGAGCGTTGACTCAGTGAAATGGCTGGATACAATGCGGACCGAAATGGAGTCCATGTACACCAACAAAGTATGGATGTTGGACATTGCTCCAGACGGGGTAAAACCCGTAGGATGCAAGTGGATCTTCAAAAGGAAGATTGGTGTTGATGGACATGTTGAGACCTATAAAGCTAGGCTGGTAGCAAAGGGTATTCGTCAAAGACCTGGCTTGGACTACGACGAAACCTTTTCTCCAGTAGCCATGCTGAAATCCATTCGGATCCATCTTGCCATTGCTGCCTTTCACGATTATGAGATTTGGCAGATGGACGTAAAGACAGCTTTTCTAAATGGAAATTTAGAGGAGTGTGTCTATATGGACCAGCCAGAGGGTTTCATTCAGAGTGGGAGCAGCGGAAAGTTGTGTAAGTTGCTTAAGTCCATCTATGGACTAAAGCAGGCATCGCGGAGTTGGAACATCTGCTTTGATGAGACGGTCAAAGAATTTGGCTTCGTCAAAAATCCAGATGAACCATGCATCTATAGTAGATTTGTAGCGAGAACTGTAGTATTCCTCGTTTTATACGTGGATGACATTCTCTTAATAGGAAATGACATTCCTATGCTACAATCTGTCAAGGGGTCCTTGTCACACAGGTTCTCCATGAAAGACCTGGGTGATGCCTCATACATCCTGGGGATCCGGATCCATCGTGATAGATCCAAGAGGATATTAGGACTTTCACAGTCCAGGTACATCGACACCGTACTGAAATGATTCAGTATGGAAGATTCCAAACGCGGTAACCTACCGGCTTGTCACGGGATCACCCTCTCTAAAGAGATGTCTCCCAAGACTGATTTGGAGAGGGATCGCATGTCTATTATACCCTACGCTTCTGCGGTAGGCTCTATAATGTATGTGATGTTGTGTACCAGACCAGATGTAGTTTATGCACTTAGTGTGGTAAGCCGGTATCAGTCAAACCCTAGGGAGAAACACTGGATAGCGGTAAGGAACATTCTCAAGTACCTGAGAAGGACTAAGGAGATGTTCTTGGTGTATGGCGGAAAAGACCTCAAGATCGAGGCCTTTGCTGACTCCAGCTTCCAGAGTGACAAGGATGATTCCAAGTCTAAGTCGGGTTTTGTCTTTACCCTCAATGGAGGGGCGGTGTGTTGGAAGAGTTCCAAACAGGAAACCGTTGCAGACTCGACGATGGAAGCGGAATACATCGCTGCATCTGATGCCGCAGAAGAAGCTGTCTGGATGAGGAAGTTCTTGAAAGAACTTCAGGTGGTTCCGTCCATTGTTGATCCAATACCTCTGTATTGTGACAACAACGGGGCTATAGCTTTAGCGAAGGAACCCAGGTCCCATCAGAGATCCAGGCACATCTTGAGGCGGTATCACCTGATCAGGGAGATCGTGGATCGCCAGGAGATCGAGGTTCGGATAGTCGCTTCAGAAGATAACACTGCAGATCCATTCACCAAGGCCCTACCCCAGACTCAGTTCGAGCGGCTGATCGAGATGATAGGTCTTCGATACGCCAGTACATGGCCTTAGTACAAGTGGGAGATTGTTAGTGTATATGCCCTAGAGGCCATTACTGTATCATACTAGTTTGTATATTACTTAATGGAAGCTTAGGATATTCACCTTGTATATACAATCTTGCTCAAAATAGTAGTATGCTACTTGGTTTGTTTCTACTTCAATGTGTACATGTGTTTATTTTAGTATATCGCCTATACACATTAGTGGAGCCCTTAGGATCTTTGCTTGATTACCAGCGATGTGATGGCCGTCACACTAGTGGGGCTGGGTAATCTATAAGCACATCCTTATGCAGGTCCCTGGTCGCAGGACTATCGAGACAGGGCATCGATACTCCGGAGTAGACCAGCGAATGCGCTTCTCATCCCAGTGTGGGAGACGGTCTGTCCCACAGCCGTCAGTACGTCGTACTTGAGATAGTATGCGGGTGCTCGTTAGGTTACGGGTACACTGGACAGGACTCGTCGGGAATTGACTAGTTGGTATTATTCCTATCGTCAGTTATCAGTTCCCAGGTGACATGAGTACAGCTTAGTCCGCTGACTTGACACTGTCACTTCGTCTCGAGTGTGTTCCCACTGTACTTTGATTACTACCCTACCACGGCTCAAAGGAGCCGTGCAAACAGGTAGTAGTTGGGTGCAGTCCCGAAGCACTTGGAGGCAGTGACGGTTAGACAGGATTCGTCTCTCCCGGTATTTGGGGTTGACATCGCGCTGTGTCTAGGAGAGCCATTACACGAGTAGTCCCTGGCCAGGGCAAACGAGATATACTGGTAGGCTTCCAGTGTTATCTCAGGGTGTTTTGGGCTTCGCTCCGGCACGACTTGTACCGCTATTGGGGGACTGAAGTTTACTGCCCCCTAGGCCCGCCATGCGATGTATCAGACGAACAGACCGAACTGTACGGAGAATGTCACACTCAGGCTCAGTAGGAGTTCAGATGGGTTTCGCCTCGTCAGTCTTCTTGTCGGCATACCTGGGGACCGTTACGCACAGCTAGTGCCGCTTGCGGTCTGTGGTTAAACCCACTGCCAGCGTAGTGTCGAGTCTTTAGAGTCCCACATAGAAAGCTTTTCGCCTTTAGGCAAAAGAGTAGAGGTCGCATGGTATTGCGACAGGTCGCATGGTTTTGCAACAGGGTTCGTTCACATCCGTGCACTTGTGCACATACAGTGTCCGGACAGTTTACACTAGCGGGCTTTGGTTTAAGCCAGATCCTAGTGTACCTTTTGGGATTGGATTTATCCAGTATGCATTCGTGTTCCTCGGAACGCGGATGCGGGTGTGTATGCACAGTTGACAAGGAGGCAGAGGCAGCGGATTCTCATTAGGGTTGTTGACAGTTGACCGTTGACTATTTGACTTTTTGCTCAACCCTAATGAGAATATGATATGTGATTAACTATTATATTAATTAAGTATTATGGTGACATGGTTGTTGACTTTTGTTGACTTTGTTGACTTGTTGACTTTTGTTGACCGGTTGATTAGGCTTGACTAGTTGACCATCATGATAACCATAGCCATCATTTCATGGCAAAGACTTTTGCTTGCTTGCTCATTTGTGTAAAATGAGTGCATGAAATGATATGGTTATGGTTGCTTCAACCATCACATAACACTTGATTTGGTATAATGAGTTATGATGACTTTGGATTATGAGAGGGTGAGAGACAAAATACTTGCTCATTCTTTCTTGCTCATTCTCTCTCTTGTTCTTGAGCTCTCTTGCTTTGCTCTCACCCTCTTGCTCTTGCTCCCTCTCTTTAATCTATGGTTCACTTGTCTCATGAGTTGAGAATTAAGAACCATAGATAAAATCCCATACAAACTCTTCTCTACTCACTCTAGTTCACAAGGTTTAGCAAACCGAGTGAACTAGTTTCTTCAAAGAACGAAGAAGGTGCCAAAGGTTGGAGCTTTCAGGTGGATCTATCTTCGGCGTACGGAGACGACGGGAAGAAGCCAATCCAGACCACCATCGGAGTTTGAAGACGAAGGAGTTCAAGACAAGCAAGGTATAATCCCCTAACCGAGTAGCTAGAAACTCGTAGTTAGGTTGTTAGATAGATGTTTAACCAAGATCCGGGTTATAGGTCCACGTTACCACCTCTATAAAAATCATTTTTTACCAAATTCCGCTTTCCCGAAAGTACCGGGAGAGGTAGCATGGACTTACATAGACATGATTTACCGATCAAGTGACATTCACGGTCACAGATATAATGTAAATACTGTGAACTAATGTGTTTAAAATATCCGATCGATTAAATTTTACCAAGTGGGCCCCCAAGTACTACTGTAGCACATCAAGAAATTCTGGGCCCAAAATTAATATTCCAAAATCCTTATTTCCAAGTAATAAGCTCTCTATAAAAATTTGGTCCCATGAACAGTCAATACTGCGGCGGAACCGCGGCTAATGCGTGGGTTTGGCCGCGGTTCCGCGGTCATATGGTGACGTCACACGACCAATTTTTCTCAGAATGCTTAGAACTTCCTACACATCATTCTGCAACACCCTGAAAAAATTTTCGAGACAAAAAAATTTCGACAGAAACTGATATGCATGAAAACGCGGGTTTTGGGATTTTGTTCGATCGGAAATGTAAAACACATTAGACAAAGCTATACTATGTTATTGGCGAGTCTCTGATACCACTGTAAGTGCACGGCGGCGCCCCGGCCGTCAATCCGACGCCGGAATGCGGAAGCAGTGATTTACTTTAACTTTTCAAACCAGCACCACCGCGCACTATAAACCCGGATCGTGCCATTAACTAGTCCTAGCTAACTACAAGATGGGGAAGAGAGATATACCGAGCGATCCGTGTCCTCCGGTCTTCTCGCCGTCGTCCCGATCTTCCACGGAATGTCCGGTCTCCACCTCCTCGCCGGAAGGGCACCACGTCGCCTGCATCTTTTACGAGCTCCCACCTCTATACTGAGGCAACTCGGGCATGAAGTTGGCGAGTCGACGTGCCCAAGATTTGCTGTAGAATGTGTGTAGAACTCATGTCTCATTTTGGGGTTCATGGAGGTTGCCATTTTGTGGAGGGATGATACAAGCTTTTGGTGGAGGAGCTAAAAAGACTTTTGCCTAGCCAAATGAGCAACAACTCCACCCCACCAAATTGGGACAGCCCCTCTAGGAGCATGGCCGGCCACAAGACGTAAGGGAGAGGAGAGAGTGAGAGAGGAGTGTATGTATCATGGAGCCTCACTAATAATGCAAGAGAGAAAAAGGTCATGATAAAAAGCAATGATCATAAACCAAGATCCTTACTCAACTAACACTCACCACAAAACAAATTCCAACCATCATGAACCATCATGAAGTCAAGAAGTCAAGGTTGGTAGAATCATCATGAACCAACAATATGCAAAAAAAAACCTTCCAAATTGCTTATTTGCACAAATGCAAATAAGCCCTCCTCCACCAATCTTCGGCGAATGAAGGATACAAAGAAATATGGCCGAAACGGAAAGCAAACCGGCAACTCCAGAAAACTGGTCCCGTAATAAATTACAGGAAAACCCCGCTACTGTGCATACACACCCGCATCTGTATTCCGACCGAAATACAAATGCAATGAGACAAAATCTACACTGTACTATACTAGGATCCGGCTTAAACCAAAGCCGGCTAGTATTATCCGTTCGATCCTGATCCGTGCAATACCACACGTATCTGATCGAACCCTGCCATATATCCATACGGCTTCTAGTACTAACCGTCCAATCCTGATCCGTGCAATACCGCACGTATCTGATCGAACCGTGCCATATCTCTATACGGCCTCTACAGCGCTTTGCCCGAAACTTGAGTAACTGTATGTGTGGTGGACTCTAAAGACTCGTCAATACTATGGCTGTGGATTTAACCAATAGCATATCAGAGGTATAAGCCATACGTGACGGGCCACCAGCTCTTGACCAAAAGGGACGTCGATGAGCGAACTCATCCTGACACCCTGCTGAGCCTGTCAGTGAAAATATCCGTACAGTCCGGTCCATTCGTCTATGAGCATCGCATGGCGGGCCTAGGGGGTTGGTAAATGTCAGACCCCCAAAAGCGGTACAAGTCTTGTCGGAGTGTAGCCCAGAACACTCTGAGATACTACTGGAATATCTACCAGTAAATCTCCTCCCTCGGCCGAGGGCTTCGTGTAATGGCTCTCCTGGACACAGCGCGACCTCACCCCCAATACCGGGAGAGACGAACCCCTGAAGATCCGCTCACTGCCTCCATGTGGCTTGGGACTGTACCCAACTAAAACCTGTTTTCACGTCTCCTTTGAGCGTGGTTGGGTAGTAATCAAAGTACAGTGGGAACTCACACGAGACAAATGACGATCCCCAGGTCGATGAACTAACCTGTACACATGTCACCAGGGAACTGCTATCTGACGTCTGGTATAAGACCAACTAGCATGTTCCCGGCGAGTCCTGTCCGGTGTACTCATAACCCAATGAGCACCTGTATACATCTTAGGTGAACCAACTGACACCAGTGGCTTGTGAGATCGGCCACCGCCCCTCGTCGGGGTCTCGATTGTATACACTAGTCTACTCTGGAATATCGATGCCCTGTCTCGAAACTCCTACGACTAGGGACCTTTTAAGGATGTACTTATAGACTACCAGCTCCCACGTATATGATCGCCCTCATACTGCCGGTGGTCAAGAAAGAATCCTAGGGGCTCTATCAACGTGTAATAGCGACATGACAGGTCACCTAAAGCAGTACACGATGATAAAGATAAACCAGATAGCATACTATCATCTCGAGTAAGACTGTCCTACTAGGACAGGTCCTCCCTCAATCATTGCAATCACGTGCCTCTGATCCAATAATTGACTATGAGGGCACTATCTCCAATATATATATGTGTCTAAAACTATCTCGACACGTCGCGATACGCTGGATCACAGAACCTACTTACGCATCGTGCGTATCATGAAAACCAAACGTACTTGAAACACAATATATGGTCCCAGATTCTACCCGTGTGAAAAACTTACAAAATTGCATATGCCAAAACACTATAATATGTAGCTGAATAGCTAAAACCCTAGAACCCACTTCTCCCATCTGGCCGTAAATTGCTTCCAGAACGATTAAATTGGCAGCCAAACAGCAGAGGTAGGGGTCCGTGCTTGGTTTGTGTGGTCTATACCTAGTGTATATACTCCAATTAACTCATATTTTCTCTGAAGGAGCCGAGCCACAAGCAGATCACAGAGAGGCCAAGTTTTGCTTAAAAAGGATATATTTTGCAAAATATGAAACCCTAGGGTATTTTGGTGAATTCTGGGGTTTATCTAGGTTTAAGTGGCCCTAACAACACTTAACTAAGTTAGTCTAGCCAATTAAATCAACACTTAACCAAAAGTCCACACTAATCGCCATAATTAGCACAAAAACTCACATTTAACACTAATCGAAGCTATTTATACACAAACTTAGCAAATTAGGAAGTAGGTTTAAGAAATAGACCCCACTCTCGACCCTAGGAAGCAGGAGGAAGGAGAAGAGGAAGAGAAGAGCCGCTGCAGTTGCTGGAGCTGCTGCTGGTGCTGCTGAAGTTGTTGCTCATGCTGCTGAGCTGATGCTGTTGCTTCAGGTGCTGCTACTTGTTATTGTTGTTCTTGCTGCTGCTGAGTGCTGCTGCTGCTGCAACTTCTGCTGCTGCTGCTGAATGAAATTGTGTGTGTGTGTGAGTGAGCGACAGTGAGAGGGATGTGAGAAACAAATGAGTGAAGTAACAAAAGAAATGGGAGTTAAGCTAGTCAGCCACCCTCTCTCTCTCTTCATTAAATGCAAGCATGGCACTTGCCACGATGCCCTCTCTCTCTCTCTCTCTCTCTCTCTCTCTCTCTCTCTCTCCCCCTCCCCAAGTCAACCAAATTCAAATCATTTTCCATTTTCATTTTAAAAAAAACACACACTTAATTAAAACCCATTAACTTAATTAAAATGGGTTAACCCACCATGGTTGCTAATCATGGTTTTAACCCCAATTAAGCCCTAGTTTACATGCACATGTATGTGCAAGCTTAGGAAAAATCTAATTAAAGATTCAATAAATTTGAAAAAATATTTGAAAATCAATTTGGTAAACTTTTTATTAAAAACCATATACTTAAATATAATTAGGCACTAAACACATCCTAAGGTGTTACAGTTTCTATCCCACCCGCTCCGCACTTCCTACTTGTCTTTCACTCCCGCCGGCAAATGGGGATAATTTCGAATTTAAGCCCCACTTCATCAATATGTTGCCCAAATTTCACGGGATGGAATCCGAAGATGCCTATATCTTCATTAACAAATTCCAGAATGTTTGTGCAATGATGAAGAGCACCCAACTGTCCGACGATGCTATAAGGCGACGAGTCATTCCTTTCGCGTTATGTGACCTAGCTGAAAAGTGGTTATATAGTACAACATCGCATTCGATAAACAGTTGAGAAGAGTTTGTTAAAGCATTTCTTAAAAAGTTTTACCCACATCACAAGACCGCGAGAATACGTAATGAAATTAACGAATTTTCCCGGCTTCTTTCCGAACCTTTTTGGAAGTGTTTCGAACGATTCAAAGACCTTCTTGTTCAGTGCCCTCATCACGGTATTGAGAGATGGCAACTTTGCCAAACTTTATACGAAGGACTGAACCCAGCAACTAAGCAGTTGCTGGAAACCATTTTTCAAGGTCACTTCATTACAAAATCTGACGAGGAAGTTTGGCAATTTCTCGATGATCTTTCTGAACAAACACTTCAGTGGGAAAGCACTAGACAGACCACTTCATCCACTTCATCTACTTCCTCCGGTCAGTCTAGGGCAGGCGTCTATCAATACGATATGTCAATTGCAATGAAAGCCGAAATGGCAGCAATTACACGAAAAGTAGAAGCAATTGAGAGCAAATTCTCATCGCCTTCTCCTGTCCCTGCTTTACCCCCTCACACAATATGCGCTTATTGTTCGGATCCGTCCCATTTGACTTAAGAGTGTCCTTACAACCCACCTGCTCAAGGACAGGATCAAGTCAATGCTGCCTTTCAGCAAAGACAAAGAAATGATCCATACTCTTCAACTTACAATCCTGGTTGGAGGAACCACCCCAATTTTGCTTGGAATCAAAATCAACAACAATTCCAAGGCAACATCAATTTCCAAAGGCCTCCTCCTGAATATCAAGCCCCTCAACAAACTCAATATCAGCAACCTTTCCAACCCCAACCATACCAAAATCAAACGAACAATTTTGCACCCAACAACTCTTTTCCTCAAAACAATTTTGTTCCACCAAATAACGATAAGGTTTCCTCACTAGAACGAAGTCTGGAGGGGTTTTTAAAACAATCAACTCAATTCTCAGCCAACATCCAGTCTTCCATTCAGTCTTTGGTGCAACACACTGCATCACATGGGCAAATTATCAAAACCATTGAAGCCCAAATTGCACAACTGAATGCTGCTTTAAGCGAGTGAGAGAAGAGGAAGCTTCCATATCAACCACTGCCAAATCCTGGTCTTCCACAAAATGCACATGTTGCTCATGAACAACAAAACTATAATGTGAGTGCCGTGACTACATTGAGATCTGGAAGGATGTTGCACAACAATGTTGGCACTAATGAAGACACCCCAGCCCCCGCTTCTTCTTCTTCTTCTTCTTCTTCAGAGCCTGTTCTCTATTCTTCACAAGGCTCTAATTCTTCTACTACTCCGAACGGACCCACATCTCACTCCATGAAAACACCAACACCGGGACCCGTTCCAACTCCGAAATCTCCTCCACAAACATTGGACTCAACAAATTTTCAAAATGTTCCATTTCCAAACAGGTTGGATCCAATAAAAAAAATCCATAAATGGAGAAGATTGTGGAGTTATTTAAACAGGTTAGCATTAACATTCCCCTCTTGGATGCAATCCAACAAGTCCCTTCTTACGCTAAAATCTTGAAGGTCTTATGCACCAAGAAGAGGAAATCACAGGTACCTAAGAAAGTTTTCTTGGTTAGTGCAGTAAATGATGCTCTAACCCAACCTTTACCTCAAAAATGAAAGGATCATGGCTGTCCTATAATTTCAACAACTATTGGGGATAAGAACATCAACCGCGCACTTTTAGATCTTGGTGCCAGTGTTAACCTGCTTTCCTACTTGGTATATGAGCAATTAGGTGTTGGAGAGCTGAAACCCACACATTGTACTTTCCAAATGGCCGACCGATCCATCACCCATCCTCGAGGTGAGTTAGAGAATGTGTTGATTAAAGTAGGGGACTTCATATTCCCCGTTGATTTTACTGTTCTTGATACGGAGCCTGTAGCTAACCCCCGGAATTAAATTTCGGTGATACTCGGTCGACCATTCCTTGCAACTTCTAATGCGGTGATCAATTGTCGAAAAGGTTCGATGAACCTATCTTTTGGAAACATGACAATTGAACTCAACATTTTTAAGTTGGGAAATCAGCCCTCCGAACCGAATGCTAATATACTTGATGTTTGCTCGATCCAAAAGATCACCTAGGAGGACTGTGAGCTCGAGAAATTTCTGTTCGATCACAACAATTTTGACGCCACTAGTGCGTTCCTCCTTGAATCTGATACTGTTTTCACGCCCGACAAGGACTACAAGTGTTTCACTTTCACGAACGATCTTGAACAATCACCACCCGAGTTTGAATCCTTTGAGTTTTCGGATGAGTTAACTGAACCATCCGACTCGGTTGCTTACACTCATTTTGAACCTCTATTGGAATCCTTCGAGTTTGAGACAATTTCACCAATTTTACTTTCAATTGTTTCACCTCCAACACTCGAACTCAAGCTATTGCCGTCTCACCTTAAATACGCTTACTTAGGTGAGAATGGGACCCTTCCTGTTATCTTCTCGGCTTCTCTAGCCCCTGAGCAAGAGAAATCCCTTTTAACGGTCTTACAAAGCATCGGAAAGCTTTTGGCTAGACTTTGGCGGACATCAAGGGGATCAGTCCACTAAATAGTTGAACATCATATTCATATGATGGATGATGGCAAGCCAGCAAGGGATCCACTGAGACGACTCAACCTAGTAATGATGGAGGTTGTTAAAAAAGAGATCGTAAAATGTCTAGATAGTGGTATCATTTACCCTATCTGTGATAGCCAATGGGTTAGCCCCATTCACTTTATCCCAAAGAAACCGGGAATAACGGTCATAACCAGTTCGGTGAATGAGTTAATACTTACTCGCACCCAAACTGGGTGGCGAGTATGCATCGTGTTAGTTGTATGTATGCCCTAAAGGCCATTACTGTACATACGATGTATATTGTAATGGATGCTTGGACATATATAGGGAGGACTTTCTTGCTCGACATGATAGTATGCTATCTGGTTGTACTTTATCTTAATATGTACTCTGATTGTCTCTATATTACATGTTGATAAAGCCCTTAGGATATGTACTCGACTACTGGGACTATGATGAGATCATACTAGTGGGGCCACTGTAGTCAAAGAGTACATCCTATAACTGTTCCTAGTCGAGGGTGTATCGAGACAGGGCATCGATGCACCAGAGTAGACTAGCGTATACGCATCTTGACCCATATGATGGGCGATGGATGATCCCATATCCATCGGTGTTTGACATCAAGGATGGTGTACGGGTGCTCAGTGGAGACTGGGTACACTGGACGGACTCACCGAGAACACCCAGATGGTATTATACCTCACGTTAGATGGCAGTTCTCCGGTAACACTGGTAAAGAGTAGTCTGTTGACCCGAGATCGTCATAGAGTCTTGTGTGATTCCCACTGTGCTTTGATTTCCATCATACCACATCCAAGAGGGCATGCAAAAATGTGGCTTTTGGGTACAGTCCCGAATCACAAGGAGGCAATGAGCGATAAGAGGGGATTCGTCTCTCCCGGTATAGGGAGTTGATGTTGCGCTGTGTTCGATTGGCTATAACCGGAAATCCCTGGCCAGGGTTCCTGAGATTTACTGGTAAGTATTATCAGTAGTTTCTCGAACTGTTATAGATCTCATATCGACACGACTTATCGAGCTACTGGGGTCTGACGTTTACCACCCCTAGGCGAGATATGCGACATATCAGACGACGAGACCGGACTGTACGGGAGTGTTACTGATTGGATTCACAGGAGAATGTACAGGCTTGCTTGTTGATCTTCTAAGCGCTCAATACCTGGGTGGCTGTTATGTTTAGCTGAACGCTTGCAGCTTGTGGGTGTTTGATATGATCATCACCTGCTGCCGACGTATTGACGATTCTTTAGAGTCCTACACAGAGGTTTCTTAGCTCAGGCAAAACAGAGTAGGAGCACATATGTGATATGTGCGGTATCGAGGATAATACGATATATGATACCGTATTGGATTCTCGCGATATGAGATATCGTCCGGGTATATGTGATATAGCCGGGCCATCGTATTAGTCGGTTATTTATGAAATAGCCGGATTATCGGATCAAGTGTTGATTCGATAATTTAATGTATAATAATATATATGATATATTAAATTACATTAACTAATACTAGCTCACTAAAAGATTCATTTTCTCACGGGATAATACATTGATATATATGCGATATATGTTAAATGTATTATTTTCTATTGTTACAAAATATATAGTATATGTGATATATAATATTGTAACATGTTAGGGTTACTAATTTAACAATGGTTTAGGGTTTAAACTTGGTTAGGGTTTGGATTAGGGTTAGATTTTGCATGAAGCTTCATGAAGCATTGACTTTGTGGTTGCTTGATATTTTTATGAGATATTATGTTAACCCAATCCAAACCATTAACTCTAGTTAACTCTCTACAAGGGTTAACTCTCTCATGCTTAACCCCTGGTTAGATTTGTAACCACTACAATAATTCATTGTTCATCACAAAAAGAAATAAGTTATCATCTTCATTCATGCTTCATCCTTGAGTTCCTTCATGAAAAGCTTTCTTTTGTGATGAAAGTGGGTGAGAAAAAGATTATAAATGAGAGAAAAAATCCTACTTCATCATCCTCATCTATCCTTTCCATTTAGATGAGGGTGTTCACTTCATATTATGAGTGTAAGCTTGTATTAATGAAACTTCAAGGTAGATCATCATTGTATCGAAGATCGGAAGCAAGACTGCATCTTTCTCCTCGTGGAACCTCTCGAGAGTCCAGAACACGATGATCGCAGCGAAGGGACCTCAACACGAAGCTTAAGAAGTGAAGGACCGGATCTACAAAGGTTGTAATCCCTCTCACTTAGTGTTAAAGTGTTAAACATGCTAGTTTTCGCCTAAACCCTTGTTTAATGATCCGGCATCGGGTTGTTCGGCACGGCTAAAATTTTAATCGGGCAAGGTTGATACCTCGTAGAACCTTGTGAGCATGCATAGCAACCATACAGTGGTATCAGAGCCAAGATAAAGCTTTAGGTGAAGTCTAGATGAAATTTAAAGTCCGATCGAACTCCGAATACCCGATATTAACCCCTCTCTGGACATTTTCTAAAAATGTGATTTTTTCAGAATTAAAAATGCTCAGAAAAACAAGCAGGAAAAACTAAGAATTACTGTGAAGTACAGTCCACTAAGTCAACTATTTGACCGCGGAACCGCGGCCAAACCATGGGTTTGGCGGCGGTTCCGCGGCCCAAATTGTGACTTAGTCCCTGAAATTTCATGTAATTATTCTTAGGTCCTTTCTTGTTGTTTTTTTCTGGGAATTTTTTAATTCTACTCAAGTGTTGAGTTTTCTAGGATTGTATTGGGGACTCGTTGATTCGATCGGATAATTTAACTTTTTTAGTTTATCCGGATAATTTTTAGAAACTGTTAAAAATTTCGAACGGATATCAATAACTCACTTTTTCCCCTGTCGGAAATTTTTTCAAAAGTTGGATTTTTTCTCGAGTTTAAGAACGTTCTAAGTCGTGCAAGTAACGCGGTGGACCCTTTAGAAGACAACAAACCTTAACTCGATTATGTGACCGTCTTGAACTGCCTTTTGAACCTTAAGGTTTGGGGCAGTATGGCGTGCCACATTTGAGGGATTGGCTTGACCCTTCTACGGCTGGACCATTGGTACTGTGACATGTAATGGATATTTTTGAACTCCGCTCAAGGGTTGAGCTATTTGGGAAAACTTGGGTGTTTGATTATTCGATCGGAAAGTTTGACATTGTCTATTTATCTGGATTGTGATACAATATTTGGAATCCACAAGTAGTTATGAGATAACTAATTTGAATGTTATAAACATAGCAGTTTAGTCTCAGCTGATCGGTTGCCATGGAATTTTGATGTGATCAAAAGTCCGTTGCAATCACGTAATGTACGCGAATACTCGTCGGGTAAACTTAATAGATAGCCATGCCCCATAGCCCCGACCAAGTGACTGTAGGAGAACCACGTTGCCAAAAGCATCCGTTCGGGTGCTCGTGGTAGTGGTGTTCCGCATTAGTGCACTTCGTCGACGGCATCCGGTGGTGCGGCCGTCTACTAAAGTTTGCGACGAGCATTCCATCGGGATGTCGGGAATCTTATTGAATTGCCCGACTTGATATTGAAAAGAGTTTTCAATGGTGAGACTAAAATGCTGGGTTTATAATTGTTACGCATGCGATGTCTAAGGAATTCATTTGGTTAGGCATGCGATGTCTAAGGAGGTTGTGAATTCCAACTGTTGTAGTTTTACACTTTCTTTTCTGTGACCGTATGCGTAGTATGTGGTGTTAGTTGTATGTATGCCCTAGAGGCCAGTATTGTACAGAAGATGTATATTATATTGGATGCTTGGACATATATAGAGATGACTTTCTTGCTCGATATGATAGTATGCTATCTGGTTGCTCTTTATCTTAACATGTATACTATTCTCTTTATACTGTCTTATAGTTACATGTTGGTAAAGCCGTTAGGATGTGTACTTGACTACCTGGACTATGATGAGGATCATACAAGTGGGGACATGTGTTCATATCAGATTTTTGCATTTTCATACCGCCCAATTTTTATCACATTGCATATCGGTAGATACTCTTGAGCCGTGTTTGCTAGTCAATTGCAGGATACAGGTTCTCGGTTCTAAAACGGTGAAATTCATGGAAAACATGACAAAATCCGGGTTCCTGCCAACCACAGATAAAACACGGATCTCCGCTCTTTATCCGTCTGTTGCCACACACCAGTTTAAGAGACAAAATGTGAAATCAATGTCGTTTTCATGCACAAGGCTCAATGGCAGCACAAGATCCAAGAAATCTACGCTTAGCTCGAGGAAATCATGACAAAAGATAACACATCCAATCACCCTTTTGGTCAACAGAAATTCTGGAAAAATTGTGAAGAAGTTTCCAGAAAATACATATACCAGAATAAAGGGGACATCAAACCAGGGAAGCACAAGAAATGAGAGGAGCCAACTCCTCTATTAGGCCGCGGAACTGCGGCCTAAGCATGCTTAGGCCGCGGATCCACGGCCGTATGGTGGCGGAAGACAAACATTTTCCAGGGGTGTTTTGGTCTTTTTGTTTGTGTTCTGGTGGTTGCCCTAGGTTTTCATTTTTCAGCCTATAAATAGCCCAGAACTTTGTGAAGGAAAGGGTCCATAATCTTGTATTTTTTTCTAGGTTTTAGAATACATGTTCTTCTTCCTCTTCTCATCTCTTCTCCATTAAAACTTGCAGTGAGCTTGTGAGTGAAGAATGATGAATAAAGAATAACCGTTTATTATTTTGCTTGTCTTATTCTCTTGTTAATTGTTATAATTTTCATTTGTTAACTAGTTGTTGTTATTTCTTGTTGTTTCTTTCTTCTCTCTTTTTCTTTATCCTTAACACAACCATGATGCTTACGCTTGATCCTTGCCAAGGTGAGGTCGCAAATAGCTAGTTGTTATCTTCTAATCTCTTTATTTCTATCTTCCTCTTTTGTTTTGTTTTATTTTTCCGTATCATGATGTGTGAGTAGTTTCATACTTGTTAGGGTAGGATAAGGGATGTTTGAGAGAAGGAAATCTCTCTCACTCTTTCCTTGCCCAACAGCTTAATTCGACTCCCGTTAATTGAACCACAATCCGCTCCTTACGGCACCCTATCCTACATGATAGCGGTGATTCCGTAGTGAGACCGGTTATGGTTGAATTAACCGGAGGTTATGGCTAAGAGCCAAGAACGGACGGACAAGCACCAAAAGGAAGAACTTATGCGTTGGAAAGCCTAGCTTATACTCGCAAGTTCCTTCCTAGTCGTGCTAATCCCCGTTGTTGCCGATTACCGTAACACCGCTATTAAGAGGGCCAACGAAAGATGTGGGAGACTCCTAACTCAAACTAACCTAATCCTAACCCTAACAAGCTCTCTTTATATATCACTTTAACACTTAGATAATCACAAACAAATCTGGAAATCTGGACTTAACTCGTTAAAGCACATAGAAAAAGGCTCCCATCTCCCTGCGGATGACCCGTACTCAACCGGCTAGCTACGAGCGAAACCGTCTTGATTGCGGTAATTAACTAAACTTGAACACGCAGAATCCCTAACAATCAAATGGCGTCGTTGCCGGGGAGACGGTAGTTTATTTCCTTGTGTAATTTCGGGTTAACTTGTGAATATAACCGAAAAACAAAACAAAAAATATACTTTGTAAAAAAATCATCTTGTTATTTTTGATTAGCTTTTGTGCAAGTGTGCAGGAAAATACGAAGTTCATGATCAGCGCCAAAGACGTCGGATAATACGGAGTTCAAGTTCAGTGCCAAAGACGTGGGAAGATAGACCCACATTTCGCGGCTACACCGCGACGGACAAAACTACCCCCAAAAAACGAAGCAAACGGTCTACTTTAAGATTCTGGAGCAGTTCCAGTGAGCAAATCCATATTCAGGGTCTTAAAAACAGCAGAGGACACCCAAAACAGCCCACACCAGAAACCTGAAGACCCAACTCCACAGAATTGCCGCGGTTCCGCGGCATAAGTAAGCTTAGGCCGCGGATCCGCGGCCACTTGGTGGATTCAGTGGGCCAAAATCTCTCTGTGAGTCTCTCTCCTCTCTCCCACTCCTCTGGACTCCAATAAATAGTGTTTTCTGCAGCCTTCTTTGCGTAAATTCTCTTCCCCCTTCCAATAAACTGTTCTTGTGCAGGATTCTTTGCGCCGCGCTAAAAATAAAAATTGTTTGCAGTTGATTTGTTACCGCTTTGCATTCTTTAATACGGACTTAAGGGGCTTGAAACCAATCCAGATTGGGTGGGGATTTCATCACCCTTCCCAGTGTAAGTGCACGGCGGCGCCCCGGCCGTCAATCCGACGGCCAAACGCGGAAACGGTGGTAAACTTAAATTTTTGCGGACTTAGCAAAACCGGCACCACCGCGCACTAAACCCCGGATCGTGCCATTAAACTAGTCTAAGCTATCTAGAGAGGGCGTAGAGAAGTATACCATACGATCCAAGTCCTCCGGTCTTCATCTCCACTCCGATCTCCTCGCGGGATCTCCGTCCATCTCCTCCTCGTCGGAAAGGGCACCACGAAGCCGGGTACTTTTACGGGCTCCCACCTCAATACCGAGGCAACTCGCGCATGAAGCCGGCAACTCGACATGCTCAAGATATGCTGTAGGAAGTGTAGTGTAGAATCATTGACTCTTTTGGGGTTTGTTGCCATTTGAAGATGGAGGAATGGTGTATAGAAAATTGGTGCTTTCAATTTTCTAGCAATGGAATGAGATGAAGAAAAATATACTCTCTCAAAGATCAAGATGAAGCTCTCTACTTCTTCTCTCTTTTTCTTCTCCCTTTTCTTCTCTTTCTTTTTCTCAACCATGAACAAAAATCTCTCATGAAGTGAGTATGAAAACGGTGGAGCAAAAACAATATGATAGCAAGAGGGAGGTGAGTGTAGGAAGCAAAAGTGGTGACCACATCATAAAACATAATCATCACAAAACTAACATCAAACCTCACTTCATTTCTAATCTCATCTAATCTCATAAATGCATGAAAAGCAAAGATGCTTATCATATCAAACCTTATGCAAATAAGTCCTCCACAAAGTGTTATTTGCAAAACTGCAAATAACCCCCTCCATCAGAAAAGTCCGGCCGGGAAAGAACAAAGAAAAACCGGCCGGAACGGAATGCAAACTGGCAACTCCAGAAAACTGGTCCCGTAATAAATTACAGGAAAACCCCGATACTGTGCATACACACCCGCATTTGTATTCCGTCCGGATACAAATGCAATGAGACAAAATCTACACTGTACTATACTAGGATCCGGCTTAAACCAAAACCGGCTAGTAATATCCGTCCGATCCTGATCCGTGCAATACCGCACGTATCTGATCGAACCCTGCCATATAACCATACGGCCACTAGTACAAACCGTCCGATCCTGATCCGTGCAATACCGCACGTATCTGATCGGACCCTGCCATATCTCCATACGGCCTCTACAGCGTTTCGCCCGAAAGCTTGAGTAATTGAATGTGTGGTGAACTCTAAAGACTCGTCAATACTATGGCTGTGGATTTAACCACTAGCACGTCAGAGGTGTAAGCCAATACGTGACGGGCCACCAGCTATTGACCAAAAGGGACGTCGATGAGCGAACTCATCCTGACACCCTACTGAGCCTGTCAGTGACAATATCCGTGCAGTCCGGTCCGTTCGTCTATGAGCATCGTATGGCGGGCCTAGGGGGTTGGTAAAAGTCAGACCCCCAAAAGCGGTACAAGTCGTGTCGGAGTGTAGCCCAGAACACCCTGAGATACTACTGGAATACCTACCAGTAAATCTCCTTGCCTTGGCCAAGGACTTTGTGTAATGGCTCTCCTAGACACAGCACGACCTCACCCCCAATACCGGGAGAGACGAACCCCTGAAGATACGCTCACTGCCTCCATGTGGCTCGGGACTGTACCCAACTAAAACCTGTTTGCACGACTCCTTTGAGCCGTGGTAGGGTAGTAATCAAAGTACAGTGGGAACTTACACGAGACAAATGACGATCCCCAGGTCGATGAACTAACCTGCACACATGTCACCAGGGAACTGCCATCTGACGTCTGGTATATGACCAACTAGCATGTTCCCGGCGAGTCCTGTCCGGTGTACTCATAACCCAATGAGCACCTGTATACATCTTAGGTGATCCAACTGACACCAGTGGCTTATGAGACCGGCCACTGCCCCTCGTCGGGGTCTCGACTGTATACACTAGTCTACTAATGGAGTATCGATGCCCAGTCTCGAAACTCCCACGACTAGGGACTTTTTAAGGATAAGCTTATAGACCCCCAGCTCCCACTTATATGATCGCCCTCATACTGCTGGTGGTCAAGCAAGAATCCTAGGGGCTCTATCAACGTGTAATAGCGACGTGTCATGTCACCTAAAGCAGTACACGATGATAAAGGTAAACCAGATAGCAAACTATCATCTCGAGTAAGACTGTCCTACCGGGATAGGTCCTCCCTCAATCATTACAATCACGTACCTGTGACCTAATAATTGACTCTAAGGGCACTATCTCCAACAATCTCCCACTTGCACTCAAGGCTAATTATTGCGATGTCGCATACTCACAGCCCGTGTGATACCGAACATCCAACTCCTCTACTAGTCAGTCTCACAAAGCTCGTTTGCGGAACTATTGCGTTCGAGGAATAGCCTCAGTGAGTGGATCCGCTTAGTTGTTTCTTTCTATGTCTCTCTATATCTCAAGTTCGCGGAGAAAAGCCATCTCCCGAAATGAGCAATACGTGTCTTAGAATGTCTGGATGTCTGATGGGACCTAGCTCATAAATGAACTCCAAATCCAAACTTCTTAGACTGTATCGTCAACTGAACTTAATCAGTATCCTGCACGCCATGCCTCCCTCAGTATTTCCTTGGACCACCTGTCCAAAATACTGCCCCTCATCAGAAGGAAAAACTATAACTCTGACAACCTCCTTGTCGTCCAGGTCACCTTGGAAGCCTGGAATGATAACTGTCTCCCGAATAAGGCTGTCGTTATCATATCCCTAGAACATCCACTTATGTTCTAAAACTGCTTCCGACTGTTTCTCCAGGATTGGATTAATGTCAACTTATTGCATCTAGTGCAAGAACAACATCTGGTGTGGTACTTGACATCTCACGATTGACTCAATTGCTTGAGCAAGTGATCTGTCAATCATGCCCGTCCCTCTCCCTTTTAGTCTGTAAGACACCTTTGGAGAGGGTGACTCCATTACCTGCAGGTACACTACCATGCCAGGAGTCGTCCATCCTAAATACTCTTAGAATGCTGTCAAGTACCCTGATTGGGAAACCACCCAAATCTAGATCTAAAACCATAGATCCAGTAACCAGTATGTCAGATATAAAATCCATTTCCTTTGTGGAGAAACCACTGTGTGACGACCAAAGTATAACCGATCGTAGTAAAGGAATATCACTTCCTACTACCTTCTCAACAGATCCATCCCCTATTCTGATGACGTCAAACCTATGACTGTCACATCAGAAATAGATGATCTATCTCCGCTACATCTGCTTTAGTCTATAAATAGACACAAGCCTGATGTCCACCAATGCTTCCGCTGCTCCCACTGACTACGACAACCCTCTGGCAGAGTCATATAGACGTGCACTTCTAAAACTAGTTTAGAAAGACGCTATACTCATCCTCCTGCCGGGTCTCGCAGCCTGGAACAACAGCAATGGCAAGTGTGGGTAAACAAGAACTTCCCTGTCACCGTCCTTGAGGCTACCGGAGTACCTCTCGGGTGCCTGAAGTTACCCACCTTATCTGCGGAGTGGCCAATGGAATGTCAAATCAGATTGAATCTTTAGGTTCCTTATCAAATCTTCAGTAATCGTTTGCGGTTCTGGAATCACTTCCAGTTCTACCATACTCCCACTGCTGTTTTTGAAAATCCATTTTTAATAAAACTGTGGCGAGTCTTGAACAATATTTCTATTGATCTCCCAGATGGTAGAAAATCAACCCTCGTCACAGCCTGGGTCAACCCACAAACAGCCATTACAGAAACGTGCCTTAAGTTATCCAGAGTCTGGTTTTAATCATAAGCCAGACAACTCCCCGTACCTTAACAACGTTAAGATATGAACTGTTCTATATCCAATATAGAACCAGAGGCACTGATTTAATTGAACCAGATTCAAATCATGCAGCTATCTCCAGTGCATGTCAACTAAATGGAAGGAGGCCGATCAGCGTTACTCAACTTAGGAATACTTCCAATTATGAGTAACCCGAAAGAGAAGCAAGTTCTCTTAATCATTACTATCAACTGAATACCATGTACAAGTATCTACATCTTCGATCCCTTTGAAGAATCCCGATACTTGCAACACCTGGTTCTCTACTTTATTCTTATACCTATAACTTCTCAAAACTTCGACCCTGTGTTTCTACGAAACACTTGTCTAAGAACTAGAGAAGTCATAAGTAAACAGAATACAGTACGAGGACCAACCCCTCTGTCTTAATGGACACTGGACAACATACAATACTCTGTATAAGTCCGCTGAGTCTAACAACTCTTTCTCTGTGTGTCGTAGGTTGAAAACTGTACTTATGGTTAAGAAGAATTACACCGCTGTTTAATGCTCCTTACCTAACCATCCACTGATATAGGTAAATGTCATCGACATAATATCAAAAGGTATATCTCACTCTATGAAAATAGACGTACAGATATATCAATTTGAAATTGGTGCACAACAGCGGATATTCAAAACCAAATATTTGCCGACCGGCAAACAACCCAGGTGGCTTCCTCAAATATCACCAATTCCAACGAATCCCGATATAATGAGGATGGTCACCTAATTCCCAATAACTTACTCCCACTCATCATCTGTAAAAAACCATACAGATGTGAGAATCATACCTGGTAAATACATACCCTGGAGCAAGTGTCTAATCGGGAAATCAGTTTTCTTATAACAGTACACAGTTGAACTGAAACATTGAAATGTTTCGATAGGGTATCCTGGTATTCCTAGTAATGCCTCTACCATTATCCAGATTCACAACTACAATCGTATAATTCTTTGCCACCTCTCCAAATCCCTTCATATGTCTTTAGTCATTACCTTCTGTACACCCCTTTGGGCCAAATGATTTTCTTCCTTCCCTACCGTTCGGCACCAGCCTATGGTTTGGAAGAAGACTATCCAAAAAGCATAAAGGGTGTACTGTCCTAAGCCTAGGAGCACTCGCAATGCGAGAGAAGGTGAAGATAAAAGACACCTGAATGTACTTTATTCCTATTTCTCCTGAACCAGGATCCATCCCCGAACTGGAACAAGTTCCTTTCGAGTTCGTATATAACCATACGATGGATTATCCAATAAAATGGGATCTTCGTAGTGATACGGAGTGTCCTGGAGAAATACAAAGGTGATTTAGGATTGGCGAAGAAATACTTGGTTTGGTCGTGAATAGCAGTCGCATTTTACTTTGCCCTTTTACTAATCCCTTGCTTTGTCTTAATTTAATACCTTCTGTACACCGTTTAGGCTAACTGGTTTTCTTCATTCCCTACCGGTCGGCACCAGCCTATGGTTTGGAAGAAGACTATCCAATTTGCGTAATAGGTGTACTACTCCTAAACCAAGGAGTACTCGCAACCTGAGAGAAGGTGAAAAGAAAAGACAACTGAATAATCCTATTCGTTTTCTCCAGAACCGGAAACCATCCTCGAATTCCTTCGAGTTCGTATCTAACCATACGATGGTTTTGTCCAATGGAAGTGGACGTTCGTAGCAATACGGGGTGTCCCGGAGAAAAGGGTAAAAGTAGGAGTGGCAATGAGGTCTGCAACTCTGACAATCCAAAAGCCAGTGTTAAGTAGGTTCGGTCAACTTGGTCACTGAGTCATAGTCTAGGGTCGGGTCAATGGTCGCTGCCAGAGAGAGAGAGAAAAGAAACACTCAGCGTGCACTCTAACCTAGATCAGAATGGTTACCAATTTATCTAATCTGGAATCCTCCCACTGTACCTCAAATTCTCCTCCAAACCTGAAAGAAGAATTAGTCGGGGTCACCCGAGGAGTATACTAACTCATCAGTGGGAATCGGGATCCAACTCTCATCGCATGACAACGTGACGGAATCCGCTCACGGTATCACACTCCAGAAGGTATGCGCATATCTGGCAAGTTTCAGTACTTTTGAAACTCCCGATGTGATTTCTGCCCCATGCTTTTATGACCTTGACTTTGGCCAACATATCATAAGTCACATGTCAAGTTCTACCCGTCATTCTCCAGGTTAATTTGAATCCACCCGTACATACCCTTGACTTTGGCCAAAATGGCAGTACGACTGTCCCAAACCAACGCATCTATCTATGCTGCATATGAATACCCCAATAGCTACCAATCACTGTGCCTTGACTTTGGCCAACATACACAGCTTGAATACTATTGACCACCCATATGAAACGACGGAGGGCTACGAATGGTTTCTGGCGAAAACCTTTAACGTAAAGAACTTGATATCGTCGAAGGAACGGATAGCTTTTAAAAATATAGTGACGAAAACCGTTGCTAAAGAGGTCACTCCCAGTGAAGGGATCTCGGCTCTTTCCCCGTAGAATGGGGTGCAGGATATTCCAAATGAATACCGCGATGCAAAGCAAAAGTAATCGGCTATAGTGAAGTTAAAGCCCTGACGCAAACTTCTGTCCAAGGGGTCACTCCCGGTGAAGGGATCTCGGCCCTTGCCTCGTCGACTGAGGAGCAGGATATTCCAAATGAATACCACGATGCAAAATAAAAGTGAACGTCCTTGCAATAACAGCTTTTTGAAAAGTGTTCCAACAACATCAGAGTAGGTTTGTTTAACTTGCATTGATCCGAATCAACGCAGTCCCATCAATTGATCACACCACAAAGAACGAAAATATACTGACGTACGTATATGCCATCCGCATTCGCCACTGGGTCCCGTCATCACCCGTTAGGTTAGCTAACTAACGGCAGAGCGGGGACTGGACTAGCGCGGATGAAAAACATATACAACATCTACTAATATATATACCAATATATTATATTTCGCTCAAGGCGTGAATAAAATGCAACATCACAGAAATGTACAGCATCACAGAACAATACAGATATCTGGGATCCCCGGGTTTCACAGAGCTACTACTGAAACCCGACGTTCCCCTGGTCGTGTGGATAGCCTGTGCAATGAAATCCTAGACCCCTACGGGCGCGGCAAGTTACCCGCCAAAACCTGAAGCGAGGCAGCCCCTTTCATCGCCGTGAATGGACCACCCAGCACTTCACGGAATCCGGTAACTTGGGCACCCCTCCTGGGTCAACCTGTACCCCCTACGAGTGCGGCGAATAGCCCGCCAATCCCAGAGTGAAGCCCCTCCGTCCGAATGCCATGAGATGCGGGCTTGTTGCCCTCCAGAACCCGGCTATCCCTGCACCCCTCCGCGGGGTAATCCTAGTACAGAATGTAAAATATACATACAACGGGTACATCGACCGCAACCAGGTCGTGCCCCAAAAGAATAATACAAACAGGCAGTGACGGCAGTCCACATGTCGGACGCTCGCCCCGCAATATCAAATGTACATAATACAACAACACTGTACTAGCATTGCATCCAGGCTATCCCCCACGACCGATCCGCAACATCACAGCATAAACATAGAACATCAACGTGAAAGTCACGTTCGCAAATCCGTCTAACCGGGCTATAGCAGTTAGACCGGATTTACCGATCAAGTGACATTCACGGTCGCAGATATAATGTAAATACTGTGAAAGATGTGTTTAAAATTTTCCGATTGACCAAAAATTAACAAGTGGGCCCTCAATCAAAACTGTAGCACTCACAGAAATCCTGGGCCCAATTTTAATATTCCAAAACCCATATTTTAAGCCCAGAAGGCCTCTGTAAAAAATTGGTGACGTCATCTCCACAGTGCGCGGCGGAAGGGCGGCGGGAAGGGGGTTTTCGCGGCGCTTCCGCGCTCCTACTGTGGAGTTAATTCGTCGAATTTTTACAGAGCTCTTAAATTTTCCAGTACATCAATAATTTACAACCTGAAAAATTTTTGGACTTCAAAAAATTTCAACAGAAACTGATGTCAAGGAAAAATACGGTTTTTGGAATTTTGGTCGATCGGAACTGAAAAACACATCAAACAAAGCTAGACGAAGTTAATGGCGAGGCTCTGATACCACTGTAAGTGCACGGCGGCGCCCCGGCCGTCAATCCGACGGCCAAACGCGGAAACGGCGGTAAACTTAAATTTTTGCGGACTTAGCAAAACCGGCACCACCGCGCACTAAACCCCGGATCGTGCCATTAAACTAGTCTAAGCTATCTAGAGAGGGGGTAGAGAAGTATACCATACGATCCAAGTCCTCCGGTCTTCATCTCCACTCCGATCTCCTCGCGGGATCTCCGTCCATCTCCTCCTCGTCGGAAAGGGCACCACGAAGCCGGGTACTTTTACGGGCTCCCACCTCAATACCGAGGCAACTCGCGCATGAAGCCGGCAACTCGACATGCTCAAGATATGCTGTAGGAAGTGTAGTGTAGAATCATTGTCTCTTTTGGGGTTTGTTGCCATTTGAAGATGGAGGAATGGTGTATAGAAAATTGGTGCTTTCAATTTTCTAGCAATGGAATGAGATGAAGAAAAATATACTCTCTCAAAGATCAAGATGAAGCTCTCTACTTCTTCTCTCTTTTTCTTCTCCCTTTTCTTCTCTTTCTTTTTCTCAACCATGAACAAAAATCTCTCATGAAGTGAGTATGAAAATGGTGGAGCAAAAACAATATGATAGCAAGAGGGAGGTGAGTGTAGGAAGCAAAAGTGGTGACCACATCATAAAACATAATCATCACAAAACTAACATCAAACCTCACTTCATTTCTAATCTCATCTAATCTCATATATGCATGAAAAGCAAAGATGCTTATCATATCAAACCTTATGCAAATAAGTCCTCCACAAAGTGTTATTTGCAAAACTGCAAATAACCCCCTCCATCAGAAAAGTCCGGCCGGGAAAGAACAAAGAAAAACCGGCCGGAACGGACTGCAAACTGGCAACTCCAGAAAACTGGTCCCGTAATAAATTACAGGAAAACCCCGATACTGTGCATACACACCCGCATTTGTATTCCGTCCGGATACAAATGCAATGAGACAAAATCTACACTGTACTATACTAAGATCCGGCTTAAACCAAAACCGGCTAGTAATATCCGTCCGATCCTGATCCGTGCAATACCGCACGTTTCTGATCGAACCCTGCCATATAACCATACGGCCACTAGTACAAACCGTCCGATCCTGATCCGTGCAATACCGCACGTATCTATTCGGACCCTGCCATATCTCCATACGGCCTCTACAGCGTTTCGCCCGAAAGCTTGAGTAACTGAATGTGTGGTGGACTCTAAAGACTCGTCAATACTATGGCTGTGGATTTAACCATTAGCACGTCAGAGGTGTAAGCCAATACGTGACGGGCCACCAGCTATTGACCAAAAAGGACGTCGATGAGCGAACTCATCCTGACACCCTACTGAGCCTGTCAGTGACAATATCCGTGCAGTCCGGTCCGTTCGTCTATGAGCATCGTATGGCGGGCCTAGGGGGTTGGTAAAAGTCAGACCCCCAAAAGCGGTACAAGTCGTGTCGGAGTGTAGCCCAGAACACCCTGAGATATTACTGGAATACCTACCAGTAAATCTCCTTGCCTTGGCCAAGGACTTTGTGTAATGGCTCTCCTAGACACAGCACGACCTCACCCCCAATACCGGGAGAGACGAACCCCTGAAGATACGCTCACTGCCTCCATGTGGCTCAGGACTGTACCCAACTAAAACCTGTTTGCACGACTCCTTTGAGCCGTGGTAGGGTAGTAATCAAAGTACAGTGGGAACTTACACGAGACAAATGACGATCCCCAGGTCGATGAACTAACCTGCACACATGTCACCAGGGAACTGCCATCTGACGTCTGGTATATGACCAACTAGCATGTTCTCGGCGAGTCCTGTCCGGTGTACTCATAACCCAATGAGCACCTGTATACATCTTAGGTGATCCAACTGACACCAGTGGCTTGTGAGACCGGCCACTTCCCCTCGTCGGGGTCTCGACTGTATACACTAGTCTACTAATGGAGTATCGATGCCCAGTCTCGAAACTCCCACGACTAGGGACTTTTTAAGGATAAGCTTATAGACCCCCAGCTCCCACTTATATGATCGCCCTCATACTGCTGGTGGTCAAGCAAGAATCCTAGGGGCTCTATCAACGTGTAATAGCGACGTGTCATGTCACCTAAAGCAGTACACGATGATAAAGGTAAACCAGATAGCAAACTATCATCTCGAGTAAGACTGTCCTACCGGGATAGGTCCTCCCTCAATCATTACAATCGCGTACCTGTGACCTAATAATTGACTCTGAGGGCACTATCTCCAACACCCAGGACCCCAAAATTCACAAAAGCATATGCATTGTCCATTGTAAATTAAAAAATACTAGACTTCAGCCCTAAGGACTTCGCGCTCATTAGGAGAGGTTAAACCGTGTTTAGAATCTCGCTTAACGGTATATTGTTTACGGGGTGTCTAGGAAAGTGTTAACGGCGCAACCGCCAAAAGAGAAAGGTTATTTAATTAAGGAACTTCGCGAAAGCGTTGGAAAACCTCCCCTTATCTCTGCACTTACCTGGCCTCATGATCAGTGTATCTTAAGCCCGTTTCTCGACACTGTTTCACTTCGACAATCAAGTTCTGGAGCAGGTCTAGCAGACCTAGGTGACCCTAGATCTAGGTGTGATTGTGCATATTTTGTTTGTGATTTCTTAAGCCGTATTTCCGAACATATCTTTGTAAAGCTCTTTCTAAAAAGAAAAAAAAAAGAAAAATCAAAAACTTTTATAAAAACTTGCCCTTTGTCGCCAAATCCATTTTTCACCCACCACCCATCGCCTTTCTCCATTGACGTTTTCTTACCCTCACCTTTTCCGCTTTGACTATACTAAACTCGTTTAGTGTATGTCCGCTTGGACTCGGGACACTAGCGCCCGTCTAGTCCGCGTTACGTTAGTCGCTACCGACTACGCGATCGACTCAGACGTCGATACTCCGTCCACTCCTCTTTCACCCCTTCCTTTGCCGGCCAACTCCAACGTTGACCGGAATTCTGTTCATACATCTTCACCTTCACCTTCACCAACCTCATCTTCCGCGATGTCAGGATTTAATCCGAACATCTCTTTGACTACCCCTGGATTGGCTCTACCTCCTACGGTGACCAATAACCCACCACCACCGCCTGTTGTAGCGCCGCAGCGAATCGCGCTCCAGGATCGTTTCTATCCCACTCGTTCTGCACTTCCCACCTGCCTTTCTCTTCCACCGGCCAATGGGGACAACTTTGAAATTAAGCCTCACTTCATCAACATGCTTCCACGATTTCATGGGCTTGAATCTGAAGATGCCTATATCTTCATCAACAAATTTCAAAACGTCTGTGCCATGATGAAAACTACCCAACTGTCGGATGATGCTATACGTCTACGGGTCATTCCGTTCACTCTATGCGATCTTGCTGAAAAATGGATGTATAGCACCGCTTCCCACTCCATAACCAGTTGGGACGAGTTTGTAAAAGCGTTTCTAAAGAAATTTTATCCGAATCATAAAACCGCAAGGATTCGAAATGAAATAAACCAATTCTCTCAGCTTCCTTCTGAACCCTTCTGGAAGTGCTTTGACCGGTACAAAGACCTTCTTGTTTAGTGTCCTCACCACGGTATAGAGAAATGGCAACTCTGCCAAACCTTATACGAGGGCCTGAACCCAGCAACGAAGCAGTTGTTGGAAACCATCTGTCAGGGCCACTTCCTATCGAAATCTGACGAGGAAGCGTGGCAGTTCTTTGATGACCTTGCGGAGAAAACGCTACAATGGGAGAGCACCAGACCGACTTCTTCTTCTTCTATCTCCACTTCTACCGGTCAGACTAGGGTAGGAATTCACCAACTTGATGTCTCTATTGCAATGAAAGCTGAAATGGATGCAATAACAAGAAAGCTTGAAGCGATAGAGAGCAAATTTTCTTCTCCTGCTCCTGCCCCTGTCTCCCCCTTCGTACCATTTGCGCTTGTTGTTCCGATCCTTCTCACTTGACCGAAGAGTGTCCTTACAATCCACCATCGCAAGGACAGGATCAGGTTAATGCCGCATTTCAGCAAAGACCGAGGAATGATCCATACTCTTCCACCAACAATCTCGGTTGGTGGAACCACCCCAATTTCGCCTGGAATCAGAATCAGAATCAGAATCAATTCCAAGGCAACAATTTCCAAAGGGCCCCTCCGCCGCAACAACAAGTGCAACAACAAACTCAACATCAATTTCAGCAGCCCTACCAACCACAGCCTTTCCAAAATCAGACGAAAAACTTTGCACCCAACAATTCTTTTCCACCAAACAACTTTGTTCCGTCAAACAACGATGAGGTTTCCTCGCTCGAACGAAGTCTGGAGGCGTTCGTTAAACAGTCGACTCAGTCCACCGCCAACATCCAGTCTTCCATTCAATCCTTAGTGCAACACACTGCCGCACATGGGCAAAGCATCAAGACCATCGAGGCCCAGATTGTACAGCTGAACGCGGCCTTAAGCGAGCGAGAAAAGGGGAAGCTCCCGTCTCAGCCACTCCCAAATCCCGGTCACCCACATAATGCACATGTTGCTCTTGAACAACAGAACCATAATGTGAGTGTCGTGACCACACTGAGATCGGGAAGGATGCTGCAAAACAACATTGGCAAACGGATCAACGATGACACCCCGGCCGCTGCTTCTTCTTCTTCTTCTTCTTCTTCGTCTTCTAAGCCTATTCTCCGTTCTTCACAAGGCTCTCCTTCTTCTTCTTCTGCTCTGAATGGACCCACTTCTCACTCCACGAAAACACCTTTTCTGGGATCCGTTCCAACTCCACAATCTCCTCCTCCAGCATTAGACTTAACCAATTTTCAAAATGTTCCATTTCCAAACCGGTTGAGGTCTAATAAACAAAATCCTAAAATGGAGAAGATTCTGGAGTTATTCAAGCAGGTTAACATTAACATTCCTATTTTAGATGCTGTCCGACAAGTCCCATCCTACGCGAAAATCTTAAAGGACTTGTGCACGAAAAAGAGGAATTCTCAGGTACCAAAGAAAGTTTTCTTGGCTAGTGCTGCGAGTGATGCCCTTACCCAATCTTTACCATAAAAACGGAAGGACCCTGGCTGTCCTACGATTTCAATTACCATTGGGGATAAGAACATCAACCGCGCACTATTAGATCATGGTGCCAGTGTTAACCTGCTTCCGTATTCAGTATACGAGCAATTAGGCGTCGGAGAGTTGAAACCCACGCACTGCACTCTCCAAATGGCCGACCGATCGATCACCCATCCTAAGGGTGAGCTAGAGGATGTGTTAATAAAAGTCGGGGACTTCATATTCCCCGTTGACTTCATTGTATTAGACACACAGCCTGTAGCTAACCCCCGGAATCAAATTCCGGTGATACTCGGTCGCCCATTTCTCGCAACCTCAAATGCTGTGATCAGTTGTCGCAATGGTTCGATGAACCACTCTTTTGGAAACATGACAATTGAACTCAACATTTTTAGGTTGGGGAATCAGCCCGCCGAACCTAATGCTCATATACTGGACGTCTGCTCGATCTAGGAGATCACCCCAGAAGAGTGTGAATTCGATGAGTTTCTGTTTGATCACGATAATCTTGACGCCACTAGTGTGTTTCTCTTCGAACCTGCTGCTGTTTCTGCGCCCGACAATGACTACGAGTGTTTCACGTTCTCGAGCGATCTTAGCCGCGCACAACCCGAGTTTGAATCCTTTGACTTTCCGGATGAGTTACCTGAACCATCCAACTCGGTTGCCTACACTCGTTTTGAACCTTTGCTGGAGTCCTTTGAGTTTGAGACCTTTGCACCAATCTTGCCTTCAATCGTTTCACCTCCAACGCTCGAACTCAAGCCTTTGCCGTCTCACCTTAAGTACGCTTACTTAGGTGAGAACGAGACCCTCCCTGTCATCATTTCGGCTTCTCTAGCTCCAGAGCAAGAGAAAGCCCTTCTCGCGGTCTTGCACAGCAACAGGCAAGCTTTTGGCTGGTCCATGGCGGACATCAAGAGGATTAGTCCCCTGATCGTTGAGCATCACATTCATCTGATGGATGATGCCAAACTAGCCCGGGATCCACAAAGACGTCTCAATCCATTCATGAAAGAGGCTGTGAAGAAGGAGATCGTAAAATGTCTTGATAGTGGTATCATTTACCCTATCTCTGATAGCCAGTGGGTTAGCCCCATTCATGTTGTCCCCAAGAAGTCGGGCATCACGGTCATAACCAACGAAGCGAACGAGTTAATCCCTACTCGCTCCCAAACTGGGTGGCGAGTATGCATTGATTACAGAAAACTCAACGCCGCAACGCGGAAAGACCACTTTCCGCTATCTTTCATTGACCAGATGCTTGAACGATTGGCCGGACACGAGTACTGCTGCTTTCTTGATGGCTACTCCGGCTATAATCAAATTCCCATCGCCGAAAAAGACCAGGACAAGACCACTTTCACTTGTCCTTTCGGCATGTTTGCATATCGTCGCATGCCCTTTGGGTTATGCAATTCGCCCGCTACCTTTCAGCGGTGTATGATGGGAATTTTCTCAGACATGGTGGAAAAATTTCTGGAGATTTTCATGGATGACTTCTCCATCTTCGGCGATTCCTTCAACGAGTGTTTGCTGCATCTTGACGTTGTCCTTACCCGATGTAAGGACAAGAATCTCACTTTGAACTGGGAGAAATGCCCCTTCATGGTGCGCGAAGGTATTGTCTTAGGACATATCATCTCGCAAAATGGCATAGAGGTTGACAAAGCAAAGATTGTGGTCATTTCCGATCTCCCTCCTCCCCGATGCGTCAGAGATATCCGAGCCTTCCTTGGCCACGCCGGTTTCTATAGACGGTTTATCAAGGACTTCAGCAAGATTGCTAGGCCCTTAACTCTTTTGCTGGCCAAGGACACGCCATTCGACTTCAACTCGAGCTGTATGACTGCATTTGAGTCATTGAAACACTCACTCAATTCTGCTCCCATTCTTTCTTCACCTGACTGTAAGTCCACGTTGCGACCTCCGGTTCTTACGGGGAGGCGGAAACGGTATAAAAATCAAATTTTTAGCGCAAGGGGAAACATGGACTAAACAAAGTCTGGATCTTTTCCTAAACTAAAACTAGCAAACTTGCTAAAGAGAGTTAGCTACTTGGATGAAGATGGTTATACCTAAACTTGAACTCCTTCTCTTCAAGCTCCGATGGTGGTCCGATTGGCTTCTTCTCGTCGTCTCCGAACGACGAAGATAGATCCACCTGAAAGCTCCAACCTTTAGCTCCTTCTTCGTTCTTTGAAGAAACTAGTTCACTTGGTTTGCTAAACCTAGTGAACTAGAATGAGTAGAGAAGAAATAGAATGGGATTTTATCTATGGTTCTTGATTCTCAACTCATGAGAGATATGAACCATAGATTAAAGAGAGGGAGCAAGAGCAAAAAGGGTGAGAGCAAAAGGAGAGCTCAAGAACAAGAGAGAGAATGAGCAAGAAAGAATGAGGCTCTCTTTTGTCTTCCACCCTCTCATAATCCAAAGTAATCATAACTCATCATATCAAAAAAGTCTTATGTGTGATGGTTGAAGCAACCATAACCATATCATATCATCTACTCATTTTACCTAAATGAGCAAGCAAGAAAAAGTCTTTGCCATGAAATGATGGTTATGGTTATCATGATGGTCAACTAGTCAAGCCTAGTCAACCGGTCAACAAAGTCAACAAGTCAACAAAAGTCAACAAAGTCAACAAAAGTCAACAACCATGTCACCATAATACTTAATTAATATAATAGCTAATCACATATCATATTCTCATTAGGGTTGAGCAAAAAGTCAAAAAGTCAACGGTCAACTGTCAACAACCCTAATGAGAATCCGCTGCCTCTGCCTCCCTGTCAACTGTGCATACACACCCGCATCCGCGTTCCGAGGAACACGAATGCAAACTGGATAAATTCAATCCCATAAGGTACACTAGGATCTGGCTTAAACCAAAGCCCGCTAGTGTAAACTGTCCGGACACTGTACGTGCACAAGTGCACGGATGTGACCGAACCCTGTCGCAAAACCATGCGACCTGTCGCAATACCATGCGACCTCTACTCTTTTGCCTAAAGGCGAAAAGCTTTCTGTGTGGGACTCTAAAGACTCGACACTACGCTGGCAGTGGGTTTAACCACAGACCGCAAGTGGCACTAGCTGTGCGTAACGGTCCCCAGGTAATGCCGATAAGAAGACCGACGAGGCGAAACCCATCTGAACTCCTACTGAGCCTTAGTGTGACATTCTCCGTACAGTCCGGTCTGTTCGTCTGATACATCGCATGGCGGGCCTAGGGGGCGGTAAACGTCAGTCCCCCAATAGCGGTACAAGTCGTGCCGGAGTGAAGCCCAAAACACCCCGAGATAACACTGGAAACCTACCAGTATATCTCGTTTGCCCTGGCCAAGGACTACTCGTGTAATGGCTCTCCTAGACACAGCGCGATGTCAACCCCCAATACCGGGAGAGACGAATCCTGTCTAACCGTCACTGCCTCCAAGTGCTTCGGGACTGCACCCAACCACCACCTGTTTGCACGACTCCTTTGAGCCGTGGTAGGGTAGTGATCAAAGTACAGTGGGAACACACTCTAGGCGAAGTGACAGTGTCAAGTCAGCGGACTAAGCTGTACTAATGTCACCTGGGAACTGATAACTGACGATAGGCATAATACCAACTAGTCAGTTCCCGATGAGTCATGTCCAGTGTTCCCGTAACCTAACGAGCACCCGCATACTATCTCAAGTACGACGTACTGACGGCTGTGGGACAGACCGTCTCCCACACTGGGATGAGAAGCGCATGCGCTGGTCTACTCCGGAGTATCGATGCCCTGTCTCGATAGTCCTGCGACCAGGGACCTGCATAAGGATGTGCTTATAGATTACCCAGCCCCACTAGTGTGACGGCCATCACATCGCTGGTAATCAAGCAAAGATCCTAAGGGCTCCACTAATGTGTATAGGCGATATACAAAATATAAACACATGTACACATTGAAGCAGAAACAAACCAAGTAGCATACTACTATTTTGAGCAAGATTGTATATACAAGGTGAATATCCCAAGCTTCCATTAAGTAATATACAAACTAGTATGATACAGTAATGGCCTCTAGGGCATATACACTAACAATCTCCCACTTTCACTAAGGCCATGTACTGGCGTATCGAAGACCTATCATCTCGATCAGCCGCTCGAACTGAGTCTGGGGCAGGGCCTTGGTGAATCGATCTGCAGTGTTATCTTCTGAAGCGACCCTCCGTACCTCGATCTCCTGGCGATCCACGATCTCCCTGATCAGGTGATACCGCCTCAAGATGTGCCTGGATCTCTGATGGGACCTGGGTTCCTTCGCTAAAGCTATAGCCCCGTTGTTGTCGCAATACAGAGGTATTGGATCAACAATGGATGGAACCACCTGAAGTTCTTTCAAGAACTTCCTCATCCAGACAGCTTCTTTTGCGGCATCTGATGCAGCAATGTATTCCGCTTCCATCGTCGAGTCTACAACGGTTTCCTGTTTGGAGCTCTTCCAACATACCGCCCCTCCATTGAGGGTGAAGACAAAACCCGACATGGGCTTGGAATCATCCTTGTCACTCTGGAAGCTGGAGTCAGCAAAGGCCTCGATCTGGAGGTCCTTTCCGCCATACACCAAGAACATCTCCTTAGTCCTTCTCAGGTACTTAAGAATGTTCTTTACCGCTATCTAATGTTTCTCCCCAAGGTTTGACTGATACCGGCTTACCACACTCAGTGCATAAGCTACATCCGGTCTGGTACACAACATCGCATACATTATAGAGCCTACCGCAGAAGCGTAGGGTATAATAGACATGCGATCCCTCTCCAAATCAGTCTTGGGAGACATCTCTTTAGAGAGGGTGATCCCGTGACAAGCCGGCAGGTTACCGCGCTTGGAATCTTCCATACTGAATCTTTTCAGTATGGTGTCGATGTACCTGGACTGTGAAAGTCCTAATATCCTCTTGGATCTGTCACGGTAGATCCGGATACCCAGAATGTATGAGGCATCACCTAGGTCTTTCATGGAGAACCTGTGTGACAAGAACCCCTTGACAGATTGTAGCATAGGAATGTCATTTCCTATTAAGAGAATGTCATCCACGTATAAAACGAGGAATACTGCAGTTCTCGCTACAAATCTACTATAGATGCATGGTTCATCTGGATTTTTGATAAAGCCAAATTCTTTGACCGTCTCATCAAAGCAGATGTTCCAACTCCGCGATGCCTGCTTTAGTCCATAAATGGACTTAAGCAACTTGCACACCTTTCCGCTTCTCCCACTCTGAATGAAACCCTCTGGCTGGTCCATATAGACACACTTCTCTAAATTTCCATTTAGAAAAGCTGTCTTTACGTCCATTTGCCAAATCTCATAATCGTGGAAGGCAGCAATGGCAAGAAGGATCCGAATGGATTTCAGCATGGCTACTGGAGAAAAGCTTTCGTCATAGTCCAAGCCAGGTCTTTGACGAAAACCCTTTGCTACCAGCCTAGCTTTATAGGTCTCAACCTGTCCATCTACACCAATCTTCCTTTTGAAGATCCACTTGCATCTTACGGGTTTTACCCCGTCTGGAGCAATGTCCAACGTCCATACCTTGTTGGTGTACATAGACTCCATTTCGGTCCGCATTGCATCCAGCCATTTCACTGAGTCAACGCTCTGAACGGCCTGCTGGAAGCTAGTAGGCTCATCATAATCTATGATGCAATCCTCTCTATCCCCGTCTATGAGAAAACCGTAGTATCTCTCGGGCGGATGAGACTGCCTACTACTTCTGCGGAGCGGCGTAGGAATGTCCTGTTCTGTTGAACCCTCTGGTTCCACCAAACTTTCAGTAACAGTTTGTGGTTCTGGAACTTCTTCCAGTTCTATTGTGCTCCCACTTATCTGGGTTTCCAAAAACTCAGTTTCCAAGAAGCGGGCATGCTGAGAAACAAAAACCTTTTGTTCCTCAGCGGAATAGAAAAGATACCCCCTGGAGTTCCTTGGGTATCCCACAAACATACATTGTACTGAACGTGCCTCAAGCTTGTCCGCATGCTGCTTTTTTACAAAAGCTGGACATCCCCATACCTTAAGATACTTAAGACAGGGTTTCTTCCCAGTCCACATCTCATATGGGGTGGTAGGCACAGTCTTGGTGGGAGCCTTGTTCAAGAGATACGCAGCTGCTTCTATTGCATATCCCCAGAATGATCACGGTAACTCAGCGTTACTCATCATGGACCGAACCATATCCAATAGGGTTCGGTTCCGTCTCTCCGATACACCGTTATGTTGCGGAGTGTATGGAGGAGTAAGCTGAGAGAGAATACCATTCTCTTTTAAGTAATTCAGGAATTCGGCACTTAAGTATTCTCCACCTCGATCCGATCTTAGAATCTTAATACTTTTGCCGGTCTGTTTCTCTACTTCATTCTTATACTCCTGGAATTTTCCAAAGGCCTCGGACTTATGTTTCATTAAGAAGACATAACCGTACCTTGAGAAGTCATCCGTAAAAGTAATGAAGTAAGAATGTCCGCTTCGGGCATGTGTAGACATTGGACCGCACACGTCACTGTGTACGAGTCCCAAGAGCTCGCTCGCTCTTACTCCATGTCCAGTAAACGGAGTCTTTGTCAACTTTCCTTTGAGACATGATTGACAAGTGGCATACGACTGATATTCGAACGCATTCAAATACCCTTCTGTATGTAACTTCGTCAACCTTCTCTCATTGATGTGACCCAGTCTACAATGCCATAAGAAAGTCTGATTTATTTCTGGAGACATTCTTTTGTGTGTATTCTGGACATTAAAAATCTGTGGTTGGTTCAATACGTATATACCATTACTCAATGTACCTGACCCAATCAGAACTTGATTAAGGTGAATGTTTACAACATTACTTACAAACGCAAATTCATAACCTTCTTTAGAAACTAAAGATACAGAAATGATATTACAAGTTGCGTTGGGTACAAAAAAGCAATTACGCAAAACCAAAAGATGTCCATCTGACATTCCCAGGTGATAGTCCCCCACGGCTTTAGCATCCATGCTAGCTCCGTTCGCAACTCTGAGGGTCATGTCACCTTCCTTCAAAACCCTACGGTTTCTCAACGCCTGCAAAGAATTACAGATATGAGATCCTGATCCGGTATCCAATACCCAGGAAGTAGAGTTTATTGAAAGACAGTTTTCAATAACATACACACCTGAAGCTGAAGCTGCAACCTGCTTCAATTCCTGTGTCCTGGCTTTCCAAGCCCTGCAATCATTCTTCCAGTGTCCTTTCTTATGACAATAGAAGCACTCTTCCTTATCCACAAGCTTCCCCGCTATCTTTGTTGCTTTACCTTTTCCCTTCGTATCCACTTTACTAACACCGCCCCTTGGTTTGGCGGGGGCCTTCTTCTTCTTTCCCTTGGCTTTCGCCTTGGACCTAGAAGAAGATGATCCTCCTACAAACAAAGTGGATGTTTCCCTACCTTTCTGTAGGGTGCCCTCTGCGCTCCTCAGCATGTTGAGGAGCTCTGAAAGTTCAACCTCTTTTTCTTGTAGGTTGAAGTTCAGTATAAACTGGGCGTAAGTGGAAGGAAGGGACTGGAGAACTATATCCGTATATAGCTCACTCTCCAATGTGATCCCTAGGTCAGCGAGCTCCTCAATGTAGCCGATCATCTTTAGCACGTGCTCGGCTACTGATGATCCGACGGCCATTCTTGTCGAGAATAACTTTTTCGACGCTTCGTATCGTGCGATACGAGATTGCTCTCCATACAGTTCTTTTGTATGGAGCAATATGGATTCCATGTCCATATTCTCATGCCTCCTCTGATGTTCGTTGTCCATCGAGGCAAGCAGGAGGCACTTGGCCTTCGCGCTATCAATCTCCCAAGTCTTGCGGATTTCCTTATCCGCGACACTGGAAGTTGGACCAGGGACAGGGGGAGCTTTGGTGGTAAGAAGATACGCCAGCTTGTCATAAATGATTGCTATCTTGACATTCCTGAGCCAATCTTTGTAGTTTGGCCCTGTCAGTTTGTTTTTATCTAGGAGTAACTTAAGTCCAGTCATGTTGATTGGTCGCTGCAATTAGGAGAGAGAAGAAGAAACACTCAGCATGATGCTCTTGCAAGTTTAGAGTGGTTTTTAGTTTGTCTAAACAGGATGGCTCCCACTGTTTCTCGAATCCCTCCTCAAACCATAAAGGAAGAATTAGTTAGGATCAATCCCACCGTACAATACTTGCTTAACCGTTCGGCCAGGCTGGTGTCGGTACTTCGAGGGAGGTTTTCCAACGCTTTCGCGAAGTTCCTTAATTATAGAACCTCTTTTCCCTGGGGGCGTAGCCCCGCTAACACCTTTCTAGGCACCTACTAGGTTTATAGCATTGATCGTTAAGTGAGAAATTTCCCGAGGAGTAGCATATACTCACAGTAGGATCGGGATCCAAATATCATCGCGTGACGAAACTGAAGGAATCCTACCAGAATCACCACACTCCAAATGGTATGCAAATCTAGCAAGTTTCAGTACTTATGAAACTCCCGATGTGGATTTTTGCCCCATGCTCTTATGACCTTGACGAAGGTCAACAAATCATAAGTCACATGTCAAGTTTTGCCCGTCATTATCCAGGTTAATTTGAATCCACCCGTATATACCCTTGACGAAGGTCAACAAGGTAATGCGAATGTCCCAAACCAACGCATCTATCTATGCTACATATGAATACCCAACAGCTACCAATCACTATGCCTTGACGAAGGTCAACAAACACAGCATGAATACTATTGAATATTCATACGAAATGACGGAGGGCTACGAATGGTTTTGGCAAAACCGTGAACGTAGTGAACTTGATTTGGTTGATGGAACGAGATAGCTTTTAAAAAGAGTGGCTCAAGCTCCGTATTTAAAAGTTGGTTTTGAAAAGAACCGAGTGGTTTTTCGAAAGTGTTCCAACGACTTTAACTTGGTTTATTATCTTGCATTAGTTCTTTTAATGCGTGATATTCTTGCATTAGTTCTTTTAATGCGTCCCATCATTTAATCCTACCATTGCAGAAAACAACCAAAATATGACGTACGCTTATGCCATTCGCATTCGCCACTGGGCCCCGTCATTACCCGTTAGGTTACTTAACTAACGACAGAGCGGGGGCTGGGCTAGCGCGTCTGTAAAACATAAGCAACGCCTAAATAATATCATATATAGATATACTGCAATGATAAACATTTCAGATAACAGATGAATACATTGGATATACTAGGAATCTGTAATTTGTACGAGCCTGTAACAAAAACAGATTACACGGTCGCGGTGAATAGCCAATACCCCACCCAAGACCCCTACGGGTGCGGCAAACTACCCGCCAAGTACCCGAAGCGTAGCAACCTCCCTCATCTCCATGAGTAGGCCACTCGACACTTCGGCATACCCGGTAGTTTGTGCACCCCCTCCATGGGTCTATCCTAGGAGCAAAAACAGTAAAAAGAAATTATACAATGACGGCTACAACCCCGACCCGGTTGTGCGGCCATACAAATAATATTATTACATCAATTTACAAATTTACAATGAATGAAAGAAAAACAAAAGCTCATCTCACATCCACCCCGGCTATTCACCCGCGACAGTCCAACACATTCATATACACATTCCAATATCAAACACAGATCATGTATAACCCCGACTAATCGACTTATAGCGATTAGCCGACGTTCAATACATGCAAACATCACAGATATAACCATCATAGTCAAAGTGTAGTGAAGTTCGGAAAAAATACGGAATTATAGGCCCCAAAAGTAAATTTCTATTCTGGAGAATCTGGGCACATATAATATATCTTAAAAATCCCAAAACCAACACAGAAGAACACTGCACAAAAAATAATCACACGAAGAGCCTAAAAGGCGGCGGATCCGCGGCAATGACAATATCTGGGGCCGCGGATCCGCGGCTACTTGAAGGATTCATGCCATCGTTTTTTGTGGGTGTTCTTAAAAAACCCTGAGATGAATTTAGGTATATAAAGTTTTTCATTTTGAGCCAAAAAAATTTCAACAGAAACTCAGGTTTTGAAAAAGTTTGGTTTTTGGATTTTTCCGGTTCCGAACTTCGTTACACTTCACTACCAAGCTAGTTTAAGTTTAGTTAGGCTCTGATACCACTGTAAGTCCACGTTGCGACCCCCGGTTCTTACGGGGAGGCGGAAACGGTATAAAAATCAAATTTTTAGCGCAAGGGGCAACATGGACTAAACAAAGTCTGGATCTTTTCCTAAACTAAAACTAGCAAACTTGCTAAAGAGAGTTAGCTACTCGGATGAAGATGGTTATACCTAAACTTGAACTCCTTCTCTTCAAGCTCCGATGGTGGTCCGATTGGCTTCTTCTCGTCGTCTCCGAACGCCGAAGATAGATCCACCTGAAAGCTCCAACCTTTAGCTCCTTCTTCGTTCTTTGAAGAAACTAGTTCACTTGGTTTGCTAAACCTAGTGAACTAGAATGAGTAGAGAAGAAATAGAATGGGATTTTATCTATGGTTCTTGATTCTCAACTCATGAGAGATATGAACCATAGATTAAAGAGAGGGAGCAAGAGCAAAAAGGGTGAGAGCAAAAGGAGAGCTCAAGAACAAGAGAGAGAATGAGAAAGAAAGAATGAGGCTCTCTTTTGTCTTCCACCCTCTCATAATCCAAATTAATCATAACTCATCATATCAAAAAAGTCTTATGTGTGATGGTTGAAGCAACCATAACCATATCATATCATCTACTCATTTTACCCAAATGAGCAAGCAAGAAAAAGTCTTTGCCATGAAATGATGGTTATGGTAATCATGATGGTCAACTAGTCAAGCCTAGTCAACCGGTCAACAAAGTCAACAAGTCGACAAAAGTCAATAAGTCAACAAAGTCAACAAAAGTCAACAACCATGTCACCATAATACTTAATTAATATAATAGCTAATCACATATCATATTCTCATTAGGGTTGAGCAAAAAGTCAAAAAGTCAACGGTCAACTGTCAACAACCCTAATGAGAATCCGCTGCCTCTAACTCCCTGTCAACTGTGCATACACACCCGCATCCGCATTCCGAGGAACACGAATGCAAACTGGATAAATCCAATCCCATAAGGTACACTAGGATCTGGCTTAAACCAAATCCCGCTAGTGTAAACTGTCCGGACACTGTACGTGCACAAGTGCACGGATGTGACCGAACCCTGTCGCAAAACCATGCGACCTGTCGCAATACCATGCGACCTCTACTCTTTTGCCTAAAGGAGAAAAGCTTTCTGTGTGGGACTCTAAAGACTCGACACTACGCTGGCAGTGGGTTTAACCACAGACTGCAAGCGGCACTAGCTGTGCGTAACGGTCCCCAGGTAATGCCGATAAGAAGACCGACGAAGCGAAACCCATCTGAACTCCTACTGAGCCTTAGTGTGACATTCTCCGTACAGTCTGGTCTGTTCGTCTGATACATCGCATGGCGGGCCTAGGGGGCGGTAAACGTCAGTCCCCCAATAGCGGTACAAGTCGTGCCGGAGTGAAGCCCAAAACACCCTGAGATAACACTGGAAACCTACCAGTATATCTCGTTTGCCCTAGCCAGGGACTACTCGTGTAATGGCTCTCCTAGACACAGCGCGATGTCAACCCCCAATACCGGGAGAGACGAATCCTGTCTAACCGTCACTGCCTCCAAGTGCTTCGGGACTGCACCCAACCACCACCTGTTTGCACGACTCCTTTGAGCCGTGGTAGGGTAGTGATCAAAGTACAGTGGGAACACACTCGAGGCGAAGTGACAGTGTCAAGTCAGCGGACTAAGCTGTACTCATGTCACCTGGGAACTGATAACTGACGATAGGCATAATACCAACTAGTCAGTTCCCGACGAGTCCTGTCCAGTGTACCCATAACCTAACGAGCACCCGCATACTATCTCAAGTACGACGTACTGACGGCTGTGGGACAGACCGTCTCCCACACTGGGATGAGAAGCGCATGCGCTGGTCTACTCCGGAGTATCGATGCCCTGTATCGATAGTCCTGCGACCAGGGACCTGCATAAGGATGTGCTTATAGATTACCCAGCCCCACTAGTGTGACGGCCATCACATCGCTGGTAATCAAGCAAAGATCCTAAGGGCTCCACTAATGTGTATAGGCGATATACAAAATATAAACACATGTACACATTGAAGCAGAAACAAACCAAGTAGCATACTACTATTTTGAGCAAGATTGTATATACAAGGTGAATATCCCAAGCATCCATTAAGTAATATACAAACTAGTATGATACAGTAATGGCCTCTAGGGCATATACACTAACACTGACTGGACGCACCCATTCGAGATTATGTGCGATGCATCCGACTTTGCTATTGGTGTTGTCCTTGGACAACACATCAACAAGATGCCGCACGTAATCTATTATGCGAGCCGAACCCTGAACGACGCCCAACTCAATTATACAACAACTGAGAAGGAATTCTTGGCTGTTGTATTTGCTTTTGAAAAGTTCAGGCCTTACCTCATCGGCTCTCCAGTCATTGTCTACACAGACCATTCTGCTCTGCGCCATCTTTTTGCGAAGAAAGATGCAAAATCTCGGTTAATCCGTTGGATCCTCTTGCTTCAAGAGTTTGACCTTGTCATTAAGGACAAACGAGGATGTGAAAACGTGGTTGCCGACCATCTCTCACGACTTCCTTCTTCGCCTTCGCTTCCAATTCCGATCAACGACGTTTTCCCGGATGAACAACTCTTGATAGTATCTTGCGAACCCTGGTTCGCAGATATTGTAAACTATTTGGCCACGGGATTACTACCGACTGAATGGTTAAGTCAGGACAGACTTCGCTTCTTATCCCAAGTAAAACACTTTTACTGGGACGAACCCTATCTGTTCAAGTACTGTCCCGACCAGATTATTTGTCGATGTGTCCCTGACGAGGAATTCAAGAGTGTGCTGTCGTTTTGCCACGATCAAGCGTGTGGCGGGCATTTTGGCCCAAGAAAGACAGCTGAGAAGATCTTGCAATGTAGTTTCTACTGGCCACTGTTAGTTATATGTATGCCCTAGAGGCCATTACTGTACATTGGATGTATATTGTAGTGGATGCTGGGACATATATACGTAGGACTTTCTTGCTCGACATGATAGTACGCTATCTGGTTGCTCTTTATCTAAACATGTATACTTTCTGTCTCTCTGATTACATGTTGATAAAGCCCTTAGGATGTGTACTCGACTTCGAGGACTATGATGAAGATCATACTAGTGGGGCCTGGGTAGTCAATGAGTACATCCTTCATTGTTCCTAGTTGAGTGAATATCGAGACGGGGCATCGATATTCCAGAGTAGACTAGCGTATATCTTCTCGACCCATGCGATGGGCGATGGATGATCCCATATCCATTGGTGTTTGACATCGAAGACGGTATACGGGTGCTCAGTGGAGACTGGGTACACTGAACGGACTCGCCGAGAACTCCCAGATAGTATTATACCTCACGTCAGATGGCAGTTCTCTGGTGACAGTGGTACAGCTTAGTCTGTTGACCCGAGATCGTCATAGAGTCTTGTGTGTCTCCCACTATGCTTTGATTTCTACCCTACCACGGCTCTACTGAGTTGTGCAAACAGGTGGTTTTTGGGTACAGTCCCGATTCACATGGAGGCAATAAGCGATAGGAGGGGATTCGTCTCCCCCGGTATTGGGGGTTGATGTTGCGCTATGCTCGACTGGCCATAACAGGAAATCCCTGGCCAGGGTTGCAGTGTTATACTGGTAAGAGTTATCAGTAGTTTCACACATGTCATGGACTTCACGTCGGCATGACTTATCGAGCTATTGGGGTCTGACGTTTACCACCCCTAGGCGAGATATGCGACATATCAGACGAACAGACCGGACTGTACGGTAAGTGTTACTGGTTGGATTCACAGGAGTATGAGCGGGCTTGCTCGTCGATCTTCTGATCGCTCAATACCCGGGTGGCCGTTATGTTTAGCAGACCGCTTGCGGCTTGTGGGTGCTTGATATGATCATCATCTGCTACCGGCGTATTGACGAGTCTTTAGAGTCCTACACAGAGGTTTCCTGGCTCAAGCGAAACGAAATAGGAGCGCATATGAGATATGTGCGGGACCGAGAATAATGAGTGTATGTGATACCGTATTCCATTCTCACGATGAATGTATCGATTGGTTGTATGCGATACAACCTAGTTATCGAATCAAGGATTGATTCGATAAGCCGATACATTGGATACTAGTCGGTTATATACGATATGACCGGATCGTTAAATCAAGTGTTGATTTAATGGTTTAATATATAATTATGTATTTGATATATTACTTTGCATTAACTAGTATTGGTTCACTTTAAATGGATTTTCTCACTTGAATTGTGCAAGTTGTATATGTGATATACTTTTGTGCACATGATTGTATCATGTTTGATGATACATGCTTATTTGGTTAAGTGTAAAGAATTAAACTATGGTTAAGTTAATGATTAGGGTTTTGTTTACTTAATTACTTATTCATTTATCTTATTCATTTATTCATTTTAGAAAATGAAAAGGATAAATGAATGGTTACTTGTTTTGTTTTTAGTTGAACATTCTTGAAGTTTTGACTTAGTCTCCATTCTTGTCTTATACTTAACCTTAACCATGTAAACTAACCCTAATTCATTCTCTACACTTAACTAAGGTTAGAAGATGATAAGAATGAATTCTTTTTCATTTTTCTTATATACTTATCATATCTTTTTCTTCTTCTTCTTCATGAGCAAGAAGAAGAAAAGCTTTCTACACCAATGGCAACTTGAGAGATCAAGTGAGAAATCCAATTCTAAAGTCTACCCGCTTCCTATTTCTACATCCTCTACCTCTTGCCAAGTTGTATAGGGTGTTTCCTTCACAAGTTTTCATGGCTTGGTGAAGTTGGAGCTTGTTCTTGTGATGCCTCGACGTAGATCATCTTCGGCATCGAACCGACGATCAAGCCCGCCCATTCTTCGATGATGCCGATGCTAGAGTCATGGGTTCGATTTGGACAGCGGAGGGAGATCATCGCGGAGCTTAGGAAGTGGTAGACCGGATCTACAAAGGTTGCAGCCACTTCCCTTTAGCTATATTTCCGTTTACTTGCTTGCTTCGCCTAAATATCTAGTTAACGATCCGTAGTCTAGGGTTTCTCGGCACCGTAAAATTAGAAATTGGCATGTTTGATGCCTTGTGACACCTCACTAGGGTGCCTAGGAACCTTTCAGTGGTATCAGAGCCTAGCTAGAGCCTTAGGCGAAGTCCAGACGGAATTAGAACTCCGATCGAATCAAAACCCAAACCCTAATATTGCTCTCTGGACTTTTTCTGAAATCGTGGTTTTTTCGAAATTAAAAATATGCAGAAAAAACAGCAGGTAATCCTAAGATTTACTGTGAAATTCGAGAGCATGATTCCTCTAGAGTGCGGCGGAACCGCGGCACAAGCATGGCTTGTGCGGCGGTTCCGCGGCCAAGTTGTTCCATCATCGGTTTAAATTTTCACAGTAACTCCTAGTTTTTAGTGCTGGTTTTCCTGGGAATATTTTAATATTTATTCCAGAGTTTTATTTTCTGGGTTGTATTGGGGACTCGGTGTATTCGATCGGACTGTCTAATTTTTGTCGTTGTTCTTTTCCGGGTATTTTTAGAATATGTTAAAAAAGTTCGACCGGATATAAATACCCACTTTTTCCCCTGTCGGGAAATTTCCATGTGTTGGATTTTTCCGTAGTTTAACGACGTTCTAAGTAGTGCAAGTAACGCGATGGACCCTCTAAAAGACAACAAACCTTAACTCGATTATGTGACAGTCTTGAACTGCCCTTTGAACCTTCGGGTTTGGGGCAGTACGGCGTGCCACATGTGAGGCGTTGGCTTGACCCTTCTACGGCTGGACCGTTGGTACTGAGGCACGAACTGAATGTTATTAGACTTATTTCATGTGTTGAGCTGTATCGGGAAAACTTGGGTGTTCGATTGTTCGATCGAAGAGTTTAGCATTTTCTATTTATCCGGAATGTGATACAATACTTGGAATTCGTAAAAAGTTATGAGATGACTTGATGAATGTTATAAACATAGCAGTTTAGTCTCACTTGATCGGTTGCCACGGAATTTTGATGCGATCAAAAGTCCGTTGCAATCACGTAGCGTACGCGGATACTCGCCGGGTAAATTTAATAGACAGCTACACCCCATAGCCCCGACCAAGTGACTGTAGGAGAACCCTGTCGCCGAAAGCATCCGTTCGGGTGCTCGCGGCAGCGGTGTTCCACCTTGGTGCACTTTGTCGACGGTATCGGGGGTGCGGCTGCCTACTAAAGTTTGCGACGAGCATTCGATCATTTTTTCGGGAATCTTGTTGAATTGCCCGACTTGATGTTGAAAAGTATTTTCGATAATGAGACTGAAATGCGGGGTTTATAATTGTTAGGCATGTGATGTCTAAGGAATTCATTTGATTGGGCATGCGATGTCTAAAGAGGTTGCGGATTCCAACTGTTGTAGTTTTACACTTTCTTTTCTGTGACCGTAAGTGTAATATGTGATGTCGCCAGTTTCGTTGCTATATGTCAACGACAATTGGGATGCGCATATTTACTTACGTTGATGACATGTGATGTTATGTGTTGCTGGATATGTTATATTGGATCGTCGTGTTTGAATAGCCGGGGGGTTTTTATGTGAGATGAGTGTTTTTCCATTTTCATTCATGTAAAAACTTGTATGTAATATTCTTTTATTGGGGCACTTCCAGGTTGCGGATGTTGTCACCATTTGTATATTATATACTTTTCCGCATTAGGATAGACCCAAGGAGGGGAGCACAAGTAACCGGGTTCTGGGGTCCAGTGGGAAACCAACTCGAGGAGTCGAGTCTGGGTCTCCTAACCCTAGAATTGGTAGGGTTGCTTGCCGCTCTCGTAGGGGTCTAGGGGTGTGGGATTGGCTATTCATCACGACCGTGGAATCCGTGTTTTATACTGGCTCGTATTGAAAACACGAACGTCCTAGAATATCCAATATTTCATATGATTCTTTCTGCTGCGTTATCTGTGATGTGATCATGCGATGTTCTGTGCTCTGTTCAGATAGATATAGTATATAGTATATATGATATATTATATAGACGTTGCTTATGTTTTACACCCGCGCTAGCCCTGCCTCGCTCTGCCGTTTGTTACCTAACCTAACGGTGCAGACGGGACATCGAGGCGAATGCGGATGGCATAAGCGTACGTTATATTTATCTGTGATGATTAGGTGGAATTAAATGATGGGATATTCATTAATGAGATTAATGAAAGAAAATAAACCTAATTGATGTTGTGGAATCGAATTTCAAAATGAAAACAGGTAGCTACAGTTCTTGCTTTGCATCGCGGTGTTCCTTGTAGAACATCCTGCACCTTATTTGATAGGGAAAGGACCGAGATCCCTTTACCGGGAGTGACTCCTTTAGCGATAACTGGCAGATGCTACATCACTCGGTTTGTCTTTTGATAGCTTCTATAGTTTCCGCTTTGCACAGTGATATATATGATATATCCCGCACCTCATTCGACGAGGAAAGGGCTGACGATCCCTTCACCGGGAGTGACCCCTTTAGCAAAACTAGAAAAGCCTCGAAGACATTCCATTTAAAAACCATTTGATTCCGCAACGAGATCAAGTTCAAAGCGTTAATGGTTTTTACAAAAACCATTCGCAACCCTCCGTCATTTTAGGAAGTAGAGTACTTAGTATTCGTGCTGTCTTTGTTGACTTTAGTTAAGACACGGTGTACGGTAGCTAAGTGATGTCTTCCTACACCGCATATGATGCGATTAGTTAGGACATTCGCGTGACTTTGTTGACCTTAGTTAAGGGTCATGTGGGTGGGTCTAATTAATCACGAAATGACGGGTAGAACTTGACTAGTACTTATGATTTGTTGACCATAGTTAATGTCATAGGTGCTAGGGGTAAAAACCTTTATCGGGAGTTTCAAGTGTTGAAACTTGCAATGAGATTGCATACCTTCTATATAATAGTTGGATCCCGATACCCACTGCGAGTAATTGTTACTCCTGGGAGAGTTTTCCACTTTACAATTAGCCGATCAAGTAGGTGTCTAGAAAGGTGTCAATGGGGTTACACCCCTGGGAAAACGAGGTTTACAGTAATTAGGTCCGTGCGAAAGCATGGGGAACCTCCCTCAAAGTACCGACACTGGCCTGGCTGAAAGATTGGCGAACTTGTAAAGTGTAATTAATCCCGGCTAGTCTTTCCTTTTAAGGTTTGAAGGAAGATTTGATAAAAACAGTGGGAGCCATCCTGATTAGATAAAATATATAACCAATCTGATCTTGCAAGAGCGCACGCAGAGTGTTTTCTTCTCTCTTTCTCCAGGTAGCGACCATATCACGCCTTAATCAAGATAATAATACGGATTGTTGACCGAACCCGCTTGTTATACTGAGCTGGGTAACGTTGGTCCCGCTCCGACTTATAATTGTTATAAGACCGAGCAGGAAATAGGGGAATACCAGAATTCCTATGCCGTCCAAACGAAGAAAGTGCATATGATGCATCTTCTTCGGGTGTGTTCGTTAAAAAGAACTGTTTCTCAGTATCCTCTGCATCCTGGGTATATGATACCGAATCAGGATCCCAGATATGTAATCTGTTACATAGGGCTACAAAAGGGTAGAAAAACTGAGAACGGGTGATAAGTTTCATGAGACAGAAAACCGGGCAAGTGTTGCAGCCAGGTCTGTTGGTCACTGTCACCCTATATTACCAATACATTGATTCTAACCAAATGCTATTAGATACCGAACCTGATATACAAAATCATATCAGTCTCTTTATTAGTAAAGAAAGGATATAATTTTGTATTGATGGATAATGTTTTAAACATTTCCTATATCAAAAGTTGATCGGTTCAGGCACGTTATCTAAAAGCATTGACGTTCTAAATCAAACTACAGTTCCTCGTATACAGAACACGCACAAGAGGAAGAGTTCAGAAATGAACGAATCATTCTTGAGGCATTGTAGACTAGGTCATATCAATGCGACCCGACTGGATGAAGTTACATTTTAGATGCATATTTAAATCAGTTTGAATTTACATCTTGTGAAACTTGCCAGTCATGTCACAAAGATAAGATGACCATAGCTCTGTTTATTGGAAACAGAGAAAGAGTTAGTAAACTCTTGGGACTGATACATTATGATGTATGTAAGGTCTCCTGTCTACACATGCCATGACTGGTTCTTTATACTTCATTACGTTCTCTGATAATCTCTCAAGATTCAGTCATATATTCCTGTTGAAACATGAGTCCGAACCTTTTGAGATATTCACAGAATATAAGTTAGAAGTAGAGAACCAAAATACGGGTATAAGTATTATGTCCTATGATAAGATCAGGGAGGAGAATACTTGTGCATAGAATTCCTGGACTATTCTAAAGGAGAATGAGATTTTCTCTCAGTGTTACTCCTCTGAATACACCACAGCACAACGGTGTATCGGGGCGGAGCAATCACATAATATTAGATATCGTGTGCTCTATGATGAGTATTACTGAGTTACCTGTTTCCTTTTGGGTGTTATGCACTTGAGAAGCTGCATACCTATTGAATTAGGTTTGAATCAAATCGGTGCCTACCACTCCATATGAGATATGGTATGGGAAGAACCCATCTCTTAAGCGAGTTAAGATTTAGGGTTGTCCGGCCTATGTTTAAAGTAAAATCCGGACAAGATTGAGGCAGGATCAGTTCTGTAGAACTGGAAAGGTTCCAGCTATACAAAACTGCATTGATGATTTGACAGAACCAAAGGATTCTATAGTTCCCGACGAACCTCAGCCTCTCCGCCGATCTAGTAGGGTTCCTCATCCGCCTGAGAGATACCTCGGTTTCTCGATGACAGTGGGAGCAAGGAATGCATCATGAGATGATGACCCAACTAGTTTCGAGCAGGCCATCGAGAGTAGGGACTCTGTAAGAATGGATGGATGCTTAGCGATCTGAGATGGAATCCATGTACACCAGCAAAGTATGGACTTTAGCTGCTATATCTGAAGGGTTAAATCCCCATCAGGAGCAAGTATATCTTGAGATGATTACTTGGTGTAGATGGAAAAGTTGAGACTTTCAAAGCTAGACTTGTTAAAGGTTTTCGTCATCGACCAGGCGTGGATAATGATGAAACCTTTTTCCAGTAGCTATGCTTAAGTCTATCCAGATCCTACTTACCACGGGTACATACCATGACTACGATATCTGGCGGTTGGGTGCCATGACTGCTTTTCTAAATACTGATTTAGAAGAGAATGTCTATAAGAACACAGCCAGAGGTCTTCGTAAACAGTGGGAGCAGCGGAAACATGTGCAAGTTGCTTTACATAATGAAGCAGGCATCGCGGAGTTGGAACGTCTGTTTTGATGTGATAGTCAAAGTGTTTGACTTCATCAAAATGGTAGACGAACCTTGTATATACAAAAGGGTAGTAGAGAGTAAGGTGGTCATCTTCGTATTGTACGTAGACAACATACTCTTGATAGGAAAAGAGTTTCCTATACTACGATCGGTCAATCTTCTATTATCACAAGGATTCTCCAAAAAGGATCAAAGTGATACCTCCTAAATCCTGAGTTTTTCATCTATGAGATAGATGTAATTGGATGCTGGGATTCTTACTAGATGTAGTGAGATGGTATCAAACGATCCTGAGGAGAATCACTGGAAGAGTTCCAGGGTGATAAAGATGACTGAATGTCAGTCACAGGCATTGTCTTTACCCTCAGTAAAGGGACGGTATGTTGGAAGAGTTCCAAGCTAGATACCGTGGCAAACTAGACGATAAAGGCTGGTAACATCGCTATTAAAGATACTACCAAAGAGGCAGTTTGGGTGTATATTGGTTCATAAGATGAACTAGGTTCCTGCCATTGTATGACAATGGAAGTGTGGCTTCGGCCCTGGAACCCTGGTCCCATCAGTGACCCAGACATATTCTGAGGCAGCATCACCTGATCATGGAGATTGTAGATCTCCAGGTTGATCGAGGTTAGGAGAGTAGACTCAGAGGACAACACGACGGATCCACTCACGAATGGCTTTTCCCAGAGAGAGACTCATATGGGATGGTTGAGTATTAGATACTGCAACCACTGCTACAGATGGCCCTAGTGCAAGTGGGAGATTGTTAGTTATATGTATGCCCTAGAGGCCATTACTTTACATTGGATGTATATTGTAGTGGATGCTGGGACATATATACGTAGGACTTTCTTGCTTGACATGATAATACGCTATCTGGTTGCTCTTTATCTTAACATGTATACTTTCTGTCTCTTTGATTACATGTTGATAAAGCTCTTAGGATGTGTACTCGACTTCTAGGACTATGATGAAGATCATACTAGGGGGGCCTGGGTAGTCAATGAGTACATCCTTCATTGTTCCTAGTCGAGGGAATATCGAGATGGGGCATCGATATTCCAGAGTAGACTAGCGTATATCTTCTCGACCCATGCGATGGGCGATGGATGATCCCATATACATTGGTGTTTGACATCGAAAATGGTATACGGGTGCTCAGTGGAGACTGGGTACACTGAACGGACTCGTCGAGAACTCCCAGATGGTATATTGGTTCATAAGATGAACTAGGTTCCTGCCATTGTATGACAATGGAAGTGTGGCTTCGGCCCTGGAACCCTGGTCCCATCAGTGACCCAGACATATTCTGAGGCAGCATCACCTGATCATGGAGATTGTAGATCTCCAGGTTGATCGAGGTTAGGAGAGTAGACTCAGAGGACAACACGACGGATCCACTCACGAATGGCTTTTCCCAGAGAGAGACTCATATGGGATGGTTGAGTATTAGATACTGCAACCACTGCTACAGATGGCCCTAGTGCAAGTGGGAGATTGTTAGTTATATGTATGCCCTAGAGGCCATTACTTTACATTGGATGTATATTGTAGTGGATGCTGGGACATATATACGTAGGACTTTCTTGCTTGACATGATAATACGCTATCTGGTTGCTCTTTATCTTAACATGTATACTTTCTGTCTCTTTGATTACATGTTGATAAAGCTCTTAGGATGTGTACTCGACTTCTAGGACTATGATGAAGATCATACTAGGGGGGCCTGGGTAGTCAATGAGTACATCCTTCATTGTTCCTAGTCGAGGGAATATCGAGATGGGGCATCGATATTCCAGAGTAGACTAGCGTATATCTTCTCGACCCATGCGATGGGCGATGGATGATCCCATATACATTGGTGTTTGACATCGAAAATGGTATACGGGTGCTCAGTGGAGACTGGGTACACTGAACGGACTCGTCGAGAACTCCCAGATGGTATTATACCTCACGTCAGATGGCAGTTCTCTGGTGACACTGGTACGGCTTAGTCTGTTGACCCGAGATCGTCATAGAGTCTTGTGTGTCTCCCACTGTGCTTTGATTTCCACCTTACCACGGCTCTACTGAGTTGTATAAACAGGTGGGTTTTGGGTACAGTCCCGATTCACATGGAGGCAATGAGCGATAGGAGGGGATTCGTCTCTCCCGGTATTGGGGGTTGATGTTGCGCTATGCTCGACTGGCCATATGTCACGACCCGCCCCCAATACAGAGAGTATTGTCCGCTCTGGCCGAAGCCGCACGGTTTTTTCCTTTGGAGTGAACCGGACCCGACCAGGGGCCACTTCCCAGGAGGTCACCCATCCCAGGACTTCCCTGGCCCGAGCACGCTTAACTACGGAGTTCTTCAAACTCCGGAGTTCCGATTCATCCAAAAGGCGCCTCCGTATTGAAGAGGGGTATCATTCCATTTATAGTACAGGTCTTGACCTCTTTCGGAATGTATTCCGAAGATTCCCCATGTTCTACAGTGGGTCCCCATGCTTATCTGGTGTAAATGGGTATACCAGATAATACCTGGGGTATTACATTCTCCCCCACTTAGAACAATGGTTCGTCCTCGAACCACAGACCTACTATTGAGGATCCAGCTCTAATACCAACTTTGTCACGACCCAAAAATGGCCCGTGACGGCCCTAATACTACGCAACGCCTAAAGACGCAACGTAGTAAAAGAAAGCCAAACCCAGAAATCTAAACCAAGAAAAATACGGGAAAGATAATATAAGTTTGAAAACAATTGAAATCGCAACCCAAATTCTTTAAAAAGTCTTCCTTTCTTTCTTTAAAATTTTAGCAACACCCCATTTTTATAAAGACAAGTCAATATGAGTACAACAGAAGAATAAGGACAGTAGAGAAAAGCTGTATATATAAAGACATCAAATCCACCATAATACATGCTAACGTCCTCACCAAGTCTCTATGTCAATAATACAACAGTAGATGGAGAGAGAGTACAATATATAACGAATATACAATATGAAATACAGATATCCATCTAACCCACCTAAGCAAAAGGTACTGTGAGCTGATGCGGTATCTGTAGCAAAAGATGGTAGCTGGATAGCTGGATAGGGGAATAGCCTGCCTCGACTACTCTGGGGAAAAACCTGAAACACCTGTGGCACAACGGGGGTGAGTTGCCAACTCGTGAATAGTATAAAACATATGCAGGTAATCGCAGGAATGTACGTACAGCATGAATCTAAGATATGCGATTACAATAGTAATATGTCATGCAATGCTGAAATAAGAAGAGTACACTAGCAGGCACAATCAACAAGTGAAGCGATGATGGCATGATAGTAGTATGCAATGTCTATGCAATAGAGATATGAGAAAGCAAATATGCAACTATCATAAGGGTACACTATAAGTACTACCAATATATGAATCTGTGCATAAGATAGGTAATGGTGAGGTGTAGGGTGGAATATGTCATTTTCCACGGAAACCTGACGTCGTGGCAGGATCACAATCCACCAAGATACTCCAATCCCAAATCCTCAAACCAGGCCCCACATTGGGCACTCACATCAAATAAGTCTCACATCTCCTCAATGTACAATGTCGAGTAATCTCCCATATCCCGAATGTACAAGTCACCAATCACATAGGTATATCCAATGTCCAAGTCCCAATAGATCACCTAGTATCCCAAGTCCAATCTCAAGTAGGTTCTAGCATCCTAAAGATAAATATATGTACAGAAATAAATATGATGGGGGCAATACACATATATTAGCGTCCCATTCCACTAATATTGGTGTAAGGGTATATATAACAACGGCTAAGTCCCCTGTTATATATACAAAAAGGGGGTTAAAGAAATATCATGAAACCGTGTGCCAAGCATCGGCACAGAAATCCTCGTATAGGGGGCTCCGTCAGTCCAGATCAGCCCACGGGGTCCGTCTGCAGTGTCGGCCCTCGGCCTCGACAGTACAGGTCATCCCGCATCCATCTCTCTACTCTGGCCAGTAGCCTCCAGACAACTGCCAGGTCCAAACAATCACCGGTAGGTACTCGCCCGCCTCCAGGCTCAATCGGCAAACCCATCGATCTTCTTGCCGAGGGGAACCATACCGGGCCCCGCCATGTACTCTCATACGGCAACCACACCTCGTATGGAGTAGGTAATCAGCACCGATAAAACTCATGGGGGACGCTCGAAATATCATATCAAGGAAACCGGGTTGTTCATGTATGCATAATTTCATGAACTCCCGCGGTTCCCAAATCCCGAAAACATCATATAAAATCCAGATAAACAATGCATAAATACAGGAATAAATATATGCGATATATCTGAATGCGAGCAGGTAAACACAAGTATATAGCTGAACCAGATGTATGCAATATATCTGAATGCGAGCAGGTAAACACAAGTATATAGCTGAACCAGATGTATGCAATATATCTGAATGCGAGCAGGTAAACACAAGTATATAGCTGAACCAGATGTATGCAATATATCTGAATGCGAGCAGGTAAACACAAGTATATAGCTGAACCAGATGTATGCAATATATCTGAATGCGAGCAGGTAAACACAAGTATATAGCTGAACCAGATGTATGCAATATATCTGAATGCGAGCAGGTAAACACAAGTATATAGCTGAACCAGATGTATGCAATATCAAGATGAGGTACAGCTAAGTAACATCAGTAAAAGTAGATAGGTATCTGCAACTGAATACGTGTCTAACATACAGGTATAGCTAAGTCTAGGTATCTACCTATAGGAACTGATGTCGTATACCCCCCTGGGTATAGTAAAATATGTAGGAAATCCCTTCCGGTATAAGTAAAATATGTAGGAGGTATACCTGTAGCTGTATCGCAAGTGAAAATATACCTATCACTAAAGGTATGATACACTATAGGTATACCGATAGACTAGATGTCAAGTATGGTAAGCAATGGTAGCTATAAGGGGTAGTGTGTGACATGGCAATTATTGACGGTGTGTGTGTAGCATGCAATCCGTGCTCATGCAACATGAACCGTCAATAATGTGTGCAGTGTCCTACGGCTGCTAGTCACAGTATATAGCTATATCTAGGAAATGCAGTAAGGCGCAATTCTACAATGACGTAGAATGTGCGACAGGAAATTGAATCCTAGCCCAGACGCATAACGCCATGCGGGCGATTCCCCTGTAGATGTTATATCTACTCACCTAAACTCCACGCTGGGTGAATCCTACAGTCTGCTCCCTCTGTAGATGGTGTCTGTAGCTCCTGCCTGCAAACCTGCAAATAAGACATGGAAATCACATATAAGCCAAATATCTCGCGAAACGCGATATCGAATCGAAACGAGAAACTCGCATCGCGAACTAAACGCGCATGGCACGATACGCTAAATCGTGTGTGTACGCGTCTAGAAACCATCGCGACACGCCGCGATACGCTGGATCACAGAACCCCCTCGCGTATCGCGCATATCGCGCAAATACAACTAAACACAAAAGTGACATATAGTCCCAGATTTTCCTACAGGTGAGATATTACAAAACTAGACATACCAACACACTACACAACACAGCAGACTACCCCAGACCAAACCCCAACACCCAGAACCCAAGCCTGGCCGCAAATTGCGGCCATATTGGCAAAATTGGCGGCCCCAGTATGGGGGTAGGGGCTCGTGTTCATTTGGTGTGCTCTAGACCTAGGTAGCATGTCCCAGTCCTCTCAATTTTATTCTGTAGGCATCGGTTCTATAGCAGATCACAAAAGTCACAGATATCGCTTTAAAACACCAATTGCACAACATGGAAACCTTAGGGTATTTTAGTGTAATCCGGGGTTAAACTCAGTTAAGTGGCCCTAACAACACTAAATTTACCTAGGGTAGCTAACCAAAACAACAATTTGCCACAATTCCACTTAAACACCACAATCTAGCACTAAACTTAGCTAATTAGCACTAAACGACACAAAACCACATACAATCAAGCAAACTAGGGATTGGGGTTCAGAAATATACCCTACTGGACCCTAGTGAGCAGGAGATGAAGTGTGTGAGGGGTTGCTACTGCATGCTGGGGCTCCTGCTGCTACAAGTGCTGCTACTGCTGCTTGCTTCTGAAGCTGTTGCTGATCCTGTTGCTGCTGCTGATGATGGTAATAATGATGATGATGAAGTGCTGGTGATGTTGCTGTTGTTATTGTTGTTGTTGTTGTTGTTGTTGTTGTGAAGATGATGATGATGATGATGTCTGCAGCTGCTGCTGCTGCTTCCTCTGCTGCTGCTGCCTCTCTCTCTCTCTTTCTCGGCTGTGTGTGTGTGGGGGGGGGGGGAATTGGGAGAATGAGAGTGAGGAGAGAATGAGAGTCCAAGTCAAAGACCCCCCTCTCTCTTTCCCTCTCTCTCTTCACTTAATGAGCATGGCTCAAGCCATGCCCATACCCCCCCTCAAGCACCAAGTCAACAAAACAACACATAAAAAAAAGAATTTCAAATAATAAAACACACAAATAATTAAAACCCAAAACACTTAAACAAAGCCTAAAACTAGATTAGGCAATGGTTAAACCACAATTTACATCCTAGTTTACATGCACAAGTGTGTGTGTGCTTAACAAAAATATAATAAAATACTCAATAAATAGGATAAAATATTTAAAACTTAATTTGGTAAACTTTTTATTAAAAACTATATTTTAAAATATAACTAGCTACAAAACACATTCTAAGGTGTTACAATCTCCCCCCCTTAAAAGAAATTCGTCCCCGAATTTAAAAATTATACCTTTACGTGTACCTTCAAAGAGAAGATTAAAATCCTCAAATCTCGTTCGCAGCCTCCGAAGTGACTAACTCACTATATGGCTACGTCCAAGGAAACCCTTCACAGATGGCAAGACCCTTGACCGACGTTTCTCCATCTGTCGAGCCATTAACACACATGGCTGCTGGTGAACGAAAGATCGCGTCCAGCTAAAAGGTCTGGTGCAAACATTTGAGAAAGGTCAAGAAGGTAATTGTAAAGTATCATCACAAGGAATACGGGGTGAAAATCTAATAATTTGGGCGGAAGTGCCAAATTAAAGGCAACAAAACTAACTCGCTTATAGGATCTCGGAAGGACCTAAACCCTGGGATAAGCTTCCCAGAATCCAACACGTCATTCATCGGAAAGTCCATAGAAACCCATGATTTGCCACTGCGCACTCAAGCCTGCGACCAGCACAGTCGCAATAAACATTTGTTTGCAATGGACAGTTCTCATCCTGACCTGAACACAACTGGACTATCTCCGAATTCTCTAGACATAGCTGGGGTCCAAAATCCTACCTACGCAGAGTCAGAAAACAACAGGCTGGCGATCGACACAACCTAACCCCTAAGCCTAAGGGTGGCCAATTGGAGTGTCTCCTGATAACAGCTATCGAAGGAGAACCCTAACGATGGCGAGTGACGATCCCTAACTGCTGCCAACAAACAAACACACACACAAACTTAACAAAACAACTGAGCAAACTGAGTATAACCGGATGACAAGAATCCGAATGGAGTCACACCCTAACTAACTGGGTAGAAACCATAACGGAATTCATGGAGATCTGCTCCCATTCCTTCTTCGGAACGGTAAAAAGATTGCAATTCTCCAGCCGGCCTCAGGTGCTCGACCCAAAGCACACAACAAAACAGACACTTGAAACGAAACCTGTAACTTCCCTTACATTCCTGTCCACTCGTAACTATCTCACAAGTCACGCCAAAGCTGGTGGAACTTGAATGCATAGAGGGAGTTGACAGATGTGCATGTTCTAAGATTATACGTCTCTACCCGATGAAACCAGGTACACAAATGCGTCCCTAACTTAGCACATCATTGTCACAAATCAAGGTCTCCGAATCATTACCCAGCCGAATATGCTCAAGTATCTCTGACGTACGAGCTTCGACGGGCAGTGTCTCGCGAAAACGATTTAAGGAAAGTGGTCGGGCGCGGACATGAGCAAGCTGTCCCCTCCGTAGAGACGAACTAAGCTATACTCGACGATCACACAAGAACTGTAAATCTGCAGAAGACCATCACAACAATCCAAATCTGCTGCAGGAAGATGTACATTAAGCCCTAGTGGTCCGTGGAAAATCTGACACGACTCTCAAGCAAGTAGTGCCTCCAAATCTCCAACGCAAAACCACCGCGGCCATCTCCAGATCATGAGTGGAATATCCTCCTCGTACTTCCTCCAAATGTAGGGAAAGCAAAAGCGATATCTCTATAGTGTCACCTCAGTACACCCTTGAGCCCACTCAAGAAACATTACAGTTAAACAACAAGGTCGCCCGAACCAAAAGCAAAGAAAGGCTGATGCAGTTGCTAACTGAATCTTCAACTGCTGAAAACTCCATACACATGCCTCAGTCCACAGAAAAGAAACCTCCTTTTGGTCAATTCAGTCAACGGTGCAGCACTACTCTAGCAATCCTGCCTGAAACGGCGGTAAAACCCTGCTAAGCCCAACAATCCGCGGATCTCCGTCCTGCACACATGTCTAGACTTAGGCCGTATGGTCACAATCTCCCTCGGAACCATACGAAACCGTCTCCCGTGACCGCAAGACCTAGGAGTCAACACAACAAGCCTGAAGAAACACTCTGAGAATTTATCAACTGCTGGCACTCTCCCAGTGTCTGCATAACAAATCCTCAGTGCTACTCCTGTCCCTCAAGACACATTAAATAGACCAGAGTGTCGTAAATAACACAACAAAAACTGGTCAAGAAACGGCCTGCAGAAATCTGGCTCATCAGATCTACGAGTGCTGCTAGGGCGACAGTGAATCCAACGACTCACAAAAACACACAAGCCCGTAGCACGCACAAGGCAGTCTTCGGAATGCCGTCACTCCGAATCCGTAATGATGATGACCTGATCACAAACAACCTTAGAGAAATGTCTCACACTCTGGAGCTGATCGAAGAAATCGTCACGGCGAGATGAAGGATACCTATCCGCACCGTAAGCCGGTTCAATTGGCGATCCGTCGATACACAACCCTAAACTGCCGTCTTCCTCCTCGAAGAACAGAAATCGGAGCTCCCAAAAGCGAAACACTCAGACGCACAAAACTTCCCAAACCAAAACTCTGCAGCTGATCCTTAAGCTCCCTCAGCTTCGCCGGCTCATCAGGAACAACGTCGGATAAACATCTCGCACGAAAAGAACCCGGTCCAACAATCCCACGGTGGCTCCGGTATCACGAACGAACGTCAAGAATCCACGACATCTCCTCAGTAGCCGACTAGCGAAAAAGGCTAAATTCAAGCTGTGAGAGGCGGCACAACTATCCACCTGCACAACAAGAACTGACTTGCCGGGGAAAACAAAACCTAACTTGCTTCCACACGGTAGTCCACAGATGCCTAACACGTAGTTACCCAGTCCGTGCCCAGGAGAACGTCAAATCCAACATCTCTAGAAGGATCAAAACGACGGACGAAACTCTATCTCTTATCCGATTGGCACAAAACTGAAATACGTGTCGCGCAACCAAAGAATCGCTGACAGAAGTTAAAACAACTACGACTAATCTACCCAACCACGGTACAAGCAAGAAACAAACAAATACACCAAGAGAAAATATAACTCAAGGGTACCTGAAAACTCCACATTGGACGTCTGCGCGTCCAGATGAGTAGGAGCAAACTCCTGTGTCTGCCCTCTACTCGCAGCTGGATGAACTCCTCTGGTAGCCTGAGCCCTCTGAGCGAATCTCCCATGTCCACGGCCTCTCTGGAAACGATCATGACGAGGTGCTAAGGAACAATCCCTGACGAAGTGCTGAAGGCTTCCGCATCGAAAACATCCACGTGCTGACTGCTGACCATCCTGGGGATGAGAGCTGAACGACTGTCCTCGTCCCAAGCCTCAGCTACTCCCGTAGTGGCCACGAAATCTGTCTCGACGACCGAACCTCTGTCTCTGGGCTGGTACGCTGGTACGAGTCCTCCATTGTCCTGGAACTCTCTGAGCCTCTGAAATATGTGCCTCGTCAACTGGAGCTGCAACCACTGGTGCTATGTAGGTGACGGACTGCTGCATGCTGATCGTGAGGGACAGCTGAGTAACAGGGGTGACAACCTCCTGTCGTAGCTCCCGAACGACATCAACCAAGGAACTCATCGTCTGGCGGAAGTCCTGCATCTCTACCAAAAGTCTATCCATAGTATAGATCGTAGGCTGGTCCGTCTGCACCTGTGCAACTAGAGTGCCATCCTGGTCAGCACTCGTCTCACCCGAGCTAACTCTGACCTCGGCCCTTGCTGCATCGCTCCGAGTCCCCATAGTCATCGGCGGCAATGCTATAAATAGATATAAGATGAGATTCGATAAGAATGAGGAAATCGAATCTCAAAGATATGAATCATCAAGGAAGGAATGTCAAACAAATTGTACTTAGGTCACTTAATGCAAGGTACCGCGCTGTGGGTATGCTGCAGACATACACACACTACGTTACTCTGCTTAAGCTACCTACTCCATCATACTAAGGTCATCCTACACTCCGAAAGGTAAAACCTAACGCTTTGATACCATTCTGTCACGACCCGCCCCCAATACAGAGAGTATTGTCCGCTCTGGCCGAAGCCGCACGGTTTTTTCCTTTGGAGTGAACCGGACCCGACCAGGGGCCACTTCCCAGGAGGTCACCCATCCCAGGACTTCCCTGGCCCGAGCACGCTTAACTACGGAGTTCTTCAAACTCCGGAGTTCCGATTCATCCAAAAGGCGCCTCCGTATTGAAGAGGGGTATCATTCCATTTATAGTACAGGTCTTGACCTCTTTCGGAATGTATTCCGAAGATTCCCCATGTTCTACAGTGGGTCCCCATGCTTATCTGGTGTAAATGGGTATACCAGATAATACCTGGGGTATTACACCATTTGTGTTCAGGTCAGGATGAGAACTGTCCATTGCAAACAGATGTTTTATGCGACTGTGTTGGTCGCGGGCTTGAGTGCGCAGTGGCAAATCATGGATTCCTATGGACTTTCCGATGAATGACGTGTTGGATTTTGGGAAGCTTATCCCAGGATTTAGGTCCTTCTGAGATTCTATTAGCGAGTTAGTTTCGTTGCCTTTAAATTGGCACTTCCGCCCAGATTATTGGATTTTCACCACGTATTCCTTGTGATGATACTTTACAATTACCTTCTTGACCTTTCTCACATGTTTTGGCACCAGACCATTTAGCTGGACGCGATCTTTCGTTCACCCACAGCCACGTGTGTTAATGGCTCGACAGGTGGAGAAACGTCGGTCAAAGGTCTTGCCATCTGTGAAGGGTTTTCTTGGACGTAGCCGTACAGTGAGGTAGTCACTTGGGAGGGTGCGAGCGAGATTTGAGGATTTTAATCTTCTTTTGAAGGTACAGGTAACAGTATAAGTTTTAAATTCGGGGACGAATTTCTTTTAAGGGGGGGAGATTGTAACACCTTAGAATGTGTTTTGTAGCTAATTATATTTTAATATATAGTTTTTAATAAAAAGTTTACCAAATTAAGTTTTAAATATTTTATCCTATTTATTGTGTATTTTATTATATTTTTGTTAGGCACACACACACTTGTGCATGATAACTAGAGTTGTTTTTGGGGTTAGACCATGTTTAGCAAGCTTGATAGGTTAACCCATTCTCCTTAAGTTAGCTTATTTTGTTTAGGTGCTTTTAGGTTTAATTGTAGTGCATGGTTGTTTTTAATGAAAAAGGAATTTTTAAAAAAGGTTTATTATTTTGTTTTGTTGACTTTGGGGAGAGAGAGAGAGGGAAAGCATGGGACAACATGGCTTGTGCCATGCTTCTTGATTGAAAGAGAGAGGGTGAGAAGAGGGGGTGTTGGAAATTCCTCTCATTCTCATTTCCCTCACTCTCATTCTCTCATCTCACACACACACACACACACTCACTGCAGAGAGAGAGAGAGAGAGAGAGAGAGAGAAGCAGCAGCAGCAGCAACAGGCAAAGGCAGCAGCAGCTGCAGGGATCATCATCATCATCCTCATCATCAACAGCAACACAACATCATCATCAGCATCAATATCATCTTCGGCAGCAGCAACAGCAACAACAACAAAGATAACAACAACAACAATAACAACAGAAATATCAGCAGCAGCAGCAACAGGATCAGCAACAGCAACTTTTGGAGCTCCGGCAACTGCAGCAGCCTCATCTCCTCCACACACTCCTTCACCTGCTCACTAGGGTCCAATTGGGTATATTTCTGAACCCCAAATCCCTAACTTGCTTATGGTGTTTGGTTTTGTGTCGATTAGTGTTAAATTGCTAGTTTTGTGCTTAATTGTGGTGTTTAAGTGCAATTGTGGATAATTGTTGAATTGGTTAGCTACCTTAGGTTGGTTTAGTGTTAGTTAGGCCACTTCAACTGAATATTAGCCAGATTACACTAAAATACCATAGGTTTCCATATTGTGTAAATTGTCGTTTTAAAGCGATATAATGGATATTTGTGATCTGCTGGTGACCCGATGCCTACAGAATAAAATTGAGAGGACTGGGACATGCTACCTAGGTCTAGAACACACCATGTGAACACGAGCCCCTACCCCCACACTGAGGCAGCCAATTGTAACGTCTTCAAAATAATAAAATATGATTTTTGGGAAATTTTATAATTTAATATTATTTTAATGAATATTTTAATATTCTGGTATAATTAAATACAGATAAATGGGGAAAAATTATGGAAAATTCTAAAATAAGGTATTTTAAGGAATTGCCTCGTTTTCTGTGCATGCCCCCATTTCCTCTAGTTTTGACCCTAAGTATGTTTAGTTTTGACTGATTCCATCTAGGGTGAAATCTGGGTTGATTTTCCTATGTTGGTGTATAATTTGGGACTTGTTTTAGCATGGATTTTGGTATTTGGTGATTCATTCCTGTCGGGTGGCGTTTGGACGTCAACGACAAGTGGATTTTGATTGTGTTTACATGCGAGTCGATAGGTTTTTACCTATGCGGGTAGCGTGTGCTATTTTGGTTTCCGATGTGATTTTCATGTGCTTTAGCATTGTGATATACTTGTAGGTACCCCGCGTGATGTTGAGGCAAAGGAGGTGAAGATAGCGACATCGGCTTTGGCACACGAGAAGCAATGTGAGTAGATTTATATCTACGGGGAGAAGTCGGGTCGATGGCGTATAGCACCCCCGCAGTCCGTGGTGATGTATACGAATACGTATACACACGAATATTTATTATATGTTACTTAGGATTAATAACGATGTTTAGGATGGATATTGGTGTGTTGGATTATTTTAGTGTTGCGAACCCTAGGGTAGTGTTGCACTACACATACACACATACATACTTGCATACATTCCTATTTATATGTGCTCATGGGATTCTCTATAGTTTATGTGTTCACATAGGTATGGGACTATGTGTTCATATACTGGATTTGAGAATAGTATTTGGAATTTGAGATGAGTCGATGAGATTGGGCTTGAGGCCAGGAGATCGGTGATGTGATTTGGTTTGTATTGATATACGACATTATGTTTTAGCGGGTCTTTTGTCGTAGTGATTCTTACACCTGCATGCATACTTAGGCGGTATCAGTATTGTACTAGACATAGATCAGGACCCCGATCATGATATTTGATAAAGAGGAACCAGATGAATAGTACGATGAATGTGATTTTGACCCGTACCCAGATTTGGGATGCCGTACGACGGATTTACGTACGAGCTATTTATTGATGATTGATCCGCACTCTTGACTTGGAATGTCTAATTATAGATATGGTATCGGATATGATATTATTGAGGCGGGATCACCGACTAATATATATACAGGTATGTATATATATCGACTCAGATGTTAGGCGGTTTCCTTACCTGTAGTCCAGCTGGTTAGCTTAGCCCTTTAGTTTAGTTTAGTTGTTAGATTAGATTCGATTCTTACCTATTTCAAAAACTAACGAATCGTGGGTATTTTAAAAGACAGCCCAAGGGATCCTACGGATATTTCAAAAGACGTATCTTTTCATAAAAACACCGTAGCCCCTATTTTCAAAACCCCATGATTCGTGTTATTTCAAAAGGCACCATTTGTAGAACTTTTATTAGATTAATGCAGATTAGTTATAGTTGCGTCTAGTTTTCAGCTACCACTTATTATTGTGGTTCGCTTCGCATCGCATACTTATGTTATAATTTCTTATTGAAATGTTGATATCATGCTGTTAGGACACCAGCACCATTACCGATGATGCGTATGTACCACATACATTTACTTGCCGGCTCACACACATCTTCATTGGTAATTGCCATGTCACGTACACCTTAGAAATATTATTGCTTAACTTAGCTTGATAACTCGTAGTTTGACATAATATTAGTGTACTTACCTTATATGCCAGCTTAGATATTGTAGTTATTACTTGTCACTTCATGCATACTGTTATTCATTATTATGCCGTATTCATGGATTCTCATATTTATATTCATGGTTTTACATGCTATTGATGATTCGGATTCCCATGATATTTTCTGGATTTGGAGGAAAACCGCAAAAACATATATAAACTGCTTTCCCTCTTTTTAAATAAAAAAATGCGGTTTTCCTATGATGTATGAGTCGTCCACCATGAGTTTGCTGATGGATTTCGAGACCCGATTCAAGGAGTTGGATGAACCGTTTCGGGTACATGGTGGGCCCGGTGCGGTACCCCGGGGCAAGATGAATGTGGTGATGACGTTGAGCCTGGCAGGGGAGCACTACCGACCGGTGATTTTACCTGACGCGTCGGATATCCGGAGGATACCGTCGTGGTCTTGAGATAGATGGTAGGGGCCGGTCTGGACTGACGGCGCCCTAGATATTGTGATTGAGACATTGAGATTTTTGAGATTTTGAGGTACAGAGATTACGACACAGAGATATCGAGATATTTGGATACTTGTTTTGTGTCGATGCTGGGCACTGTTTTATGCTGATTTCATTTATGGTACCTCCTATTTAAAAATAAGGAAATCTCACTAATATGAAAACAGTTCTTCATTTACATGTATTCTATTTTCATGCATTCATACCTCATTCATATGATATATTGCTACCTGAGGCACTGACACGGGTACATGAGATTACACTCGGGTTAGATATTTACCCTAGCCTTGTTATAGACTGCATGTTATATATAATTGAGGATATATTATGATCATTGACCTAGGATTGCGTTATTTATGCGATTTCTGTGCGTAGATGTTTTTCTATTCACGAGTTGGCAACTCACCCCCGTTGTGCCCCAGTTTCTTGCAGGTTTGCCGTACTGGATTCATTATGGCTTGCGGGCATAGTTTCCTTCGGGTGATTTGCTAGTAGGTGGGTTTACTTGTATCGTACCCCCCATTATATAACTTGTATATTATTATTCAGTTGTATCTAGAAGTTCCATCAACCAAAACTTGTATATTGTTTCAGACTTAGAAAACAGTGTTGTTTTATTTCGACCTTAGAGTCGCGCTAGTAGTATTACGGTTTTCTGGCTGTTTGAGTTTCTTTTTTTTTTGGGTTTTGATTCTCGCCCTTTGGCGTTGTATATTATTATTGCTTGCGTGGTTGTGACCGTCGATGGACGAAGAGCTAGCTCCCGCTTGGGGATGCCTTTTATCATTTTATATATATTATTCTTGTTGTACCCCGTTCGGGGCCAGTTTTTACAAAGGAAACTCTGCCGAAATTTTCAGGAAAGGTTACACATTTTAAAAAAATGCATATTCGGCTTAGTTATTTAAAAACTTTGATTTCCAAACATGATTTCCTTACTTTTCAAAAACAGTTTTCCTTATTTACTCTTAAAATGGTTTTAGATTGCTGGGCTTTTGGCTTACTTGGATCAGATGGGGTCCTATAGACTTCATATGGTTCAAGGGCCAGTCACGTGCTCTTTCGGGTCGTGACAAAGTTGGTATCAGAGCGCTAGGTTGACCTTGGTTCGAGTCTAAGTTTGACTATGTGGAGCCTAGGGCGTTATCTATATAAGGAACTTAGGCTTGACCTTACGGAACTTAGACTTGGTCGAGGGGGTATTAGACCCGAACTTTCGTCGTGTAGGATGGCCCTTGGTTGATGGAATAGGTGACTAAAGTAGAGTGACGTACCGTGGGTATGTTCCGCGGCATACTTACGACGCCACTCCGCTTAAGAAACCTTAGGTTGTACATTTCCTTGCATTGTGTCATATTCCTTCCTATGATCTATCTTCATCGATACTGGTTATGGTTTTGCTGCCGCGATTGCACGGGCAGAGTGAGCTACGGCTCGAGTTGTCAGCATGAGCTCGTCGGGGACGAGGGCTGACCGGGGCGTGATTCCAGAGACATACGGTTGCATTGAGGCTTCGTATTTTGTGTTTCCGCACTATGGGCGTTTGACAGATCGCTGCTGTGAGATTTCTAGGATGTACCGGACGGTACCAGAGGATTGAGCCACTGATAGAGGCCAGCCAGGATGTGATGACCGTTGATGTATCGCTTATTCATGATGGTTGAAGCGCTGCTTAGCGTACCGACGAATGAGCCAGTTGTTGCTGCGAGTGATGAGATATCGCCCAGATGATTGGAGCTACTGCAGCATGAGCATATTCTTAGAGATGTGATAGTGAGTCGCTAGTCACCGAGGATTAATGACTAGGACATGTGGTTCGTTCGCTTACCCCGATGCGAGGTCATCAGATAGATTGATTCCAGCTAGAGGCGACTTCACGCAGATTCGTTGAGAGTCGATTGAGACGATCGAAGGTCAGGAACCCATTTTCCAAGTTTAAAGTATACGGAAAGACATGCAGGTGATTCTATGGACCCTCTAGAATAATGAAACCCTAACTCGACTTAATGACCGTGTGAAAGCCTTTGAACCTTAGGGTTTGCGGCAGTTCCTCGGCGCCATTAGTGAGGCTTGGGTTTGCCCTTCTACGGCTGGACCACCGACGCTGTAGCATGTACTCGATACTATTAAACTGTACCCAAGATGTTGAGCTCTTGGGGGATTGTGAGGTTCTGACGAGTCGATCGGATGATTCGACATCATTCGGATATCATGTGATGGGACACTGCTTGGGAGACTCCAGATACGAGCATAGCCGTCGGAGCGCAGTCTGTGTAGCCATGATGAGATGAGTCCGAACCAGTCGATATTGGAGCAAGGTGGAGTAAAGAGTTCGCACGAGATTTCGACGAGATGACGTTCCACTCCGCTGACATCAGAGATGTGACATGCACGTTGAGGACGTGTTCGGCTAGATATCTTCTACTGAGTGATGAAGATACTGAGTTCGTGATTTCGAGTCCGTGTTAGAGACTTCGGGTGGACCGTAGCCGAGGACATTGCAGTGTGCAGATAAAGACGCGACGTCGAATGGTCGATGATACAGACAAGCGGGACGAGAAGTTCGTGCGAGAGGCAGGAGAGCTGTCACTACACCCCGTTAAGATTAAAGGCCGGACATGCATACAGAGGCGCAGAGATGCGACCAGCTTCCGAGGAGATGTTGTATTAAGGACGCAGAGGTCCAGAGAGCGAGAAAAGATTTCGCCAGAGTACCAGCCTCCTTACAGTTTGGCTTAGGCAAGATCAGAAGAGACCTTGAGTAGGATTCCTTCCAGTACACTGCTGCAATAAGAGTTGCACCCAGGATCGGATGTGTGATATGCATTCAGAGGACCCGAGGTCGGCGCCAGAGATGTGCTGCTTTACGAGCGGTCGTGAGGATTGACCGAGAGATGACTAGGGAAGTGCAAGAACGGAATCGTTCCTATCAGCACACCTGACCGGGCCGATGAGCCGATGGATTGCGAGTTGGTAATCTACAGGAAAGATCAGGAACCAGAGGCAGAGGACGCCAGCCGCGAGCAAGAGGCAAGTAGATATCTTGCGCCGCTAGTATCGGATGTACCGGTACCTTCTCGACCCTGAAGGAGGGTATACCGACGACGGTAATTATGATTTGTGATTTTGTGATTTGATTATCACGTATCCGTTGCTTTGGATTTCGGTATTTTTGGGCGATCTATTCGCATGATTTAGTCTTGATGACTGAGTTTCATGATATTTGATTTTGTGCACCATGGTTGCACCTACTGGGTATATATACCTTGTACATAGTTATTACTCTTGAGCTGTTGATTGCGATTTCATGCCTATTTTATACTGGTGATTTGATTTACGCTTCCAGCAGAGTTTCATGTAATTTTAGTGTTTTGATTTTGCACTCGGTATAGCTTATATGTGCTTGTAGTGCATCGATATGTGTTTTGTGCCCGCAGCTGCACACGTTTATGATTTTCTTCATATCTGGATACACTTGGTGTTGCTGCTTACGTATTTGAGTTATTGCTTGGTATTTGTGCATGGGATGCACCAGTTCTATACTTCGTGCATTTGTCGCACCAGTTTTATGTTTCTTGCGTTTATCGCATCAGATTTATATTTCGTGCCTTTGTTGCACCGGATTTATATTTTGTGCATTACGATTGCACCTGACTTCGATTTGATGCCTTTCGGTATGTCGATTTTGATTGTGATATTGATGTGGATTCTTGCACTCCGTGCTTTTGACTGGACTTACGCATATTCGACGTTGCTATTGGATTTTGTGATTCCGTGCATATTGAGTGCGCAGGGTCTAGATTTTCATTCGTGCATGATGGATGCACCGATTTGGATTTTCGCGCATGTTGGGCGCATGTTTTGAGATACGATTTTGGGGCACACCAGATGCACTAAATCGAGATTCTTCGTGCATGTCAGATGCACCTGTTTTGGCTGTCAGGCACACATGTTGCCTATGACAGATGCTTCGTGCACACCCGTTGCACCTAGATGTTGTTTTGTGCACATATTTAGCGCATATATGGATTTTGATTTCCGTGCGCGTCAGAAGCACAGGGTGGTGTTATGTGCATTTTTGGAATTTATTCCTTTTGGAGCAGTACATTTTTATGATGTGGGATATTTGCTTTCATACTGAGCAGGACTAGTCAGTGGACAGTGCCTGGATATATTTTGCATGCATCGATAGTTATCGAAGGGATTTCCGAAAAGCGAGCTATAGTCTCAGTATATACCTACGTGTCCGATATAACACAAAACGTTTTAAAAACAAGGAAACCCTTCTGATTATTTTCAAAATGGTGGAACGTGCTTATTAAACAAAGGATATATATACACATATATAGTTATTTTCTTATGAGAAACGTCCGCCACTGTGCAGTGTTACGCGCATCGCACAGCGACTTAAAAAGATTTGGCATACAGTTGCATCAGCTAATTACATGTATAGATTGGGTGTCTACATGTATAGTCTTGGTCCATATCATGTTGATTTTGTATTGGATTTGACATTGTGTCGTTACCATGACTCCGATGATTGCGGATGCTTGATGGAGTGTTGCTTTTGAGTTATCTGCTCAGTACTCATGCGCATGCATTGCGCTATGATGTTTTATGTATAGATGATTTCGGAGCCCCGATGACTTGGAATTTGTATTGAAATATTTTAGTATTTGGGGGTTTAAATTTAAATTCGGGGACCGAATTTCTTTAAGGGGGTAGATTGTAACGTCTTCAAAATAATAAAATATGATTTTTGGGAAATTTTATAATTTAATATTATATTATTGAATATTTTAATATTCTGGTATAATTAAATACAGATAAATGGGGAAAAATTATGGAAAATTCTAAAATAAGGTATTTTAAGGAATTGCCTCGTTTTCTGTGCATGCCCCCATTTCCTCTAGTTTTGACCCTAAGTATGTCTAGTTTTGACTGATTCCATCTAGGGTGAAATCTGGGTTGATTTTCCTATATTGGTGTATAATTTGGGACTTGTTTTAGCATGGATTTTGGTATTTGGTGATTCATTCCTGTCGGGTGGCGTTTGGACGTCAACGACAAGTGGATTTTGATTGTGTTTACATGCGAGTCGATAGGTTTTTACCTATGCGGGTAGCGTGTGCTATTTTGGTTTCCGATGTGATTTTCATGTGCTTTAGCATTGTGATATACTTGTAGGTATCCCGCGTGATGTTGAGGCAAAGGAGGTGAAGATAGCGACATCGGCTTTGGCACACGAGAAGCAATGTGAGTAGATTTATATCTACGGGGAGAAGTCGGGTCGATGGCGTATAGCACCCCCGCAGTCCGTGGTGATGTATACGAATACGTATACACACGAATATTTATTATATGTTACTTAGGATTAATAACGATGTTTAGGATGGATATTGGTGTGTTGGATTATTTTAGTGTTGCGAACCCTAGGGTAGTGTTGCACTACACATACACACATACATACTTGCATACATTCCTATTTATATGTGCTCATGGGATTCTCTATAGTTTATGTGTTCACATAGGTATGGGACTATGTGTTCATATACTGGATTTGAGAATAGTATTTGGAATTTGAGATGAGTCGATGAGATTGGGCTTGAGGCCAGGAGATCGGTGATGTGATTTGGTTTGTATTGATATACGACATTATGTTTTAGCGGGTCTTTTGTCGTAGTGATTCTTACACCTGCATGCATACTTAGGCGGTATCAGTATTGTACTAGACATAGATCAGTACCCCGATCATGATATTTGATAAAGAGGATACCAGATGAATAGTACGATGAATGTGATTTTGACCCGTACCCAGATTTGGGATGCCGTACGACGGATTTACGTACGAGCTATTTATTGATGATTGATCCGTACTCTTGACTTGGAATGTCTAATTATAGATATGGTATCGGATATGATATTATTGAGGCGGGATCACCGACTAATATATATACAGGTATGTATATATATCGACTCAGATGTTAGGCGGTTTCCTTACCTGTAGTCCGCTGGTTAGCTTAGCCCTTTAATTTAGTTTAGTTGTTAGATTAGATTCGATTCTTACCTATTTCAAAAACTAACGAATCGTGGGTATTTTAAAAGACAGCCCAAGGGATCCTACGGATATTTCAAAAGACGTATCTTTTCATAAAAACACCGTAGCCCCTATTTTCAAAACCCCATGATTCGTGTTATTTCAAAAGGCACCATTTGTAGAACTTTTATTAGATTAATGCAGATTAGTTATAGTTGCGTCTAGTTTTCAGCTACCACTTATTATTGTGGTTCGCTTCGCATCGCATACTTATGTTATAATTTCTTATTGAAATGTTGATATCATGCTGTTAGGACACCAGCACCATTACCGATGATGCGTATGTACCACATACACTTACTTGCCGGCTCACACACATCTTCATTGGTAATTGCCATGTCACGTACACCTTAGAAATATTATTGCTTAACTTAGCTTGATAACTCGTAGTTTGACATAATATTAGTGTACTTACCTTATATGCCAGCTTAGATATTGTAGTTATTACTTGTCACTTCATGCATACTGTTATTCATTATTATGCCGTATTCATGGATTCTCATATTTATATTCATGGTTTTACATGCTATTGATGATTCGGATTCCCATGATATTTTCTGGATTTGGAGGAAAACCGCAAAAACATATATAAACTGCTTTCCCTCTTTTTAAATAAAAAAATGCGGTTTTCCTATGATGTATGAGTCGTCCACCATGAGTTTGCTGATGGATTTCGAGACCCGATTCGAGGAGTTGGATGAACCGTTTCGGGTACATGGTGGGCCCGGTGCGGTACCCCCGGGCAAGATGAATGTGGTGATGACGTTGAGCCTGGCAGGGGAGCACTACCGACCGGTGATTTTACCTGACGCGTCGGATATCCGGAGGATACCGTCGTGGTCTTGAGATAGATGGTAGGGGCCGGTCTGGACTGACGGCGCCCTAGATATTGTGATTGAGACATTGAGATTTTTGAGATTTTGAGGTACAGAGATTACGACACAGAGATATCGAGATATTTGGATACTTGTTTTGTGTCGATGCTGGGCACTGTTTTATGCTGATTTCATTTATGGTACCTCCTATTTAAAAATAAGGAAATCTCACTAATATGAAAACAGTTCTTCATTTACATGTATTCTATTTTCATGCATTCATACCTCATTCATATGATATATTGCTACCTGAGGCACTGACACGGGTACATGAGATTACACTCGGGTTAGATATTTACCCTAGCCTTGTTATAGGCTGCATGTTATATATAATTGAGGATATATTATGATCATTGACCTAGGATTGCGTTATTTATGCGATTTCTGTGCGTAGATGTTTTTCTATTCACGAGTTGGCAACTCACCTCCGTTGTGCCCCAGTTTCTTGCAGGTTTGCCGTACTGGATTCATTACGGCTTGCGGGCATAGTTTCCTTCGGGTGATTTGCTAGTAGGTGGGTTTACTTGTATCGTACCCCCCATTATATAACTTGTATATTATTATTCAGTTGTATCTAGAAGTTCCATCAACCAAAACTTGTATATTGTTTCAGACTTAGAAAACAGTGTTGTTTTATTTCGACCTTAGAGTCGCGCTAGTAGTATTACGGTTTTCTGGCTGTTTGAGTTTCTTTTTTTTTGGGTTTTGATTCTCGCCCTTTGGCGTTGTATATTATTATTGCTTGCGTGGTTGTGACCGTCGATGGACGAAGAGCTAGCTCCCGCTTGGGGATGCCTTTTATCATTTCATATATATTATTCTTGTTGTACCCCGTTCGGGGCCAGTTTTTACAAAGGAAACTCTGCCGAAATTTTCAGGAAAGGTTACACATTTTAAAAAAATGCATATTCGGCTTAGTTATTTAAAAACTTTGATTTCCAAACATGATTTCCTTACTTTTCAAAAACAGTTTTCCTTATTTACTCTTAAAATGGTTTTAGATTGCTGGGCTTTTGGCTTACTTGGATCAGATGGGGTCCTATAGACTTCATATGGTTCAAGGGCCAGTCACGTGCTCTTTCGGGTCGTGACACCAATTTTAGCATTCTGGCCGCAATTTGCGGCCAGGCTAGGGTTCTGGGTGTCGGGGTTTGGTCTGGGGTAGTCTGCTGTGTTGTGTAGTGTGTTGGTATGTCTAGTTTTGTAAGTTTTGGCCTGTAGGAAAATCTGGGATCATATGTCGCTTTTGTGTTTAGTTGTGTTTGCGCGATACGCGCGATACGTGAGTGGGTTCTGTGATCCAGCGTATCGCGGCGTGTCGCGATGGGTTTTAGACGCGTACACACACGATTCAGCGTATCGTGCACACGCGCGTTTAGTTCGCGACGCGAGTTTCTCGTTTCGATTCGATATCGCGTTTCGCGAGATTTGTGGCTTATATGTGATTTCCATGTCTTCTTTGCAGGTTTGCAGACAGGGACTACAGACACCACTACAGGGGGAGCAGATGATAGGATTCACCCAGCGTGGAGTTTAGGTGAGTAGATATAACATCTACAGGGGAATCGCCCGCATGGCGTTATGCGTCTGGGCTAGGATTCATTTACCTGTCGCACTTTCTACGTCATTGTAGAATTGCGCCTTACTGCATTTCCTAGATATAGCTATATACTGTGACTAGCAGCCGTAGGACACTGCACACATTATTGACGGTTCATGTTGCACGAGCACGGATTGCATGCTACACACACACCGTCAATAATTGCCATGTCACACACTACCCGTTATAGCTACCATTGCTTACCACACTGGACATCTAGTTTATCGGTATACCTGTAGTGTATCATACCTTTAGTGATAGGTATATTTTCACTTGCGATACAGCTGCAGGTATACCTCCTACATATTTTACTTATACCGGGAGGGATTTCCTACATATGTTACTATACCCAGGGGGGTATACGACATCAGTTCCTATAGGTAGATACCTATACCTTGCTACACCTGTATGTTAGATACATATTCAGTTGTTGTCGCATATTCACATTTACTGATGTTACTTAGCTGTACCTTATCATGATTTCGCCTACATCTGGTTCAGCTATATAATTGTGTTTACCTGCTCGCATTCAGATATATCGCATACATTTATTCCTGTATTTATGCATTGTTTATCTGGATTTTATATGATGTTTTCGGGATTTGGGAACCGCGGGAGTTCATGAAATTATGCATACATGAACAACCCGGTTTCCTTGATATGATATTTCGAGCGTCCCCCATGAGTTTTATCGGTGCTGATTCTATGCTCCATACGATGTGTGGTTGCCGTATGAGAGTACATGGCGGGGCCCGGTATGGTTCCCCTCGGCAAGAAGATCGATGGGTTTGCCGATTGAGCCTGGAGGCGGGCGAGTACCTACCGGTGATTGTTTGGACCTGGCAGTTGTCTGGAGGCTACTGGCCAGAGTAGAGAGATGGATGCGGGATGACCTGTACTGTCGGGGCCGAGGACCGACACTGCAGACGGAGCCCCATATACGAGGATTTCTGTGTCGATGCTTGACACACGGTTTCATGATATTTCTTTAACCCCCTTTTTGTATATATAACAGGGGATTTAGCCGTTGTTATATATACCCTTACACCAATATTAGTGGAATGGGACGCTAATATATGTGTATTGCCCCCCCATCATATTTATTTCTGTACATATATTTACCTTTAGGATGCTAGAAATTTACTTGAGATTGGACTTGGGATACTAGGTGATCCATTGGGACTTGGACATTGGATATACCTATGTGATTGGTGACTTGTACATTCGGGATATAGGAGATTACTCGACATTGTACATTGAGGAGATGTGAGACTTATTTGATGTGAGTGCCCAATATGGGGCCTGGTTTGAGGACTTGGGATTGGAGTATCTTATTGGATTGTGATCCGCCACGACGTCAGGTTTCCGTGGGAAATGACATATTCCACCCTATACCTCACCCTTACCTATCTTATGCACAGATTCATATATTGGCAGTACTTGTAGTGTACCCCTATGATAGTTGCATATTTGCTTCCTCATATCTCTATTGCATAGTTATTGCACACTATTGTCATGTTACTATCGCTTCACTTATTGATTGTACCTGCTAGTGTACTCTCTTGATTCCAGCATTTCATGACGTATTATTCCTATTGTAATCGCATATCTTAGATTCATGCTGTACGTGCATTCCTGCGATTACCTGCATATGTTGTATACTATTCACGAGTTGGCAACTCACCCCCGTTGTGCCACAGGTGTTTCAGGTTGTTCCCCAGAGTAGTCGAGGCAGGCTATTCCCCTATCCAGCTACCATCTTTTGCTACAGATACCGCATCAGCTCACAGTACCCTTTTGCATAGGTGGGTTAGACGGTTATCTGTATTATATATTGTACCTTCGTTGTATTGTACTCTCCATCTACTGTTGTATTATTGACATAGAGACTTGGTGAGGACATAGTGTGTACTATTGTGGATTTGATATCTTTTATATATACAGCTTCTTCTCTACTGTCCTTATTCTTCTGTTGTACTCATATTGACTAGTCTTTATAAAAAAAAATGGGGTGTTGCTAAAATTTTAAAGAAAGAAAGGAAGACTTTTAAAGAATTTGGGTTGCGATTTCAATTGTTTTCAAAACTTATATTATATTTTCCGTATTTCTCATGGTTTAGATTTCTGGGTTTTGGCTTTCTTTTACTACGTTGCGTCTTTAGGCGTTGCGTAGTATTAGGGCCGTCACGGGCCATTTTTGGGTCGTGACACTGTTATTCATTATATGCTGCATTCATGGATTCTCAAGCTTATATTCATGATTTTTCATGCTATTGATGATTGGATTCGGGTTTCCATGAGATTTTCTGGATTTGGAGGAAAACCGCAAAATATATATATAAACTGTTTTCTCTCTTTTTAAATAAATACGGTTTTTCCATGATGTATGAGTCGTCCACCATGAGTTTTGCTGATGGATTTCGAGACCCGATTCGAGGAGGCGGATGAACCGTTTCGGGTACATGGTGGGCCCGGTACGGTACCCCGGGGCAAGAAGATCGCAGGAGATGGCGTTGAGCCTGGCAGGGGAGCACGACCGACCGGTGATATTACCCGACACGTCGGATATCCGGAGGATACCGTCGTAGTCATGAGATGGATAGTAGGGGCCGATCTGGACTGACGGCGCCCAGGATATTATGATTGAGACATTGAGATTTGAGATACTGAGATACAGAGATTGTGATACAGAGATATCGAGATATTGAGATTTATGTTTTGTGCCGATGCTAGGCACTGTTTTATGCTGATTTCATTATGATACCTCATTTTAAAAGTACAGAAATCTCACAAAGTTACAAAAGCAGTTTTCTTCAGTACATGCATTCTGTTTCATGCATTCATACATTATTCATTTGATATATTGTCACCTGATGAACTGACATGTACACATGGGTTTACACTTTGGTTAGATATTACTGGTTATATATTTGAGGATTATATATATTATGATCGTATGACCTAGGATTGCGTCATACATGCGATTTTCTGTTCGTAGATCTTTTTCTACTCACGAGTTGGCAACTCACCCCCGTTATGCCCCAGTTTCTTGCAGGTGTTGCCGTACAGGATTCATTACGGCTTTTTGGGTACTGTTCCTTTCGGGTGACTTGCTAGTAGGTGGGTTTTATTATATCATACCCATCGTCATACTTTGTATACTATATTTCAGTTGTATCTAGAATTTCCATCAACCAAACTTGTACTTATTTGAGATAGAGACCAGTGATGTTTACTCTTTCGACCATAGAGTCGCGTGTTACATTTCGATGGGTTCTTGCTGGTTGGTTTCATTTCTGTTGTGATCCTCGCCTTTAGGCGTTGTATATTATGTGCATACAGGTTGATTTGATATGGTTCTTCCTATTCTCTACTACTTCTCTTGGTTTGGATTTCTGGGTTTTCGGCTTACTTAGTATATGTACGCCTTGAGACGTTCGTAGTCTAAGTGCCGGTCATGTTCCATACTTTCGGGTCGTGACAAAGTTGGTATCAGAGCGTTAGGTTTTACCTTCGGAGTATAGGATGACGCTTGGTTGATGGAATAGGTGACTAAAGTAGAGTGACGTACCGTTGGTATGTTCCGCGGCATATTTACGACACGCCACTCCACTTAAGAAGCCTTAGGATGTACATTTTCTTGTTCAGTATCATATTCATTCCTGATCTAGCTTCATCGGTACGAGTTATGGTTTTGCTTCCATGATTACGGGCAGGGAGAGCTACGGCTAAGAGTTGCGATCAGCATGAGCTCGTTGCAAACGAGGACTGACCAGGGCGTGATTCTGGCGACACGCGATTGTAGAGATGTGTCTTCTGATTGTGTTTTTGCACCACGAGCGTTGGATGGATCGCTGTATGAGATTACTCGGACGTGCAGATCAGCACCTGACGATTTAGACACTGACAGAGGCCAGCCAGATGTTGATGACCGTTAGAGCATTACTTATCCGTGATGATTGATGCACGATTCAGCGTACAGACGAGCGAGCCAGTTCTTGCTGTGAACGATGAGATATCGCCCCAGATGTTGGAGCTATTGCAGTACAAGTGGTACTAAGAGATGACAGAAGGTCGCTAGTCACCGAGGATGAATGACTAGGACATATGGTTTGTTCGCTACCCCGATGCGAGGTCATCAGATAGATTGATTCCAGCTGAGACGACTTCATGCAGAGACGTTGAGAGTCGACAGAGATGATCGAATGTCAGAAGCCTATTATTCCAAGTTTAAAGTATTCGGAAAGACATGCAGGCAATTGTATGGTCCCTCTAGAAGAATGAAACCCTAACTCGACTTAATGACCTTGTGAAAGCCTTTGAACCTTAGGGTTTGCGGCAGTTCTGCGGCGCCATTAGTGAGGCTTGGGTTTGCCCTTCTACGGCTGGACCACCGATGCTGGGGTATGTACTCGATACTATTATACTGTACCCAAGATGTTGAGATCTTGGAGGATTATGAGGTTTTGACGAATCGATCGGATGGCTCGACTTAATTCGGATGCTAGGTGGTGAGATGCATTTCTTGGGAGACTCCAGATACGAGGATACATGTTGGAGCTCAGTCCATGCAGCCACGACGAGGCGAGTCTGAAGCAGTCGACATTAGAGGAAAGTGGAGAAGAGCTTCGTACAAGATCTGGATATGATGACGTTCCACTCCGCTGACAACAGAGATGCGATGCGCATGCCGAGGCATAATACTGGATATACCTTCTAGAAGTAGTCGCGATGAGTATGTAGCCGTTCCGGAGCAAGAAACAGATCTAGTAAAGGACGATGATTTCCGGACAGTTCAGCAGAGATGGGACTTGGAAGAGACTTGAGCAGGATTCCTTCCAGGACACAGCTGTAATGATATTTGCACCCAAGATCAGATGCGTTACGTTCATTCAGAGAGCCAGAGACAGACGGCAGAGACCGATGCCGGTAACATGCTGCTTTACAAGTGGTCTCGATGATTGACCGAGAGATGACCAGAGAAGTGCCAGAACGGAATCGTCCCGTTAGTACACCTGACAGGGCCGATGAGCCGATAGACCGAGAGATTGGTAATTCACAGTGAAGACCTTGACCCAAGAGTGGTCATGTTACGCACACCAGCAGGCCAGAGTTCAGGATCGTCGACGAGATATGCTATGAATGAGCACGAAAGTTGGCCAGAGATTCTTGGAGGATGCGTTTGAGCGAAACTATTCCGCCATACTTGATTTCGATGTTTTGGGTGACTTGATTTTGATGATTGAGTATTTATGATTTTGCACAGTTGTTGCACTTGATATCGTTTTCGTGCCTTTGTTTCATATGTTTATAATTTTATGGATTTTAGACAGTGGAGTTGATTTTGTGCGTATGCACGCACACGATTTGGTTTGCACTCGGTATAGTTCACATATGCTTGCAGTGCAGTGACATGTATTTTGTGCACTTGGATGCACTGGACTTCGATTTCGATGGTGATGTTCGATATTCGTTTTTTGCACTTTATGCACCTGATTGGATTTTGCGCGTGTTTGGCGCTTGATATTGGATTTCATGGTTTCGTGCATGATGGATGCACCGGATTTGGGTTTGTAGCGCATGTTGAGCGCAGGTTATGAGATGCGATTTGGTGCACACCAGATGCACTAAATCGGGATTTTTCGCGCATGTCAGATGCACATAATTTTGCGGTCAGGCACACACGTTGTCTATGACCGATGTTACGTGCACACCCGTTGCACCTTGATATCGTTTTTGTGCACCAGCTTGGCACACATGGATTTTGATTTCCGTGCGCACCGGACGCACATGGATTTTCATATGCGCTTTTGGGACTGATTTCTTGTGGAGCAGTACATTTTGTGTTGATGTGATTTGTTTTTGTACTGAGCAGGACTGGTCAGATGACATTGCCTGAATATATTTTGCATGCACTGATAGATTTCAGAGGGATTTCCAAAAGCGAGCTATAGTCTCATCATTTACATACGTGTCTGATATGACACGTAACGTTTAAAACGAGGAAAACCCTTCTAAATTGTTTTCAAAACGGCGGATCGTGCATATTAAACAAAAGATACATACATATATGGCTATTTTCTTATAGAGAAATCCGCCACGGTGCAGTGTTAGGCGCATTGTACAGCGATTTTAAAGAATTTGGCTTGCATTTTCTTCATGTATTTACATGTACGGATTTGGTATTTACATGCATGGTTCCGATTTATAGCATATTGGCTTTGCCTTGGATTTAACATTCGTGTTTTACCTTGACTCCGATGATTGCGAGATGCTTGACGGAGTTTTGATTTCGAGTTATCTGCTCGTTACTCATGCGCATGTATTGCGCTATGATGCGTTCTGTGGATTGATAATTTCGGAGCCCCGTTGACTTGGACATTTTATTGAAATGTTTTAGAAATTGGGGGTTTAAATTTAAATCCGGAGACCGAATTTCTCTAAGGGGGGAAGAGTGTAACATTTCAAAAAAAATAAAATATTATTTTTCGGGATTTTCATAATTTAATATTTATTTTTAATGAATATTTTAATACTCGGTATAATTAAATACGAATAAATGGTGAAAATTCTGGACAAAATTATAGAAATTCCAAAATAGCTTATTTTGTGGACATATGCCATTTTGCAGTTTTTAAGATGGATTATATGGTATTTTAATGTTAATCGCGATTGAAAATCGCTAATTTGTATTTTTGACTTTTTGTGCAAAATGTGCACATGACACTTCTACACTTGTTACATTTGTTCTTGTTTTGGACTCATGACAAGCCTAGGGTGAACCATGCTTAGATGACCTTGATGACTTGAACCAATTGGTTATGATATTGGGCTTAATTGATGACCTTTAGCCTTGTTAAGGGTAATTAGGTGGAGGTTGACTTGTGTCAAGGAGAGAGAGAGAGAGAGAGAGAGAGAGAGAGAGTCATGATGGTTTTGGGCATGCTATCATCTAATGGAAAGATAAGGATGAGGGGGGTTAACTTGAGGTTGTGCCTTAATCCATTGTTTCTTTCACACTCCCTCTCATTGATCACATCTCTTTCCCTCTCACTCACTCACTCATTCACTCACTCATATCTCTTACTCACCCCACCATATTTTACACAACACACCAGCCCCAGCAGTAGCAGTTGCTGCACCCACACACAAAGGAAAACAAAAGAGAAAAACAACAGCTGATGAAGAAAGTGCAGCCCCCAATTTTCCACTTCAGCCACCTTAGCCCCACACCTATACACCCCTATCAACACTTCAGCCCCTTATACACACCATCAGCACCTTTTCAGCACATATTTTCATCAACATCAGCTGCATCAACCTCATTCAAATCAGCAGCCCCTGCATCTGCTGCTGACACAGCCACAACAATATCCTTTTAACCTACATCAGCTGCTGCTGCCTCTATTCTGAACCCTTACCATGTCATTTCCTCCTTCCTCCTTAGCTCCACAACCCCAACCACAAAATAGCCCCAAAACAACAGCAGTTGCTGCTGCAACAACAACAACACACATAAAAAATAACTACAGCAGCAGCAGTATTTCAGCTTCAGCCCAGAACAGCAACTGCAGCATCATCTGGAGCACTAGGGCAGCTCCACAACAGCAACAACCCTTCCTCCTTCCTTTCTCCTACACCCTAGGACACTCTTGAGGTATAATCTTGCAACCCAACTCTTTCCTTGCCAAGTTATGGGTTATTAGCTGAAGATTACTGTTTTATTTATAATTTAGTGCTAGTTTAAGGGAAATTGAGTGAGACTTGACCAAGTGTAGGATTTGATGGTTGGTATAACCTTACTAGGTGTATTTGAGACTAGTTTAACCCAGAAAACCCCAGATCTCTAGTTAGTTACCAGAGTTGTTCGACTTGGCGTATTTTAGCGTTTTTGTCGATTTTGAGACCTTTCTGAGACCTGCTTTCACCCGGGTCCTCCTAGAGTAAAATTGACTTGGCAGTGAGCTGTGCAGGCACCCTGGAACCACTACCCAAAGCCCTAGCCCTCATCTCAAATTCCTGGCAGCAAATTTAGTCCTTCTGGCCGCAATTTACGGCCAGACCAGGATGAAATCGCCTCGTTTTGCGTGCACAGCCCTATTTCATGTAAAATTGACCCCCGGTATGTCTAGTTTTGACTGTTTCCTGTTAGGGTAAAATCTGGGTTGAATTTCTTGAGTTGGCATATGATTTACGACTCGTTTTCGTATGGATTTTGGTATTCGATGATTCGTTTCTGTCGGGTGGCGTTCGGACGTCAACGACAGTGGATATTAGCTGCATTATTGTTGGAGATAGTGCCCTCAGAGTCAATTATTGGATCACAGGCATGTGATTGCAATGATTGAGGGATGACCTATCCCGGTAGGACAGTCTTACTCGAGATGATAGTTTGCTATCTGGTTTACCTTTATCATCGTGTACTGCTTTAGGTGACCTGACAGGTCGCTATTGCACGTTGATAGAGCCCCTAGGATTCTTGCTTGACGACCAGCAGTATGAGGGCGATCATATACGTGAGAGCTGGGGTCTACAAGCATATCCTTAAAAGGTCCCTAGTCGTGGGAGTTTCGAGACAGGGCATCGATTCTCCAGAGTAGACTAGTGTATACAGTCGAGACCCCGACGAGGGGCGGTGGCCGGTCTCACAAGCCACTGGTGTCAGTTGGATCACCTAAGATGTATACAGGTGCTCATTGGGTTATGAGTACACCGGACAGGACTCGCCGGGAACATGCTAGTTGGTCTTATACCTGACGTCAGATAGCAGTTCCCAGGTGACATGTGTACAGGTTAGTTCATCGACCTGGGGATCGTCATTTGTCTCGTGTGAGTTCCCACTGTGCTTTGATTACTACCCTACCACGGCTCAAAGGAGTCGTGCAAACAGGTTTTAGTTGGGTACAGTCCCGAGCCACATGGAGGCAGTGAGCGGATCTTCGGGGGTTTCGTCTCTTCCGGTATTGGGGGTGAGGTCGCGCTGTGTCTAGGAGAGCCATTACACAAAGTCCTTGGCCAAGGCAGGAGATTTACTGGTAGGTATTCCAGTAGTATCTCAGGGTGTTCTGGGCTACACTCCGACACGACTTGTACCGCTTTTGGGGGTCTGACTTTTACCCACCCCCTAGGCCCGACATGCGATGCTCGTAGACGAACGGACCGGACTGTACGGATATTGTCACTGACAGGCTCTGTAGGGTGTCAGGATGAGTTCGCTCATCGACGTCCCTTTTTAGTCAATAGCTGGTGGCCCGTTACGTATTGGCTTATACCTCTGACGTGCTAGTGGTTAAATCCACAACCATAGTATTGACGAGTTTTTAGAGTCCACCACACTTTCAGTTACTCAGCTTTCGGGCGAAACGCTGTAGAGGCCGTATGGAGATATGGCAGGGTCCGATCAGATACGTGCGGTATTGCACGGATCAGGATCGGACGGTTTATACTAGTGGCCGTATGGTTATATGGCAGCGTTCGATCAGATACGTGCGGTATTGCACGGATCAGGATCGGACAGTTTTTACTAGCCGGCTTTGGTTTAAGCCGGTCCTAGTTTAGTACAGTGTAGATTTTGTCTCTTTGCATTTGTATCCGGACGGAATACAGATGCGAGTGTGTATGCACAGTATCGGGGTTTTCCTGTAATTTATTACGGGACCGGTTTTCTGGAGTTGCCAGTTTGCATTCCGTTCCGGCCGGTTTTCCTTTGTTCTTTCCCGGCCGGACTTTTCCGATGGAGGGGGTTATTTGCAATTGTGCAAATAACACTTTGTGGAGGGGGTTTCTTGCAATTGCTTTGATTATGATAGCATCATATCTTTTCCACCATCATTTTGATTCTTTTGCATTAATTGTGGTTAATGAGATTGGAAAGGGTATGGAGGAAAAAGCTTGGTTGATGTTTCTTTGACTTTGGATGTGGTCACCTCTTTCATCTCCTACACTCACCTTCCTTCATGATATGTATTTGATCCCTCCACCATTCTCTAATTGCAAGGGCCGGCCACAATTTTTGAAAGGAGATGAGAAAAAGGAGAGAGATTCATTTTGTGTATAGCATTCTTCATCTCATTCCCTTTTGCTAGAAAATTGAAAGCACCAATTTTCTTTAGACCATTCCTCCATCAAGGCAACTATAAACCCCATTGAGACAAAGCGTATTCTACACTACACTTCCTACAGCAAATCTTGGACGCGTCGATTCGCCAGCTTCGCGCCCGAGTTGCCTCGGTATTGAGGTGGGAGCCCGTAAAAGCTACAGGCGATGTGGTGCCCTTCCGGCGAGGAGGCGACGACCGGAGTTCCCGCGAGGAGATCGGAGTGGAGATGAAGACCGGAGGACTCGGATCAGTCGGTACATCTCTTCCCTTTCTTGTTAGTAGCTTAGACTTGTTAATGGTTTCGATCCGGGTGTTTAGTGCGCGGTGGTGCCGGTTTGCTAAGTCCGCAAAATTAAAGTTTATCACCGCTTCCGCATTTGGCCGTCGGATTGACGGCCGGGGCGCCGCCGTGCACTCACAGTGGTATCAGAGCCTCGCCATTAACTTCGTCTAGCTTCGTTTGATGTGTTTTTCAGTTCCGATCGACCAAAATTCCAAAAACCGTATTTTTCCTTCACATCTGTTTCTGTTGAAATTTTTTGAAGTATACAAATTTTTCAGGTTGTAAATTATTGATGTACTGGAAAATCTAAGAACTCTGTAAAATTTCGATGAAGTGATTCCACAGTGGGAGCGCGGAACCGCCGCATAAACCCCATTCCGCCGCCCTTCCGCCGCGCACTGTGGAGATCACTGCACCAATTTTTTTCAGAGGCTTTCTGGACTTAAAATATGGGTTTTGGAATATTAAAGTTGGGCCAATTATTTCTGTGAGTGCTACAGTTTTCTTTTGGGCCCACTTGTTAATTGTTTGATCAATCGGAAAATTTTAAACACATTTTTACAGTATTTACATTATATCTGCGACCGTGAATGTCACTCGATCGGTAAATCCTGTCTAGCTGCTATAGCCCGGTTAGACGGATTTGCGAACGTGATTTTCACGTTGATGTTCTGTGTATTTGCTGTGATGTTGCGGATCGGTCGTGGGGGATAGCCTGGATGCAATGCTAGTACTGTGATGTTGTATTATGTACATTTGATATTGCGGGACGAGCGTCCGACATGTGGATTGCCGTCACTGCCTGATTGTATTATTCTTTTGGGGCACGACCTGGTTGCGGTCGATGTACCCGTTGTATGTATATTCTACTTTCTGTACTAGGATTACCCCGCGGAGGGGTGCACGGATAGCCGGGTTCTAGAAGGCAACAAGCCCGCATCTCATAGCATTGGGACGGAGGGGCTTCACTCCAGGATTGGCAGGCTATTCGCAGCACTCGTAGGGGGTACAGGTTGACCCAGGAGGGGTGCCCAAGTTACCGGATTCCGTGAAGTGCTGGGTGGTCCATTCACGGTTCTAAAGGGGGCTGCCTCGCTTCAGTTTTTGGCGGGTGACTTGCCGCGCCCGTAGGGGTCTAGGATTTCATTGCACAGGCTATCCACACGACCAGGGGAACGTCGGGTTTCAGTAGTGGCTCTGTGAAACCCGGGGATCCCAGATATCTGTATTGTTCTGTGATGCTGTACATTTCTGTGATGTTGCATTTTATTCACGCCTTGAGCGAAATACTATATATTGGTATATATATTAGTAGATGTTGTATATGTTTTTCATCCGCGCTAGTCCAGTCCCCGCTCTGCCGTTAGTTAGCTAACCTAACGGGTGATGACGGGACCCAGTGGCGAATGCGGATGGCATATACGTACGTCAGTATATTTTCGTTCTTTGTGGTGTGATCAATTGATGGGACTGCGTTGATTCGGATCAATGCAAGATAAACAAACCTATTCTGATGTTGTTGGAACACTTTTCAAAAAGCTGTTATTGCAAGGACGTTCACTTTTGTTTTGCATCGTGGTATTCATTTGGAATATCCTGCTCCTCAGTCGACGAGGCAAGGGCCGAGATCCCTTCACCGGGAGTGACCCCTTGGACAGAAGTTTGCGTCAGGGCATTAACTTCACTATAGCCGATTACTTTTGCTTTGCACAGTGATATTCGGTTATGAATATCCAGCACCCCATTCTACGGGGAAAGAGCCGAGATCCCTTCACCGGGAGTGACCTCTTTAGTAAAGGTTTTCGTCACTATATTTTCTAAAAAGCTATCCGTTCCTTCAACGATATCAAGTTCATTACGTTAAAGGTTTTCGCCAGAAACCATTCGTAGCCCTCCATCATTTCAGTTAAATATTCGGTAGTATTCAAGCTATGTATTTTGACCTCACGCCAAGGCATAGTGTTTGGTAGTTGCGGGGTATTTATCTGTTGCATAGATAGATGCGTTGGTTTGGGACAGTCGTACTACTATTTTGGCCTACGTCAAGGGTATGTACGGGTGGGTTCAAATTAACCTGGACAATGATGGGTAGAACTTGACATGTGACTTATGATATTTTGACCTCACGCCAAGGTCATAAGAGCATGGGGTAGAAATCACATCGGGAGTTTCAAAAGAACTGAAACTTGCCAGATATGCGCAGACCTTCTGGAGTGTGATACCGTGAGCGGATTCCGTCACGTTATCATGCGATGATAGTTGGATCCCGATTCCCACTGATGAGTTGGTTTACTCCTCGGGTGACCCCGACTAATTCTTCTTTCAGGTTTGGAGGAGAATTTGAGGTACAGTGGGAGGTTTCCAGATTAGATAAATTGGTAACCATTCTGATCTTGGTTAGAGTGCACGCTGAGTGTTTCTTTTCTCTCTCTCTCTCTGGCAGCGACCATTGACCCGACCCTAAGACTATGACTCAGTGACCAAGTTGACCGAACCTACTTAACACTGGCTTTTGGATTGTCAGAGTTGCAGACCTCATTGCCACTCATACTTTTACCCTTTTCTCCAGGACACCCCGTATTACTACGAACGTCCACTTCCATTGGACAAAACCATCGTATGGTTAGATACGAACTCGAAGGAATTCGAGGATGGTTTCCGGTTCTGGAGAAAACGGATAGGATTATTCAGTTGTCTTTTCTTTTCACCCTCTCTCAGGTTGCGAGTACTCCTTAGTTTAGGAGTAGTACACCTATTATGCAAATTGGATAGTCTTCTTCCAAACCATAGGCTGGAGCCGACCGATAGGGAATGAAGAAAACCTGTTAGCCTAAACGGTGTACAGAAGGTATTAAGTTCAGACAAAGAAAGGGATTAGTAAGAGAGCAAAGTAAGTTGCGACTGCTATTCACGACCAAACCGAGTATTTCTTCGCCAATCCTAAATCACCTTTGTATTTCTCCAGGACACTCCGTATCACTACGAAGATCCCATTTTATTGGATAATCCATCGTATGGTTATATACGAACTCGAAAGGAACTTGTTCCAGTTCGGGGATGGATCCTGGTCCAGGAGAAATAGGAATAAGGTTTATTCAGTTGTCTTTTATCTTCACCTTCTCTCGCATTGCGAGTGCTCCTAGGACTAGGACAGTACACCCATTATGCTTATTGGATAGTCTTCTTCCAAACCATAGGCTGGTGCCGAACGGTAGGGAAGGAAGAAAACCATTCGGCCTAATGGGTGTGCAGAAGGTAATGACTAAAGACATATAAAGGGATTTGGAGAGGTGGCAAAGAATTATACGGTTATAGTTGTGAATCTGGATAATGGTAGAGGCATTACTAGGAATACCAGGATACCCCATCGAAACATTTCAATGTTTCAGTTCAACTGTGTACTGTTAAAAGAAAACTGTTTTCCCGATTAGATACTTACTCCAGGGTATGTATTTACCAGGTATGATTCTCACATCTGTATGGCTTTACAGATGATGAGTGGGAGTAAGTTATTGGGAATTGGGTGATCATCCTCATTATATCGGGATTCGTTGTAATCGGTGATATTTGAGGAGATCATCTGGGCTGTTTGCCGGTCGGCAAATATTTGGTTTTGAATATCCGCTGTTATGCACCAATTTCAAATTGATATATCTGTACGTCTATTTTCATAGAGTGAGATATACCTTTTGATATTATGTCGATGACATTTACCTATATCAGTGGATGGTTAGGTAAGGAGCATTAAACAGCGGTGTAATTCTTCTTAACCATAAGTACAGTTTTCAACCTACGACACACAGTGAAAGAGTTGTTAGACTCGGCGGACTTATACAGAGTATTGTATGTTGTCCAGTGTCCATTAGGACAAAGGGGTTGGTCCTCATACTATACTCTGTTTACTTTTAACTTCTCTAGTTCTTAGACATGTGTTTCGTGGAAACACAGAGTCTAAGTTTTGAGGAGTTATAGGTATTTGAATAGAGTAGAGAACCAGGTGTAACAAGTATCGGGATTCTTCAAAGTGATCGAAGATATAGATACTTGTGTATGGTATTCAGTTGATAGTAATGATAAAGAGAAATTGCTTCTCTTTCAGGTTACTCATAATTGGAAGCATTCCTAAGTTGAGTAATGCTGATCGGCCTCTCTCCATTTAGTTGACAGGCACTGGAGACAGTTGCATGATTTGAATCTGGTTCAATTAAATCAGTGCCTCTGGTTCTATATTGGATATAGTACAGTTCATATCTTAACATTGTTAAGGTACGGGGAGTTGTCCGGCTTATGATTAAAACCAGACTCTGGATAACTCAAGGCACGTTTCTGTAATGGCTGTTTGTGGGTTGACCCAGGCTATGACGAGGGTTGACTTTCTACCATCTGGAAGATCAATAGTGATATTGTTCTAGACTCGCCACAGTTTTATTAAAAATGGATTTTTTCAAAAAAAAAACAGTAGTGGGAGTATGGTAGAACTGGAAGTAATTTCAGAACCGCAAACGATTACTGAAGATTTGATAAAGAACCTAAAGATTCAATCTGATTTGACATTCCATTGGCCACTCCGCAGATAAGGTGGGTAACTTTAGGCACCCGAGAGGTACTCCGGTAGCCTCAAGGACGGTGACAGGGAAGTTCTTGTTTACCCACACTTGCCATTGTTGTTGTTCCAGACTGCGAGACCCGGCAGGAGGATGAGTATAGCGTCGTTCTAAACTAGCTTTAGAAGTGCACGTCTATATGACTCTGCCAGAGGGTTGTCGTAGTCAGTGGGAGCAGCGGAAGCATTGGTGGACACCAGGCTTATGTCTATTTATAGACTAATGCAGATATAGCGGAGATAGATCATCTATTTCTGATGTGACAGTCATAGGTTTGACGTTATCAGAATAAGGGATGGATCTGTTGAGAAGGTAGTAGGGTGTGATATCCTGGTATTTGGATGACATACACAGAGTAGGAAAAGAAACTCCTATACTACGATCAGTTATACTTTGGTCGTCACACAGTGTTTTCTCCACAAGGGACTCGGACACAATATCAGACATACTGGTTACTAGATCTATAGTTTTAGATCTAGATTTGGGTGGTTTCCCAATCAGGGTATTTTGACAGCATTCTAAGAATATTTAGAATGGACGACTCCTGGCAGGGTAGTGTACCTACAGGTGATGGAGTCACCCTCTCTAAAGGTGTCTTATAGACTAAAGTAGAGAGGGATGTGCATGATTGGCAGATCACTTGCTTAGGCAATTGAGTCAATCATGAGATGTCAAGTACCACACCAGATGTTGTTCTTGCACTAGATGCAATAAGTTGATATTGATCCAATCCTGGAGAAACAGTCGGAAGCAGTTTTAGAACATAAGTGGATGTTCTAGGGATATGATAACGGCTGCCTCCTTGAGGAGAAGGTTATCACTCCAGGCTTCCAAGGTGACATGGACGACAAGGAGGTTGTCAGCATTATATTTTTCCTTCTGACGAGGGGCAGTATTTTGGACAGGTGGTCCAAGGCAATACTGAGGGTGGCATGGCGCAGGATACTGATTAAGTTCAGTTGACAATACAGTCTAAGAAGTTTGGATTTGGAGTTCATTTATGAGCTCGGTCCCATCAGACATCCAGACAGTCTAAGACAGGTATTGCTCATTTCGGGAGATGGCTTTCTCCGCGAACTTGAGATATTGAGAGACTTAGAAAGAAACTTCAGAGCGGATCCACTCACTGAGGCTATTCCTCGAACGCAATAGTCTTCCAAACAGGCTTTGTGCGACTGACTAGTAGAGGAGTTGGGTGTTCGGTATCACACGGGCTGTGAGTATGCGACATCGCAATAATTAGCCTTGAGTGCAAGTGGGAGATTGTTGGAGATAGTGCCCTCAGAGTCAATTATTGGATCACAGGCATGTGATTGCAATGATTGAGGGAGGACCTATCCCGGTAGGACAGTCTTACTCGAGATGATAGTTTGCTATCTGGTTTACCTTTATCATCGTATACTGCTTTAGGTGACCTGACAGGTCGCTATTGCACGTTGATAGAGCCCCTAGGATTCTTGCTTGACGACCAGCAGTATGAGGGCGATCATATACGTGAGAGCTGGGGTCTACAAGTATATCCTTAAAAGGTCCCTAGTCGTGGGAGTTTCGAGACAGGGCATCGATTCTCCAGAGTAGACTAGTGTATACAGTCGAGACCCCGACGAGGGGCGGTGGCCGGTCTCACAAGCCACTGGTGTCAGTTGGATCACCTAAGATGTATACAGGTGCTCATTGGGTTATGAGTACACCGGACAGGACTCGCCGGGAACATGCTAGTTGGTCTTATACCTGACGTCAGATAGCAGTTCCCAGGTGACATGTGTACAGGTTAGTTCATCGACCTGGGGATCGTCATTTGTCTCGTGTGAGTTCCCACTATGCTTTGATTACTACCCTACCACGGCTCAAAGGAGTCGTGCAAACAGGTTTTAGTTGGGTACAGTCCCGAGCCACATGGAGGCAGTGAGCGGATCTTCGGGGGTTTCGTCTCTTCCGGTATTGGGGGTGAGGTCGCGCTGTGTCTAGGAGAGCCATTACACAAAGTCCTTGGCCAAGGCAGGAGATTTACTGGTAGGTATTCCAGTAGTATCTCAGGATGTTCTGGGCTACACTCCGACACGACTTGTACCGCTTTTGGGGGTCTGACTTTTACCCACCCCCTAGGCCCGACATGCGATGCTCGTAGACGAACGGACCGGACTGTACGGATATTGTCACTGACAGGCTCTGTAGGGTGTCAGGATGAGTTCGCTCATCGACGTCCCTTTTTAGTCAATAGCTGGTGGCCCGTTACGTATTGGCTTATACCTCTGACGTGCTAGTGGTTAAATCCACAACCATAGTATTGACGAGTTTTTAGAGTCCACCACACTTTCAGTTACTCAGCTTTCGGGCGAAACGCTGTAGAGGCCGTATGGAGATATGGCAGGGTCCGATCAGATACGTGCGGTATTGCACGGATCAGGATCGGACGGTTTGTACTAGTGGCCGTATGGTTATATGGCAGCGTTCGATCAGATACGTGCGGTATTGCACGGATCAGGATCGGACAGTTTTTACTAGCCGGCTTTGGTTTAAGCCGGTCCTAGTTTAGTACAGTGTAGATTTTGTCTCTTTGCATTTGTATCCGGACGGAATACAGATGCGAGTGTGTATGCACAGTATCGGGGTTTTCCTGTAATTTATTACGGTACCGGTTTTCTGGAGTTGCCAGTTTGCATTCCGTTCCGGCCGGTTTTCCTTTGTTCTTTCCCGGCCGGACTTTTCCGATGGAGGGGGTTATTTGCAATTGTGCAAATAACACTTTGTGGAGGGGGTTTCTTGCAATTGCTTTGATTATGATAGCATCATATCTTTTCCACCATCATTTTGATTCTTTTGCATTAATTGTGGTTAATGAGATTGGAAAGGGTATGGAGGAAAAAGCTTGGTTGATGTTTCTTTGACTTTGGATGTGGTCACCTCTTTCATCTCCTACACTCACCTTCCTTCATGATATGTATTTGATCCCTCCACCATTCTCTAATTGCAAGGGCCGGCCACAATTTTTGAAAGGAGATGAGAAAAAGGAGAGAGATTCATTTTGTGTATAGCATTCTTCATCTCATTCCCTTTTGCTAGAAAATTGAAAGCACCAATTTTCTTTAGACCATTCCTCCATCAAGGCAACTATAAACCCCATTGAGACAAAGCGTATTCTACACTACACTTCCTACAGCAAATCTTGGACGCGTCGATTCGCCAACTTCGCGCCCGAGTTGCCTCGGTATTGAGGTGGGAGCCCGTAAAAGCTACAGGCGATGTGGTGCCCTTCCGGCGAGGAGGCGACGACCGGAGTTCCCGCGAGGAGATCGGAGTGGAGATGAAGACCGGAGGACTCGGATCAGTCGGTACATCTCTTCCCTTTCTTGTTAGTAGCTTAGACTTGTTAATGGTTTCGATCCGGGTGTTTAGTGCGCGGTGGTGCCGGTTTGCTAAGTCCGCAAAATTAAAGTTTATCACCGCTTCCGCATTTGGCCATCGGATTGACGGCCGGGGCGCCGCCGTGCACTTACAGTTTGCACACAAGGTCATCGGTTTTTACCTATGGGCGTAGTGTGCACCATTTTGGTTTTCGACATGGTTTTCATGAGTTTTAGCTTGTGATATTCTTGTAGGTACTCATGTGACGTCGAGGCGTTGGAGATGCAAACGGCGACATCGGCACCGGCACACATAACTAGGTGAGTAGATTTATATCTACGGAAAGAAGTCAGGTGGATGGCGTATAGCACCCCCGCAGTCCGAAGTGATGTATACGGATGCGTATACACACCTACAATTATTATTTGTTGTTGGGATTATTATTGATTATTAAGATGGATATTGGTGTTGGATTGGTGCCTCGTTACGAAACCTTAGGTAGTGGGTGCACTACACTTACATATACACACATACATACTTGCATACGTCCATATTTCATATGTGGTTATGGGATTCTATATAGATATGTGTTCACATGGGTTTGGGATTTTGTGTTCACATATGGATTTGAGGATGACACATGGGATTGATATGAGTCGATGCGTTCGATCTAAGATTATGATATCGGTGATATGATAAAACTCATAATTAAGGTACACCTGGATACCTTAGAGGATTTTGGGAGTGATGATGCCATAGTAGTAGTGACATATATATTATGTGATCGACATGCGGTTATGTTATGAGATATGATATGACATGATATGACAGGATACTTGTGATAGGCCGCCTTGGGCGATGTGTACTCTTGTGGTGATATATGATAATAATCTCGATTTATACTAGACTGTCGATCAGTAGCCAGACCTTGATTATAGTAATGACGTTATCATTGTACTAGACATAAGTCAGTACCTAGATTATGATATTTGATAAGAGAATACTTGATGAATAATATGACAAATGTGATATTGACCCGTACCCAGATTTGGGGATGCCGTACGACGGATTTACGTACGAGCTGTAATTTGAGGTTTGATCCGCACTCTGGACTTGGGAATAACTGATTATAGAGGTATGGTATCGGATGTGACATATTCGAGGCGGGATCACCGACTATATATGTATATATATGTGTGTATATATATATATATTTATATATATATATATATATATATGTATGTATGTATGTATCGACTCGGAGGTTAGGCGGTTTCCCTTACCTACTGTTAGCTTTAGCTCAGCCTTGTAGTGGTGCAGCTATGTGACTTTTATGACATTAGATGCAATTTAGTGATCATGGTGTTCGGTATTCCAGTTCCCGCATATTATTATTGTTGCTCTGCATCGCATACTGTTGTGATTCATATTCTATTATTGATATCCTGCTGCTAGGACACCAGAACCATTACCGATGATGCGTATGTACCACGTACACTTATTTGCTGTCGCACACACATCTTCATCGGTAATTGCCATGTCACGAACACTTAGAAAATATTATTGCTTGATTCAGCTTGCTAGCTAGTAGTGACATGATATTGTATGCTTGCCTTATATGTTAGCTTCACATTGTAGCTATCACTTGTCACTTCATGCATACTATTATTCATTATATGCTGCATTCAAGGATTCTCAAGCTTATATTCAAGATTTTTCATGCTATTGATGATTGGATTCGGGTTTCCATGAGATTTTCTGGATTTGGAGGAAAACCGCAAAATATATATATAAACTGTTTTCTCTCTTTTTAAATAAATGCGGTTTTTCCATGATGTATGAGTCGTCCACCATGAGTTTTGCTGATGGATTTCAAGACCCGATTCGAGGAGGCGGATGAACCGTTTCGGGTACATGGTGGGCCCGGTGCGGTACCCCGGGGCAAGAAGATCGCAGGAGATGGCGTTGAGCCTGGCAGGGGAGCACGACCGACCGGTGATATTACCCGACACGTCGGATATCCGGAGGATACCGTCGTAGTCATGAGATGGATGGTAGGGGCCGATCTGGACTGACGGCGCCCAGGATATTATGATTGAGATATTGAGATTTGAGATACTGAGGTACAGAGATTGTGATACAGAGATATCGAGATATTGAGATTTATGTTTTGTGCCGATGCTAGGCACTGTTTTATGCTGATTTCATTATGATACCTCATTTTAAAAGTACAGAAATCTCACAAAGTTACAAAAGCGGTTTTCTTCAGTACATGCATTCTGTTTCATGCATTCATACATCATTCATTTGATATATTGTCACCTGATGCACTGACATGTACATATGGGTTTACACTTTGGTTAGATATTACTGGTTATATATTTGAGGATTATATATATTATGATCGTATGACCTAGGATTGCGTCATACATGCGATTTTCTGTTCGTAGATCTTTTTCTACTCACGAGTTGGCAACTCACCCCCGTTGTGCCCCAGTTTCTTGCAGGTGTTGCCGTACAGGATTCATTACGGCTTTTTGGGTACTGTTCCTTTCGGGTGACTTGCTAGTAGGTGGGTTTTATTGTATCATACCCATCGTCATACTTTGTATATTATATTTCAGTTGTATCTAGAATTTCCATCAACCAAACTTGTACTTATTTGAGATAGAGACCAGTGATGTTTACTCTTTCGACCTTAGAGTCGCGTGTTACATTTCGATGGGTTCTTGCTGGTTGGTTTCATTTCTGTTGTGATCCTCGCCTTTAGCCGTTGTATATTATGTGCATACAGGTTGATTTGATATGGTTCTTCCTATTCTCTACTACTTCTCTTGGTTTGGATTTCTAGGTTTTCGGCTTACTTAACATACGTACGCCTTGAGACGTTCGTAGTCTAAGTGCCGGTCATGTTCCGTACTTTCGGGTCGTGACAGTATTGAAAACACGGACGTCCTAGTATATCCAATATTTCATATGATTCTTCTGCTGCGATATCTGTAATGTGATCATGTGATGTTCTGTGATAGATACTGTATATAGTATATTTGATATATTATGTAGACGTTACTTATGTTTTACACCTGCGCTAGCCCTGCCCCGCTCTGTCGTTAGTTACCTAACCTAACGGTGCACGAGGGGACATCGAGGCGAATGCGGATGGCATAAGTGTACGTCGTATTTATCTGTGATGTTTAGGTAACTTAAATGATGGGACTTCATTAATGAGATTAATGAAATAAAAGAAACCTAAGATGTTGTAGAATCGAATTTCGAAATTATAACAGGTAGCTACAGTTCTTGCTTTGCGCAGCGGTATATATGATATATCCTGCACCTTATTCGATGAGGAAAGGGCCGACGATCCCTTCTCCAGGAGTGACCCCTTTAGTACTGACTGGCAGATGCTACACACTCGGTTTGTCTTTTGATTACTTTTAAAAGTTTTTGCTTTGCACAGTGATATATATGATATATCCCGCACCTCATTCGACGAGGAAAGGACCGACGATCCCTTCACCGGGAGTGACTCCTTTAGCAAAACTAGAAAAGCCTCAAAAACACTCCATTTTTTAAAATCATTCGATCCTACAACGATATCAAGTTCATTACGCAATAGGTTTTCAGAAAAAACCTGTCGTAGCCCTCCGTCATTTCAGATAAGTCCTATTTAGTATTCGTGCTACGTTTGTTGACCTCCGTCAAGGCGTAGTGTACGGTAGCTAACTAGTATTTATCTGTTTATGCATATGATGCAGATTGGATTAGGGTAGTCGTGCGGCCTTGTTGACCTCCGTCAAGGGTCGTGCGGGTAGGTTTAATTCGATCAAGAAATGACGGGTTGAACTTGACTAGTAGCCTATGGTTTGTTGACCTCCGTCAAGGTCATAGGGTGCTAGGGGCAAAATTATCGGGAATTTCAAGTGTTGAAATTTGCAATGAGATTGTATACCTTCTATGAGATAGTTGGATCCTGATACCCGCTGTGAGTAAGAGTTACTCCTCGGAGAGTTTTACACATTACAATTAGCCGATCAAGTAGGTGACTAGAAAGGTGTCAACGGGGTTACGCCTCTTGGAAAACGAAGTTTACTGTAATTATGTTCGTGCGAAAGCACGGGGGACCTCCCTCAAAGTACCGACACAGGCCTGGCTGAAAGATTGGCCAACTTGTAGTGTGTAATTAATCCCGGCTAGTCTTTCCTTTTAGGGTTTGAAGGAAGATTTGATAAAAACAGTGGGAGCCATCCTGATTAGATAAAATAATAACCAATCTGATCTTGCAAGAGCGCACGCTGAGTGTTTTCTTCTCTCTCTCTCCAAGTAGCGACCATATCACGCATTAATCAAGATAATAATACGGATTATTGATCGAACCCGCTTGTTATACTGAGCTGGGGAACGTTGGTCCCGCTCCACCTTATAATTGTTATAAGACAGAGCAGGAAATTGGGGAATACCTGATTTCCCGTGCCGCCCAAACGAAGAGAGTGCATGCTGATGCATCATCTTCGGGTGTGTTCATTACAAAGAACTGTTTCTCTGTATCCTCTACGTCCTGGGTATGTGATACCAGATCAGGATCCCAGATATGTAATCTGTTACATTGGGCTACAGAAAGGTAGAGAACTGAGAACGGGTGATAAGTTTCATGAGGCAGAAAACGGGGCAAGTGTTGCAGCCAAGTCTGTTGGTCACTGTCACCCTGTATTACAATACTTTGATTCTGAACGAATGTTATTAGATACCGAACCTGATATACAAAATCATATCTGTCTCTTTATTAGTAAAGAAACGGTAAAATTTTGTATTGTTGGATAATGTTTTGAACATTTCCTATATCAAAAGTTGATCGGTTTAGGCAGGTTATCTAAAAGCATTGATGTTCTAAATCAAACTACAGTTCTTAGTATACAGAATACACACAAGAGGAAAAGTTCAGAAATGAACGAATTCTTCTTAAGGTATTGTAGACTATGTCATATCAATGCGACCCGACTGGCTGGAGTTACATAAAGATGCATATTTAAATTAGTTTGAATTTACATCTTGTGAAACTCGCCAATCATGTCACAAAAATAATATGACCATAGCTCTGTTTATTGGAAACAGAGAAAGAGTTATTGAGCTTTTAGGATTGATACATGTTGATGTATGTTAGGTCTCCTGTCTACACATGCCTGGACTGGTTCTTTATACTTCATTATATTCTCTGATAATCTCTTAAGATTCAGTCATATGTTCCTGTTGAAACATGAGTCCGAACCTTTTGAGATATTCACAGAATATAAGCGAGAAGTAGAGAACCAAAATACGGGTATAAGTATTATGTCCTATGATGAGATCAGGGAGGAAAATACATGTGCATGGAATTCCTGGACTATTCTAAAGGAGAATGAGATTCTCTCCCAGCATTATTCCTCCGTATACACCATAGCATGATGGTATACCGGGGCGGAGCAATCACACCCTATTTGATATGGTGTGCTCTATGATGAGTACTACTGAGTTACCTTTTTCCTTTTGGGGGGTTATGCACTTGGGAAGTTGCATACCTATTGAATACGGTTCCAATCAAATCAGTTGCCTACCGCTTCATATGTGATATGGAAAGGGAAGAGCCCATGTTTTAAGCTAGTTAAGATTTGGGGTTGTCCGACCTATGTCTAAAAGCAAAATCCGGACAAGCTCGAGGCAAGGTCTGTTATGTAGAACTGGAAATGTTCCAGCCATACAAACTGCAGCTGATGATTTGATAGAACCAAAGGATTCAGTAGATTCCAACGAACCTCATCCTCTCCGCCGATCTAGTAGGGCTCCTCATCCACCTGAGAGATACTTCGGTTTCTCTATGACAGTGGGAGCGAGGATTACATCATGAGATGATGACCCAACTAGTTTCGAGCTGGCCATCAGGAGTGGGACTCTGTAAGAATGGCTGGATGCTTAGTGATCTGAGATGGAATCCATGTACACCAACAAAGTATGGACTTTGGTTGCTATATCTGAAAGGTTAAATCCCCATCAGGAGCAAGTAAATCTTGAGAAGATTACTTGGTGTAGATGGAAAGGTTGAGACTTTCAAAGCTAGACTTGTTAAAGGTTTTTGTCATCGACCAGGCGTGGATAATGATGAAACCTTTTCCAGTACCTATGCTTAAGTCCATCCAGATACTACTTGCCACGGCTACATACCATGACTACGATATCTGGTGGTTGGGTGTCATGACTGCTTTTCTAAATGATGTTTTAGAAGAGGGAGTCTATAAGTACACAGCCAGAGGGCCTCGTAGACAGTGGGAGCAGCGGAAACGTGTGCAAGATGTTTAATTTGATAAAGCAGGCATCGCGGAGTTGGAACATCTGTTTTGATGGATTTGTCAAAGAGTTTGACATCATCAAAATAGTAGATGAACCTTGTATAAACAAAAAGGTAGTAGGGAGTATGGTGGCGATCCTCGTAGAGTACGTGGATGACATACTCTTGATAGGGAAGGATTTTCCTATGCTACGCTCGATCAATCTCCGGTTATCACAATGATTCTCCATATAGGATCAAAATGTGTTACCTACTAAATCCTGGGTTTTGGATCTATGAGATAGATCTAAATGGATGTTAGGATTCTCACTAAATGCAGTTAGATGGTATCGATTGATCCTGGGGAGAATCACTGGAAGGGTTCCAGGGTGATAAAGACGACTGAATGTCAGTCACAGGCATTGTCTATATCCTAAGTAAAGGGACGGTATGTTGGAAGAGTTCCAAGCTAGATACCGTGGTATACTAGAAGATAAAGGCTGGATACATCGCTACTTAAGATGCTACAAAAGAGGCTGTTTGGGTGTATACAGGTTCATGAGATGAACTACGTTCCTACCATTGTGAGACAATGGAGTTGTGGCTTATGCCAAGGAACGCCGGTCCCATCAGTGATCCAGACATATTCTAAGGCAGTATCAGCTGATCATGGAGATGGTTGATCTCTAAGGTGATCGAGATAGGAGAGTAGACTCAGAGGACAACACGGCGGATCCACTCACGAAGGCCTATTGCCAGCGAGAGACTTTTATGGGATGGTTAAGTATGAGATACTACAACCACTGCTATCAGATGGCCCTAGTGCAAGTGGGAGATTGTTAGTTATTTGTATGCCCTAGAGGCCATTACTGTACATTGGATGTATATTGTAGTGGATACTGGGACATATATAGGGAGGACTTTCTTGCTCGACATGATAGTATGCTATCTGGTTACACTTTACCTTAACGTGTACACTGATTGTCTCTCTGTTACATGTTGGTAAAGCCCTTAGGATGTGTACTTGACTACCTGGACTATGATGCGGATCATACTAGTGGGGACATGGTAGTCCATAAGTACATCCTTCAAAGTCCATAGTCGTGGGTGTATCGAGACGGGGCATCGATATACCAGAGTAGACTAGCGTATACCTTCTCGACCCATACAAATGGGCGATGGATGATCCCATATCCATTGGTGTTTGACATCAGAGATGATATACGGGTGGTCAGTGGAGACTGGGTACACTGGACGGACTCGCCGAGAACTCCCAGATGGTAGTATACCTTACGTCAGATGGCAGTTCTCTGGTGACACTGGTACAGAGTAGTCTGTTGACCCGAGATCGTCATAGAGTCTTGTGTGGTTCCCACTGTACTTTGATTTCCATCTTACCACGTCCAAGAGGGCGAGCAAAACGGTGGTTTTTGGGTACAGTCCTGAATCACATGGAGGCAATGAGCGATAGGAGGGGATTCGTCTCTCCCGGTATAGGGAGTTGATGTTGCGCTGTGTTCGATTGGCTATAACCAAAAATCGCTGGCCAGGGTTGCTGAGATTTACTGGTAAGTGTTACCAGTAGTTTCTCGAATTGTTATAGACTTCATATCGACACGACTTATCGAGCTATTGGGGTCTAACGTTTACCACCCCTAGGCAAGATATGCTACATATCAGACGAACAGACCGGACTGTACGGTAAGTATTACTGGTTAGATTCACAGGAGTGTGAGCGGGCTTGCTCGTCGATCTTCTGATCGCTCAATACCCGGGTGGCCGTTACATTTAGCAGACCGCTTGCGGCTTGTAGGTGCTTGATATGATCATCATCTACTACCGGCGTATTGACGAGTCTTTAGAGTCCTACACAGAGGTTTCCTGGATCAAGCGAAACGAAATAGGAGCGCATATGAGATATGTGCGGGACCGAGAATAATGCATGTATGTGATACCGTATTTCATTCTCGCGATGAATGTGTCGAATGGTTGTATGCGATATAATCTAGTTATCGAATCAAGGATTGATTCGATAAATTCGATACACTGTATACTAGTCGGTTGTGTGCGACATGACCGGATCATTGAATCAAGTGTTGATTTAATGATTTAATGCATAATTATATATTTGATATATTACTTTTCATTAACTAGTATTGGTTCACTTTAAAAGGATTTTCTCACTTGAAGTTCACAAGTTGTATATGTGATATACTTTTGTGCACTTGATTGTATCATGTTTGATGATACTTGCTTACTTGAGTTTGTGTAAAGATTAAACCATGGTTATTTAAATGGTTAGGGTTTTGTTTTTCATATCTATTTATTCATTTATTTATTTATTTCTTTTTGGCAAAAGAAAAGAAAAATGGTGGCTTTATTTGGATGCATGTTGAAACTTCATGAAGCTTTGACTAAGTCACCATTTTTGTCTTCATGCTTAACCCTAACCATTGAACTAACCCTAGTTTATTCTCTACACTTGACCATGGTATGATTATGATAAGTATTCATTTTAATTTCTTTTTAAGATATACTTATCATAACATTTTTCATTTTCTTCTTCTTCTTCAAGAAGAAACATTGCTCTATCAATGGCAACTTGAGCAAATGAGTGAGAAATCCAATTCTAAAGTGAACCCACTTCCTATTTCTTCATCCTCTACCTCTTGCCAAGTAGTAGAGTGTGTTTTCTTCACAAGTTTCATGACTTGGTGAAGTGGGAGCTTGATCTAGTGATGCCTCGACGTAGATCATCTTCGGCACAAAGCCGACGACCTTGCCCGCCCATTTCTCCGATGAAGCCGACGCTAGAGCCCGGGATTCCATTTGGACAGTGAGGAGACTTCATTATGGAGCTATGGAGGTGGAGGACCGGATCTACAAAGGTTGTATTTCCGTTCTTTTAGTTAAATTGTTAACTAGTTGCATCTTTCGCCTAAAATTCTAGTTAATGATCCGTATTAGGGTTTCTCGGCACCCGTAAAATTTGAAATTGGCATGGTTGATGCCTTGTGAGATCTCATTAGCGTGCCTAGGAACCCTACAGTCTGCATAAGACCTCTGTTTGCACGGGCTACTCTCATCCTGACCTGAAACAGCCGGATCATCTCCGAAGTCTCTAGACTAGCTGGGGTCCAAAATCCTACTTACACGGAGTCAGAAAACAACAGACTGATGATCAACACGACCTAACCCCTAAACCTAAAGGTTTCCAATTAGAGTATCTCCTGATAACAGCTATCGAAGAAGAATCCTAACAATGGCGAGTGACGATCCCCAACTGCCGGCAGCAAATGACACAAACGCACAACTTAACAAGGAACAACTGAGCAACTGAGTATAACCGGGCGACAAGCATCCGAATAGAGTCACACCCTGACTAAAACTTGGGTAGAAACCATAAAGAAATTCGTGGAGATCTGCTCCCATTCCTACTTCGGAACGGTTAAAGGTTGCAACTCTCCAGCCAGCCTCAGATGCTCAACCTAAATACACAAAAGACAGACACCTTGAAACGAAATACAAAGCTTCTCTTTACATCCCTGCCCACCCGTAACTATCTCACAAGTCACGTCAATGCTGGTGGAACATAAATGAATACAGAGAGTTGACTGATGTGCATGTTCTAGGATTTCTCGTTTCTACCCGATAACATCAGGTACACAAACGCGTCCCTAACTTAGCACACCATTGCCACAAATCAAGGACTCCGAATCATTACCCAGCCGAGTATGCTCAAGTATCTCTGATGAACGAGCAACGGCGGGCAGTGTCTTGCGAAAGCGATTAAAGAAAAGTGGTCTGGCGCGGACATGAGTAAGATGTCCCCTCAGTAGAGACGAACTTAAGCTGTACTCAACGATCGCACAAGAACTATAAATCTGCAGAAGACTATCACAACAATCAAAATCCGCTGTAGGAAGATGTACATTAAGCTCTGGTGGTCCGTGAGAATCTGACACGACTCTCGAACAAATAGTGTCTCCAAATCTCCAACGCAAAACCACCGCGGCCATCTCCAGATCATGAGTGGAATATCCTCCTCATACTTCCTCCAAATGTAGGGAAGCAAAAGCAATAACTCTATAGTGCTACATCAGTGCACAATCGAGCCCCACTCAAGAAACATTACAGTTAAACAGCAAGGTCGCCCGAACCAGAAAGTAAAGAAAGAACTGGTGTAGTTGTTAACTGAATCTCCAACTGCCGAAAACTCCGCACACATGCCTCAGTTCGAAGAAAAGAAACCTCCCTTCCGGTCGATTCAGTCGACGGTGCAGCACTATTCTAGCAATCCTGCACGAAACGGCGGTAAAAACCTGCTAAGCCCAAAAATCTGCAGACCTTCGTCTTGCTCACAAGTCTGGGCCTATGCTTACGACCACGATCTTTCTCGGAACCATACAAAACCGTCTTCCGTAACTATAAGACCTAGGAGTCAACTCAACGAAGCCTGAAGAAGCACTTCGAGAATCTAGCAAACCTCTGGGGCTCTCCCAGTATCTGCATAACAAATCCTCAAGTGCTGCTCCTGTCCCTCAAGACACATTAATTAGACCAGAATGTAGTAAATCACCCAACAATAACTGGTTGAGGAACGGCCTGAAGAAATCCGGTTCATCACATCTAGGAATGCTGCTAGGGCACTGGTGAGTCCAATGACACACCAAAACACACAAAGCCCGTAGCACGCATAAGGCAGTCTTCGGAATGTCATCACTACGAACCCGCAATAATGATGACCTGATCGCAAACAAACTTAGAAAATGTCTCGCACTAGGGAGTTGATTGAAGAAATCGTCAATGCAAGGTAAAGTATACCTATCCGCACCGTAAGCCGGTTCAATTAACGATCCGTCGATACACAACCTCAAACTGTTGTCTTTCTCTTGACGAATAGAAATATGAGCTTCCAAAAGCGAAACACTCAGACGCGCAAAACACCCCAAACAACAACTCTGCAGCTGATCCTTAAGCTCCCTAAGCTTCACCGGCTCATCTGGAACAACGTCGGAAAACTCTCGCACGAAAGGAACCCGGTCCAACAATCCCACTGTGGCTCCGGTATCACGAATGAACGCTAAGAATCCATGACATCTCCTCAAAACCGACTAGCGAAAAAGGCTAAATTCAAGCTGTGAGAGGCAGCACAACTATCCACCAGCACAATAAGAACTGACTCGCCGGGGAAAACAAACTTGACTGTTTCCTCACGGTAGTCCAAAGACGCCTAGAACATAGCTAACCAGTCCGTGCCCAAGAGAACATCAAATCCAACATCTCTAGAAGGACCAAAACGACGGACGAATTTCTATCTCCTATCCGATTGGCACACAACTGATATACGTGTTGCGCAACAAAAGAATCGCTGACAGAAGTTAACACAAACAAACGGCTAATCTACCCAACACGACTCTCATCCCAACCACGGCATAAGTGAAAAACAGACATATACATCAAAAGAACATACGAATTAAGGATACCTGAAAACTCTGCATTGGACGCCTGCGCGTCCCGATGAGTAGAAGCAAACTCCTGTGTCTGCCCCCTACCCGCAACTGACTGAACTCCTCTGGTAGACTGACCCCTCTGAGCGAACCTTCCACGTCTACGGCCTCTCTGAGTACGATCCTGACGCCGTGCTGAAAAACAATCCCTGACAAAGTGCTGAAGGCTTCCGCATCAAAAACATCCACGCGCTGACTGCTGACCCTCCTGGGGATGAAAGCTGAACGACTGTCCTCATCCAAAGCCTCTGCTACTCTCGCGACGGCCATGAAATCTGTCTCGATGACCAAACCTCTGTCTCTTGGCTGGTACACTGGTATGAGTCCTCCACTGTCCGGGAACTCTCAGAGTCTCTGGAATATGTGACTCGTCAACTGGAGCTGCAACCACTGGTGCTATGTAGGTAACGGACTGCTGCATGCTGATCGCAAAGGACAACTAGGTAACAGGGGTGACAACCTCCTGTCGAATCTCTCGAACGAAATCAACCAATGAACTCATAGTCTGGCGGAAGTCCTCTGCCACAAGCCTATCGATACTATATGTCGAAGGCTGGTCCGTCTGCACCTGTGCAACTAGCGTGCCATCCTGGCCAGTGCTCGTCTCATCCGAGCCAACTCTGACCTCGGCCTTCGCTGCATCACTCTGAGTCCCCATAGTCATCGGTGGCAAGGCTATAAATAGATATAAGATTCGATAAGAATAAGGAAATCGAATCACAAGGATATGAATCATCAAGGAAGGAATTTCAAGCAATTTGTACTTAGGTCACTTAAGGCGAAGTACCGCATCGTGAGTATGCTGCAGACATACACACAGTATGTTACTCTACTTAAGCTACCTACTCCATCATACCAAGGTCATCCTACACTCCGAAAGGTAAAACCTAGCGCTCTGATACCAACTTCGTCACGACCCGAAATTGGCACGTGACGGCCCTAATACAACGTAACGCCTAAAGACGTAACGCAGTAAAAGAAAGCTAAAACCCAGAAATCAAAACCATGAAAATACGGAAAAGATAATAAAAGTTTTTGAAACATTTGAAATCGCAACCCAAATTCTTTAAAAGTCCAACTTTCTTTCTTTAAAATTTTGGCAACACCCCTTTTGTAAAAACTGGCCCAAAGGCGGAAACCAATCACGTCATAAATATACGACGCCGTAGCGAAGAAATAAAAGACAATAGGAAGGAAACTGTAAATAAAAGACAACAAATCCACAAATAATATACAATATCGTCCTCACCAAGTCTCTAAGTCACCAACATAATAGTAGATGGAGAGTACAAGATACAACGAATGTACAATACAAAATACAGATAACCACAAAACCCACCTAAGCAAAATAGCACACTGTGGGCCGATGCGGTATCTGTAGCAAAAGATGATAGATGAATAGCCTGCCTCGACTACTCTGGGGAAACACCCTGCAAAACAACTGTGGCACAACGGGGGGGAGTTGCCAACTCGTGAATAGTAGATAACATATGCAGGTAATCGCAGGAATGTACGTACATCATGAATCTAAGATATGCAATTAACAGTAATAACAGGTCATATGAATGCAGAATAATGGAAGGTACACTGACAGGTACAACCAATATATAAAGTAATAGTGATATGACAACAGTATGCAATAATCATGCAATAGGGATATGAGAATGTAGATATGCAGCAATCATGAAGGGTACACTAACAGGTACTACTAATACATGAACAGTGCATAAATAAATAGGTATGAGGTATGGAGTGAAATATGTCATTTCCACGAAATCCTGACATCGTGGTAGGATCACAATCCATCAAGACACTCAAATCCCAATTCCTCAAATCAGCCCCAAAGTTGGGCTCTCATATCATATAAGTCTCACATCTCCTCAATGTACAATATCGAATAATCTCCTATATCCCGAATGTACAAATCAGTAATCTTATATGTATCCGGTATCCAATCTCAAAGAATCACCTAATATCCCAAATCAAACTCAAGCAAAATTCTAACATCCTAATTATATATTTGCAGAAATAAATATGATGGGGTCAATACACATAGATTAGCGTCTCACTCCACTAATATTGGTGTAAGGGTATATATAACAACGGCTAAATCCTCTGTTATATACAAAGTAATTGGAAATATCATGAAAACCAATATGCCAAGTATCGACACAGACGATCTATCAGATGCCATCACCAAGACTAGCATCCTGATAGGTACGTATCATACGCTATCCCGAAAAGCACAAGTGCCTAGCTCTGACCCTCGTCTTCCCACGTATCCATACGTACATGACTCCCAACGGTATCTCCTTGATCACCGCCGAGTCATTGGTACTGTCACCGGATGGTGTGGTACCCCTGCCGGCCTCATCGGCGTGGTACATCGACATCCCTTTCTTGCCCCAGAGTACCTCCGGGCCCCACCATGTACCCTCTACGGCCTCGATGCCTCCTCATAGGGGTATATATAAATTAGAACCGATAAAACTCATAGTGGATGCACAAATATCATATCAAGGAAACCGGGTTTTTCAATATATGCATAATTTCATGAACTCCCACGGTTCCCAAATCCAGAAAACATCATGTAAAATCCAAATAACAATGCGCAAATCCAGGAATAAATATGTGCGGTATATCTGAAATGCGAGCATATAAAGGAAAATATGTAGCTGAAACCAGATGTATGCAGAATCAATAAGGTACAGCTAAGTATAGGTGCCTACCTATAAGTAAAAGATATAGTATACCCCCTAGGTATAAGTAAAATATGAGCAAGGTATACCTGTAGATGTACCGTAAAGGGTATATGTACCTATCACTAATGGTACGATACTCTATAGGTATACAGGTATGGTAAATGTCATATGTGATAAGCAGTACGAATCGATGTCACAAGGTCCCTAACCTAGCAATATAGTATCTATAAGTGGTTTGTGTATGACATGGCAATTATTGACGGTGTGTGTAGCATATAATCAGTGCTCGTGCAACATGAATCGTCAATAATTTGTGCAGTGTCCTATGGCTACTAGTCCAAGTACAATGTCTAAGTAATAGGGTAAAGGCGCAATTCTAACAGTAACGTAGAATATGCGAAAAGTATTAGAATCCTAGCCCAGGCGCATAATGCCATGCGGGCGATTCCCCTGTAGATTTTAAATCTACTCACCTGGTCGCGTGCTACTCGTAGCCGACCATCTGCTTCTCTTTCGTTGTTGCGTCCGATGTACTCGCCTGCAAACCTGAAAATGAGACAAGGAGTCCATATAAGCATAATATCTCGCATAACGCGATATCGAACCCAAACGAGAACTCGCGTCGTGAACTAGGGGCGCGTGTGCACGGTACGCTGAAACGTGCGTATACGCGTCTAAAACTACCGCGACACGCCACGACACGCAGGATCACAGATCCCACTCACGTATCGCCCGTATCGCGCAAACACAATGAACTAGAAATACGATAAATGATCCCAGATTTTCCTACAGGTCAAATCTCACAAAACTACGCATGCCAAAACACTACAAAACACAGCAGACTACAGTACCCAAAACCCCAAGACCCAACCCCTCTTCCTGGCCGCAATTTGCGGCCAGATAGGTTAAATCTGCGGTCAAAGGTAGGAGATATGGGCTCGTGTTCTGGTGGTGTGTTCTAGACCTAGTAAGCATGTTCCAGTTTTCTCAATTTTGTCCTGAAGGGTCCGGGTCAAAAGCAGATCACAGAAATCCCCAATATCGCTTAAAAACACCAATGCACACAAAGGTAAACCCTATGGTATTTTTGTGAAATCCATGGTTAAACTCAGTTAAAGTGACCCTAATAACACTAAAATAGGCAGGGTTAACCAACACAATCACCAATTAATCAAAAGTCCACATAATTCACCATAATTAGCACAAAACTAACTTTAAACGCAAACCGACGCTAAACTACACACAAGTTAAGCAAACTAGGAAATTGGGTTAAAAAATTATACCCTATGGAACCCTAGGAAGTAGGTGAAGGAGTGTATATATGGAGGAGATGAGGGTTGCTGCAGTTGCTGGAGCTCCTGCTACCCTTGCTGTTGCTGCTGCAGAAGCTGCTGCTGATGTTGTTCTGCTGTTGCTGCTGATGCTGTTATGCTGCTACTGCCTTGCTTCTGGTGCTGGTGTGTGTGTGAGAGAGAGAGAGAATGAGAGTGAGAGAATGAGAGAAAAAAAGAGAATGAGAATGAGAAATGAGAGCAAGGCAAGAACCCCTCCCTCTCTCCCTCTCTCTCATCATTAAATGAGCATGGCCTAAACCATGTAGCAGCAAGCTTTTCCCTCTCTCTCTCTCTCTCAAGGTCAACATTTCAACCCAATTTAAAAATCCTTTTAAATTCATTTTTCATTTTTCATTTTTTTTAAAACAACCATCCATACTTAAAACCCATAACACTTAAAACAAAACTATAAAGCTAGATTAGGGAATGGTTAACCCACCATGTTGCTAATCAAGGTTAAACCCCAAATTACAACCCTAGTTAACATGCACAAGTGTGTGCAAGGCTAGGAAAAATCTAATAAAATATTCATTAATTAGGATAAAATAATTGAAAACCAATTTGGTGAACTTTTTATTAAAAACCATACATTAAAATATAATTAGCCACTAAACACATTCTAAGGTGTTACAAGAGCCCTATTTTACATTGCTAAAGTTGCCGATGGAGATCTGTATTAGGTCACAGCGTAGGCCGTGCTCTTACCTCACAAAATTCATGACAGAGTTTTCTCTGAGAGGGTCTCTTTTCTAGCCAAAGCAGATGATTGGGTGGCCGGCTTCGTTCAATAGGCAATGGTTACTTCTCTACATCCTAAGCTCTTTACTCCATTTCATCTTGAGTAAATAGGGAGCTAATCTTTCTTTCCATTATAGGAAAAGAAAGGAGGATAGGAAAGGGGAATGACGTGATAGGGCAACAGCAAAGACAACAAAGGAAAAGTGACTAGGGCTTGTCCAAAACATCAGGGGTGTGAGCCAATCTAGGGTACGAGGTAAAGGAAATCGAATCAACAGATCTTGAACTTGATTTAAACTGGCACTTGCTGGTCTTCACATTCGAGTGTTGAGGCAGGCTAAGGTTAAGACCGGAAAAGCACTGGGTATTAAGAAAAGACAGCATAGGGATCCAGATAGGGGATGGTTTTTTCGCCAAAATCAATGGTGTGCCTTAAAGCGGATGGATCAAGATAGGCTCACGACGACTGGTATAGAATCTGACAGAGCGTCAGATTAAACAAGAGGGAAAGGCAGATTGGCGAGAACCGTTCTAAACTATCTACAACATGTTGAATACTTAGAATTGGGCTCCGCTTTGTTTTCATAGACTAGACCATCTTTCAACAAGTAGTGAAGTATTCGATACCATTCAGTCAAGAAGATCAAATCTTGTGAGTATGAATTTGTATGTTCTTCCGTCAAAGTTGCATAGCCCATCCTATAACTTACTTACATTCCGTTCATTCTTTCAGCACCGGCACTTTACGGGAGAGCAGCTTTCATCGGTTAAGATTAAGAGCAAATCTCCTTCTTTTTCCCGTTAAGTAGAGTTGAGTTCCTCATTTCTTTGTTTAGGATTGACTCTCTTATACCTCGACTGGGTATTAGCTTCTTCTCCTTTTTCTCTTTCATGGTAATAAGGCAAGGCCTTTCCCTATTACGATTGCCTTCCTTTATTCAGAATGAATTTGTCTCAAAAGAAAGAGCCAGCGATCCACACCAATTCCTTTCCAATTCTCGCAGACAGAGCAAGATAGCTGCCATCAAGCCGCCCCTTTAGAGAGAGGGCCTTCGGAGACCAAGATGATAAAGAAGGAATAAGAGGCTCGTAACCTTGAGGCTTTATCCAAATCATTGACCCTGCGCCTGCTTTGATTAGGACATTGCTGCATTGCATCTCAACGAGGATATAACTCTTTCTTTCCAGCTTAGGCTTGGCTTGGATCAATTCACTCTTTCTTTATCGCAAGAAAATAGCCAAAGAGCTGATAAAATAGCACTGTCTTCCTTCCTTCATTCAGATTACTAGGTCTGTGAACAGAGTCATCGGATGCAAAAGGCGCATATCCGACATCAACGTGAAGTGCAGCCCTTATATTTTTAGGTTGTGCTAGACCCTGACTGGTTAAACTGCGACGATCAAATGCTTTCATATGGTTGGCAAAAGTGAATTCCGATCTAGGTTAATCACGAAAGAATCTTAGCCAAATGCGGTGACCGGCTCTATAAGCTCTGTTGGGCCTTTGCTTTCTAGCTTGACTGTCAAACCCCGCTTCCCGGTGTACGGGAAGAGGGTGCGACTGGCCGCTACGTAATTAGTGTGAAGTAAATACGCTAAGCGTATCTAAGCAATATAAATATAAATGCATAAGAGACAAGATATAATAAAACAACAACTTTATTTATTCACATTCTTTTACAATACATGGAAAAGTAAATACAACTGAATGAAAGCAATGCCTAAACAGTGGCATAACAGAAATGAAAAGTACTGAAATAAAAGTGTGTACAATGAAGCTAGAGCTCTGGGTCGTAGGAAAGCTGGTCCAAGTGCTCACTAGTAGGCTCGATCTCCTCAATGTCCAGATCACCTAACAACATTCCAAAGAAGAAAGAGAAGGAATGTCGTCAGCGAACAATCGCTCGGTAAGTCCCAAAGATAAGGGGAAATAGAATAGATAGAAAGAGAAGATAGCTTTTAAAGTTGTATTATATGAGTATTTGGTTTTAACGCTGTTGTTTGTAGCTTGGTACAGATGGATACCAGCGTATACGTGAGGAGTCTCTATATGCCAGAGACTAGAGGCACGTGTAGTTCAATGAACCATTTATGCCACTGTATAACAGCAACGGAATATAGGTTAGGTGTATTAAATCTAACAATCTCGTGCTACTTCTAACACTTTCCGTACCAATCTACCCCTTAAACCCCGTGATGTCTTGTATTGTATTGTTTGTGTTGTATTGTAAATTATATTGTCTTGTATATATGGATGACTTACCGAAACCATGATATCAGTAAATGAATATAACTGGAGAATCATGCAAATGGAAGTATATCCATGGTTCGGTTCAGTCAATACAGATTAAATAGATTGAATAAAAGTAATCAAGGCTTCATGTTAGATTGTAGATTGTAGATTGTACTTGAATCATATTCAAGTCAGATTATTAACGAGACTCAGTCTGAGTCAGATAATTAGAAAAGAAATTGAAGTCCTGATTATTTTGATGTTATCGGTAACCGCTGCATATGGGCGGCAGGATTTGTGTCTTTTTCAAAGACGATTACCGTGTTGATAACATTGTTGTTAAGTTGTCTACCTTAAATAGGAAAGCACCCACTTCTCTGGTTCCCTAAGGCTCAAGAGATTGGTCCCGCTTAAACCTATATTTACTAGGGTCCTTAGGGTAATCTATAGAACTTGAGGGGTTTTATGTAAAAATGTTTTTGTATAATTTTCAAAATACACCCCAAGTATTTAATTATTGTCTTTAGAGTTGTCATAGATGTAGATTTTATATTTGTGATATTTCTAGTGAAAATAACTTATTTTTCATAGTACATGGTATTTAATTGTAACATTGAACTTGTATGGAATTCATGGTATTTTAATGTAAAATGATTCTTGTAGTTTTAGGATAAAATTGGAATATTTATATTATCACAAAATAGATATTTTAATGATACATATATACATATTTATATAAAAATAATTTTAATATATATTATATTTCTAGAAATCTCGTTTTCTTAAGATATTTGTATTTTAAATCTTTCGAGACCGAATGCTCCTTGCGGAGGTCTGCATCTTGCACTACTAAGCCCAGGGATGTGCGATAATCCACACCATTCCAGTCGGGTTCTCCAAAATGGATTGTAGCGGCGCTTTGCAAAGATTTATAAAAAATACGAATTCTTATAGAAAACGGTTTAAATAGTTTGTGGTATTTATATGTAAAGTTTCGTTTTCCCGTATTCTATATTCCCGAAAGGTATTGTGCTATGTTGCATATGAGTGTGTGAGGATGTAGGTCATTACCTTATGATCTACATAAAGGTATAGCAAGATTGTGATGTTTTAAATGTTGGAATTAAACTACGTGGTATTTTAGTGAAAAAATACGATAACAACTGAAATACAAATCCTTTTGATATGGAACTTGTTCAATATGACTTGTTAATGTTTAACAGTCAACATGTAAGGGTTTATTATGATTGTATTTAAGAAAAAGTGAGATTTTTTAGGAAGAACCGAATCGGACATCGGATTAACTCCGATTCTGTCGGGTTTTATTAAAAGAAGTTTTTAAAACTAGAAAATATAAGAAGAAGGTGGGACTTACGGGTTTAGAGATTAGAAGAGAGGAAGAGGGAATGGTAGGAGGCGCCGGTGCGTCGTTTCGTTGCCGGGAGCTCCTAGGGTTATCGTCGGAATTTCGCCGAATTTTTAGCCTTTTGCTAACTTCAATTGCACACTAAACTTCTAGGGATTTTATTGAGAGTTTTGATCAGAATCTTGGAGTGAGGGGGATGTGTCTAGGGGTTGTATTTATAGGGTAAGGCTAGGGTTTAGGGTTGGTGAAAAGGTGAAATGAAAATGTATTAAAACGTATTAAAAATGTAATAAAAATGGAGTAAATAGGGTTTTAAAAGGGCTCTGTTACTGATCTAAGAAAATTAAGTGTGCAGGAGTGATGGGAAGGTGAAAAGGCAAACTTTTCATGTTGGGGACTCGGCGGTCCGGCCGAGTCCGGGCGGCGGCGGCGGCCTGAGTCGGCCGAGTCGCCGGCTGATTCGGCCGAGTCCGGCCGAGTCAGGTGCGCAAAGTGTTCCCCGATGCTTCATCTACCCCCTGGGTCAGTTTGTTTTATTAGTGTAGTGGGGTTTTACGGGTTTAACACGTGTAGACTCTTGGAATTATAAAATATTAAAATAAAACAATATTAAAAAATAACGTGAGGTATGGGATTTGAACTCTGGTGGGTTGGTTCAGCAGTGCAAAGTATTACCAGTGAGCTACAAGCTCCTTCTTGCTATTAAAAAGCAAAACAAATATTTATGGTACTCGCAGGAAATGAAAATACCCTAAGTATACATTAATTTTTAAATAAATTTTGTACACAAAAATTGGAGTTGTTACAATCTACCCTCCATACCAAAATTTCATCCTCGAAATTTACAAATTTTATTTTAAGGACTAGTTTACAAAGAAGTGAGGATATCTTGCACGCATCTCATCTTCCCTTTCCCATGTTGATTCTCCTGGAGTGCCTTTTCTCCACATCACTCGAACCAAGTTGACTTCCTTGTTCCGAAGTGACTTCACTTTTCTATCCAGGATCTCCAAAGGTTGTTGCTCACAAGATAAGTCAGGCTGTACAGTAAGCTCGGAATGATAAAAAATATGGCTGGGGTCACTCACATATCTTCTGAGTTGGGATATGTGGAACACATTATGCACTCCTTCGAATGAAGGTGGAAGTGCCGAGCGTTATGCCACTTCACTGACTCATTCGAGTATGTCGAACGGTCCAATGTACCTTGGACTTAGCTTACCCTATCATCCAAATCGAATCACTCCTCCGTTTGGAGATATCTTTAAGTGCACATGATCTCCTGGCTGGAACTCCAAGTGACGTCGCTTTGCATCAGTCCAGTGCTTCTGTCGATCTTGGGCTATGCGCATTCTTTCTCTGATAGTACGAACCACATCAACAGTTGCTACTATCATCTCAGGTCCAAGAAGTTCTTTATCTCCGATATCGTCCCAACTTAATAGTGATCGACACTTCCTTCCATATAGTGCTGCAAAAGGTGCCAGTCCTATGCTTGCTTTGTAGCTGTTGTTGTACGAAAACTCCATAAGATGTAGGTGATCTTCCTACGATCCTCCGAAGTCTAACATGCACGCTATAAGCATATACTCTAAGATCTGAATAGTTCGCTCAGACTGACCATCTGTTTGTGGATGATAAGCCATGCTGAAGTTCAGACTTGTTCCCAAGCTTGCTTGCAGACTCTGTCAAAATTGTGATCGGAACCTGGTATCACGATCGGAGACAATGTAGACCGGTACTCCATGAAGTTTTACAATTTCCTCCATGTACTACTTCGCTAATGTCTTGGTTGATTAGCCAACTCGAAATGAGATGAAATGAGCCGACTTTGTGAGTCGATCCACAATGACCCATACCGCATCGTTACCCTTTGTGTTGCGAGGAAGAGCAGTCACAAAATCTATTATGATGTGTTGCCACTTCCATTATTGGATAGGTAACGGTTGAAATAATCCAGCAGTCCTGTGATGTTCAGCCTTTACTTATTGACACACCAAGCATTTAGCGACGCTTCTGGCTACTTCACGCTTCATTCCATGCCACCGATAATTCTGACATAGATCTTTGTACATTTTTGTACCTCCAGGGTGTACTGAGTAGGGAGAGTTGTGATCTTCTTTCATTAACTCTTCCCGAACAAGACCTTTTGGTACACATAATCTGCTGCCATATCTCAAAGATCCGTCTTCATGGTTGATGAAGTCTGTTCTGAGTCCATTCTCTACTTGTTCTCTGATCTTTTGCAACTTAGCATCACATGCTTGAACTGCTTTGATCTGAGTGACAATTGTATATTGAACTTGTAAATTCATCAAACTTGAAGCATTACCTGACATGACTACTTCAATCTCCATCTGATGCAAGTCTTGTTGAAGCTTTCACTGAGCGGTGAGATGCATTGCTAATGGTTGGCGACTAAGAGAATCTAGAACCACATTCACCTTCCCTGGGTGATATTGCAGGTTGATGTTAAAGTCCGCCATGAGTTCTAACCATCGTCTCTGCCGCATATTCAATTCCTTCTGAGTAAACACATATTTCGGGCTCTTTTGATATGTGTATATGTTCACTCGTTCACCAAGAAGAAAATGGCGCCAAATCTTGAGAGCAAAGATGACGGCTGCGAATTCCAAATCATGTGTCAGATAATTGCGCTCATGAGTCTTCAGCTGTCTTGAAGCATAAGCCACAACCTTACCGTGCTGATGTAGAACACATCCTAATCCCTTACCGAATACATCACAATTCACTTCGAAACCTCCAGACTGGTCCGGTATAACGAGAATAGGCGCTGATGTCAACCTTAACTTGAGTTCTACAAAAGCCTATTCGCATTCTTCTGACCACACAAATTCTTCATCTTTACGTGTGAGCTTGGTTAGGGGTGCTACTATCTTAGAAAAGCCTTCAATGAAACTTTGGTAATATCCAGCTTGACCCAAGAAACTTCAAATGTCCTTCACTGATTTTGGTGTCGGCCATTCGCTTACTGCTGAAACTTTCGCTGGATCCACAGAGATTCCTTCGCCTGATACGATATGTCCAAGAAAAACGACTTGATCTAGCCAAAACTCGCACTTGCTGTACTTGGCGTAAAATTGATGTTGTCGTAGAGTTTCCAGGACAATTTGTAGGTGTTCAGCATGTTCTTTCGGACTCTTGGAATACACCAGGATGTCATCGATGAAGATGACAACAAACCTGTCTAAGTACTCTCGAAAAACTTGATTCATCAGGTTCATGAATATTGCTGGTGCGTTGTTCACTCAAAATAGCATCACTAGAAATTCGTAATGTCCATAGCGTGTTCTGAAAGCCATTTTATGAATATCAGCTTCCTTGACCTTCACTTGATGGCAACCTGAACGAAGATCTAATTTAGAGAAAACACAAGATCCACGTAGCTGATCGAATAAATCGTCGATGCGCGGGAGTGGATACTTGTTCTTTAGCATGACTTCTTTCAAGAATCTGTAATCAATGCACATTCTGTATGAACCTTCCTTCTTCTTCACAAGTAGTACCGGTGATCCCCAACTTGAAATGCTGAGACGAATCCATCTTTTCGCCAATAATTCGTCCAACTGTGTTCAGACTTCCTTCAAACCTTCCGGACTTAATCAATAAGGTGTTTTGATCACCGGTTGTTCTCCTGTTACTAAATCAATGCTGAATTCAAGAGCTCGATCAGGAGGCAAACCTGATATATCATCAGGAAACACGTCGTTGAACTCTCGAACCACTTCTGGCCTTGATTCTTCCTCTGCTTGAGTTGCTGCAATCACTGCTTCCCTTGGCTTCGCTTTATATGTACTTACCTCCAGGGTACGGTCTCCACTTTTGAAATAGAAGACCGGATGGTCTGGAATCTCGAATATTACCCTCCTTTGACACCAGTCGATGGAGAATAAAAGGTTCCTAGCCAATCCATATCTAGTACGACATCGAAGTTCAGTATGTCCAGCAATTTGAAGTCGGTATAGAATTCTCTGCTGCAGACGACTACTGGACACAAGTTGTATCCCATTGTTGCCTTTAGAACGCCATTTCCTGAATTGACATTCCAGCTGGATACAAGCGGTGTGACTGGAATCGCATGAGTTCGGACGAACCATTGCGACATAAAGCAGTGAGATGCTCCAGTATCGAAGAGTGCTAGTGCAGAGAGTGAGGCTACAAAGATTGTACCTAAGGTATGTGCGATATGTTTTAGGTATAGGGGAAAGTATGTAGATAAGTAGCATGACTGAAAGAGAAGAAAAGGTTACCAGTGATAACTAGGCCAGTGGCCTCAGCTTCTTCCACGGTCATCGTGAAAGCCTTGCGCCGTGGTACATTCCTCCTGCCCTGAGGAGCATTCGTCGAAATGTTCCTTTGAACTTGATGGAACTGACGAGGAGGAGGTGCAGCTTGTAGTCCTCTTGGTGGTAGTGCAAGTCTTGGAGCAGGTGCCTGAATGGCCGGTCTCTTCGGGTAAGTGATTGCTGGCCTGGGTGCAGTAATTGGATTTTGTCTTTCGGGACAATACCCAATATCATGAGCAGCTGAGCCACAGACTAAGCAAAGACGGTTGGCTCGCCGACAGTTTTGCAACATATGCACATTTCTCTTGCAGTAGTTACAAAAGGCTGGGCTAGGACGGTTGTTCAGTACTCCAGGTCACCTTGGCACAAAAAGTGGCCTTGACGAGGCTCCTCCTGCCACTTGGTTGACAGGGCGCTTAACTCCTGCAAACTGAGGTCTGCCCCTCGCCTTTACCACTGCCTCATAACGGCGGGAAGCTTTCAGAGCCGATTCATAAGTCGGAAAATCTCCTGTGGCCAGTGCAGCCTGGATATTCGAATCCAATCCTTGTTGAAATCGACGGGCTTTGATCTCATCCGTCGGTATTAGGTGTGCCGCAAATCTGTTTAAGTATTGTGTTAGCTGTGTAGTATGTGATATATTGAACAATTCGAATTATTGAGACATATCTTACCGACTAAGTATGGTAAACTCAGCGTCATATTCATCTACCGACATTGTCTACATCGAACCTTGTTGCAGATGAATGAACCGTTGTTCCATGTCGAACCTGGTAGTCTCAGGGATGTACTTAGCGTCGTACATGTCGCAGAAAGTCTTCCATTCGATGGGTTGTTCAAAACGGCTTTCTTCCGCCTTCCACCAGTTTCGTGCATTGTCCGTGAGCTGTAATTTTGCAACACGCACCCAAGATATTTCTGGCATTTGTGCTGCTGCCAGATCATCTTCGATACTCTTAACCTATTCCTCAGCATCCAGTGGGCTCTCCTTTCCTGAGAACTGTTTGGGGTGCAAAGCCCTGAATTGCTTCACCCTAGGTGCTTCTGCCTCGGGACGGTTCATTAAAAGAGCAGTCTGCTGCTGCTGTCCCTCTAGGAGGCTACGGATTGCCTCGAGCGGAACCGTCTGCTCGTTGAGCGGAGCATGGACGGTAGGTGTGAGTGGTAGTGGTAGAGGTGTGTTGTTGACATTGGTGCTGGTGTTGTTTGGGGAATCCATAACCTTGAAGAAAAATTTGGGTTAGGACAGATTCAAAGTTTATGAAATGATGAGATTCAAGAAATATGAATTGTAAAGAATGTTTTCAGTTGCTGGTTCTTGTGTTATATTGCTTAGGTTGTTCACGCAGAACAGAACTGCATGATAGGATTTCATACAGCTTTGACCTGCATGGGCCACCAACAAAATCTGTCACACCCTGCTTCCCGGTGTACGGGCAGAGGGCACGACTGACCGCTACGTATTTACTGTGAAGTAAATAAGCTAAGCGTATCTAAGAAATATAAATATAAATGCACAAGAGACAAGATATAATAAAACAACAACTTTATTTATTCACATTCTTTTTACAATACATGGAAAAGTAAATACAACTGAATGAAAGAAATGCCTAAACAGTGGCATAACATAAATGCAAAGTACTGAAATAAAAGTATGTACTGTTCCCCTCCGAATGACGGAGCAACGTGAGAGAGACGTCTTGCATGAGATTCGGGGCAGATGCTATTTGGTTTTATCCGTCTACCTCTCTGAAGATGCCAAGTTGATTTATGGCACCGTGTATCGGAGGTTTAGAAGGATGCGGCCGATGTAGCAGACTTCGTCAGATTCCCCCTTGTTAGAGTGGTTTTTGATTATGGGGACGCTCTTCCCTGCAGGCGCAAGCCCCTGCAGTTAATTACGCTACTGCATCGCGGTAACAACTTTTTCCTTCTCCAGAATTTCACTTCGTGTCGTGGGTGTTTGTTTTGTTTGTGGTTGTCGGGACCCGTCACCTCTCTGACGACGTTGAAGGATTACAACGACGAATATCAGAGGAGTTCAGAGATGTACCCTTGAACCGAGTGTAAATTGATTTGGGAGAGCAGTTGTGCTCGGTTCAATTTAATTTGAGGACTTACGGCCAGAATTAGGCTAAGTCCAGTTGAGAATATTCGACATTTTATTTGTGTTTGGCCTGTCAGGCCTTTATTTGGGCTTTGCCCTTTTTAATAATGCAGTGCATTAATTATGGCCTGTTAGGCCTTTTTAATTGGGCTCTGCCCTTGTTTAATAATGCACTGCATTTTGTTTGGTCTGATAGACCTTTTTATTGGGCTCTGCCCTAAATAATGCAGAGCATTTACTTTTCTGACAGAGTGCCACGTGGCCTGTCAGGCGCTTTGCGCCAATTGAGGAGCGCAAGGCGCAAATCCATGTGGAGGTGACACATGTCACGCGCTAGTGAGCGCAAGTCTGTTAGCGCAATGCGCTGCGCCAGTGCGCTGCGCTAGTGCGCTGCTGACACGTGGCGGGCTCTGGTGACTTGCGACAAACCAAGAGAGCAGTGCTCTATTTTTTAGAAGCGCAAGGCGCATTTGTTCTGTGATTGACACGTGGCGCTCTCTGGTAGCTTGCACCAATCCAAGGAGCGCAACAGTGCAGATTTCAAAAGTGCAAGGCACTGTTTAATATCTTGATCAAATTTAGATCAAAGAAAACAAGTTTTTCTTTTTTCCAGAGAGGTTCTACCTTAAATTTTAAGAACCAATGGTTCATCAAAAGGCAGTGCCTTTATATAGATCAAAAGATCTAGTCATGAAGTAGATTACTTCTTTATTTTTATTTTTTATTAAAGATGTTGATCTTGTTCTTAGATCATTGATCTTTTTAGAAGAAATTCTTCTTTTTTTTCAAAGGTTTTTACCGTTTTTCTTTCCCTCTGAATTCCTCTTAAAGTTTTAGAGGAGGTCTCTGTATCTCTATCTCTGTATATTTTAGACTTGGAGTCTAGGGGCATTTATATAGTGCCAATTAGTTTGTTATGTTGGTTACAGATATCTTTCTCTGATTGATTTAGGGATGTTTCCCTACCGTTGGATCTTTGATCCAAGGGCTCTGTTTTACAGAAGAGAATCTTATTGTTTTAATAAGATTTAAAAAGATCTTTCCAGAATTTTTCTGTTTAAATGCTGGCATAGTTGGGGCAAGCGCACCTGCGCTTGACACGTGTCGCGCAGCGCAACTGCGCTGATACGTGTCGCGCAGCGCAGAGTGCAGCGCAACTGCACTGACACGTATCGCGCAGCGCACCTGCGCTAGCGCAACTGCACTGATACGTGTCGCTCAGCGCAGAGCGCAAGTCACCTGAAGCGTTGCTTTCTCTATTTTTATTTTAAATAGAGCCTTACTCTGATTGGGTGCACTGTCTTGGGTGCAGCGCTGGCGTATCTGCTTTTGACACGTGGCGCGTTGTGCGCAGCGCAAGGAATCTGAAGCGTTGATTCAATTTTTCAATTTTTGAAATTCAAACAGAGCTTTGCTCTGATTGGGGGAAAAAATGCCCCCCCACCGTTGTGTTGGATATATGTATGCCCTAGAAGCCATTATATGATAGCGGATGTATCTATACATGTATATATATATATATATATATTCAGCATGCATTCTTGCTCGAGATGATAGTATGCTATCTGGTTCTTCCTTATCTGACATGTTGATTTGATCATGCTTTTATTCATTCATAGATGCTGATAAATCCGTGAGGATATCGGCTTGACTACTCTGATTATGATGGAGATCATACTAGTGGGACATCTGTAGTGTATAAGCATATCCTGAAAAGTCCCTAGTTGCAGGTATATCGAGACGGGGCATTGATATACCAGAGTAGACTAGCGTATATGATACTAGACCTATACGATGGGCGATGAATGTTCCCACATTCATCGATGTTTGACATCAAGATCATATACGGGTGCTCAGTGGTGACTGGGTACACTGGACGGACTCACCGAGAACTCCTATATGGAATTATATCTATCGTCGGATAGCAGTTCTTAGGTGACACTGGTACAGGTTAGTCTGTAGACCCGAGATCGTCATAGAGTCTTGTGTGTTCTCCCACTGTACTTTGATTGCCACCCTACCACGGCTCTACTGAGTCGTGCAAACAAGTGGCCGTTGGGTACAGTCCCGAGACACACGAAGGCGATGAGCAATAGGAGGGGCTTCGTCTCTCCCGGTATTGGGAGTTGATGCTGTGCTGTGCCTGACTGGTTATATCAGTAAGTCCCTGGCCAGGACTGCTGAGATTTGCTGATAAGTGTTATCAGTAGTTTCTCGATCTGTTATAGACCATTCACCGGCACGACTTATTGAGTTATTGGGGTCGACGTGACCATCCCTAGGCTCGATATGCAGCATATCTGACGAAGAGACCGGACTGTACGGTAGTGTTGCCGGATGGCTCGACGGGAGTTGTAGCAGGTTCGCTTGTTTTCTTCTGATCGCTCAATACCCGGGTGGCCATTACGTTTAGCTGATCGCTTGCGGCTTAGGGGTGCTTGATATGTTCATCACCCACTGCCGGCGTATTGACGAGTCTTAGAGTCCCACAAAGTAGTTACCTAGTCCATGCGAAACGTTGTGGTGCGCGTATGCGATATGCGCATAGACCCGATTAAAATGCATGTATGGGATACCGTATATTGATCGGGCGGCTTGCTTTTGGTGGGGTCATATGTGATATGGCCGGATTGATAAATCAAGTGTTGATTTATCATTTAACCATTAGTTTTCTCACTTGAAACTTTTTCTTGTTCATGATGGATGTATGCATGCATGTATGCTATCTTTCTTTTAGTTTCATGCACATATGGATGTGCATACATACATACATACATACATACACCATCTATCATGGTTGATTACACATGGAAAATGGTGGCAATATAAGACTCACACCATGGATAAATATATGGATTATTATTTGATTTTGTGTTTAAAACAAAATGGAAAAGGAAAGGATAATTCTTGACTTGTTTCTACACTCTTCTTAACCTAACCATCCTCACCTACCCTTAACCTTGGATTAAACTTTCCTTCTATGTTTTAAACTCTAATTAAATAATAACTCAAACATTTAACCATGGTTTGAGATGAGAAGAAATAAAATATATATAGATATATTTCATTTCTTTTCTAAGGTTAATCATTTCTCTTCTTCAAAAGAAAAGCCATCATCTTCCTCCTCCTTCTTCCTTTGCTCTCTAGTTTCTTCTAGTGAGCAAATCACACATCAAGAAAGGTTTTTGAAGTGAGAATCATAACCACAACATCATTCTACTTAAGTTTAGCCAACTTGTTTAGAGTGTTCTCTTCATTTCTCATCTTGAAAAGTGAAGTTCCAAGCTTGGACTAGGAGCTTCGGGTGGATCGTCGTGGACGCTAGAAGACTTCAAGAGAACCTTCCTCCAACACTCAAGAGGCCTAAGTGTCACACCCCGCTTCCCAGAGTACGCAAGATTTGGGCACGTGACATAGCCAACCATGCTACCTGTGGGTAGGAGGTATCCATCCACAGTCACATTACGGCTGTAGAGATATCAAGAACAAAATAAACTATCTAAAACATATCCACAATCCAGAATAATAAGAGTCAATAATAAATAAATGCGGAAGCAAAGGATCCAATACCATAATAGAAAAGTATGTCCCATAATGCGGGCTCACATCTAGAAATAAGAATGCAGGAAATAAACTAATCACTACAAAACTCACAAATCAGCCTGCTGGCTGAAGTACTCCTGCTCGGTCAGCGACAGTGGTAAAGAATCTGGGCCATGCAAAACCCAGACGTCAGCGCGTCATGTCAACCAATAATATAATGTGAACAGTGTAGTAGGCAATGCATAAATAAACATGAATGAAGCAATAGTATGAAACAAGCAGTGCAGGGTAGTGTGCAGTGGGTAACTAAACTGTTTTATCGGGTTTTCTATTCTAAAGTCTTTGAAATCAATTCGAGTAATCCTCCATGTAAGTCAAAGGATATGTCCCGTTACCCCCCGGGACCACGGATCAGGAAGATGGGAACCAATAGTGGTTCTGTCCCGTTGCCCCCCGGGACCACGGATCAGGAAAATGTAAGAGTCACGAATGGCTCTGTCCCGTTACCCCCCGGGACCACGGATCAAGTAATACCCTTTTAAGTTACACTTTAGATTACCTTTTTGATTTCCCCATACCCCCAGGTTATAGGTGTCAGGTCAGGTATTCAGTGGTCAAGAACTAATGCCAACACAAGTTCAGGTAACCGTAGGTTTGTCTGGATAGACAACAAGCTTGGTCCATGAGGACTCCATGTCAGGTTTGTTGGCATTAGGCATGAGATCAGGTAACAGGTCATGTCATGGTACATCAGGTCAAGTCGATAGTGAAGGGTACCATGTCAGGTGCATCGGTATATATATATCATGTGTAGCAAGGTCAAGATGTAACAATATCGTGGGTGTGCTCATAACAGATGTATAATCGGACATGGATTAACAGCAGGAAATAAGTAATAATCTAAACAACAATAAGCAGTTCAATTAATCACAATAGTGCAATACCGTTACTTCCATATCTGACTGTAATAGAACTACCGGTGTAAAGGCTATCATCCTTAAACAGTAAAATGTGGTTAACGGGTAAACTTCGTTAATAGAGTTTAAGTGGCAAACTGTAATTTTAGGTTAACCGTGATATGATATATGTCATATTGCAACCAAAATGAGAAAATAGCTATACCGAGTTAAGTTTGCAGGTTTAACGAGTCAAAACATATATAATTGTATAATATAGCATGTATCAAATGATACTTGCCTCGATCGGATCACGTTACAGGATGCGCACGCAGCGTCTAGTGTCGGCAATCGTTGCAACATCCACAGGCGCACACGGAACGGTCCAGGTACAGCAAGAAGTTAACCACGCAAGTAGGGAACATCTACCGGGTTGCCCAGATCAGCATACATCTCTTCTTGCTCTAAACATATTCTCTCTCTAAAAGATTCGAACTTTCATCTCTCTAGGTCTAGAATCATAGCTTTTGTTGTTTCGATTTTGAGAGTAACAAAAGAAAAGGGAAGGTGATGATTGGTGGTGGATTAAGAGAGGAAAGCTTGGGCTTATGGTCTCGGGCATGTATGCAGGTGGCCGGAGTTCGAGGCCAGGGTGCGGCAGCAGCAAGGTGTCGAGGGGTCGAGGGTGTGCGCTGGTGTTTGGCGCCAAGGTGAGGTGCCGGCGAAGGAGATGGGTGCGGGCGAGACGGGATCGGAAGAGATGATGATGTAGCCGACCTCGGTGCTAGGGGTCGACGATGAGGCGGTTGATGGCTGGAGAAAAGATGATGGAGATCGGGGTTGAAGCTAGAGGAGTGGCCGGCGGTGAGGGGTTGCTGGAACCGCGCCCGAAGGTGATGGGTTGTGGGAACTGTGCTCGAAGGTGATGGGTTGCGGGAACTCTGCTCGGGCTACGGGGACGTGGGGAAAGGAGGAAGGATGTGTCGAGGCTGAGGAGGCAGGGATCCCGGCTGGGGCTCCGGTGGCGACGGAGGAGGCGGCGGCTAGGGTTCTCGCATGGGTTTTCTGCGTATTATGAGGGAAGGAATAATTATATATAAGGGAGAGAGATAGGAAATAGAGAGAGAGAGAGATACAGATTAGAGAGAGAGAGATGTGAGGGAGAGAGAGATAGAGATAGAGAAGAAGATAGAGGCGGGGCCCACGGGGGTTAAGAACCCCGTGATTGGCCAGTGGGGAAAGAGTAAAGAAATTTTAAAAGATTTAAAGGATTTATAAATAACAGTAAGATTAGTATATATAAATTATAGTTTTGATTATTCTATTAAATTGGGATTTTGGCGCTAAATGAAACATTTCCAAATTGCGCCCGGGTTGTGTCCAAAAATTTGAAATTCAAATAATAGGATTTTAAGCGGGTTCCAAAGTTTTAAAATGAAGTGTTTAGGATTATAAAGCATGCCCCCAAGTCGGACACTTGCACGCGCGCGTAGCCGTCCAAACTCGCCCGTTTCACCGAACGGGATGAAAACTCGACGCGCGGACGCTACCACGCGGCTAGGGGTGACGAGTTGGCCAATACATATATTTTTAATTTTACTTTAGGTGTTAAAATTTGTTACTTGCAGAAAAGATTTAGCCAGATAAAATTTTACAGTAAGACCCAAACCAGCAAGATAAATAAAATGAGCAATATCTGATGCTCAACCAATAACAGAAAATAGTAGTATTGGGCTCGGGTGTTACATTATACCCAACTACAAAAGAATTTCGTCCTCGAAATTCCAAGAATACAAGATAGAAAACTACGGGAAAAGGTGAGGAAACTTCTGTCGGATCTCGTCCTCTCGCTCCCACGTGGACTCTCCATGCGATCGATTACCCCAGGAAACTAGCACAAGGGGGATAACCTTGTTCTTAAGAACGTTTTCCCTACGATCCATGATTTCAACCGGTCGCTCCCCAAAAGTTAGGTCCTCCCGTACAGTTAACTCCGAATGATCCAAGACGTGTGTTTCATCTCGAACATACCTTCGTAGTTGAGATACATGAAACACATCGTGCACACCTGCCAAGGACTGCGGTAACGCCAAACGGTACACTACCTCTCCAACGCGCTCCAATATCTCGAAGGGTCCAACGAATCGGGGACTAAGCTTCCCTCGGCTCCCAAAACGAAACACTCCTCTAGTCGGTGATATATTCAAGAATACCAAATCACCCACGGCGAACTCTAGAGGTCTTCTTGACGTGTCAGCCCAACTTTTCTGTCTATCTTGAGCTGCCTTCATGTGCTTCCTGATTGTATTCACCTTCTCAACTGTCTGTACCACCAAATCTGGTCCTAGTAATCTTCGTTCACCAACATCATCCCAACAAACGGGTGAACGGCACTTACGATCATACAAAGCTTCAAACGGAGCCCTCTGGATAGTTGCTTGGAAACGATCGTTGTAAGAAAACTCCATCAAGTGTAGATGATCCTCCCATGAACCCTTGAAGTCCAACATGCATGCTCTCAACATGTCTTCAAGAGTTTGGATCGTTCTCTCCGACCGACCATCTGTTTGAGGATGATAAGCTGTGCTAAACTTCAATCGAGTCCCCAAACTTTCCTGTAAACTCCTCCAGAAGTGTGATAAGAACCGAGTGTCCCGATCGGACACGATGCTCACCGGTACGCCATGCAATCTTACAATCTCCTGCATGTACCGTTCTGCCAAAGTCTCCGTTGATTGACCAACCCGGAAAGGGATAAAGTGAGCTGCCTTGGTCAACCGATCCACAATCACCCATAACCGATCCACAATCACCTATACTGCATTGTTGCCCTTTGGACTCCGCGGTAAAGCCGTCACGAAATCCATGGTTATATGTTCCCACTTCCACTGAGGAATCGGAAGTGGTTGCAATAAACCAGCAACCCTTTGGTGTTCATCCTTGACTTGCCGACATGCCAAGCACTTAACCACGAAGCGAGCAATCTCCCGTTTCATGCCGTCCCACCAGAAATGCTGTCGAATATCTCGGTACATCTTTGTACCTCCTGGATGTACAGAGTAAGCTGAACTGTGTGCCTCCTTCATAAGCTCCTCACACACATCTTCCTTTGGCGCACACACACGGCTACCATACCTCAACGAACCATCTTCGTGGACCAGTAAATCGGTTCGTAGTCCGGTTTCAACCTGCTCTCGAAACTTTTACAGTCTAGGATCCTGCGATTGTGCCGCTTTCATCTCTTCAACTAAGGACGACTGTACTTGCAACTGCATCAACTGTCCCGTAGAATGTGGTAGCACAACCTCCAAGTCAAATCTTCGAAAATCCGCAATGATCTCCCTCTGCGTAGTCAATACCTGAATCGCTGGTAACCGACTAAGCGCATCCGGCACGACGTTAACCTTTCCCGGATGGTACTTAAGATCAAGGTCGTGGTCGGCCATCAGCTCCAACCATCTACGTTGCCTCATGTTCAACTCCTTCTGAGTGAACACATACTTCAAACTCTTGTGATTTGCAAAAACTTTGACTTTCTCACCCAAAAGGTAGTGTCTCCAAATCTTCAAGGCGAAGATCACAGCCGCAAGCTCCAAGTCATGAGTCGGGTAATTCTTCTCATGGGTCTTTAATTGTCTCGATGCATACGCTACAACCTTCCCATTCTGCATCAAAACACATCCCAATCCTTTTCCAGATGCGTCGCTGTGAATCACCAGTCCTCCGGAATTGTCTGGTACAGTCAGGATAGGGGCGGTTATCAACTTCTGCTTCAACGTCTCGAAAACCAATGCACATTTATCCGTCCAAACAAAAGGTACTTCCTTGCGCGTAAGCTTGGTCAACGGTTCTGCTAAACGAGCGAAGTTTTCCATAAATCTCCTGTAGTATCCGGCTAAACCAAGGAAACTTCTTATCTCAGCCACATTTCTTGGAATAGGCCAATCTCGAACTGCTGCAATCTTTTCGGGATCGACGGCGATTCCATCGCCCGACACAACATGCCCCAGAAACTTCACTTCTTCCAGCCAAAATTCGCACTTACTCATCTTCGCATACAATTTCTCCTGTCTCAGTGTCTGCAGTGCGATCTTCAAATGCTCAGCATGCTCCTCCGAACTCTTCGAGTAAACCAGAATATCGTCAATGAATACAACAATAAACTGGTCCAAGAATGGTGAAAAGATTCGGTTCATCAAATCCATGAATATTGCCGGCGCATTCGTTACCCCGAAGGGCATCACTAGATACTCGAAATGTCCATACCGAGTTCGAAACGCCATCTTGCAAATATCTTCTGCTTTCACTCGGACCTGATGATATCCGGATCGCAAATCCAGTTTCGAGAATACCCTCGTGCCACTAAGCTGCTCAAAAAGTTCTCCAATGCGAGGGATCGGGTACTTGTTCTTAATAGTCACCCGGTTTAATTCTCTATAATCGATGCACATCCTTCTCGTGCCATCCTTCTTCTTTACTAGAAGAACTGGAGCTCCCCAAGGCGAGTTGCTGCTTTGAATCCAACCCTTCTCAAGCAATCCACCAACTTGTTTCTTAACTTATTCCAATTCTACTGGTGTCATTGGGTAATACGCTTTAGATACTGGCGCTGCACCAGGGATAAGATCAATTGCGAACTCCACGTCTCGCTTCGGCGGTAAGCCTGATATATCTTCAATACGTCCATGAAATCGCGAACCACCACCGGTTCTTCACAACCATCAACTTCCATAGCTGCAAGAACATTGTTTGTCGGCCTAGCCCTAAACTCGACTGGCCCGACAGAACTGCTTCCTTACCGCAACTGCTGTCTGCATCGTTGGCAGTTAAAGGTCCAGCGAAACTACTGAGTCTCGTCCATTCTGCTGCATGCACGTCCACGGGTGCTCCATTCTGCCTTAGTCCGATGAACTTCTCTTCCCATAGTCCGCGGGAAGAACTCCTCCACGAAACTCTTAGAAGACTCTACCCACTTGATCAGCTTGGGCAAGCGGGTCTCCTCAATAAGCCACCATTCTCGGGCGTAGTCCACTAGCTGAATGCGTACCACAACAACTTTTTATCACCTGGAATCTGTGCCGCAAAAAGCAAGTTCTCTGTGTCAACTAGCCACTGCTCCACTGGCAACGGCTCCTTTAAACCAGTAAATGTAGACGGACCCAACCACCTGAAATCTGCTACGGTCCCTACTCGGTCAACTGGTCTAGCTCCAACATTGTTCACAGACTGCTGAACGATCTGCAAACCTTCCCGAAACGAGTCCGCTTGCTGCTGGATCAGCTCGGTCTGTTTCTTTGATTCTCCAGCATTCCTTTTATCACCCCAAGCATGGCGGCTTCGCCCACACGCCTCTGGTACGTCTTCACATTCTTACTTGCCATAATCCTGAACTCAAAACACCCAACATTAGCATGATGATAGATTCTGAATATAGATCAAGGCTAGAACTCCAAGATACTTAAATAGAGTACCGCATTGTAACTATGCCGCGGTATTATAGCCACAATTACTTAACTCCACCCAAGTCGCCTAAGTCCTAGGTATAACAAGAAATCAGGTTTTCGAGTCGACATGCAAAGTAAGTTTGCACGTCGTAAAATATATAATCAGGAAGAATGTGATTCAAGAATGGTAAAACGGTCAAGGTGGCAGGACATGTTTCCTAAACACGGGTATTCTGATTCGTGTATTGGGTACAATACCCAACTACAAAAAGAATCAACCCAACTAACCTATGGCTTTGATACCAAAAGAACCATGTCACGCCCCGCTTCCCAGAGTACGCAAGATTTGGGCACGTGACATGGCCAACCATGCTACCTGTGGGTAGGAGGTATCCATCCACAGTCACATTACGGCTGCAGAGATATCAAGAACAAAATAAACTATCTAAAACATGTCCGCAATCCAGAATAATAAGAGTCAATAATAAATAAATGCGGAAGCAAAGGATCCAATACCATAATAGAAAAGTATTTCCCATAATGCTGGCTCACATCTGGAAATAAGAATGCAGGAAATAAACTAATCACTACAAAACTCACAAATCAGCCTGCTGGCTGAAGTACTCCTGCTCGGTCAGCGACAGTGGTAAAGAATCTGGGCCATGCAAAACCCAGACGTCAGCGTGTCATGTCAACCAATAATATAATGTGAACAGTGTAGTAGGCAATGCATAAATAAACATGAATGAAGCAATAGTATGAAACAAGAAGTGCAGAGTGGTGTGCAGTGGGTAACTAAACTGTTTTATCGGGTTTTCTATTCTAAAGTCTTTGAAATCAATTCGAGTAATCCTCCTTGTAACTCAAAGGATATGTCCCGTTACCCCCCGGGACCACGGATCAGGAAGATGGGAACCAATAGTGGTTCTGTCCCGTTGCCCCCCGGGACCACGGATCAGGAAAATGTAAGAGTCACGAATGGCTCTGTCCCGTTACCCCCCGGGACCACGGATCAAGTAATACCCTTTTAAGTTACACTTTAGATTACCCTTTTGATTTCCCCATACCCCCAGGTTATAGGTGTCAGGTCAGGTATTCAGTGGTCAAGAACTAATGCCAACACAAGTTCAGGTAACAGTAGGTTTGTCTGGATAGACAACAAGCTTGGTCCATGAGGACTCCATGTCAGGTTTGTTGGTATTAGGCATGAGATCAGGTAACATGTCAAGTCATGGTACATCAGGTCAAGTCGATAGTGAAGGGTACCATGTCAGGTGCATCGGTATATATATATCATGTGTAGTAAGGTCAAGATGAAACAATATCGTGGGTGTGCTCATAACAGATGTATAATCGGACATGGATTAACAGCAGGAAATAAGTAATAATCTAAACAACAATAAGCAGTTCAATTAATCACAATAGTGCAATACCGTTACTTCCATATCTGACTGTAATAGAACTACCGGTGTAAAGGCTATCATCCTTAAACAGTAAAATATGGTTAACGGGTAAACTTCGTTAATAGAGTTTAAGTGGCAAACTGTAATTTTAGGTTAACCGTGATATAATATATGTCATATTGCAACCAAAATGTGAAAATAGCTATACCGAGTTAAGTTTGCAGGTTTAACGAGTCAAAACATATATAATTGTATAGTATAGCATGTAGCAAGTGATATTTGCCTCGATCGGATCATGTTACAGGATGGGCACACAGCGTCCAGTGTCGGCAATCGTTGCAACATCCACACGCGCACACGGAACGGTCCAGGTACAGCAAGAAGTTAACTACGCAAGTAGGGAACATCCACCGGGTTGCCCAGATCAGCATACATCTCTTCTTTCTCTAAACATATTCTCTCTCTAAAAGATTCGAACTTTCATCTCTCTAGGTCTAGAATCATAGCTTTTGCTGTTTCGATTTTGAGAGTAGAAAAAGAAAAGGGAAGGTGATGATTGGTGGTGGATTAAAAGAGGAAAGCTTGGGCTTATGGTCTCGGGGATGTATGCAGGTGGCCGGAGTTCGAGGCCAGGGTGCGGCAGCAGCAAGGTGTCGAGGGGTCGAGGATGTGCGCTGGTGTTTGGCGCGAAGGTGAGGCGCCGGCGAAGGAGATGGGTGCGGGCGAGACGGGATCGGAAGAGATGATGATGTAGCCGACCTCGGTGCTAGGGGTCGACGACGAGGCGGTTGATGGCTGGAGAAAAGATGATTGAGATCGGGGTTGAAGCTAGAGGAGTGGCCGGCGGTGAGGGGTTACTGGAACCGCGCCCGAAGGTGATGGGTTGCGGGAACTGTGCTCGAAGGTGATGGGTTGCGGGAACTATGCTCGAAGGTGATGGGTTGCGGGAACTATGCTCGGGCTACGGGGACGTGGGGAGAGGAGGAAGGATGTGTCGAGGCTGAAGAGGCAGGGATCCCGGCAGTGCTAGCACCGGCGTTGGGGCTCCGGTGGCGACGGAGGAGGCGGCGGCTAGGGTTCTCGCATGGGTTTTCTGCGTATTATGAGGGAAGGAATAATTATATATAGGGGAGAGAGATAGGAAATAGAGAGAGAGAGATACAGATTAGAGAGAGAGAGAGAGATGTGAGGGAGAGAGAGATAGAGATAGAGAAGAAGATAGAGGCGGGGCCCACGGGGGTTAAGAACCCCGTGATTGGCCAGTGGGGAAAGAGTAAAGAAATTTTAAAAGATTTAAAGGGTTTATAAATAACAGTAAGATTAGTATATATATATATTATAGTTTTTATTATTCTATTAAATTGGGATTTTGGTGCTAAATGAAACATTTCTAAATTGCGCCCGGGTTGCGTCCAAAAATTTGAAATTCAAATAATAGGATTTTAAGCGGGTTCCAAATTTTTAAAATGAAGTGTTTAGGATTAAAAAGCATGCCCCTAAGTCGGACACTTGCACGCGCGCGTAGCCGTCCAAACTCGCCCGTTTCACCGAACAGGATGAAAACTCGACGCGCGGACGCTACCACGCGGCTAGGGGTTACGAGTAGGCCAATACAGATATTTTTAATTTTACTTTAGCTGTTAAAATTTGTTACTTGCAAAAAAGACTTAGCCAGATAAAATTTTACAGTAAGACCCAAACCAGCAAGATAAATAAAATGAGCAATATCTGATACTCAACCAATAACAGAAAATAGTAGTATTGGGCTCGGGTGTTACACTAAGAGTCCAGCGAAGGGAGCTACAAAGGTTGTAGTCTTGAAACCCTAGCTTTTGTCGTTTGTAAAATCATGAAACCCTAATTTTCTAGGATAAGATCCTTTGTATGCTTACTTAGAACCATAAAAACATGAACTTTGTGACATGTGATGCTTCCAAACTCTACATAGGGTGCTAGGTAAACCTAACATTGGTATCAGAGCCGACCTAGAACATTAGGCGACACTTTTACGAAGTAAAAATCCCGATCGGATCAAAATACGATTTTTCGATACCTTCTCTGGACAAATTTTAAAATCTGACATTTTTCAGAATTAAAAATACTTAAAAAATACAGTAGGGAAAACTAAGAAACACTGTGAAATTCGAACCTCTGATCCGTACAAATCGCCGCGGAACTGCGGCAATGCCTTGCTTAGGACGCAGTTCCGTGGCCGTACAGAGGGATCATTGATTCAAATTTGCACTGTAATTCTTATAACTGCTTGTATAGTGTTTTAGGTATGTTTAATCTGAATATAGTACTGTAGTTTCTGGAGATGGTTTTGGACTCGTCGATTCGATCGGAATTTTCATTTCATTGCTTTTCCGGGTAAACTAGAAAGTATTGAAATGTTTGAACGAGTATCATTTGCTCACTATTCACGGGGTTTAAATATTTTGGAGATTTGTGCAAGTCTTTTTGTGGTGGTCCCTCTAGAAGACAACAAACCTTAACTCGATTATGTGACCGTCTTGAACTGCCCTTTGAACCTTAGGGTTTGGGGCAGTACGGCGTGCCATATGTGAGGCGTTGGCTTGACCCTTCTACGGCTGGACCGCTACTACTGTGTCACACTCCGGGTTTTTGAACTCTGCTCAAGTGTTGAGCTTTAGTGAATCTTAGGTATTTGATCGTTCATTCGAAAATTTTAATACTGTCTGTTTATCTGGAATTTAATACAATATGTGGAATTCATATAGTTTAGGCATGAAATACGAAATATGTGATATTTCGCATTTATGATGTCTAAAGAGAATGTGGAATCCAAATATTGTAGTTTTACACTTTCTTTTCTGTGACCGTAAGTGTAGTATGTTCGATATCGCCGGTTTCGTTCCTATACATCAACGACAATTGGGGTATGCATACTTACTTACGTTGACGATATGAGATATTATGTGTTGCTGAGATATGATCTGCAGGATTATCACGATTGAATAGCCGGTTGGTTTTATGTGAGATGAGAGTTTTATATTTTCATTCATGTAAATTCAAATGTAATGTAATATTCTTTTATTTGGGGCACTTCCGGGTTGAGGTTGTGTCACCAGTGTTGTATATTATTTACTTTTCCGCATTAGGATAGACCCAAGGAGGGGAGCACAAGTGACCGGGTTCTGGGGTTCGGTGGGAGGCCATCTCGAGGAGTCGAGACCGGGTCTCCTAAACTCCAGGATTGGTAAGGACGCTTGCCGCTCTCGTAGGGGTCTAGGGGTGTGGGCTTGGCTATTCATCGCGACTGTGGAATCCGTATTTCTATTGTTGGCTAAATACTAAATACCGACGTCCTAGTAAATCCCACATTATATATATGTTTATGCTGCCTGTTTTCTGAGATATCTGAGACGAATGACATATTATATATATGATATATAGTAGACGTTGCTTATGTTTTACACCCGCGCTAGTCCCGTCCCGGTATGCCGTTAGTTAAGTAACCTAACGGTGCATAACGGAACATTGCGGCGAATGCGGATGGCATAAGCGTACGTGTTATTTTCATTTCTTTTCTGTGATTGGCTTAAAGACTTAAATGATGGGATTACATTAATATGATTAATGTAAAGAAAATAAACCTAAAAAGATGTTGTAGAATCAGATTTGAAAACCACTCGGCTCTTTATGAAAAAGCTATATTTCAAAACTGCGGAGCACAAGCCACTCCTTTTTGAAAACCGTTTGATTCTACAACGATATCAAGTTCAAAGCGTTAAAGATTTTCTTAAAATCATCCGCAACCCTCCGTCATTTTAGGAAGTAGAGTACTTAGTATTCGTGCTACGTTTGTTGACTTTAGTTAAGGCGTAGTGTACGGTAGCTAAGTGATGTCTTCCTACACTGCATATGATGCAAATTAATTAGGACATTCATGCGACTTTGTTGACATTAGTTAAGGGTCATATGGGTGGCTCTAATTGATCAAGAAATGACGGGTAGAACTTGACTGGTATTTATGATTTGTTGACCATAGTTAAGGTCATAAGTACTAGGGGTAAAAATCTCATCGGGAATTTCAAGAGTTGAGATTTGCAATGACATTGCATACCTTCCATATGATGGTTGGATCCCGATCCCACTGTGGGCAATAGTTGCTCCTAGGAGAATTTTGCAGTTTACAATTAGCTAACTCATTAGGTGTCTAGAAAGGTGTTAACGGGGCTACGCCTCTGCGAAAACGAGGTTTACTTTAATTATGTCCGTGCGAAAGCATGGGGAACCTCCCTCAAGTACCGACACTGGCCTGGCTGAACGGCTATCAAAGTTGTAGACTGTATTTAATCCTGGCTAGTTTTCTTTTTAAGGTTTGAAAGAAAAACTTGATTAAAGCAGTGGGAGACATCGATTAGAAAAGATAATAACAAATCTGATCTATGCAAGAGCTTTCGCTGAGTATATTCTTTTCTCTCTCTTAATGGCAGATACCCATGACTGGACTCAAGCTTCTACTAGATAAAAACAAACTGAAAGGGACCAATTAAAAAGACTGGCTGAGGAATCTGAAAATAGCCTTGACTTATGATAAAGTATCATATGTCCTCACGGCTTCAGCCCCGCCCGTCCCAGGTCCAAAATCCTCAGTTGCGGACATTGAAGTCCGCAATACATGGGACGCTGACTGTGCCACGGCAAAATGCCTCGCGCTTGCATCGATGGATAACACACATCAAAAGCAGCATGAGGATATGGACATTCACGGTATATTGCTCCATACAAAGGAGTTGTATGGAGAGCAATCCCGCGTATTACGATACGAAGCATCAAAGAATTTGTTTCAGATGCGAATGGCCCCTGGCACATCAGTAGGAGACCATGTTCTGAAGATGATAGCTCTTATAGAAGAGCTTGAGGACCTTGGATGGACGATGGACAATGAACAATATATATATATTATCCTGCAGTCCCTCCCCTCTACCTTTGCTCAATTCATAGTGAACTTCAACATGCATGGCATGGAGAAGGAACTCCCTGAACTCCTTAACATGTTAAGGTGTGCAGAGAGCACTATGAAGTCAGCAAAAACTCCCGTTATGACTGTTGGACAGTCTTCCTCTTCTCGCCCGAAAGCTAAGGCCAATGGAAAGAAAAAGAAGAAGCCTACCAATCCTAAGGGTGGAGTTAAAAAGGAGAAGGGAAAGTAAAAGTCCAAAGCTGGAGACTCGGGGAAAGGCGAATGTTTTCATTGCCACAAGACAGGACATTGGAAGCGCAACTGCACGGAGTACTTAAGTCTCAAGAAGAAGCATGGGGATGCTTCTGCTTCAGGTACGTTTGTGACAGAAAACTGTTTTTCAATAAACTCTGCTTCCTGGGTATTGGATACCGGTTCAGGTTCTCACATTTGCGATTCTTTGCAGGGGCTGAGAAATAGCAAAGTTTTGAAGACAAGTGACCATACTCTCCACGTTGGAAATGGTTCCAATGTACATACAGTCGCAGTGGGAGAGTATCACTTGGGGTTGCCATCTGGATGTATTTTGGTTTGGAATCCTTGTTATTTTGTACCCAGTATGCTTTGTAATATAATATCCGTTTTTTGTTAGACAATGAAGGATATAATTTTGTATTGCAGAACAATGTTATGGACATTCACCTGAATCAAATGTTGGTTGGGTATGGTACGCTTAATAACGGAATATATGTCCTAAATCAACACACAGTTTTCAGTATACAAAACACTAATAAAAGAAAGCTTTCAGAATTAAATGAAGCTTTTCTTTGGCACTGTAGATTTGGTCATATTAACGAAACAAGGCTAAACAAGTTACACAAAGATGGATATTTAAACTCTTTTGAATATAAATCTTATGCGACTTGCAAGTCTTGTATCAAGGGTAAAATGACCAAAACTCCGTTTACCGGACACGGAGAAAGGGCTACTGAGCTCCTAGGCCTCATACATAGTGATGTATGTGGGCCAATGTCTACACAGGCTAGAGGCGGTTTTTCATACTTCATTACGTTCACTGACGATTTCTCAAGATTCGGTCATGTATTTTTATTAAAGCACAAGTCCGAAGCTTTCGAGAAATTCATTGAATATAAACAAGAAGTAGAAAAAGAAACCGGCTTGAGTATCAAGATGCTTCGATTAGATTGAGGTGGTGAGTATCTCAGTACAGAATTTGCAAACTTCCTAAAAGAGAATGGGATTCTCTCTCAGCTCACTCCTCCTTACACACCACAGCACAACGGTGTGTCAGAACGACGGAATAAGACCCTATTAGATATGGTCCGGCCCATGATGAGTGACGCTGAGTTACCAGTCTCGTTTTGGGGGCATGCATTGGAGACTGCAGCGTTTCTACTAAATAGGCTTCCAACCAAAACCGTGTCTACGCATATGAGATATGGCATGGGAAGAGACCATCTCTTAAGAGAATTAAGATTTGGGGTTGCCCGGCCTATGTTAAAAAGCAGAATCCGGACAAACTCGAGACACGGTCAGTCATGTGTAACTTTGTGGGATATCCAATGAATTCTTATGGATATCTATTCTACCACAAAGAGGAACAAAAAGTGATTGTTTCTCAGTATGCCACATTCTTAGAAAAAGAGTTTTTCATAGATAAAGATGATGGCAAGGTGGTGTATCTAGAAGAGGTTCTGGAAACACAAACTACTAATGACGATTTGGTTGAACCGGCTGTTGCAATAGAAACTGAGGAACCTCGGCCACTCCGTAAGTCTGGTAGGACTTCTCGTCCACCGGAGAGGTACTACGGTTTCCTCATTGATGGTGACGGAGAAGATTGCATCATGAATGATGATGATCCTACAAGTTTTCAGCAAGCTATCACGAGTGGAGACTCTGTGAAGTGGCTGGATGCCATGAGATCCGAAATGGAGTCTATGTACACCAACAAAGTATGGACTTTGGACATTGTACCCCCTGGGGTAAAACCTGTGGGATGCAAATGGATCTTTAAAAGAAAGATTGGTGTAGATGGGCAGGTAGAGACCTATAAGGCAAGACTTGTGGCGAAAGGTTTTCGTCAAAGACCAGGTTTGGACTATGACGAAACTTTTTCCCCCGTAGCCATGCTTAAATCCATTCGGATCCTACTTGCTATTGCTGCTCACTACGACTATGAAATCTGGCAGATGGACGTTAAAACGGCATTTCTAAATGGAGATTTAGAAGAATGCGTTTATATGGATCAGCCAGAGGGCTTCATTGACAATGGGAGCAGCGGGAAAGCATGTAGACTGCTTAAATCCATATATGGGTTAAAGCAGGAATCTCGGAGTTGGAACATCTGTTTCGATGATGTTATCAAAGAGTTTGATTTCATCAAAAATCCAGATGAACCTTGTGTTTATAAGAAGGCTGTAGGAAGAGCTGTCACATTCCTCGTATTGTACGTAGATGACATTCTTCTGATAGGAAATGATATTCCTATGCTACAGTCGGTCAAATCATTCTTATCACTAAGGTTCTCCATGAAGAACCTGGGTGATGCCACATACATCCTGGGCATAAGGATCTATAGGGATAGATCCAAAAAGTTATTGGGATTGTCCCAAACCAGGTACATCAACACCATCCTAAAAAGGTTTAGTATGGAAGACTTCAAGCGGGGTGCCTTACCCGCTTGCCATGGAGTCACTCTCTCCAAAGATTCTTGTCCAAAGACCGATGAAGAGAGAGCTCGCATGAGCATTATACCCTATGTTTCGGCAGTAGGATCTGTAATGTATGCGATGTTATGTTGTCACGACCCGAAGGTACGGAACGTGACTGGCACTTAGATTACGAGACGTCTAAAGGCGTACCGTAACCTAAGTCAGCCAAAGCCCAGAAGAATCTAAACCAAAAACAAAAGAGAGTGAAGGAAAACCTTTAATAAAAATGGTTTTTAAAATCATTTAAGTTGCATAGAATCCTTTTTTTTTTAAAACATCAAAAATTTCTGAAAATTTCGGCAGAGTCTCCCCTGTATTTTCTATCCCCCAAAATGGGTACAACAAGATAATAAACCTGTAATCATAAAAATGGCATCCCCAAGCGGGAGCTAGCTCTTCGCCCAAGGCGGATCACAATCACATGCAATATAATAGTAATATCAAGAAAAAGAGCTTAAAAGAAGTGCAAAATACCAGAAAACACACGTCGGCTCAAGTGAGCTCGACCTAAAAGAAACCACAAATATACAAATCTCTCAGTCTCATCACTAGGTCGCATATACAATATAAAGTGGTAGATGGAGAATACTAGATACAATGATAATGCAAAAGAAATAAAGTGTGCTCGCAACCCACCTACGGGCGATGTCGCGAGTCTGAGCAAAAGAAGCTGATGATAAGATAGCCCGCCGCTACAAGATGTTGGGTCTGACCTGCAAGACACTGTGGCACAACGGGGGTGAGTTGCCAGCTCGTGAGTAAATATAACATCTAATAAGGCAATCGTAAGAATGCACGCAATGCACCACAACATGCATGTCCATATGTGATATAATATCTCTAGTATGCATGCACAGGTATGCAATGTCATTATTAAGTCTTTAAGTGTTTTAAATACTAAAGGTATTGAATTCTTAACTTTAGAAAATAAATATCTGTATAATAGCTAAGTACCATCAAGAAATCATCTGAAAACCCGTGTCAAGCATCGACACCAAATGGAAATCATATCTGTCTCAATATCGGGCTCCGTCAGTCCGGATCGGCCCATATCATAAATCTCACGACAACGGTCGGTATCCTCCGGATATCCGCCGCACCAGACATCACCGGTAGGTACTCTTCCCCTGCCAGGCTCATCGTCTACAACTCGATCTTCTTACCCCGGGGTACCATACCGGGCCCACCATGTACCCGAGACGGCTCATCCACTCCTCGAATCGGGTCTCGAAATCCAACAGAAAACATAAAAACTCATGGTGGACGACACATACATCACGAGAAAACCGCAACTTTGTTTTGAAAATGATAAATATAAGGTTTTGTTAAATTCTTGCGGTTTTCCCCAAAAATCCAGAAATCGCAGCAATACTGAAATCCTCAAAAAAATCATGATGTCCACATGTTATGTATGATAAATGTCTATGGTATCGATGTGTATGATGTGAATTTTAGCTAGAGTTCTATGTACATATGATGATAATGCGAGATATATGCATGCGATACAGTTTCATATATCAAGTATGAATGCAGGTGACGATATTAAGATAAACAGGTTCTATAGTGCACGTGGCATGACAATTACCAAAGGCGTGTGTGTCACATGAATAATGCGCGTGCAACAGATGCCAATGGTAATGGTGTTCGTGTCCCACAAAGTGATATCGCATAAGTATGGATGAATGTCCATGCAATCTAATATACTGTTCGCTATAAGGGTATGCAGTGTACATGAATGGATAAGCTAGCTAACAATAAGAATCTTGCAAAAAGTAGGGTAATCCTAACTAGAGAGGGGGCGCCTCGCGCCATTCAGACGATTCCCCCATAGATGAATACATCTACTCACCTGAAATCCCCGCTAATCCGTTCCGGCCACCGCCTTGCCTTTACGCGCCGTGACCGAAGTTTCCCCGACCGATCCTATATTTGCACAATATCAAGCATAAGATTACAAAACCTAACACAATGCAAGTCACAACATACAATTATCAACACTCTCGAATTAATCATAGCATACACTCGGTGCGCGGAAAAACGCACGAAAATCGCTAACCTATAACTAGAATCGTCATTTCGGGAAAATCGACTAAACTACAAGTTAGCAACTAGTTTAGAATTTTTTACCTCACCAATTGAATCCTAGCATGATCAAGTCACCAAGAAAGTCTCCTTTCATCATGTTTTTGAACTAATTTGGGTTGAAGAGAGATTGGATTAGGGTTTGGCTTTGAATTGAGATGGAAATTTTGAATTTTTTATTGAATTTTTTAGCAAGAAAAGAAGCAAGAAAGAATGAGAAGTGAGGGGATTTCCAGCAGCTGTGTTCGGCCAGCAGTTAGAGGAGATGATGGGGGGAGTTGTGGAGAAGTTTCTAGGTCAATAAAACATCATATGTTATCATTTAATGCTTTCATGTCAACCTTTTTACAAAAAAACCCATTTTTACTTCATTTTTTCACAAATTTTCCCACCCTAAAACCAAAAGTTTGCAAGCCATGATACAATTTTATTAACACCATATTTTAGCTTATAAAGACTCCTAATTATGAAATTTACCTAATTAAATTTGTATTTATCCCTAATTTAATGTATTTAAAAAGGCTTAAAATAATAAAAAAATAATTAATTACGAAATAAAATTTATTTAACTAGAAAATTATAAGTGACATTTTAGTGACAAAATTATAGTAATATCTTGTCTAAATTTTGTATAATTAGGTCTACAATGAAAATTACCTATTTTGACTTTTTACGGAAAAAGCCGAAAAATTAGCCGATTACCGAAAAACTGCCTAAACGATTTTCGAAGGGTTACAATCTTCTCCCCTTAAAGAAATTCGGTCCCCGAATTTAGAATTTAACTACGCGTACCTTCAAAAAGATGGGGATATCTCTTCCTCATCTCGACCTCGGTCTCCCAGGTGACCTCCTCGCTGTTCGGGCCACGCCAAAGGACCTTGACGGACGGTATAACCTTCGACCTCAATTTCATCACCTGCCGATCCAAGATGACAACCGGCTGCTCGGTGAAAGAAAGATCACGGTCTAACTGGATCGTCTGGTGCTGAATCGCCTGGGAGGGATCATGAAGGTACTTGCGGAGCATCGAGACATGGAATACGGGGTGAACATTGGGGAAGCTGGGCGGAAGAGCTAACCGATAAGCGACTGGACCAACACGCTCTAGGATCTCGAAAGGACCAACATATCTAGGACTCAGTTTCCCTTTCCGCCCAAATCTCATCACACCTTTCATCGGAGAGACCTTCAGGAAAACATGATCGCCAACAGCGAACTCGAGTCGGCGACGGCGCCTGTCAGCATAAGATTTCTGCCTGCTCTGTGCCGCTCTCATCCTGTCTCGAATCAGCTGTATCTCCTCGGTCGTCTTCTGTACGATCTGAGGCCCCAAAATACTGCTCTCCCTAAGCTCTGTCCAACATACAAGCGATCGACATCTCCTCCCATATAAGGCCTCGAAAGGTGCCATCTGAATCGTCTCCTGGAAGCTATTATTGTAGGAAAACTCGATCAAAGACAAATGACGATCCCAGCTACCACCGAAATCTAAAACACAAGCTCTGAGCATGTCCTCAAGAGTCTGAATAGTACGCTCCAACTGACCGTCAGTCTGCGGATGGAAGGCTGTGCTAAAACTCAATCGGGTGCCCAAGGCTTCCTGAAGTTTCTGCCACAATCGGCTGGTAAACTGGGTGCCACGGTCGGACACGATGCAAGTCGGAACGCCATGCAGTCGCACTATCTCATCAATATAAACCTGGGCGTACTGAGAAAATCCAAAAGTGGTCTTCACTGGCAGAAAGTGACCCGCTTTCGTCAGTCGATCCACAATCACCCAAATAGAGTCATACCCTCGACTGGTCCTGGGTAGACCAACAATGAAGTCCATGGAGACCTGCTCCCACTTCCACTCAAGGATGGGCAAAGGTTGTAACTCGCCGGCTGGCCTCTGGTGCTCGGCCTTGACTTGCTGACAAGTCAGGCATCTGGACACAAAGTCTGTAACATCCTTCTTCATCCCGTCCCACCAGTAAACCTCTCTCAAATCACGGTACATCTTGGTGGAACCTGGGTGAACACTGTATAATGATATATGTGCCTCCTCGAGAATATCATGCCTCAGTCCCTCTGAATCTGGCACGCACAGTCGAGTCCCAAATCGAAGTATCCCCTGATCATCAATCATGAACTCAGAAACTCTGCCCTGCCGAATCTGCTCAATAATCTCTAAGATACGGGCATCGCCGGACTGTACCTCGCGGATACGGTCAAGTAACTGTGGGCGTGCTCTGAAATGGGCCAGCTGTCCCCCCGTAGGAGTAAACTCGAATTGCACTCTGCTATCACATAACACCTGCCAATCCGCCGACGACTGCATCTGCACTGCGCTCAAACAAGATAAGCTACCTCCGGGCCTTCTACTCAAAGCATCTGCCACCACATTCGCCTTGCCCGGATGGTATAAAATCTCGCAGTCATAATCCTTCACCAGCTCCATCCAACGGCACTGTCTCAGGTTCAAATCTCGCTGCTGGAAGATATATTTAAAACTCTTGTGGTCAGTGAATATCTGGCACGACTCACCGTATAGGTAATGTCTCTAGATCTTAAGTGCAAATACCACTGCAGCCATCTCTAAATCATGGGTGGGGTAGTTCTGCTCGTGTTTCCTCAGCTGCCGAGAAGCATACGCGATAACTCTGTCGTGCTGCATCAATACACAGCCTAGCCCCACTCGAGAAGCATCACAATATACCACGAACCCGCCTGATCCTGAAGGCAATGCTAACACTGGTGCAGTAGTCAGACGAGTCTTCAACTGCTGGAAGCTATCCTCACATGCCTGGGTCCAATTAAAAGGAACCCCCTTCCGGGTCAACCCGGTCAATGGTGCAGCAATGCGGGAGAAATCCTGGACGAAACGTCGATAATAGTCGGCCAGACCTAGAAAGCTGCGAACCTCTGTAACTGATACTGGTCTAGGCCAACGCTGAACTGCCTCGATCTTCTTCGGATCCACGCAAATACCATCTATCGTCACCACATGACCCAAGAAGTCGACACTGTCTAACCAGAATGCGCATTTGGAAAATTTGGCAAACAGCTGATGCTCCCTCAAAGTCTGCAATATGATACGTAAGTGCTGCTCATGCTCCTCCCGGCTCCGAGAATAAACTAAGATGTCGTCAATGAACACAATGATGAACTGATCAAGATACGGCCGGAATACACGGTTCATCAAATCTATAAAAGCTGCCGGGGCATTGGTGAGCCCGAACGACATCACCAAGAACTCATAATGACTATAACGAGTACGGAAAGCGGTCTTCGGAATATCCTCCTTCCGAACCCGCAACTGGTGATAACCTGATCGTAAATCAACCTTCGAGAAGAACCCTGCACCCTGGAGCTGATCAAATAAGTCATCAATGCGGGGTAGGGGATACCTGTTCCGCACAGTAACCCGGTTCAGCTGACGATAATCGATGCATAAACGCATACTTCCGTCATTCTTCTTAACAAACAAGACGGGAGCACCCCAAGGTGACACACTCGGTCGGATAAGCCCTTTTTCCAGCAAGTCCTGTAACTAATCCTTTAGATCTCTCAGCTCCGCCGGGGCCATCCGATAAGGCGGTATAGAGATAGGTTCCATGCCAGGGATCAAGTCAATACAGAACTCAATCTCGCACTCTGGTGGCAGGCCAGGCAGCTCGTCAGGGAATACATCAGGAAACTCTCTCACAATAGGGACCTGGTCCAATGGAACCTCTGTGGATCTAGTATCACGAATATAGGCTAAGAATCCCTGACACCCTTTCCTTAAGAGCTGACCAGCACGAAGAGATGAAATCAAGCTGGGAAGGGTAGCGCTACGATCTCCCTGAATAATAAGAACCGGCTCACCAGGAAAACTGAATCTGACTGCTTTTTCATGGCAGTCCACGGATGCATAACAGGTGGCTAGCCAGTCCATACCAAGAAGAACGTCAAAGTCTAGCATATCGAGGAGAATCAAATCTACTGAAGAATCTCTCTCCCCGATACGAACGGAACACGATCGGTACATAAAACGGGCAACAAAAGACTCGCCTACCGGGGTAATAACGACAAGCGGCTGATCTAACGGAGAAGACTCTAGGCCCAACCTCGGTGCAAAGTACGTGGATACATAGGAATGTGTGGAGCCTGGATCAAATAATACCCGTGCATTAAAAGAACATACTGGCAGAGTACCTGTCACGACGGCATTGGATGCCTGTGCATCCTGAGGAGTCAACGCGAACACTCGAGCCTGTCCACTGCTAATAGCTGGCTGTCCTCTGCCTCTACCTCGGCCTCTGCCTCTGCCTCTGTCGCCTCGTCCTCTCGGAACTGGACCGCCACGCCCACAGCCTCTAGAAGCATCTGGCTGGCGTGAAGCATCATCAGGAGTTGGAAGTAAAGCTCTTTGAGAAGGTGGTGAGGGTGGTAAAGTCATATGCGGGACTGTCGCCGCGCCCTGACGTCCCATGGTACAGTCTCTGATACGGTGGTACTGACTCCCATACCGAAAACATCCTGGAGACGACTGCTGGGTCTGTGGATATGAGCCAAATAACTGACCTCGTCTCAATCCTCTGCCTCCGCCATATCCCGGAAATAATCTATCACGATGTCTGCCCATCTGCCGCTGAGCTGGCGTATCAGTATGGATCCTCTTCGGCCCAGAAACGACCGGAGTCTCGGAAATACGCTCCTCCAAAAGTAAGGCTGCATCCATCGCGGCTGCGTATGTATCAAAGTGCTGGGTGCCGATGGCAAGGAATAGCTGTGTATCAAGCCCTCGTACAAACCTCTTTATTCTCTTCTCTTCTGTGTCGACTAAGTACGGAGCATATCGAGACAACTGGGTAAACTGTATATCATACTCCGACACTGTCATCCCAGGAGTCTTGCGCAAAGACTCAAAACTATGGGCTCGAGCATCTCGGACACTCTCCGGAAGAAAACGGGCAAGAAATGCAGATGTAAACTCATCCCAGGTCATAGAAGGCAGACCTGCAGCTTGGCCTCTCTCTACTGAGTCGTACCATGTCTGGGCAAGACCCTCCAGACGAAAACTCGCAAACTCCACCAATCTATCATCAGAACACCTCAGCGAACGGCAAATCCGAGCCATCCTATCAAGAAATGCCTGTGGGTCCTCTGTCGCATCTGTACCGGTAAAAGCTGGAGGTCTCAATCTCATGAACTCCTGTAGTGAAACAGGGATAATCTCCGTAGTAGCAGCAGGAGCGACCATCTGTGCAGCAGGTACGATCGTGGTCTGTGCGGTGGAAGGAACGTCCTCGGATCTCTGTGCCCGGCTGGACTCAACTAAAGATCCCATCATCTGCCGCAACTCTTGCATGCCGGCCTCTAATCTGGCAATACGGTCAGGATAAGGTGGATCAGTATGACCCTGAGAGGTAGGCGTATCCTCCCGCTCGATCCTCGCCTCAGACGGGCCCGCCCGAATCTCATCCCTAGAGGCAGCCCGCTAAGCTCTCGTAGTCTTTGGCGGCATCGAAGCTGGAATAAGAAACAGGACTGATAAGATCATTGCAATTGAATCAAGGAATGCAAGGAATCAAGAAAGGAAATACAAGCAATTATGTCCTAAGGTTACTTAGGCGGAGTACTGTATCGTAAGTATGCCGCGGATCATACCCACGCTACGCCACTCTGCTTAAGTCACCTACTCCATCTACCAAGGTCGTCCTACACTCAGAAAGGTAAAACCTACGCTCTGATACCAACTTTGTCACGACCCGAAGGTACAGAACGTGACTGGCACTTAGATTACGAGACGTCTAAAGGCGTACCGTAACCTAAGTCAGCCAAAGCCTAGAAGAATCTAAACCAAAAACAAAAGAGAGTGAAGGAAAACCTTTAATAAAAATGGTTTTTTAAATCATTTAAGTTGCATAGAATCCTTTTTTTTTTTAAAACATCAAAAATTTCTGAAAATTTCGGCAGAGTCTCCCCTGTATTTTCTATCCCCCAAAATGGGTACAACAAGATAATAAACCTGTAATCATAAAAATGGCATCCCCAAGCGGGAGCTAACTCTTCGTCCAAGGCGGATCACAATCACATGCAATATAATAGTAATATCAAGAAAAAGAGCATAAAAGAAGTGCAAAATACCAGAAAACACACGTCGGCTCAAGTGAGCTCGACCCAAAAGAAACCACAAATATACAAATCTCTCAGTCTCATCACTAGGTCGCATATACAATATAAAGTGGTAGATGGAAAATACTAGATACAATGATAATGCAAAAGAAATAAAGTGTGCTCGCAACCCACCTACGGGCGATGTAGCGAGTCTGAGCAAAAGAAGCTGATGATAAGATAGCCCGCCGCTACAAGACTGACGGGTCTGACCTGCAAGACACTGTGGCACAACGGGGGTGAGTTGCCAGCTCGTGAGTAAATATAACATCTAATAAGGCAATCGTAAGAATGCACGCAATGCACCACAACATGCATGTCCATATGTGATATAATATCTCTAGTATGCATGCACAGGTATGCAATGTCATTATTAAGTCTTTAAGTCTTTTAAATACTAAAGGTATTGAATTCTTAACTTTAGAAAATAAATATCTGTATAATAGCTAAGTATCATCAAGAAATCATCTGAAAACCCGTGTCAAGCATCGACACCAAATAGAAATCATATCTGTCTCAATATCGGGCTCCGTTAATCCGGATCGGCCCATATCATAAATCTCACGACAACGGTTGGTATCCTCCGGATATCCGCCGCGCCAGACATCACCGGTAGGTAGTCTTCCCCTGCCAGGCTCATCGTCTACAACTCGATCTTCTTGCCCTGGGGTACCATACAGGGCCCACCATGTACCCGAGACGGTTCATCCACTCCTCGAATCGGGTCTCGAAATCCAACAGAAAACATGAAAACTCATGGTGGACGACACATACATCACGAGAAAACCGCAACTTTGTTTTGAAAATGATAAATATAAGGTTTTGTTAAATTCTTGCGGTTTTCCCCAAAAATCCAGAAATCGCAGCAATACTGAAATCCTCAAGAAAATCATGATGTCCACATGTTATGTATGATAAATGTCTATGGTATCAATGTGTATGATGTGAATTTTAGCTAGAGTTCTATGTACATATGATGATAATGCGAGATATATGCATGTGATACAGTTTCATATATCAAGTATGAATGCAGGTGACGATATTAAGATAAACAGGTTCTATAGTGCACGTGGCATGGCAATTACCAAAGGCGTGTGTGTCCCATGAATAGTGCGCGTGCAACAGATGCCAATGGTAATGGTGTTCGTGTCCTACAAAGTGATATCGCATAAGTATGGATGAATGTCCATGCAATCTAATATACTGTTTGCTATAAGGGTATGCAGTGTACATGAATGGATAAGCTAGCTAACAATAAGAATCTTGCAAAAAGTAGGGTAATCCTAACTAGAGGGGGGCGCCTCGCGCCATTCAGACGATTCCCCCATAGATGAATACATCTACTCACCTGAAATCCCCGCTAATCCGTTCCGGCCACCGCCTTGCCTTTACGCGCCGTGACCGAAGTTTCCCCGACCGATCCTATATTTGCACAATATCAAGCATAAGATTACAAAACCTAACACAATGGAAGTCACAACATACAATTATCAACGCTCTCAAATTAATCATAGCATACACTCGGTGCGCGGAAAAACGCACGAAAATCGCTAACCTATAACTAGAATCGTTATTTCGGGAAAATCGACTAAACTACAAGTTAGCAACTAGTTTAGAATTTTTTACCTCACCAATTGAATCCTAGCATGATCAAGTCACCAAGAAAGCCTCCTTTCATCATGTTTTTGAACTAATTTGGGTTGAAGAGAGATTGGATTAGGGTTTGGCTTTGAATTGAGATGGAAATTTTGAATTTTTTATTGAATTTTTTAGAAAGAAAAGAAGCAAGAAAGAATGAGAAGTGAGGGGATTTCCAGCAGCTGAGTTTGGCCAGCAGCTAGAGGAGATGATGGGGGGAGTTGTGGAGAAGTTTCTAGGTCAATAAAACATCATATGTTATCATTTAATGCTTTCATGTCAACCTTTTTACAAAAAAACCCCATTTTTACTTCAGTTTTTCACAAATTTTCCCACCCTAAAACCAAAAGTTTGCAAGCCATGATACAATTTTATTAACACCATATTTTAGCTCATAAAGACTCCTAATTATGAAATTTACCTAATTAAATTTGTATTTATCCCTAATTTAATGTATTTAAAAAGGCTTAAAATAATAAAAAAAAAATTAATTACGAAAAAAAATTTATTTAACTAGAAAATTATAAGTGACATTTTAGTGACAAAATTATAGTAATATCTTGTCTAAATTTTGTATAATTAGGTCTACAATGAAAATTACCTATTTTGACTTTTTACGGAAAAAGCCGAAAAATTAGCCGATTACCGAAAAACTGCCTAAACGATTTTCGAAGGGTTACATATGTACACGCCCAGATGTAGCTTATGCACTTAGCGTTGTAAGCAGGTATCAATGCAACCCAGGGGAGAACCACTGGACAGCTGTGAAGAACATTCTTAAGTACTTATGAAGAACTAAAGAATTGTTCTTGGTGTATGGTAATATGGATCTCCAAATGGAGGCCTTTACCGATTCGAGCTTCCAGAGCGATAAGGATGGCAGCAAATCTATCTCAGGGTTTGTATTTACCCTCAATGGTGGGGTATAAGTTGGAAGAGTTCCAAACAGGATACCGTTGCAGACTCTACGATGGAGGCTGAGTACATTGCTGCAAATGATGCCACTAAGGAAGCCGTCTGGATGAAGAAGTTTGTCTCGGAGCTAGGAGTAGTTCCAATCACTATTGATCCAATACCCTTTTATTGTGATAATAATGGGGCTATGGCGTTAGCCAAGGAGCCCAGGTCCTATCAGCGGTCCAGCCACATCCTGAGGTGCTTTTATTTGATCCGGGAGATTGTAGATCGCCGCGAGATCGAGATTAAGAGAGTAGACACAAAGAATAACGCCGCGGATCCATTCACCAAGGCCCTCCCTTAACCGCAGCATGAGCGACTTTTTGAGATGTTGGGTATGAGATACGCCAATAACTGGCCTTAGTGCAAGTGGGAGATTGTTGGATATATGTATGCCCTGGAGGCCATTATATGATAGTGGATGTATCTATACATGTATATATATATATATTCAGTATGCATTCTTGCTCGACATGATAGTAAGCTATCTGGTTCTTCTTTATCTGACATGTTGATTTGATCATGCTTTTATTCATTCATACATGCTGATAAATCCCTGAGGATATCGGCTTGACTACTCTGATTATGATGGAGATCATACTAGTGGGACATCTGTAGTCTATAAGCATATCCTGAAAAGTCCCTAGTTGCAGGTATATCGAGACGGGGCATTGATATACCAGAGTAGACTAGCGTATATGATACTAGACCTATACGATGGGCGATGAATGTTCCCACATTCATCGATGTTTGACATCAAGATCATATACGGGTGCTCAGTGGTGACTGGGTACACTGGACGGACTCACCGAGAACTCCTATATGGAATTAGATCTATCGTCGGATAGCAGTTCTCAGGTGACACTGGTACAGGTTAGTCTGTAGACCCGAGATCGTCATAGAGTCTTGTGTGTTCTCCCACTGTACTTTGATTGCCACCCTACCACGGCTCTACTGAGTCATGCAAACAGGTGGCCGTTGGGTACAGTCCCGAGACACACGAAGGCGATGAGCGATAGGAGGGGTTTCGTCTCTCCCGGTATTGGGAGTTGATGTTGTGCTGTGCCCTACTGGTTATATCAGTAAGTCCCTGGCCAGGGCTACTGAAATTTGCTGATAAGTGTTATCAGTGGTTTCTCGATCTATTATAGACCATTCACCGGCACGACTTATTGAGTTATTGGGGTCGACGTGACCATCCCTAGGCTCGATATGCAGCATATCTGACGAAGAGACCGGACTGTACGGTAGTGTTGCCGGATGGCTCGACGGGAGTTGTAGCAGGTTCGCTTGTTTTCTCCTGATCGCTCAATACCCGGGTGGCCGTTACGTTTAGCTGACCGCTTGAGGCTTGGGGGTGCTTGATATGATCATCACCCACTGCCGGCGTATTGACGAGTCTTAGAGTCCCACAAAGGTGTTACCTAGTCCAGGCGAAACATTGTGGTGCGCGTATGCGATATGCGCATAGACCCGATTAAAATGCACGTATGGGATACCGTATATTGATCGGGCGGCTTGCTTTTGGTGGGGTCATATGTGATATGGCCAGATTGATAAATCAAGTGTTGATTTATCATTTAACCATTAGTTTTCTCACTTGAAACCTTTTCTTGTTCATGATGGATGTATGCATGCATGTATGCTATCTTTCTTTTAGTTTCATGCACATATGGATGTGCATACATACATACATACATACATACATACACCATCTATCATGGTTGATTACACATGGAAAATGGTGGCAATATAAGACTCACACCATGGATAAATATATGGATTATTATTTGATTTTGTGTTTAAAAAAAGATGGAAAAGGAAAGGATAATTCTTGACTTGTTTCTACACTCTTCTTAACCTAACCATCCTCACCTACCCTTAACCTTGGATTAAACTTTCCTTCTATGTTTTAAACTCTAATTAAATAATAACTCAAACATTTAACCATGGTTTGAGATGAGAAGAAATAAAATATATATAGATATATTTCATTTCTTATCCAAGGTTAATCTTTTCTCTTCTTCAAAAGAAAAGCCATCATCTTCCTCCTCCTTCTTCCTTTGCTCTCTAGTTTCTTCTAGTGAGCAAATCACACATCAAGAAAGGTTTTTGAAGTGAGAATCATAACCACAACATCATTCTACACAAGTTTAGCCAACTTGTTTAGAGTGTTCTCTTCATTTCTCATCTTGAAAAGTGAAGTTGCAAGCTTGGACTAGGAGCTTCGGGTGGATCGTCGTGGACGCTAGAAGACTTCAAGAGAACCTTCCTCCAACACTCAAGAGGCCTAAGAGTCCAGCGAAGGGAGCTACAAAGGTTGTAGTCTTGAAACCCAAGCTTTTGTCGTTTGTAAAATCATGAAACCCTAATTTTCTAGGATAAGATCCTTTGTTTGCTTGCTTAGCACCATAAAAACTTAAACTTTGTGACATGTGATGCTTCCAAACTCTATATAGGGTGCTAGGTAAACCTAACATTGGTATCAGAGCCGACCTAGAACATTAGGCGACACTTTTAGGAAGTAAAAATCCCGATCGGATCAAAATACGATTTTTCGAGACTTTCACTGGACAAATTTTAAAATCTGACATTTTTCAGAATTAAAAATACTTAAAAAATACAGCAGGGAAAACTAAGAAACACTGTGAAATTCGAAGCTCTGATCCGTACAAATCGCCGCGGAACCGCGGCAATGCCTTGCTTAGGACGCGGTTCCGCGGCCGTACAGAGGGATCATTGATTCAAATTTGCACTGTAATTCTTATAACTGCTTGTATAGTGTTTTAGGTATGTTTAATCTGAATATAGTACTGTAGTTTCTGGAGATGGTTTTGGACTCGTCGATTCAATCGGAATTTTCATTTCGTTGCTTTTACGGGTAAACTAGAAAGTATTGAAGTGTTTGAACGAGTATCAGTTGCTCACTATTCACGGGGTTTAAATATTTTGGAGATTTGTGCAAGTCTTTTTATGGTGGTCCCTCTAGAAGGCAACAAACCTTAACTCGATTATGTGACCGTCTTGAACTGCCTTTTGAACCTTAGGGTTTGGGGCAGTACGGCGTGCCACATGTGAGGCGTTGGCTTGAACCTTCTAGGGCTGGACCGCTACTACTGTGTCACACTCCGGGTTTTTGAACTCTGCTCAAGTGTTAGGCTTTAGTGAATCTTGGGTATTTGATCGTTCGTTCGAAAATTTTAATACTGTCTGTTTATCTGGAATGTAATACAATATGTGGAATTCATAAAGTTTAGGCATGAAATACGAAATATATGATATTTCGCATTTATGATGTTTAAAGAGAATGTAGATTCCAAATATTGTAGTTTTACACTTTCTTTTCTGTGACCGTAAGTGTAGTATGTTCGATATCGCCGGTTTCGTTCCTATACATCAACGACAATTGGGGTATGCATACTTACTTACGTTGATGATATGAGATATGATGTGTTGCTGAGATATGATGTGCAGGATTGTCGCGATTGAATAGCCGGGGGGTTTTATATGAGATGAGAGTTTTGTATTTTCATTCATGTAAATTCAAATGTAATGTAATATTCTTTTATTTGGGGCACTTCCAAGTTGAGGTTGTGTCACCAGTGTTGTATATTATTTACTTTTCCGCATTAGGATAGTCCCAAGGAGGGGATCACAAGTGACCGGGTTCTGGGGTTCAGTAGGAGGCCATCTCGAGGAGTCGAGACCGGGTCTCCTAAACTCCAGGATTGGTAGGTTCTCTTGCCGCTCTCGTAGGGGTCGAGGGGTGTGGGCTTGGCTATTCATCGCGACTGTTGAATCCGTATTTCTATTGTTGGCTAAATACTAAATACCGACGTCCTAGTAAATCCCACATTATATATATGTTTATGCTGCCTGTGTTCTGAGATATCTGAGACGAATGACATATTATATATATGATATATAGTAGACGTTTCTTATGTTTTACACCCGCGCTAGTCCCGTCCCGGTATGCCGTTAGTTAAGTAACCTAACGGTGCATAACGGAACATTGCGGCGAATGCGGATGGCAAAAGCGTACGTGTTATTTTCGTTTCTTTTCTGTGATTGGCTTAAGGACTTAAATGATGGGATTACATTAATATGATTAATGTAAAGAAAATAAACCTAAAAAGATGTTGTAGAATCAGATTTGAAAACCACTCGGCTCTTTATGAAAAAGCTATATTTCAAAACTGCGGAGCACAAGCCACTCCTTTTTGAAAACCGTTTGATTCTACAACGATATCAAGTTCAAAGCGTTAATGATTTTCTTAAAAATTATCCGCAACCCTCCGTCATTTTAGGAAGTAGAGTACTTAGTATTCGTGCTACATTTGTTGACTTTAGTTAAGGCGTAGTGTACGGTAGCTAAGTGATGTCTTCCTACACTGCATATGATGCAGATTAATTAGGACATTCATGCGACTTTGTTGACCTTAGTTAAGGGTCATATGGGTGGCTCTAATTGATCAAGAAATGACGGGTAGAACTTGACTGGTACTTATGATTTGTTGACCATAGTTAACGTCATAAGTCCTCGGGGTAAAAATCACATCGGGAATTTCAAGTGTTGAGATTTGCAATAAGATTGCATACCTTCCATATGATGGTTGGATCTCGATCCCACTGTGGGCAATAGTTGCTCCTAGGAGAGTTTTTCAGTTTACAATTAGCAAACTCATTAGGTGTCTAGAAAGGTGTTAACGGGGCTACGCCTCTGGGAAAACGAGGTTTACTTTAATTAGGTCCGTGCGAAAGCACGGGGAACCTCCTTCAAGTACCGACACTGGCCTTACTGAGTGGTTAGCGAAGTTGTAGACTGTAATTAATCCTGGCTAGTTTTCCTTTTAAGGTTTGAAAGAAAAACTTGATTAAAGCAGTGGGAGACATCGATTAGACAAGATAATAACCAATCTGATCTATGAAAGAGCTTTCGCTGAGTGTATTTTTTTCTTTCTCTTAATGACAGATACCCATGACTAGACTCAAGCTTCTACTAGATAAAAACAAACTAAATGGGACCAATTATAAAGAATGGCTGAGGAATCTGAAAATAGCCTTGACTTATGATAAAGTATCATATGTCCTCACGGCTTCAGCCCCGCCCGTCCCAGGTCCAAAATCCTCAGTTGGGGACATTGAAGTCCGCAAGACATGGGACGCTGACTGTTCCACGGCAAAATTCCTCGCGCTTGCATCGATGGATAACACACATCAAAAGCAGCACGAGGATATAGACATTCACGGTATATTGCTTCATACAAAGGAGTTGTATGGAGAGCAATCCCGCGTATTACGATACGAAGCATCAAAGAAATTGTTTCAGATGCGAATGGCCCCTGGCACATCAGTAGGAGACCATGTTCTGAAGATGATAGCTCTTATAGAAGAGCTTGAGGACCTTGGATGGACGATGGACAATGAACAATATATAGATATTATTCTGCAGTCTCTCCCCTCCACCTTTGCTCAATTCATAGTGAACTTCAACATGCACGGCATGGAGAAGGAACTCCCTGAACTTCTTAACATGTTAAGGAGTGCAGAGAGCGCTATGAAGTCAGCAAAAACTCCCGTTATGACTGTTGGACAGTCTTCCTCTTCTCGCCCGAAAGCTAAGGCCAAGGGAAAGAAAAAGAAGAAGCCCACCAATCCTAAGGGTGGAGTTAAAAAGGTGAAGGGAAAGGAAAAGTCCAAAGCTGGAGACTCGGGGAAAGGCAAATGTTTTCATTGCCACAAGACAGGACATTGGAAGCGCAACTGCATGGAGTACTTAAGTCTCAAGAAGAAGCATGGGGATGCTTCTGCTTCAGGTGCGTTTGTGACAGAAAACTGTTTTTCAATAAACTCTGCTTCCTGGGTATTGGATACCGGTTCAGGTTCTCACATTTGCAATTCTATGCAGGGGCTGAGAAATAGCAAAGTTTTGAAGACAGGTGACCATACTCTCCGCATTGGAAATGGTTCCAATGTACATACAGTCGCAGTGGGAGAGTATCACTTGGGGTTGCCATCTGGATGTATTTTGGTTTTGAATCCTTGTTATTTTGTACCCAATTTGCTTTGTAATATAATATCCGTTTCTTTGTTAGACAATGAGGGATATAATTTTGTATTGCATAACAATGTTATGAACATTCACCTGAATCAAATGTTGGTTGGGTATGGTACGCTTAATAACGGAATATATGTCCTAAATCAATACACAGTTTTCAGTATACAAAACACTAATAAAAGAAAGCTTTCAGAATTAAATGAAGCTTTTCTTTGGCACTGTAGATTTGGTCATATTAACGAAACAAGGCTAAACAAGTTACACAAAGATGGATATTTAAACTCTTTTGAATATAAATCTTATGCGACTTGCAAGTCTTGTATCAAGGGTAAAATGACCAAAACTCCGTTTACCGGACACGGAGAAAGGGCTACTGAGCTCCTAGGCCTCATACATAGTGATGTATGTGGGCCAATGTCTACACAGGCTAGAGGCGGTTTTTCATACTTCATTACGTTCACTGACGATTTCTCAAGATTCGGTCATGTATTTTTATTAAAGCACAAGTCCGAAGCTTTCGAGAAATTCATTGAATATAAACAAGAAGTAGAAAAAGAAACTGGCTTGAGTATCAAGATGCTTCGATTAGATTGAGGTGGTGAGTATCTCAGTACAGAATTTGCAAACTTCCTAAAAGAGAATGGGATTCTCTCTCAGCTCACTCCTCCTTACACACCACAGCACAACGGTGTGTCAGAACGACGGAATAAGACCCTATTAGATATGGTCCGGCCCATGATGAGTGACGCTGAGTTACCAGTCTCGTTTTGGGGGCATGCATTGGAGACTGCAGCGTTTCTACTAAATAGGCTTCCAACCAAAACCATGTCTACGCATATGAGATATGGCATGGGAAGAGACCATCTCTTAAGAGAATTAAGATTTGGGGTTGGCCGGCCTATGTTAAAAAGCAGAATCCGGACAAACTCGAGACACGGTCAGTCATGTGTAACTTTGTGGGATATCCAATGAATTCTTATGGATATCTATTCTACCACAAAGAGGAACAAAAAGTGTTTGTTTCTCAGTATGCCACATTCTTAGAAAAAGAGTTTTTCATAGATAAAGATGATGGCAAGGTGGTGTATCTAGAAGAGGTTCTGGAAACACAAACTACTAATGACGATTTGGTTGAACCGGCTGTTGCAATAGAAACTGAGGAACCTCGGCCACTCCGTATGTCTGGTAGGACTTCTCGTCCACCGGAGAGGTACTACGGTTTCCTCATTGATGGTGACGGAGAAGATTGCATCATGAATGATGATGATCCTACAAGTTTTCAGCAAGCTATCACGAGTGGAGACTCTGTGAAGTGGCTGGATGCCATGAGATCCGAAATGGAGTCTATGTACACCAACAAAGTATGGACTTTGGACATTGTACCCCCTGGGGTAAAACCTGTGGGATGCAAATGGATCTTTAAAAGAAAGATTGGTGTAGATGGGCAGGTAGAGACCTATAAGGCAAGACTTGTGGCGAAAGGTTTTCGTCAAAGACCAGGTTTGGACTATGACGAAACTTTTCCCCCCGTAGCCATGCTTAAATCCATTCGGATCCTACTTGCTATTGCTGCTCACTACGACTATGAAATCTGGCAGATGGACGTTAAAACGGCATTTCTAAATGGAGATTTAGAAGAATGCGTTTATATGGATCAGCCAGAGGGCTTCATTGACAGTGGGAGCAGCGGGAAAGCATGTAGACTGCTTAAATCCATATATGGGTTAAAGCAGGAATCTCGGAGTTGGAACATCTGTTTCGATGATGTTATCAAAGAGTTTGATTTCATCAAAAATCCAGATGAACCTTGTGTTTATAAGAAGGCTGTAGGAAGAGCTGTCACATTCCTCGTATTGTACGTGGATGACATTCTTCTGATAGGAAATGATATTCCTATGCTACAGTCGGTCAAATCATTCTTATCACTAAGGTTCTCCATGAAGGACCTGGGTGATGCCACATACATCCTGGGCATAAGGATCTATAGGGACAGATCCAAAAAGTTATTGGGATTGTCCCAAACCAGGTACATCAACACCATCCTAAAAAACATCAACACCATCCTAAAAAGGTTTAGTATGGAAGACTTCAAGCGGGGTGCCTTACCCGCTTGCCATGGAGTCACTCTCTCCAAAGATTCTTGTCCAAAGACCGATGAAGAGAGAGCTCGCATGAGAATTATACCCTATGCTTCGGCAGTAGGATCTATAATGTATGCGTTGTTATGTACACGCCCAGATGTAGCTTATGCACTTAGTGTTGTAAGCAGGTATCAATCCAACCCAGGGGAGAACCACTGGACAGCTGTGAAGAACATTCTTAAGTACTTACGAAAGACTAAAGAATTGTTCTTGGTGTATGGTAATATGGATCTCCAAATGGAGGCCTTTACCGATTCGAGCTTCCAGAGCGATAAGGAAGACAGCAAATCTATCTCAGGGTTTGTATTTACCCTCAATGGATGGGCGGTAAGTTGGAAGAGTTCCAAACAGGATACCGTTACAGACTCTACGATGGAGGCTGAGTACATTGCTGCAAATGATGCCGCTAAGGAAGCCGTCTAGATGAAGAAGTTCGTCTCGGAGCTAGGAGTAGTTCCAACCATTATTGATCCAATACCCTTGTATTGTGATAATAATAGGGCTATGGCGTTAGCCAAGGTGCCCAGGTCCCATCAGCGGTCCAGACACATCCTGAGGCGCTTTCATTTGATCCGGGAGATTGAAGATCGCCTCGAGATCGAGATTAAGAGAGTAGACACAAGGAATAACGCCGCGGATCCATTCACCAAGGCCCTCCCTCAGCCGCAGCATGAGCTACTTTTTGAGATGTTGGGTATGAGATACGGCAATAACTGGCCTTAGTGCAAGTGGGAGATTATTGGATATATGTATACCCTAGAGGCCATTATATGATAGTGGATGTATCTATACATGTATATATATATTCAGTATGCATTCTTGCTCGACATGATAGTATGTTATCTGGTTCTTCTTTATCTGACATGTTGATTTGATCATGCTTTTATTCATTCATACATGCTGATAAATCCCTGAGGATATCGGATTGACTACTCCTACACTAGACAGACTCACCGAGAACTCCTATATGGAATTATATCTATCGTCGGATAGCAGTTCTTAGGTGACACTGGTACAGGTTAGTCTGTAGACCCGAGATCGTCATAGAGTCCTGTGTGTTCTCCCACTGTACTTTGATTGCCACCCTACCACGGCTCTACTGAGTCGTGCAAACAGGTGGCCGTTGGGTACAGTTCCGAGACACACGAAAGCGATGAGCGATAGGAGGGGTTTCGTCTCTCCCGGTATTGGGAGTTGATGCTGTGCTGTGCCCGACTGGTTATATCAGTAAGTCCCTGGCCAGGGCTGCTGAGATTTGCTGATAAGTGTTATCAGTAGTTTCTCGATCTGTTATAGACCATTCACCGGTACGACTTATTGAGTTATTGGGGTCGACGTGACCATCCCTAGGCTCGATATGCAGCATATCTGACGAAGAGACTGGACTGTACGGCAGTGTTGCCGGATGGCTCGACGGGAGTTGTAGCTGGTTCGCTTGTTTTCTTCTGATCGCTCAATGCCCGGGTGGCCGTTACGTTAAGCTGACCGCTTGCGGCTTGGGGGTGCTTGATATGATCATCACCCACTGCCGCGTATTGACGAGTCTTAGAGTCCCACAAAGGAGTTACCTAGTGCAAGCGAAACGTTGTGGTGCGCATATGCGATATGCGCATAGACCCGATTAAAATGCACGTATGGGATACCGTATAATGATCGGGCGGCTTGCTATTGGTGGGGTCATATGTGATATGGCCGGATTGATAAATCAAGTGTTGATTTATCATTTAACCATTATTTTTCTTACATGAAACCTTTTCTTGTTCATGATGGATGTATGCATGCATGTATGTTATCTTTCTTTTAGTTTCATGCACATATGGATGTGCATACATACATACATACATACATACACCATCTATCATGGTTGATTACACATGGAAAATGGTGGCAATATAATACTCACACCATGGATAAATATATGGATTATTATTTGATTTTGTGTTTAAAAAAAATGGAAAAGGAAAGGATAATTCTTGACTTGTTTCTACACTCTTCTTAACCTAACCATCCTCACCTACCCTTAACCTTGGATTAAACTTTCCTTCTATGTTTTAAACTCTAATTAAATAATAACTCAAACATTTAACCATGGTTTGAGATGAGAAGAAATAAAATATATATAGATATATTTCATTTCTTATCCAAGGTTAATCTTTTCTCTTCTTCAAAAGAAAAGCCATCATCTTCCTCCTCCTTCTTCCTTTGCTCTCTAGTTTCTTCTAGTGAGCAAATCACACATCAAGAAAGGTTTTTGAAGTGAGAATCATAACCACAACATCATTCTACACAAGTTTAGCCAACTTGTTTAGAGTGTTCTCTTCATTTCTCATCTTGAAAAGTGAAGTTGCAAGCTTGGACTAGGAGCTTCGGGTGGATCGTCGTGGACGCTAGAAGACTTCAAGAGAACCTTCCTCCAACACTCAAGAGGCCTAAGAGTCCAGCGAAGGGAGCTACAAAGGTTGTAGTCTTGAAACCCAAGCTTTTGTCGTTTGTAAAATCATGAAACCCTAATTTTCTAGGATAAGATCCTTTGTATGCTTGCTTAGCACCATAAAAACTTGAACTTTGTGACATGTGATGCTTCCAAACTCTACATAGGGTGCTAGGTAAACCTAACACGTTGCGCTCACGTGGCGCACACGTGAGTGCTGCGGTGGCAAGATCCTAGCCGTTGGATCAACTCAGGGGTTGAAGGGGCGCTTAAGCGCCTATAAATAGGACCCTTGGTCCTCCACAGATGTTTATCATCTTCAGATTTTGATTTTCAGAGCCTTGCTCTTGTTTTCAAGAACTTCAGAGCCTTGCTCTCATTTCCAAAGTTAGAACATTTTAGAAAAACTTTAGGTAAAATTAATCTTAAATTAAATTAATTTTAATTAATACAGCCTTGCTCTCATAGATCTTTTGATCTAAAGAAAACCCCTTTGGGGTTTCACCAACACAGCCTTGCTCTCAAGAATCCATAGATCTAAAGAGATCTTGTTTCAGAGTTTTTAACACATGAACAGAACTTTGCTCATGGACAAAATATAGATCTTTTGATCTAAAAATGAAGAATTCTTAAGAGTTTTACTGGATCTTTAAGATCCCAAACTTTAATCTTTTAGAAATTAATTTTCCTTTGATGGATTTTTCCATCATTATTACAGAGCCAGGCTCTTTAAGGAATTTTATTCCCTTAAGACCAGAGTTTGACAAGTGTCACTCTGTGACAGAGCTTTGCTCTGAAAGGGGAGATTTTCTCCTTGTCTTTAGGAATTTCTCATTTAATGAGAGTGTTCTTTCTGGGGATCTCCTCATTAATTGACAGTCCCATCCAATGATGGGGTTGTCTTATTAACTGATGCATTGTCATCTAGATTTTATGGGTCCCCCTTTGGTCCCCTATCCACTGCATTGCAGTGTGGTACAAATCTTGAAGTTCCAAGTGTCGGGTTTTTTTTAAAATTAAATTATGACACTGACAGTCGAATTTTGTTCTTTTTTGCAGGCAATCATGTCTGCTGATCTGTCTTTCCCATTTGTTCACTCAGAGGGAGGATTTCCTGAGGCGCCGGTGGACCGGGAGGTGCTCGCTCTCATTAAGGATCATGACCCCGAGTATAAGAACCTTCACCTGTGGGGTAGGTGGTACAGTGAAATCATCAAGGGTCGCTGAAGCTTCGGTTGCGCGACGCCGTCAGAGCCTATCTCGTCGATCCCCTATGTGGATGAACCCCGGGTGAAGTATGCCGTGGAGGTCGTGAACTGGAATTCGGAGGATCTTCTCCAGCCTTCGATTGCTGCCATTCCCGTGCAGCCGCCGGTAGCCGTAGACATTTTGGGGCGGTGCATATGCCAGGGTGAGATACGCCCTTGGGGACAACCTTATAATATTGGATTAACCCCTCGACAGCCGGCCGGATATTTGCAGTGGGCCAGGTACATCCTATCAGTGAAGAGGACGCATCTGATGAAGATTGTTCTGTACTCCGCAGTCTGCGTCTCATTGTTTGAGTACCATGTTCCTCCGACGTGGTAGGTTAAGGCATTCATAGAACAATGGAACATCCCCACCCATACCTTCCTTCTATCGGACAGGGAAGTCTCCATCTCCCTGGAAGAGTTCGCTGAGATCTCGGGTTTGCCGGTGAGGGGGAGCATTATGAGGAGCTGCTTCCTCCTGACGAGTATGTCTTCGCCACCAAGCCACTGGTAATAGGCCTAACACCCGAGAATGCTATTCAGCACCAGTTTCCGAGTCTGGTGAAGGTGTTGAATATATATGAAGGTCTCTATTTGGAATCGGGAGTCTGGGGAGTCAGTTTTGCAGATTTCATCGCCGGCTTTCTTCGACCGGAGATTCTATCGCAGCGGAGTGAAAAGTTCGCCAAGCTCGACGACCCCTTCGGCTTCGGCTTAGATTGTCGACCAGCATTGGAAGACGATCAAAAGGATTTCTATCTCCCCGATGCTGCCATCATGCCTTTATCAGAAATCTCCGCCCTGGGCATTGATGAGGAGACCTTCTTTTAGGGTTTCTAGGATTGTGGCTGTGCTGGTTCGCGCTCCCCATGCACCCGCGCTACATGAGGCCGTCCGTTTTCTACCCAGCGCATCGAATGGTGGCTGGCCTACAATTGTCGATCGGAATCGCAGGGTTGGCCTACCTATACCATAGACTCAGCATGGCGGCTGACATAAATGAACCTGGGATGCAACCTGCCAATTTCCCGATGCACTACTTCACTTCATGGATGGAAATGCATGTGCTCGGGGTATTTGGCATTCATAAGAGCCCCTCATTTTTCGAGAAGTGCAGACTCCTAAGAGTTCTGCGGTTGATTGGCGCCTCGATTGTGACTCCATCTCCGCGGGAGGCTAGGGGATTGCTTCTTCGTCCGCACCTGGTCGGAGCGAGGATTTCTTTCCTGGACAAAGTCGTGACCATCGGCCCGGAGACCTCCAAGGCGGTGTTGGCGCTGCATGATGGCTTCAAGGACGGGGCCTCCGTATTGAAAGCTCGGGAGATTCTTCACTTATATTCCATCCGGCCGGGCTTCCTAGTGTTCAGGCAGAACGACATGGCGCTCTTCATGAGGTACAATCCCTATCGGTTCGCCTAACAATCAAGCTATAACCAGGGGGTCCCACTGGAGGCATTTTTGGAAGAGCCCGCGGCCACCAGGGGAGGGTATATGGAGTGCGCTGCACCAATTTATGTGGCTGAACACGGGCTCCCACTTCTTTATCAGCGGGCCAAGTTGCGTCCCCCGGGCCCTCCATGTGTACGTGGCTTGGTACGCGCACGCGATGGGTGCCGTTATCCGAGAAGAGAAGCGGTTGTTGGTTGACCGCAAGGGTGCGCAATCGGGCAGCGACCGTAAAGCTCCCCTGAAGCTAAGGATTCCTGTCGTCCCCCCGCTAAAAGATGCTAGAGCCGAGCCACCGCGCGTGTTGAGCCCTCCGCACGGATTGCCTCATGATACCGTGGACATGCCCCCAGCGTCCCATGTTCCGGTGGAGACAGTGAATGTGGTTTCGCCGGAGTCCGGTGTGGGCGCGGACATCGGGACCCGCCGCCCTAAGGTGCCCACAAAGCACAAGTTGATTTTGGGTGCACCCGGGGGTAGCGTGCAAAAGAGGAAGAAGAAGTCGATCCTCTCTGCTGACGTTGTGTTCGGTCAGGAACCTCATGCTCCTTATAGCGAGGGCTTGGGTGAGTACGGAACCAATGAAGGATTGTTTATGCCGCCAGACGACACTGATCTGGCGGCCGCCATTGCAGCTTCAGAGCGATTGGTGAGGCGCGATGCGTGGTTGGCCAAACTTGCGCAATCGGGTAATCACCAGTTGTATTTTTCCGTTATTGCATCGTACTTTTATCATGGTCTTTGACTAACGCTTTTTCCTCTCTTTTTTTTAAAAAAACAGGCATTTCCACCAAAGAAGCCATTGCCACCTCCCTCAAAACTTTCCAAGAGGAGGAACGACTCATAGCGTCCTTAGGCCTTGGTACATTTCGGTTCATTATGCCTCCCCTTCCATTTCTTATGAGTGATCTGACCCTTTCTTTATCTTATCGCAGGGACTACAAGACCTATCTCGCAAACTGATACGGGAATTCTCTCCGGGCCAGCTGCCGATGTTCCGGCCTCATCAGAATTGCCGCAAGAGACCCGGCTCAAAAAGCCGATGATAGATGCCTTGAAGGCTCTGGAAGCAACTCTGAACGCGGACGATGACGCCTCGCTGAAGGAGGCTTCGAAGAGGTCCATCATGACGGCCCGGGAGGAGAGGAAACGCTTAAGGCGCGAGGCGAAGGAGCGCAGAGCTGCTTTGGCCGTAGGAGCGGGCCCAAGCGTCGTTATTCCCGCTACCGCTTCTCCTTCCGAGGAGCCCCCGATCACCTTGTCTACCGCTCATAGACAGGCGGTGCGAGCAGTTCGGGAAGCCAATGATCAATCCACCTCAGGTAATGTGTTTTCCGAGTCTTTGTTGTAAGAGTTGTAAAACTATCGGTTCTTATAAATCTTGTCCAGCAGGGCCAAGTCCAACCGAAGGGGCGGCGGAAACCGTCGAGCCTGAGGGGACGGTGGAGAAGGTGGCAGCTGATCCCGAGCAGACGGTAGGCGGTGCGGCCGTAGTTGCCGGGCCCGAGCTAGTGGCTGACGAAACGGTCACGCCTACTATGCCTGAGAAGGTTGCCGATGCCGAGCTCGAGGTAGCGGTGGATGAGACGGCTGCTATAGCCGGGTCTAGGGCAGCAGCGGATGGAGCGGCTGAGACCGACGACCCTATGGCAACGGTGGACGAGACGGCCGCGACCGTTGAGCCCGAGGGAGTAGTGGGTAAGACGGGCGTGATTCCCGAGGACGAGTCGGCTGCTCTTTCTCAAGAGTCTGGCAATGGTCTGATCATTTCTCTCCCCGCCTATGGTCCTCCGCCGTCTCCTGGCCTCGTGAGCACGACGACGACTCCCGTAGAGTCTGGTGATGAGGCTTCGGGAGGTGGACTCATGTTGATGGAGGAGGGAGACGCCGCCGTTTCGGCTGGTGACTCATCAGGTAAATTTCGGGTTGCCGGCCTTCTTTTTATCTTGCAATCCTTCCTGACAGGTTTATCTTTGTTTTTAACGCAGGTGCAGCCAGTGCTGATGCTCCATTGCTCGAGGGAGCACCGTCAGTTACTGCCTTGACGGTGGCTACCTCTCTACCTTCTCTCGCGCCATCACAAATGTTGGAAGGTATGGATTTGTAACCCATTAGTTTTATGTTTCAACCGCATAATTTATGTACTAATGTCATACTATTGCGTTTTTGCAGGAGTGCTTTTTGATCACCTCTACCAGGTGCTGCACCCACACTTCTACTTCCAGTCGGAGCTTGCTTCCTCTAGCGGCGCTGGTGAGCATGGTTTTCAATTAATACCCTTACTTTTTTCAGTAATGGAATTATTTCTGATTCTTCCCTTCCCTGATTGCAGTGTTACAGATCAAAGAAGGAAATAAGGGATCGGTTGCGCCACCGGTCCTCCCAGCTTTGCCGCCTGCTGCAGCTGGTATAGTAAACTCCCTCATTGATGACTTTCTTATATTTCTTGAACCGTCATCTGATTGTGTTTTATTTTTTCAGCTGTCGTTCCAGTTCCGGCCCCCTTCGAGCCTCACATCATAATGCCGGCAGGCCCCTTCTTGAGACGTCCATCTTTAAAAGGTGCTGCGATGAGTTTGGGCTTGTTGAGCGGATACGTCGAAGAGCTTGAAGCAGACGTTCCCCCATCTGCCGCAGATTTCGCTGCGGAGGTTAATCCGATGCTGGCGACGCTTGTAAATTTTCATAATGAAGGCATCGTCGAGTCTTGGGTTAATCACTGCAGGGAGATCGAGGCCCGCCTGCATCAGCTGGAGCTTATGCGTCCTGTCCCCGAGGTTTTGGCCATAAGTACTCAACGGGCGGCATGGATCGAGCAGAGCACTTCTTACTTCCGCCATTTGGAACAAGAAGCGGCTTTAAGGCTGAGGGAATGCCATGAGTCCTCAAGCGAGACTGCTCTCCTGCGTGCTGAGGTCGATGCGAATGCTGCCCGGGTGAAGGCTATCTTCGAGGGCCATCTGCAAAGTATTTCTGATGGGCTAACACTGAAGCAGAAGCTCGATGCCGCTGAGCGTGATGCCCAAGGTCGCAACGCAGCTCAGCAGGAAGTTGAGGAGCAGCTTTCATTCTTCCTGCAGCTGCGGGCTCAAGTGGAAGCAGAATTGGCGGTGGCGGCCGGTCAGGAGAAGGCATTGAAGGAAGTGCGCGAGCAATTGATGGGGCTATTTAAGACGCTTCTTTCTCAGTAGCTGCTTTTTGTATCAATTATACACTTGTAATCTTTGAATAAAATGTATCCATTCTTTATTCTTTTATACGATTCGCCTTGTACTTAATTGAATTCATGAATAAAGATACACACATTTTTTTGCCATGTTTTGTGTCATCTCTCCGCTTTCTTCTCCCTTTTATTTCAGCAAGTTACTTTAGCAAACATGGTCGACAGATGATAAAGCGAGCATCCTGTCTTGGCTTCTTCAAGAGGTAGTGATGGCTTAGGCCGCAGGTTCAGATTTTCTGCCTAAGACTTTTCAACATTATGAGCCGTGGGGGTCTCACAAAGACTTTTCTCCCTACGGATCGAGAGAACCTCGTAGGTGTATTTTCTCCTTAGGAGTCGTGAGGACTCCTAAGTGTGTTTTCTCTTGAGAGTCATAAGGATCTCACTAGAGAATTTTCCCTCTTACGAGTCGAGAAGACCCGTAAGCAGTTGTTTCACTCCTTATCGAGATTCGATTTTGGAGAGTGTGACCCGTGAATAGTATGCAAAAGTCCATTTTGGACCGACTTGCAGGGTCCCTGTGCTTAGGAAACAGGTTTTTTAATCCCCGCTGCCTAAGGCTTTTCATCACGAGTCGAGACGAATCGAGCATTTCTCGCAAAGACACTAATTTCCTCACGAGTCGAGACGAATCGAGTATTTCTCGCAAGAATATCCCAAAAATGATTAAAGGTACTCTATCAGGTACTACTAATACATGAAGCAGTGCATATAAAATAAGAGTATGTAAATGCAACAGTCATGGAAGGTACTCTATCAGGTACTACTAATACATGAACCAGTGCATAAACAATAAATGTGTAGTATGGGATGAAACATGTCATTTCCACGAAATCCTGACATCGTGGTAGGACCAAAGTCCATCAAGGAAACCCAAATCCTAATTCCTCAAATCAGCCACCAAATTGGCTCTCATATCATGTAAGTCTCATAAATCCTGAATGTACAATATCAAGTAAATCTCATATATCCTGTATCCAATATCATGTAAATCTCATATATCCTGAATCCAATATCAAGTGAATCTCATATATCCCGAATCCAATATCAAGTGAATCTCATATATCCTAAGTATATTTGCATGAATAAATATGATGATGTATATAAATAGATATGTATATATATATTAGCGTCATATTCCACTAATATATATATATCTATATATATATATATATATATATATATATATAACAGCATCCCATTCTACTGTTATATATATATATATATATATATATATATATATATATATAACAGCGTCCCATTCCATTGTTATATATACTTAGGAGTAAAAATATCATGAAACCAATGTGTCAAGCATCGACACAAAAATACTAATCTATCAGGTGATGTCACCACGACTGGCCCCTGATAGGCACGTAACATACGCTATTCCGAAAACCCGAGTGCCCAGCTTCGACCCTCATCTTTCGACGTATCCATACGTACATGACTCCCGTCGGTATCCCTATTATAACCGCCGAGTCAAAGGTGCTGTCACCGGTAGGTATGGTTCCCCTGTTAGGCCTCATCGGCATGTTACATCGACATCCCTTTCTTGCCCCGCGGTACCTCCGGGCCCCACCATGTACCCTCATACGGCCCCCGACTCCTCCTCGCATGGGTATATATCAAAACCGATAAATCTCATGGTGGCTGCTGGAATATCATATCAAGAGAAACCAGGTTTTTCAAATAATGCATAATTTCATGAAACTACCACGGTCCTCAAATCCAGAAAACAACATGAAAAATCCATATCTCAATGCGAAAATCCATGAATATAATATATGCAACATAAAACTGTAATGTGAGCATATAAAGGAAAAGCCGCTATTTTACTACAACAAGTTAATATATAAATCATGCGGTTCCTAATTTCTCCAAGTCTAAATAATATCAAATAAAGGTAAACATGTAGCTATAGCCAGATATATGTGTAAACATAAAGGTATAGCAAGGTATATGTAAGTACCTATCAGTAATGATGTAACGTTTTGAAAATCGTTTTGGTGAAATTTCGAAAAAATTGGTAAAATAAAGGGGTTTTCTGTAAAAAGTCAAAATACAAATATCTTATTATAAAAATTAAATATACATATTCTAGCTATGTAATTGCTATTATTTGGTGTTTATTGAGCCGCTGGTGAAATTTCAAATTTTCTGAAAAAAATATTATTTTATTATTATTTAAGCCGTGACTAATACATTTAATTAGGGAAAATTACAAATTGGAATGAGTTGAAACAAATTTTGTGCATCATAAAACATTAAATAAAATTTTATCATATGGTTTTTGGAACGAAATATTTGCCAAAACGGTTTAGAAATTAATGAAGAAAAAAGACTTTTTTTTAGCGTAAACGGATGTTTGGGGTATTATATTTATCATTTTTCATCACCCCACACCCGTACCCACATCCACACACTCCCATTTACTTCTCCCCTTGAAGAATTCAGCAGCCCACTTCTCCCCCTCAAAAATTTCTCCATCTCATTTGTATGGGTGAAATAGAGTTTATAGGTGTAGGTTAAGATGTATTGTTTTGGAGGCTCATTGTACCTTGATTTGAGGGGGGTTGACTTGACCAATTGTGCACAACACCCACACCATTCCCCCCATCACCCCATGGCCAAAATTCTGCAGCCCTTCCCCCTTCATTTTCCCTCTTTTCATTTCCTTCAATTTAAATCAAAAAATTGCTCCAAAATCCAATTTAAATCTCACAAATTGATTTCCATTCTTCATCCCATTCTCCTTAGCTTTTATCACTTGGATCATGGTGTTATGAAGCCATCATTGGAGGAAAATTCTTCTTGCTAGATCACTAGATTTTAAGGTATAATTTCTACCCATTTAAATTCTTATGTTTAGATTTATTTAATTGAGTTGTTTTAATGTTAATTTTAGTGCTATTTGCATACTAGTTTTTTTTTTAAAAGTTTATAGCTTGAGTTGAATTAGGGTTTTGTTGTGGAAATGGGTTATGATAAATTGTGCATAGTTTTGTGTTGTGGATTAACATCTTAAGTTTTATAGAAAGCTAATTTAGTTGTTAATTCCAAACCATTACTTATAAAATGCCCTAATTAAGTTATTTTGCTAACTAGAGTTTTGGAAAATTATTAAATGCCTTAGATTAAATTATAATTATGGTTTCATGTCATTATAGATAATATATTGAGTGGGTTAATGCTTTTAGTTCATGAAAATCCTAGCTAAATTGTTGTTTGTGCATTTTTGCTATAAATTGTAAAAAAAAATCGGTATTTTGTAAACTAGAATTTTGGAGTTAATGGAATTTAATGAGATTAAATTATGGAAATTGTTTTTATGACTTATTTAAGATATTTAATAAGTATTATGGCCACTAGATTTGTTTAAACATCATGTTTTGTACAAAAACGACGAATTGTGCTTGCTAGATTTTCGGAAAAATGACTTTTTAAGTGAAATTGGGGTTTTTGTGAATTTTAACCTATTTTATATTAAAATTAGTGTTCGTAAATGTGCAAATGAGTGTATTTGGATTTTTTTCGATGATTTGGCGTTTGTACGCCGACGTCGAGGGTTTTTGGGTTGATTTGTGAAAGCAACCATAGGTTTTGACCTATGTGGGATTCGTGTGTCGTTTTGGTCATGAGTCGGATTTTAATACGATACGGTGCGTTATGATATGTAGGTAACCCATGTGGACTTCGAGACGACAAGCAAGCGCGTGGCGACGTCGGCACCGGCGAACGAGGACCAGGTGAGTAGATTTATATCTACGGGGAGAAGTCGGGTGGATGGCGTATAGCACCCCCGCAGTTCGTGGTGATGTATACGAATACGTATACACACAGATATTGATTATATGTTGCTGAGATTATTGATGATAAGATGGATATTTGGTATTTTTGGATTGGTTTAGTGTAGTTGCGAAACCCTAGAGTAGTGGTCGCACTCACACACATACTTGCATACATTCTTCTTTTATATGTATGTATATGGGAGTATATATTTATGTGTTCACATGGGTATGTGACTATGTGTTCATATACTGGATTTGAGGATAGTATTTGGAATTTGAGATGAGTTGATGATATTGGGACTGAGGCCAGAAGATCGGTGATGTGATTTGGTTCGTATTGAGATACGACATGATGTTTTAGCGGGTCTTTTGACGTAGCAATTCTTACACCTGTATGCATGCTTAGGCGGTATCAGTATTGTACTAGACGTAGGACATCGTCCCGGATCATGATATTTGATAAAGAAGATACCAGTTGAATAGTGTGATTGAATGTGCTATTAACCCGTACCCAGATTTGGGGATGCCGTACGACGGATTTACGTACTAGCTATATTGATGATTGATCCGCACTCTTGACTTGGGATGCCTGATTATAGATATGGTATCGGATATGATATTATTGAGGCGGGATCACCGACTATACATATACACGTATGTATATGTATCGACTCAGATGATAGGCGGTTTCCTTATCAATAGTTCAGCTTGTTAGTTCAGCCGTATAGTTTAGTGTAGTTGTTAGATTAGATTAGACTTCTTACCTATTTCAAAAACTAACGAATCGTGGGCATTTTTAAAGACAGCCCAAGGGATCCTACGGATATTTCAAAAGACGTATCTTTTCATAAAAACACCGTAGCCCCTATTTTCAAAACCCCATGATTCGTGTTATTTCAAAAGGCACCATTTGTAGGACTGATATTAGATTAATGCAGATTAGTTATAGTTGCGTCTAGTTTTCAGCTCCCACTCATTTTTGTGGTCCGCTTCGCATCGCATGCTTATTTTATATTTCATACTCCATTATTGATATCATGCTGTTAGGACACCAGCACCATTACCGATGATGCGTATGTACCACGTACACTTAATTTCCGGCTCACACACATCTTCATCGGTAATTGTCATGTCACGTACACCTTAGAAAATGTTATTGCTTGACATAGCCTGTTAGCTAATAGTTAGACATGATATTAGTGTACTTTCCTTATATGTTAGTTTAGACATTGTAGTTATTACCTGCTACTTCATGCATACTATTATTCATTGTTATGCCGCATTCATGGATTCTCATGCATATATTCACTATTTTACGTGTTATTAAGGTTTTGGACTCGGATTTCCATGAGATTTTCTGGACTTGGAGGAAAACCGCAAAAACTTATATGAACTGATTTCTCTCTTTTTAAAATAAAAAGTGCGGTTTTCCCATGATGTATGAGTCGTCCACCATGAGTTTGCTGATGGATTTCGAGACCCGATTCGAGGAGACGGATGAACCGTTTCGGGTACAAGGTGGACCCGGTAAGGTATCCCGGGGCAAGAAGCGCGTGATGATGACGATATGAGCCTGGCAGGGGAGCACTACCTACCGGTGATTTTACCCGACGCGTCGGATATCCGGAGGATACCGTCATGGTCTTGAGATGGATGGTAGGGGCCGGTCTGGACTGACGGCGCCCTAGATATTGAGGTACAGAGACTGTGATACAGAGATATCGAGATATTGGGATTACGTTTTGTGCCGATGCTAGGCACTGTTTTATGCTGATTTCATTATGATACCTCATTTTAAAAATACAAAGGAAATCTCACTAAATTATGGAAACAGTTCTTCATTTACATGTATTCTGTTTTCATGCATTCATACCTCATTCATATGATATATTGCTACCCTTGGGCACTGACACGGGCACATGAGATTACACTCGGGTTAGATATTTACCCTAGCCTTGTTATAGGCTACGTGTTATTCATATATTTGAGGATATATTATGATCATTGACCTAGGTTGCGTTATTTATGCGATTTCTGTGCGTAGATATTTTTTTCTATTCACGAGTTGGCAACTCACCCCCGTTGAGCCCCAGTTTCTTGCAGGTTGCCGTACAGGTTTCATTACGGCTTTGCGGGCTCAGTTTCATTCGGGTGACTTACTAGTAGGTGGGTTTTTCTTGTATCGTACCCATCATATTACCTTGTATAATATTATTCCGTTGTATCTAGTAAATTCCATCAACCAAACATGTATTTTTTGAGATAGAGACCAGTGTTGTTTATTCTTTCGACCTTAGAGTTGCTCGTTATATTTCTGGTGGTTTTGAGTTTCCTTTTGAGTTTTGATCCTCGCCGTTTGCGTTGTATATTATATTGTTTGTGTGGTTGTGACCGTCGATTGACGAAGAGCTAGCTCCCGTTTGGGGATGCCCTTTTCTTGTTTTCGTATACTATTCATGTTGTATCCCGTTTGGGGGCCTGTATTTACAAAGGAGACTCTGCCGAAATTTTCAGTAAATTTTTGATATTTTAAAAACCGCATAATTCGGCTTATGCTATTAAAACTACTTGTTTTAAATTGGTTTTCCTTCACTCTACTTCTTTTCTTGGTTTGGATTTCTGGGTTTTCGGTTTACTTAGATTACGTACGCCTCGAGACGTATCGTAGTTTAAGTGCTGGTCATGTTCCGTACTTTCGGGACATGACAAAGTTGGTATCCGAGCGTTAGGTTTTAACCTTCGGAGCGTAGGATGACCATTGGTTGATGGAATAGGTGACTAAAGTAGAGTGACGTACCGTTGGTATGTTCCGCGGCATATTTACGATACGCCACTCCACTTAAGAAGCCTTAGGATGTACATTTCCTTGTTCAGTATTATATTCCTTCCTGATCTAGCCTCATCGTTACCAGTTTGGTTTTGCTGCCACGATTTCGGGCAGGGAGAGATACGGCTAGAGTTGCGGTCAACAGGAGCTCGTCACAAATGAGGACTGACCAGGGCGTGATTCCGGCGACACCCAATTGCAGAGATGTGTCTTTTTACTGTGTTTCCGCGCCACGAGCGTTTGGCGGATCGCCTTTATGAGGTTACTCGGAGGTGCTGATCGACACTAGAGAATTGAGCCAATGATGGTGGCCAGCCAGATTTTGATGACCGTTGGTGTGTTGCTTACTCCTGATGATTGAGGCACGGTTCAGCATGCAGATGAGTGAGCCAGTTATTGCTGCGAACGACGAGATATCGCCCCAGATGTTAGAGCTATTGCAGTATAAGTTGTACTAAGAGATGATAGAAGGTCGCTAGTCATCGAGGATGAATGACTAGGACATGTGGATCGTTCGCCTACCCCGATGCGAGGTCATCAGATAGATTGATTCCAGCTAGAGACGACTTCACGCGGAGACGTTGGGAGTCGAAAGAGACGATCGAATGTCAGAAACCTATTATTCCAAGTTTTAAGTAGTCGGAAAGACATGCAGGCAATTCTATGGTCCCTCTAGAAGAATGAAACCCTAACTCGACTTAATGACCATGTGAAAACCTTTGAACCTTCGGGTTTGTGGCAGTTCTACGACGCCATTAGTGAGGCTTGGGTTTGCCTTTCTACGGCTGGACCACCGATGCTGTGGTACGTACTCGATACTATTATACTGTACCCAAGATGTTGAGCTCTTGGAGGATTATGAGGTTTTGACGACTCGATTGGATGGCTCGACTTAATTCGGATGCTAGGTGGTGAGATGCATTTCTTGGGAGACTCCCGATATGAGGATAGCCGTTGGAGCTCAGTCCATGCAGCCACGACGAAACGAGTCCGAAACGGTCGACCTTGGAGAAAAGTGGAGTAAGCGGTGCGTACGAGATCTTGATAAGATGATGTTCTACTCTGCCGACATCATAGATGCGATACGCATGCCGAGGCATTGTACTTGGATATACCTTCCAGAAGGAGTCGCGATGAGTATGCAGCCGTTCCGGAACAAGGAGCAGATATAGTAAAGGACGATGACTCCCGGACAGTTGGCAGAGATGAGACTGGAAGAGACCTTGAGTAGGATTCCTTTCAGGACAATGCTGCAATGATATTTGCACCCAGGATCAGATGTGTCACGTGCATTTAGAGAGCCAGAGGCCAACTCCAGTGACATGTTGCTTTACGAGTGGTCGTGCGGATTGACCGAGAGATGACCAGAGAAGTGCCAAAACGGGATCGTCCCCGTTAGCACACCTGACAGGGCCGATGAGCCGATGGATCGAAAGATTGGTAATTCACAGTGAAGACCTTGACCCAGGAGTGGTCATTGTTACGCACGCCAGCAGGACAGAGTTCATGATCATCGACGAGACGTCCCACTAGTGACCGCGACAGTTGGCCGAGATTCTTAGAGAATGCGCTTGAGCAGTACTATTCCGCCATTATTGATTACGATGTTTTGGGTGATTTATTCGTATGATTTGATTTTGATGATTGAGGATTTACGATCTTTGCACAGTGTTGCACTTGATATCGTTTTCGTGCTTCAGTTTCACATGTTTGTGATTTTACGATTTTAAACAGTTGAGTTGGTTTTGTGCGTATACATGCACACGATTTCGTTCCTGCACTCGGTATAGTTTATATATGCTTGCAGTGCAGTGATCGCCTTTTGTGCAATTAGATGCACTGGACTTCGATTTCGATTGTGATACCCGATATTTGTTTTGTGCACTTTGTGCACCTGATTGATTTTGCGCACGTTCGGCGCTTGATATTGGATTTCATGATTTCGTGCACGATAGATGCACCTGATTTTGCTGTCAGGCACACATGTTGCCTACGACAGATGTTTCGTGCACACCCAATGCACTTAGATGTTGTTTCTGTGCGCATGTATGGCACATTCATGGATTTTGATTTCCGTGCGCACCAGACGCACGTAGCATTCATGTGCATATTTTGGGATTGATTTCGTATAGAGCAGTACGTTTTTATGATATTGCTATGTATTTTCGTACTGACCAGGACTAGTCAGAGGACTGTACCTGAATATATTTTGCATGCATTGATAGTTATTGAAGGGATTTCCAAAAAGCGAGCTATAGCCTCAGTATTTACCTACGTGTCTGATATGACACGAAATGTTTAAAACAAGGAGACCCTTCTAAATTGTTTCCAAAACGGCGGAACGTACATTTCAAACAAATGTATATATGTATATAGTTATTTTCTTATGATAGACGTCCGCCACTGTACAGTGTTATACGCGTTGCACAGCGACTTAAAGAGATTTGGCATGCATTTCCTTCAGATACTTACAGATATAGATTCGATGTTTACATGTATAGTTTCGAGTTATATCATATTGGTTTGATTTAGATTTGGCATTGATGTTTTCTCCATGACTCCGATGATTGCGGGATGCTTGACGGAGTTTTGATTTGAGTTATATACTCATTTTTCAAGCGCATGCGCTGCGCTACGATTTGTTTTATGTAGTTACAATTTCGGAGCCCCGACGACTTAATGGTTTTTCTTAGATGTTTTAGTATTTGGGGGAGTTTGAATTTAAATTCGGGGACCGAATTTCTTTAAGGGAGGAAGATTGTAACGTTTTGAAAATCGTTTCGGTGAAATTTCGAAAAAATTGGTAAAATAAAGGGGTTTTCTGTAAAAAGTCAAAATACAAATATCTTATTATAAAAATTAAATATACATATTCTAGCTATGTAATTGCTATTATTTAGTGTTTATTGAGCCGCTGGCAAAATTTCAAATTTTCTGAAAAAAATATTATTTTATTATTATTTAAGCCGTCACTAATACATTTAATTAGGGAAAATTACAAATTGGAATGAGTTGAAACAAATTTTGTGCATCATAAAACATTAAATAAAATTTTATCATATGGCTTTTGGAACGAAATCATTTGCCAAAACGGTTTAGAAATTATTGAAGAAAAAAGAATTTTTTTTAGCGTAAACGGATGTTTGGGGTATTATATTTATCATTTTTCATCACCCCACACCCGTACCCACATCCACACACTCCCATTTACTTCTCCCCTTGAAGAATTCAGCAGCCCACTTCTCCCCCTCAAAAATTTCTCCATCTCATTTGTATGGGTGAAATAGAGTTTATAGGTGTAGGTTAAGATGTATTGTTTTGGAGGCTCATTGTACCTTGATTTGAGGGGGGTTGACTTGACCAATTGTGCACAACACCCACACCATTCCCCCCATCACCCCATGGCCGAAATTCTGCAGCCCTTCCCCCTTCATTTTCTCTCTTTTCATTTCCTTCAATTTAAATCAAAAAATTGCTCCAAAATCCAATTTAAATCTCACAAATTGATTTCCATTCTTCATCCCATTCTCCTTAGCTTTTATCACTTGGATCATGGTGTTATGAAGCCATCATTGGAGGAAAATTCTTCTTGCTAGATCACTAGATTTTAAGGTATAATTTCTACCCATTTAAATTCTTATGTTTAGATTTATTTAATTGAGTTGTTTTAATGTTAATTTTAGTGCTATTTGCATACTAGTTTTTTTTTAAAAGTTTATAGCTTGAGTTGGATTAGGGTTTTGTTGTGGAAATGGGTTATGATAAATTGTGCATGGTTTTGTGTTGTGGATTAACATCTTAAGTTTTATAGAAAGCTAATTTAGTTGTTAATTCCAAACCATTACTTATAAAATGCCCTAATTAAGTTATTTTGCTAACTAGAGTTTTGGAAAATTATTAAATGCCTTAGATTAAATTATAATTATGGTTTCATATCATTATAGATAATATATTGAGTGGGTTAATGCTTTTATTTCATGAAAATCCTAGCTAAATTGTTGTTTGTGCATTTTTGCTATAAATTGTAAAAAAAATTGGGTATTTTATAAACTAGAATTTTGGGGTTAATGGAATTTAATGAGATTAAATTATGGAAATTATTTTTATGACTTATTTAAGATATTTAATAAGTATTATGACCACTAGATTTGTTTAAACATCATGTTTTGTACAAAAACGGCGAATTGTGCTTGCTAGATTTTCGGAAAAATAACTTTTTAAGTGAAATTGGGGTTTTTGTGAATTTTAACCTATTTTATATTAAAATTAGTGTTCGTAAATGTGCAAATGAGTGTATTTGGGTTTTTCTCGATGATTTGGCGTTTGTACGCCGACGTCGAGGGTTTTTGGGTTGATTTGTGAAAGCAACCATAGGTTTTGACCTATGTGGGATTCGTGTGTCGTTTTGGTCATGAGTCGGATTTTAATACGATACGGTGCGTTATGATATGTAGGTACCCCATATGGACTTCGAGACGACAAGTAAGCGCGTGGCGACGTCGGCACCGGCGAACGAGGACCAGGTGAGTAGATTTATATCTACGGGGAGAAGTCGGGTGGATGGCGTATAGCACCCCCGCAGTTCGTGGTGATGTATACGAATACGTATACACACAGATATTGATTATATGTTGCTGAGATTATTGATGATAAGATGGATATTTGGTATTTTTGGATTGGTTTAGTGTAGTTGCGAAACTCTAGAGTAGTGGTCGCACTCACACACATACTTGCATACATTCTTCTTTTATATGTGCGTATATGGGAGTATATATTTATGTGTTCACATGGGTATGTGACTATGTGTTCATATACAGGATTTGAGGATAGTATTTGGAATTTGAGATGAGTTGATGATATTGGGCCTGAGGCCAGAAGATCGGTGATGTGATTTGGTTCGTATTGAGATACGACATGATATTTTAGCGGGTCTTTTGACGTAGCAATTCTTACACCTGTATGCATACTTAGGCGGTATCAGTATTGTACTAGACGTAGGACATCGTCCCGGATCATGATATTTGATAAAGAAGATACCAGATGAATAGTGTGATTGAATGTGATATTAACCCGTACCCAGATTTGGGGATGCCGTACGACGGATTTACGTACGAGCTATATTGATGATTGATCCGCACTCTTGACTTGGGATGCCTGATTATAGATATGGTATCGGATATGATATTATTGAGGCGGGATCACAGACTATACATATACAGGTATGTATATGTATCGACTCAGATGATAGGCGGTTTCCTTACCTGTAGTTCAGCTTGTTAGTTCAGCCGTATAGTTTAGTGTAGTTGTTAGATTAGATTAGACTTCTTACCTATTTCAAAAACTAACGAATCGTAGGCATTTTTAAAGACAGCCCAAGGGATCCTACGGATATTTCAAAAGACGTATCTTTTCATAAAAACACCGTAGCCCCTATTTTCAAAACCCCATGAATCGTGTTATTTCAAAAGGCACCATTTGTAGGACTGATATTAGATTAATGCAGATTAGTTATTAGTTGCGTCTAGTTTTCAGCTCCCACTCATTTTTGTGGTCCTCTTCGCATCGCATGCTTATTTTATATTTCATACTCCATTATTGATATCATGCTGTTAGGACACCAGCACCATTACCGATGATGCGTATGTACCACGTACACTTAATTTCCGGTTCACACACATCTTCATCGGTAATTGCCATGTCACGTACACCTTAGTAAATGTTATTGCTTGACATAGCCTGTTAGCTAATAGTTAGACATGATATTAGTGTACTTGCCTTATATGTTAGTTTAGATATTGTAGTTATTACCTGCTACTTCATGCATACTGTTATTCATTGTTATGCCGCATTCATGGATTCTCATGCATATATTCACTATTTTACGTGTTATTGAGGTTTTGGACTCGGATTTCCATGAGATTTTCTGGATTTGGAGGAAAACCGCAAAAACTTATATGAACTGATTTCTCTCTTTTTAAAATAAAAAGTGCGGTTTTCCCATAATGTATGAGTCGTCCACCATGTGTTTGCTGATGGTTTTCGAGACCCGATTCGAGGAGACGGATGAACCGTTTCGGGTACATGGTGGACCCGGTAAGGTACCCCGGGGCAAGAAGCGCGTGATGATGACGATGTGAGCCTGGCAGGGGAGCACTACCTACCGGTGATTTTACCCGACGCGTCGGATATCCGGAGGATACCATCATGGTCTTGAGATGGATGGTAGGGGCCGGTCTGGACTGACGGCGCCCTAGATATTGAGGTACAGAGACTGTGATACAGAGATATCGAGATATTGGGATTACGTTTTGTGCCGATGCTAGGCACTGTTTTATGCTGATTTCATTATGATACCTCATTTTAAAAATACAAAGGAAATCTCAATAAATTATGGAAACAGTTCTTCATTTACATGTATTCTGTTTTCATGCATTCATACCTCATTCATATGATATATTGCTACCCTTGGGAACTGACACGGGCACATGAGATTACACTCGGGTTAGATATTTACCCTAGCCTTGTTATAGGCTACGTGTTATTCATATATTTGAGGATATATTATGATCATTGACCTAGGTTGCGTTATTTATGCGATTTCTGTGCGTAGATATTTTTTTCTATTCACGAGTTGGCAACTCACCCCCGTTGTGCCCCATTTTCTTGCAGGTTGCCGTACAGGTTTCATTATGGCTTTGCGGGCTCAGTTTCATTCGGGTGACTTGCTAGTAGGTGGGTTTTTCTTGTATCGTACCCATCATATTACCTTGTATAATATTATTCCGTTGTATCTAGTAAATTCCATCAACCAAACATGTATTTTTTGAGATAGAGACCAGTGTTGTTTATTCTTTCGACCTTAGAGTTGCTCGTTATATTTCTGGTGGTTTTGAGTTTCCTTTTGAGTTTTGATCCTCGCCGTTGGCGTTGTATATTATATTGTTTGTGTGGTTGTGACCGTCGATTGACGAAGAGCTAGCTCCCGTTTGGGGATGCCCTTTTCTCGTTTTCGTATACTATTCATGTTGTATCCCGTTTGGGGGCCTGTATTTACAAAGGAGACTCTGCCGAAATTTTCAGTAAATTTTTGATGTTTTAAAAACCGCATAATTCGGCTTATGCTATTAAAACTACTTGTTTTAAATTGGTTTTCCTTCACTCTACTTCTTTTCTTGGTTTGGATTTCTGGGTTTTCGGTTTACTTAGATTACGTACGCCTCGAGACGTTTCGTAGTTTTAGTGCCGGTCATGTTCCGTACTTTCGGGACGTGACAAATGATGTAATATACCCTCCGGGTATAAGTGAAGTATGTATGCAAGGTATACATGTAGCTATGTCATTATGTGTGAAATATACTTATTACTAATGGTACGATACCATATAGGTATACAGGTAACTAGCATGTAAGTATGTCAAGGCATATATGTAAGCATGTAGGTATACATGTATGCTATATGTCATATGAAATAAAAAATATGAATCAGTGTCACAATATCCCTAACCAAACAATATCATATTTATATGTGTGTTGTGCGTGTCATGGCAATTATTGACGGTGTGTGTGGCATACAATCAGTGCTCGTGCAACATGAGCCATCAACAATAGTGTAGTGTCCTAAGGGTACAAGTCCAAACACAATAAGTAACTAGGAAATAAGGTGTATGCGCAGCTCTATATATGCAATAGAACATGCGACAATAACATAACATCTCTAGCCTAGACGCATAACGCCATGCGGGCGATTCCCCTATAGATGTTAAATCTACTCACCAATGCTCTTGGATAAGTAAAGCCAACCACCTATTTTCCCCTCTTCGCAGCGTCCGAAGTCCCCGCCTACGAATCTAAAACATAAAACAGCAAAGCAAGTATATATTAGCAATATACCCAAAACACGTACAAACTATGCTGACCAACGCGACAACACAAACGTACTCTCAAGAGTTTGTTTTGTAGCTAACGTTCATAGTGACACTACGAAACCAACTCAGAGCAACAGCAACACAAACCAGGAACCGTATCGGATAACGTAATGCATGAACACGAAACACAAGAAATACGCAATGTGGTCTCAGATTTTGCTATACCAACAATCTGTAAAAGTTGCAAGTACCATAAGACCACATACAACCCCAGAGACCCCTACACCAAAACCCAAACCCTAACTCCCTAGTCTGGCCGCAATTTGCGGCCAGAATCAATTTATTTGCGTCCCTAATAAAAGGAAATGGGCTCGTATTTTGAGGGTAGGTTCTAGGTCACTACACTAGGTCACTGTGATGGGAACTTTTGCAACAATTACCTGGTTTGATAGCAGATCATCCCAGACCCCAAAACAACACTAAAAATATGATATTTACCCGAAATGATACATAACACGATCTAAACTGAAACGAATAAGCTACGCTACACAATAAACACTTAATTAACAGAAAGAGATCATTACCTAACGAAAAGAACTCAAAGATCCTAGCTTCCCAAGCTCCAAGGCATCCAAGAGGCAAATCAAATCCAAAGATGTGATTTTTGTGAGTTTTTTCAAAGTTTGTGATGGTTTTGTTAAGGAATGATGAAGTGCTCAGTTTGAGGTGAAGAGAGATGAAGAAAATGAGAAGGAAATGAGTTTGAGAGAGAGTGAGAGAGATGAGGTTAAGGGTGGGTGCACCACTACATTAATTGCAAGCCATGCTCTCATATAAATGCATTCACACTACTCACATGCCACCTCTTCTCTCCAAAACAAATATCTCACCCAAAATATCAAAGATTATGGTTAAGGTAAAGCAAGGGATTAGATTAAAGCAAAGGATTAGGTTAAGGGTTATGTTGTCATGGGTTCTAAGAACAAGATTAGCACAAACAAACCCTCACATTAACGTGCACACGTGCGTTCATGCCATAACAAATAATAATAAATTATTAATTAAATGTTATAAATTGTGAGGAACCCGAATTGGTAAACTCTTTACCAAAAACCCGCATTAATGTCTAAACTAACACTAAACGAAATCTAAAGCGTTACAATCTCCCCCTTATAAAAATTCGTCCCCGAATTTAAAATTCTCACTAAGCGTACCTTCAAATAGATGAGTACAAAACTCCCAAATCTCGCTCGCAGCCTTCCAAGTGATCACCTCACTATACAGCTACGCCCAAGAAAAACCCTCCACGGATGGCAAGACCCTTTGACCGAAGTTTCTCCACCAGCCGAACCACTAACACAATTAGCTGCCGGTGAACGAAAAGATCGCGTCCAAGCAAAATGGTCTGGTGCTGAATCATGTGAGAAAGGTCATGAAGGTATTTGCAAAGTATCAACACAAGGAATATGGGGTGAAAACTCAATAATCTGGGCGGAAGTGCCAAATTAAAGGCAACGAAACTAACTTGCTTTAAGGATCTCAAAAGGACCTACAATCCTGGGAAAAGCTTCCCAAAATTCAACACATCATTCATCGGAAAAATCCGTAGGAATACATGATCTCCCACTGCGAACTCAAATCTGCGACTACCACGGTCAGCATAAGACCTCTGTCTGCACTGGGCTGTCCTCATCCTGACCTAAATCAACTGGATCATCTCCGAAGTCTCTAGACTAGCTGGGGTCAAAAAATCCTACTCACGCAGAGTCAGAAAAATAGACTGGAGATCGACACCACCTACCAAACAAACCTAAAGGTTGCCAATTGGAGTGTCTCCTGATAACAGCTATCGAAAGAACCCTAATAATGGCAAGTGACGATCCCAACTGCCGACAACAATTAGTACGCACGCACAAGCATATCCTCCAGAGTCTGTATAGCCCACTCTCACAAAACCATCATCCTGCGGATGGAAAAGCGGAGCTAAAGCTCAACCAGTACCTAAGGCTTCCCGAAGCTTCTGCCTACGATGGCTAGCGAACAAGGTGCCTCCATTGGATACAACAAATGAAGGAACTCCGTGCAAACGGACAAACTTAACAAAGAACAACTGAGCAAACTGAGCATAACCAGACAACAACATCCAAATGGATTCATACCCTGTCTAGACCTAGGTAGACACCACAACGAAATTCATGGAGATCTACTCCCATTCCCACTCCGAAATGGTTAAAGATTGCAACTCTCCAGCCGGTCTCAGATGCTCAACCTTAGCTCACAACAAGACAGACACCTTGAAACGAACTCCGAAACTTCACTCTTCATCCCTGCCCATCCGTAACTATCTCACAAGTCACGTCACATATTGGTGGAACTTGAATGAACATTGAAAGCTGACTGATGTGCCTGCTCTAGGATTTCACATCTCTACCCATCAACATCAGGTACACACAAACGCGTCCTTAAACGCAGCACACCCTAGTCACAAATCAAGGACTCTGAATCTTTACCCAGCCGGGTATGCTCAAGAATCTCTGACAAACGAGCATCGGCGGGCTGTGCCTCGCGAAAACGATTAAGGAAAAGTAGACGGGCGTGGACATGAGCAAGCTGTCCCTCAGTAGAAGCGAACTTAAGCTGTACTCAACGATCGCACAGGAACTGTAAATTTGTAGAAAACTATCTCAAAACTGCGCACAACCGGGACAAGCTAACCCCGGGCCTACGACTCCAGCATCAGCTACCACTATCGCCTTGCCACGGGTAATAAAGGATCTCACAAACACAATCCTTCACAAGATCCATCCCACGGCGTTGTCTCAACAATCAAAACCCAGTGCAGGAAGATATACATTAAGCTCTGGTGGTCCATGAAAATCTGACACGACTTTCCGAACAAGTAGTGTCTTCAAATCTCCAACGTATGACCACCGCGGCCATCTCCAGATCATGAGTGGGATATCCTGCTCGTACTTCCTCCAACTGTCGGGAAGCAAAAGCGATAACTCTATAGTGTCACATCAGTACACAATAGAGCCCCACCGGCGAAACATCACAGTTAAACAACAAGGCCGCCCGAACCAGGAAAGCAAGAAAGAACCGGTGCAGTTGTCAACCGAGTTTTCAACTGCCGAAAACTCCGCACGCATGCCTCAGTCCAAAGAAAAGGAACCTCCTTTCCGGTCAGTTCAGTCAACGGTGCAGCGATACATTAGCAAACCTACAAGAAACGCCGGTAAAAATCTGCTAAGCCCAAAAATCTGCGGACCTCCGTCCCGTACACAAGTCTGGGCCAAAGCTGTACGGCCTCGATCTTCCCCGGGACCATACAAAAACCGTCTCCCGTAACTACAAGACCTAGGAGTCAACACAAACAGGCCTAAAGGAACACTCCGAGAATTTAGAAAATAGCCGGTGCTCTCCCGATATCTGCAAAACAAATCCTCAAGTGCTGCTCGCGTTCCTCACGACTCTTAGAAAAGACCAGAATGTCATAAATAACACAACAACCAACTGGTCGAGGAATGGCCTGAAAAAATCTGGTTCATCATATCTACGAATGTTGCTGGGGCATTGGTGAGTCCAATGACACCACCAAAACATATACTGCCCGTAGCATGCACAAAAGCAGTCTTCGGATTGCCATCACTCCGAACCCGCAACTAATGATGACCAGATGCCAAACAAACTTAGAAAAAGTCTTGCACTTTGGAGCAAGTCGAACAAATCGTCAATGCGAGGTAAAGGATACCTATCCGCACCGTAAGCCGGTTCAATTGACGATCAACCAACACACAACCTCAAACTGTTGTCTTCCTCCTGACGAACAGAATAGGAGCTCCCCAAAACGAAACACTCAAACGCATAATCCCCCCAACAAACAACTCTGCAGCTGATCCTTAAGCTCCTTAAGCTTTGCCGGCATACCTGGAACAACGTCGCAAAACTCTTGCACGAAAGGAACCCGGTCTAACAATCCCACTGTGGCTCCGGTATCACGAAAGAAAGCCAAGAATCCTCGACAACTTCTCCTCTAAAGCCGACTAGCAAAAAAGGCTGAATTCAAGCTGTGAGATGCGGCACCACTGTCCCCCTGCACAACAAGAACTGACTCGCCGGGAAAACAAAACCTGACTGTTTCCTCGCGGCAGTCTACAGACGCCTAGCACGTATCTAACCAGTCCATGCCCACGAGAACGTCAAATCCAACATCTCTAGAAGGATCAAAACGACAGACAAATTTCTATCTCCTATCCGATTGGCACGCAACCTAAATACGTGTTACGCAACAAAAGAATCGGTGACAGAAATTAACACAAAAAACGGCTGATCTAGCTAACACGACTCTCAGCCCAACCACGACGCAAGGTGTGAAAACAAACAAGTGTATCAAAAGAACATACGAATTAAGAATACCTAAAAATACTGCATTGGAAGCCCGCGCGTCCCGATAAGTAGAAGCAAACTCTCGTGTCTGCCCCCTACCCGCAACCAGCTAAACTCCTCCTCTGCCAACCTGTCCACTCTGAGCGAACCCTCCCCGTCCATGACCTCTCCGAACACGAGTCTGACGCGGTGCTAAGGAACAATTTCTGATGAGGTGACGAAGGCTCCCGCACCAGAATTATCGACGCGATGACTGCTGACCCTCTTGGGGATGAGAGCTGAACGACTGTCCTCGTCCCAAGCCTCTGCTACTCCGGCGACGGTCATGAAATCTGTCTCGGCAACTGAACCTCTGTCTTGGGGCTGACACACCTGTACTAGCCCTCCTCGGTCCTTGAACTCCCAAAGTCTCGGAAAGACGTGCTTCGTCAACTAGGGCTGCATCCACTGGTGCTGTGTAGGTAACACTATGTTGTGTGCGGATCGCATAGAACAACTGGGTAACAGGGGTGACAAACTCCTGTCGATGTGCTCTGCTGGCCTCAACTAAAGACCTCATCGTCTGGCACAAGTCTTGCATCTCTGCCACAAGCCTAGTGATACGATCTTTCAAAGGCGGATCCATCTGCTCCTGTGCAACGAGCGTGCCATCCTGGTCAGTCCTCGTCCTACCCGAGTCAACTCTGACCTCGGCCCTCGCTGCATCACTCTGAGTCCCCATAGTCATCGGCGGCAAAGGCTATAGATGGAAATAGGATTCGATAAGAACACGGTAATCGAATCACTAGGATATAACATCGAGGAATGAATTTCAAGCAATTTGTACTTAGGTCACTTTGGGCGGAGTACCGCATCGTGAGTATGCCGCGGACATACACACACTACATTACTCTGCTTAAGCTACCTACTCCATCATACCAAGGTCATCCTACACTCCAAAAGGTAAAACATAGCGCTCTGATACCAAATTTGTCACGACCCGAAATTGGCACGTGACGGCCCTTAAACTACGCAATGTCTACAGGCGTAACACAATTTAAGTAAGCCGAAAACCCAGCAATCTAATCCATCAAAAGTAGTAAGAAATAAGAACATTGTTTAAACCTTTGAAATCTCAACCCAAATTCTTTAAATATCCAACTTTATTTCCTTTAAAAATTTGGCAACACCTCCTTTGTAAAAACCAGCCCCAAAAATAGGTACAACAAAGATGTAACTAAAGCATCCCCAAACGGAAGCAAAAACATGCCCAAACGCGGAAAACAACCACCACAACAGATATATGACGCCGTAGCGAAGAAATAAAAAAAAACGATATAAATAAAACTGCATAAAAGACCTCCAAGTCATAAATAATATACAATATCGTCCTCACATCAAGTATCTAAGTCATACATGAAAGTGGTAGATGGAGAGTACAGGATACAAAGAATATACAATAAACATGAACGTATAACCACAAAACCCACCTAAAGGAAAACTGCACACTATGAGCCAAAGCGGTATCCGCTGCAAAAGATGATGTGATAGATGAATAGCCTGCCTCGACTTATCTGGGGAACAACCTGCAAAACACTGTAGCACAATGGGGGTGAGTTGCCAACTCGTGAATAGTAAATAACATATGCAAGTAATCGCAAGTATGCACGTACAGCGCGAATCTAACATATGCAAGCTAATAGCAATAAAAGGTCATATGTACGCAATAATCATGAAAAGTACACTAGCAGGTACAACTAATACATGAAGCAATAATATGACAATATGTAAATGCAACAATCATGAAAGGTGCTCTATCAGGTACTATTAATACATGAAGCAGTGCATATAAAATAAGAGTATGTAAATGCAACAGTCATGGAAGGTACTCTATCAGGTACTACTTGTTAGTTGTATGTATGCCCTAGAGGCCAGTATTGTACAGATGATGTATATTATATTGGATGCTTAGACATATATAGAGATGACTTTCTTGCTCGATATGATAGTATGCTATCTGGTTGCTCTTTATCTTAACATGTATACTAGTCTCTTTATACTGTCTTATAGTTACATGTTGGTAAAGCCCTTAGGATGCGTACTTGACTACCTGGACTATGATGCAGATCATACTAGTGGGGACATGGTAGTCCATAGGTACATCCTTCAAGGTCCCTAGTCATAGGTGTATCGAGACGGGGCATCGATATACCAGTGTAGACTAGCGTATACGCTTCTCGACCCATGAGATGGGCGATGGATGATCCCATATCCATTGGTGTTTGACATCAGAGATAGTATACGGGTGCTCAGTGGAGACTGGGTACACTGGACGTGTAGGGTTGCTAGGCACGCGCACAAGGGTCTACGAGGCATCAACCATGCCCGATTTAAAATTTAGCCGTGCCCAACAACCCGAATACGGAACTTTAAACTAGAGATTAGGCGAAAACAAGCATGCTAAACACTTTAACACTAAGTGAGAGGGATTACAACCTTTGTAGATCCGGTCCTTCACTTCATATGCTCCGTGTTGTGGTCCTTTCGCTGCGATCATCGGGATCCGGACTCTCGAGAGGTTCCACGAAGAGAAAGATGCAACCTTTGCTTCCGATCTTCGATACTAAGATGATCTACCTTGAAGTTTCGTTAACACAAGCTAACACTCATCAAATGATGTGAACACCGTCATCTAAATGGCAAGGGAAGATGAGGATGATGAAGTAGGATTTTTGCTCTCTTTATTTATCTTTTTCTCATATTTATTCATCACTTTGGAAAAATTTAGCAAGCTTTTTTCATGAAAGCATGAAGGAAGAAGAAGATGAACATAATAAGAATCCTTTTGTGATGAATAGGAAAAGAATAATATGATGAATAATGCAACCATGGTCAAGTAAACCTTTGTAGAGAATTAACTAGGGTTAGGGTTTGGGTTGGGTTAAAGCATGAGTCACTTACAAATATCTTTCACAAAACAAAACCAAAACCTTCTAGAATCATCTAGAAAGCTTAACCCTAATCCAAACCCTAATCATGTTTAAACTCCACTAAACTTGTTGCATTAGTTATCATATCATGTTACAATATTATATATCACATATATAATATTTATCGTAACAAAATAAAATAATACATTTAACATATATCGCATATATATCAATGTATTACCCGAGTGAGAAAAAGAATCTTTTAGTGAGCAAATATTAGTTAATGTAATTTAATATATCATATATATTATTATACATTAAATTATCGAATCAACACTTGATCCGACAATCCGGCTATATCGCATATAACCGAATAATATTTATTCGTACCGATTCATCGAATCAACACTTGATCCGATGACCCGGCTGATATCAAATATCGCGAGAATATAATACGGTATCACATATTGCATTATCCTCGGTCCCGCACATATCACATATATGCTCCTACTCCGTTTTGCCTGAGCCAAGAAACCTCTGTGTAGGACTCTAAAGAACCGTTAATACGCCGGCAGTAGGTGATGATCATATCAAACACCCACAAGCTGCAAGCGGTCAGCTAAACGTAACAGCTACCCAGGTATTGAGCGCTCAGAAGATCAACAAGTAAGCCTGTACATTCTCCTGTGAATCCAAACAGTAACACTCCCATACAGTCCGGTCTCGTCGTCTGATATGTTGCATATCTCGCCTAAGGGTGGTAAACGTCAGACCCCAGTAGCTCGATAAGTCGTGTCGATATGAGGTCTATAACAGTTCGAGAAACTACTGATAACACTTACCAGTAAATCTCAGCAACCCTGGCCAGGGATTTCCGGTTATAGCCAATCGAACACAGCACAACATCAACTCCCTATACCGGGAGAGACGAATCCCCTCCTATCGCTCATTGCCTCCATGTGATTCGGGACTGTACCCAAAAGCCACCTTTTTGCACGCCCTCTTGGACGTGGTATGATGGAAATCAAAGCACAGTGGGAATCATACAAGGCTCTATGACGATCTCGGGTCGACAGACTACTCTGTACCAGTGTCACCGGAGAACTGCCATCTGACGTATGGTATAATACCATCTGGGAGTTCTCGGCGAGTCCATCCAGTGTACCCAGTCTCCATTGAGCACCCGTACACCATCCTTGATGTCAAACACCGATGGATATGGGATCATCCATCGCCCATCATATGGGTCAAGATGCATATATGCTAGCCTACTCTGGTGTATCGATGCCCTGTCTCGATACACCCTCGACTAGGAACAGTTATAGGATGTACTCGTCGACTACCGTGGCCCCAGTAGTATGATCTCATCATAGTCCCAGTAGTCGAGTACATATCCTAAGGGCTTTATCAACATGTAATATAGAGATAATCAGAGTACATGTTAAGATAAAGTACAACCAGATAGCATACTATCATGTCGAGCAAGAAAGTCCTCCCTATATATGTCCTAGCATCCACTACAATATACATCGTATGTACAGTAATGGCCTCTAGGGCATACATATAACTAACAGGACGGACTCGCCGAGAACTCCCAGATGGTATTATACCTCACGTCAGATGGCAGTTCTCAGGTGACACTTATGCAGGTTAGTCTGTAGACCCGAGATCGTCATAGAGTCTTGTGTGATTCCCACTGTGCTTTGATCTCCACCTTACCACGTCCATGAGGGCGTGCAAAACGATGGTCTTTGGCTACAGTCCCGAGTCACATGGAGGCAATGAGCGATAGGAGGGGTTTCGTCTCTCCCGGTATTGGGGGTTGATGTTGCGCTGTGCTCGATTGGCCGTAACAGGGAAGTCCCTGGCCAGGGCTGATCAGAGATTTGCTGGTAAGTGTTACCAGTAGTTTCTCGACCCGTTATGAGCCTCACATCGGCACGACTTATCGGTTATTGGGGTCTGACGTTTACCACCCCTAGACTTGATATGCGACATATCAGACGAACAGACCGGACTGTACGGTAAGTGTTACTGGTTGGATTCACAGGAGTGTGAGCGGGCTTGCTCGTCGATCTTCTGATCGCTCAATACCCGGGTGGCCGTTACGTTTTGCAGACCGCTTGCGGCTTGTGGGTGCTTGATATGATCATCATCTGCTGCCGGCGTATTGACGAGTCTTTAGAGTCCTACACAGAGGTTTCCTGGCTCAAGCGAAACGAAATAGGGGCACATATGAGATATGTGCGGGACCGAGAATGATGCGTGTATGTGATACCATATTTCATTCTCGCGATGAATGTATCGATTGGTTATATGCGATATAACCTAGATATCGAATCAAGGATTGATTCGATAAGCCGATACATTGGATACTAGTCGGTTATGTGCGACATGACCGGATCATTGAATCAAGTGTTGATTTAATGATTTAATGTATAATTATATATTTGATATATTACTTTGCATTAACTAGTATTGGTTCACCTTATATGGATTTTCTCACTTGTATGTGCAAGTTGTATATGTGATATACTTTTATACACTTGATTATATCATGTTTGATGATACATGCGTCTTTGGTTAAGTGTATAGAATTAAACCATGGTTAAGATGATGATTAGGGTTTTGCTTTTTCTTTTATTTATTTATTGATTTATTTGGAAAAGATTTTGAAGAGAATGGTGGCTTTCTTTGTTTTTAGTTGAAGCTTCATGAAGCTTTGACTTTGTAACCATTCTTGTCTTCATGCTTAACCCTAACCCTTCCAAGTAACCATGGTCTATTCTCTACACTCTACCATAGTTAGTATATGATAAGTATTCATTTTCTTTTCCTTTTTTAAGAAACACTTATCATATTCTATTTTCTTCATCATCTTCTTCTTCAAGAAAAAGCTTAAGTCCATCAATAGCAACTTGAGCAAAAGTGTGAGAAATCCAATTCTAAAGTGAACCCACCTCCTATTTCTTCACGCTCTACCTCTTGCCAAGTAGTATAGGGTGTTTTCTTCACAAGTTTCACAACTTGGTGAAGTTGGAGCTTGAACTGTGATGCCTCGACGCAGATCATCTTCGGCACGAAGCCGACGACCTAGCCCGCCCATTTCTCCGATGAAGCCGACGATTGAGTTCGGGATTCGAGACGGACAGCGAGAGGATGCCTACGTGGAGCTAAGGAAGTGGAGAAACGGATCTACAAAGGTTGTAGCCTCTCTCCTTTAGTTAAGATGTTAACTAGTTTCGTTTTTCACCTAAACTCTAGTCAATGATCCGTATTAGGTTTTCTCGGCACCTGTAAAATTTTGAAATTGGCATGGTTGATGCCTTGTGAGACTTCATTAGCGTGCCCAGGAACCCTACAGTGGTATCAGAGCTACTAGGCATTAGATGTCGACCTATGGGGGGTTCTCACTATGTGACAGTGTGGCGAAGTATAGGCTCTTACCCCTAGGGTGTCCCGAGACCGAAAGGTGTTCCGGCGGGTTGTAGTCCCCGCGAGGGGGCATGCGTAAAAAGTAGCGGCTAAGGGACCCGTTGGTGCCACGGCGACCCCATTGGATGGGGTGGCTGCCTGACCAACAGTGGTATCAGAGCCTAGCTAGAGCCTTAGGCGAAGTGTAGACGACGTTTGAAATCCGAACGAACCGAAACCCTAGTTCCCAAAACGCTCTCTGGACTTTTTCTAAAAATTGGGTTTTTTCCATATTAAAAATGCTTAAAAAATTCAGCAGGGAATTATAAGAATTACGGTGCAAAAATTATCTCATGAAGAGCCAAGAGTGCGGCGGAACCGCGGCAGAAGCCTGGCTTCTGCGGCGGTTCCGCGGCTATATTGTGACGTCACCCATCCTAGTTTGCACAGTAATTCCTATTTTATAATGCTAAGTTTTATGGGAATTTTTAATTTCACTCAAGAGTTGAGTATTCTGGGGTTGCTTTGGGAATTGCAGATTCGATCGGATTATCAAATTTTGTCTGTGTGGTTTTCCGGATAATTTTGGAATATGTTAAAAACTTCGACCGGATGTAAATACCCAATCTTTCCCCTGCCGGAAAATATCCAAGTGTTGGATTTTTCTGTGGTTTAAGGACGTTCTGAGTAGTGCAAGTAACGCGATGGTCCCTCTAGAAGACAACAAACCTTAACTCGATTAGTGACCGTCTTGAACTGCCTTTTGAACCTTCGGGTTTGGGGCAGTACGGCGTGCCACATGAGAGGCGTTGGCTTGACCCTTCTACGGCTGGACCGTTGGTATTGAGGCATGAAGCGAATGTCTTTGAACCTATTTCTTGTGTTGAACGGTTTCGGGAAAACTTGGGTGTTCGAATGTTCGATCGGAAAGTTTGATATTTTCTATTTATCCGGAATGGGATACAATAATTGGAATTCCAAACAGTTATTAGATAACTGAATGAATGTTATAAATCTAGCGGTTTAGTCTCATTTGATATTGAAAAGAGTTTTCGATAATAGGACTAAAATGCGGGGTTTATAATTGTTAGGCATGTGATGTCTAAGTATTTCATTTGATTAGGCATGCGATGTCTAAAGAGGTTGCGGATTCCAACTGTTGTAGTTTTACACTTTCTTTTCTGTGACCGTAAGTGTAATATGTGATATCGCCGGTTTCGTTGCTATATGTCAACGACAATTGGGATGCGCATATTTACTTACGTTGATGACATGTGATGTTATGTGTTGCTGGATATGTTATATTGGATCGTCGTGTTCGAATAGCCGGGGGGGTTTTATGTGAGATGCGTGTTTTTCATTTTCATTCATGTAAAAACTTGTATGTAATATTCTTTTTTTTGGGGCACTTCCAGGTTGCGGAAGTTGTCACCTTTTGTATATTATTTACTTTTCGGCATTAGGATAGACCCAAGGAGGGGAGCACAAGTAACCGGGTTCTAGGGTCCAGTGGGAGACCATCTCGAGGAGTCGAGTTCGGGTCTCCTAACCCTAGAATTGGTAGGGTTGCTTGCCGCTCTCGTAGGGGTCTAAGGGTGTGGGATTGGCTATTCATCACGACCGTGGAATCCATGTTTTATACTGGCTCGTATTAAAAACACGGACGTCCTAGTATATCCAATGTTTCATATGTTTCTTCTGCTGCGATATCTGTGATGTGATCATGTGATGTTCTGTGATAGATACAGTATATAGTATATATGATATATTATATAGACGTTACTTATGTTTTGCACCCGCACTAGCCCTGCCCTGCTCTGTCGTTGTTACCTAACCTAACGGTGCACGAGGGGACATCGAGGCGAATGCGGATGGCATAAGTGTACGTCGTATTTATCTGTGATGTTTAGGTACTTAAATGATGGGACTTCATCAATGTGATTAATGAAAGAAAAGAAACCTAAGATGTTGTGGAATCAAATTTCAAAACAAAAAAGTGTAGCTACAGTTCTTGCTTTGCATAGCGGTATATATGATATACCCTGCACCTTATTCGATGAGGAAAGGACCGAGATCCCTTCACCGGGAGTGACTCCTTTAGCAATAACTGGCAGATGCTACACACACGGTTTGACTTTTGATTGCTTCTATAGTTTCTGCTTTGCACAGTGATATATATGATATATCCCGCACCTCATTCGACGAGGAAAGGGCCGACGATCCCTTCACCGGGAGTGACCCCTTTAGCAAAACTAGAAAAGCCTCAAAATCACTCCATTTCAAAACTTCATTTGATTCTACAACGATATCAAGTTCATTACGCAATAGGTTTTCAGAAAAACCTGTCGTAGCCTCCGTCATTTCAGATAAGCAGTAGTTAGTATTCGTGCTACGTTTGTTGGCCTGCGTCAAGGCGTAGTGTGCGGTAGCTAACTAGTATTTATCTGCTTTTGCAGGTGATGCAGATTGGATTAGGGTAGTCGTACGACTTTGTTGGCCTGCGTCAAGGGTCGTGCGGGTTGGTTTAATTCAATCAGGAAATGACGGGTTGAACTTGACTAGCGCACTATGGTTTGTTGGCCTGCGTCAAGGTCATAGGACGCTAGGGGCAAAATATTATCGGGAATTTCAAGTGTTGAAATTTGCAATGAAATTGCATACCTTCTATGAGATAGTTGGATCCCGATACCCACTGCGAGTAAGAGTTACTCCTGGGAGAGTTTTACACATTGCAATTAGCTGATCAAGTAGGTGTCTAGAAAGGTGTTAACGGGGTTACGCCTCTGGGAAAACGAGGTTTACATTAATTAGGTTCGTGCGAAAGCACGGGGGACCTCCCTCAAAGTACCGACACTGGCCTGGCTGAAAGATTGGCGAACTTGTAATGTGTAATTAATCCCGGCTAGTCTTTCCTTTTAGGGTTTGAAGGAAGATTTGATAAAAACAGTGGGAGCCATCCTGATTAGATAAGATAATAACCAATCTGATCTTGCACGAGCATACGCTAAAGTGTTTTCTTCTCTCTCTCTCTAGGTAGCGACCATGTCATGCCTTAATCAAGATAATAATATGGATGTATTGACTGAACCCGCATGTTATACTGTGCTGGGGAACGTTGGTTCCGTTCTTTCTTATAAGAGTTATAGGTCTGAACAGGATATAGGGGAATACCAGGATTCCCATGCCACCCGATTGAAGAAAGTACATGTTGATGCATTTTCTTCGGGTGTGTTCGTTACAGAGAACTGTTTCTCCATTTGCTCCACGTCCTGGGTATTATATACCTGGTCAGGATCCCATATATGTAATCAGTTACATGGGCTTAGGAAAGGTAGAGAACTTGGAGAAGGTGATAAAGACATTAGAGTTGGAAATGGTGCAATTGTTGCAGCTAAGATTGTCGGGGAATATCACCTTGCATTACCAACTGGTAATACATTGGTTCTGAACGAATGCTATTACATGCCGAACCTGATATGCAACATTATATCGGTTTCTTTATTAAGTAAAGAGGGATATAATTTTGTATTACAGGACAATGTTATGAACATTTTCCGTAACCAAAAGTTGGTTGAATCAGGCACGTTGTGCAATGGCATTTATGTTCTAAATCAATCAACAGTTCTGAGCATAACAAACACACACAAGAGGAAGAGTTCAGAACTGAACGAATCTTTCTTGTGGCATTGTAGACTGGGTCACATCAATGCAACACGATTAGCTAAGTTGCATAAGGATGGATATTTAAATCCGTTTGAATTTTCATCTTATGACGCTTGCCTATCATGTCTCAAAGGCAAGATGACCAAAACTCCGTTTACGAGACACGGAGAAAGAGTTACCGAACTCTTGGGACTGATACATAGTGATGTATGCAGTCCCATGTCTACACATGCCAGGGATGGTTCTTCGTACTTCATTACATTCACTGACGATCTCTCTAGATTCGGATATGTGTTCCTGATGAAACACAAATCAGAAGCTTTTGAGAAATTTAGAGAATATAAACAAGAAGTCGAGAACCAAACCGGAAAAAGTATTAAAATCCTTCGATCTGATCGAGGAGGAGAATACTTAAGCAATGAATTCCTGGACTTCCTAAAAGAGAATGGGATTCCCTCTAAGCTGACTCCTCCATATACACCACAGCACAACGGTGTATCAGAACGGAGGAACCGCACCCTATTGGATATGGTGCGCTCTATGATGAGCACAGCTGAGTTACCTATTTCCTTCTGGGGATATGCACTGGAAACAGCTGCAGACCTATTGAATGTGGTTCCCACCAAAACCGTGCCAACCACTCCATATGAGATATGGAAAGGAAAGAGACCATGTCTTAATTATGTTAAGATATGGGGTTGTCCGGCATATGTAAAAACGCAAAATCCGGACAAACTCGCGGCAAGGTCCATTCTGTGTAAGTTTATTGGATATCCCAAACATTCGCGAGGGTATATCTTTTACCACACCGAGGAACAAAAGGTGTTTGTTTCTCGACATGCCACCTTTTTAGAAAAGGAATTTCTTGAAAAAGAGATTAGTGGCAAGGAGGTAGAACTGGAAGAGGTTCCAGCAATAAAGACTACAACAGAAGATTTGGTTGAACCAGAGGATTCAGTAGCTCCCGATGAACCTCAGCCTCTCCGCCGATCTAGTAGGGTTCCTCGCCCACCTGAGAGATACTAGGGTTTTCTCATTGACGGTGGAAGCGAGGATTGCATCATGGAGGATGATGACCCAACTAGCTTCGAGCAGGCCATCACGAGTAGGGAATCAGTGAAATGGCTGGATGCTATGCGGTCCGAGATGGAATCCATGTACACCAATAAAGTATGGACTTTGGAAGTTGCTCCTGAAAGGGTAAAACCCATTGGGAGCAAGTGGATCTTCAAGAAGAAACTTGGTGTAGATGGGAAAGTGGAGACTTTCAAAGCTAGACTTGTTGCAAAAGGTTTTCGCCAAAGACCATGTGTGGACTATGATGAAACCTTTTCTCCAGTGGCTATGCTTAAGTCCATTCGGATCATGCTTGCCATCGCTGCATATCATGATTACGAAATCTGGCAAATGGATGTTAAGACCGCCTTTCTAAATGGTGATTTAGAAGAGTGCGTGTACATGACTCAGCCAGAGGGCTTCGTAGACAGTGGGAGCAGCGGGAAGGTGTGCAAGCTGCTTAAATCCATTTATGGATTAAAGCAAGCATCGCGGAGTTGGAACATCTGCTTTGACGTCGTTATCAAAGAGTTTGATTTCGTCAAAAACCCAGATGAACCTTGTATCTACAAGAAGGTGGCAGAGAGTAAGGTTGTCTTCCTCGTATTGTACGTGGACGACATACTCTTGATAGGAAATGATATTCCTATGCTGCAATCGGTCAAGCTCTTCTTATCACAAAGATTCTCAATGAAAGATCTTGGTGATGCCTCCCGCATATTAGGGATTAGGATCTATAGAGATAGATCCAAACGGATATTGGGATTGTCCCAATCCAGGTACATTGACACCATACTAAAGAGGTTTAGTATGGAAGAATCCAAGCGTGGGAACTTGCCCACGATCTCTGGAGTCACTCTCTCCAAAGAGATGTCTCCAAAGACTGATTTGGAGAGAGCTCGCATGCAAGGGATACCCTATGCTTCGGCTGTAGGCTCTATCATGTACGCGATACTATGTACCAGACCCAATGTAGCATACTCACTAAGTGTAGTGAGCAGGTATCAAGCTGATCCTGGAGAGAGTCACTGGACAGCTGTGAAGAGCATTCTCAAGTACTTACGAAGGACTAAAGAGATGCTCTTGGTGTATGGTAACGGAGAACTCCAAGTGGAGTCCTTTACCGATTCGAGCTTCCAGAGTGATAAGGACGACTCTAAGTCGCAATCGCGATTTGTCTTTACCCTTTACGGAGGGGCGGTTAGCTGGAAGAGTTCCAAGCAGGAAACCGTGGCAGACTCGACGATGGAGGCTGAATACGTCGCTGCCAACGATGCTGCTAAAGAGGCTGTCTGGATCAAGAAGTTCATTACTGAACTTGGAGTTGTTCCATCCATTGAGCATCCAATACCTTTGTATTGCGATAACAATGGAGCGGTGGCTTTGGCCAAGGATCCCAGGTCCCATCAGCGATCCAGGGATATTCTGAGGCGGTATCACCTGATCCAGGAGATAGTTGATCGCCGGGAGATCGAGGTCAGGAGGGTTGACACGAAGAGCAACACGGCGGATCTACTCACGAAGGCCATTCCCCAGATACAGTTTGAGAGACTCTTCGGGATGCTCGGTATGCGATACTACAACAGCTGGCCCTAGTGCAAGTGGGAGATTGTTAGTTGTATGTATGCCCTAGAGGCCAGTATTGTACAGATGATGTATATTATATTGGATGCTTGGACATATATAAAGATGACTTTCTTGCTCGATATGATAGTATGCTATCTGGTTGCTCTTTATCTTAACATGTATACTAGTCTCTTTATACTGTCTTATAGTTACATGTTGGTAAAGCCCTTAGGATGTGTACTTGACGACCTGGACTATGATGCAGATCATACTAGTGGGGACATGGTAGTCCATAGGTACATCCTTCAAGGTCCCTAGTCGTAGGTGTATCGAGATGGGGCATTGATATACCAGTGTAGACTAGCGTATACGCTTCTCGACCCATGAGATGGGCGATGGATGATCCCATATCCATTGGTGTTTAACATCAGAGATGGTATACGGGTGCTCAGTGGAGACTGGGTACACTGGACGGACTCGCCGAGAACTCCCAGATGGTATTATACCTCACGTCAGATGGCAGTTCTCAGGTGACACTTGTGCAGGTTAGTCTGTAGACCCGAGATCGTCATAGAGTCTTGTGTGATTCCCACTGTGCTTTGATCTCCACCTTACCACGTCCATGAGGGCGTGCAAAACGATGGTCTTTGGGTACAGTCCCAAGTCACATGGAGGCAATGAGTGATAGGAGGGGTTTCGTCTCTTCCGGTATTGGGGGTTGATGTTGCGCTGTGCTCGATTGGCCGTAACAGGGAAGTCCCTGGCCAGGGTGATTGTTAGGGATTCTTCATGTTCAAGTTTAGTTAATTACCGCAATCAAGACGGTTTCGCTTGTAGCTAGCCGGTTGAGTACGGGTCGTCCGCAGGGAGATGTGAATCTTTTTCTATGTGCTTTAACGAGTTAAGTCCAGTTTTTCAGATTTTGTTATGATTAATTAAGTGGTAAAATGATATGTAAAGAGAGCTTGTTAGGGTTAGGATTAGGTTAGTTTGAGTTAGGAGTCTCCCACATCTTTCGTTGCCCCTCTTAATCTCGGTGTTACGGTAATCGGAAACAACGGGGATTAGCACGACTAGGAAGGAACTTGCGAGTATAAGCTAGGCTTTCCAACGCATAAGTTCTTCCTTTTGGTGCTTGTCCGTCCATTATTGGCTCTTAGCCATAACCTCCGGTTAATTCAACCACAACCGGTCTCACTACGGAATCACCGCTATCATGTATGATAGGGTGCCGTAAGGAGCGGATTGTGGTTCAATTAACGGGAGTCGAATTAAGCTGTTGGGCAAGGAAAGAGTGAGAGAGATTTCCTTCTCTCAAACTTCCCTTATCCTACCCTAACAAGTATGAAACTACTCACACATCATGATACGGAAAAATAAAACAAAACAAAAGAGGAAGATAGAAAGAAAGAGATTAGAAGATAACAACTAGCTATTTGCGACCTCACCTTGGCAAGGATCAAGCGTAAGCATCATGGTTGTGTTAAGGATAAAGAAAAAGAGAGAAGGAAGAAACAACAAGAAATAACAACAGCTAGTTAACAAATGAAAATTACAACAATTAACAAGAGAATAAGACAAGCAAAATAATATACGGTTCTTCTTTATTCATCATTCTTCACTCACAAGCTCACTACAAGTTTTAATGGAGAAGCGATGAGAAGAGGAAGAAGAAACAAAACTAAACCTAGAAAAGAAAATACAAGATTATGGACCCTTTCCTTCACAAGGATCTGGGGTATTTATAGGCTGGAAAATGAAAACCTAGGGCAACATTCAGAACTAAAGTGAAATGACCAATATACCCACAAAATTTGGACACCTGCCTCCACTATACGGCCGCGGTTCCGCGGCCTAAGCCTACTTATGCCGCGGATCCACGGCCCTTTAGTGGAGTTAGGTGCCCATTTTTTGTGTGATTCCCTGGTTTGCTGTGCCCATGAGTCTGGTATATGTATTTTCCCCTATTTTGTTCACGATTTTTCCAGAATTTCTGTTGAGCAAAAGGTGATTTGATGTGTATCTTTTTGTCATGATTTCCTCGAGCTCCGTGTAGATTTCTTGGATCTTGTGCTGCCATTGAGACTTGTGCATGAAAACGACATTGATTTGACATTTCGTCTCTTAAACTGGTGTGTGGCAACAGACGGATAAAGAGCGGAGATCCGTGTTTTATCTGTGGTTGGCAGGAACCCGGATTTTTGTCGTGTTTTCTATGAATTTCATCGTTTTAGAACCGAGAACCTGTATCCTGCAATTGACTAGCAAACACGGCTCAAGAGTATCTACCGATATGCAATGTGACAAAAATTGGGCGGTAAGAAAATGCAAAAATCTGATATGAACAAATACCCCCAAACTTATCATTTGCTCGTCCCGAGCAAAGCCAATTTATTCACAAAAAATTTCCTAACCTCACTTTCGCAGGGAACGCGATTGCACTGAGCATGTGCAACAAGCCGTTAAACCTCTAGGTGTCCCTAGTAGGAGGAGTGTTGTCTCCTGAGGGTTTTCAGCGGATACTACCCACAAAATCCGGTCAAGTTGGTTTTGTAAAATAATTAAGATTCAAACCCTAAAGTTTTGTTTCAGAAAATAACAATTCTATAATCCTAAGTCTAGACTATCGAACCTTTATTTTTCACACCTCGCTTCTTCTTTAACTATAGATTTTATATGTCTTTACGTGCAGTGCAAATAGTGTCGTTAAGTTCCAGAAGGATCGATTAAAGTCATCATGTCGCACAATAAAGCCCAGATAACAATTTTAAAAGGATCACATAAGTTTTATAGAGAGTTAAGCATTTTTCAAGTTTCGTTTTCCAATAAGGTTTCAACTTCAGAATTTCTATCTTCCTTAACAGGAAACTAAGTCGTATTCTTCACTCCACCTTTTTCTTGTTTTCATTTCATACACACCTCTGTGAACGTGCAATAGTCTTTATCATAGAGTAAAACCTTCATATCTCCGCTAATTTTTTTTTATAAAAGCCTGTCTTTTATCAAGATTATTCTCACACAAAGAACCGTTAGGAATTTTAACTTGGAGAGAACACTTGCTTGACTTTGTTTTAATCTGGACTTTCTAGGCTTCTTAGCGAGCTTTGGGCCAATGCACCCAAACCAGTTGGTTTTAGGGCATTAGGTGTAGAAACACCCCAGCAGACTTAATTATTCAAGTTACCTAGGTCCAAAAACAAAAGACAGTTTGGCGTGAAAATCTGATGATTTAATACGAACGGAGACATAACCGGCAGTTCAATTATTTTTTTGGATAAAAGACGTGTTTAGTGGGTTCGGTGTGTAATCATTCCAATCAAGTTTCAGATGGGTTATTTTTCAGACTTAGTTCCAATTACGGCATCAATAATATTCCTTCATATTCGCTTTACTTCATAAACTATTCTTGACATTACTTATTTCAGAACAAACCTATTTGATCCTCAGAAAATCATTTATCTGTTTAAAAGTTTTTAAACACAAAAAGACTTGTCATCTAATTCCCAAAAACTCACGACACGTGTAGTGTGATGTAAAGACGTATATCAGCTATAGTTAACTTCAAAGGAGAGTTATCTTTCAGGTTTTCAAAATCTAAACATAAGATTTAGTTATTCCTATTTTTCAAACAAAAACCGTCGAAATGTTGAATCAGAGTTCTTCCACAAGCTAACTTGACAGAAAAGTTTTTATATTTTTTAAGAAAATTTTCAGATTTTTATGGATTTTATGGATTTTAATATGCAGATGCAAAATATACATATGAATGCGAAGGTAAGAAATGTGTACCTAGCGTACCCCCAAACTTAAACTGAACAGTGTCCTCACTGTCGTTGCATGAAGAGATCATTTGAAGGGTCAAAATTATCGGTTAGCGATACACAATTTTTTTTTTGTTTTTGTTGTTAAAGAAAAAGAAAAAGAAAAAGAATATACACAAATATATACAAAATGGTTTATACATACCCCCAAACTTATTTGGAACAGTGTCCACTGTTCTTGGCTGGATAACCGAAGTTTGGAGGTAGGCAGAGGAAGATTAGGCAGGGTAAACCGGCTCCTGTAAGAACAGGAGCTCCTCTGTTGGTTCGGCGCTAAGGTACGGTTTTAGTCGGTGTCTGTTCACTTTGAAAAATGAACCGTCCTTCGGATTTTCCAAATCCACAGCGTCCTGCGGATATACATTCCGCACAAAATACGGCCCTTTCCAGCGAGATCTGAGCTTTCCTGGATGGAAGTGAAGTCGGGTGTCGTAAAGCAGTACCTGCTGACCAGGTACAAAGGTTTTGCGCAAAAGGTGTTTATCGTGAAACACCTTCGTTCGATTATTAACGACAACCGCGTTATCGTAAGCCTCATCCCTAAGCTCGCTTAGTTCGTTCAACTGCAGCTTCCGATGGCTGCCCGCATCTTCGAGAGACAGATTCAGCTCCTTTATCGCCCAAAATGCGCGATGCTCTATTTCGACAGGTAGGTGGCAGGCTTTTCCGTATACAAGCCGACAGGGAGACATGCCAAGGTCGGTCTTATAAGCGGTTCGAAATGCCCAAAGGGCATCAGTGAGTTTCAGCGACCAATCCTTACGGTTCTTAGAAACCGTCTTCTCCAGTATCTTCTTGATTTGACGATTTGAAACTTCGGCCTGCCCGCAGGTTTGGGGGTGGTAGGGCATAGAGAGCTTATGATTAATGGAGTATTTCCACATCAAGGCCTTGAAAGTCTTGTTGCAGAAATGACTTCCATTGTCGCTAATGATCGCTCGGGGGTGCCCAAAACGAGAGAAAATGTTTTCTTTAAGAAACCTAACGACAACCTTGTTGTCATTAGTCCGGCTGGGCACAGCCTCGACCTATTTAGAGACGTAATCAACGGCTAGAAGGATGTACAAGTTCCCAAAAGAGCTGGGAAACGGCCCCATGAAATCTATCCCCCATACATCGAAAATCTCCACAACCAAGATCGGTTGGAGCGGCATCTTGTTCCGCCGGGATATCCGGCCCATGTGTTGGCACCGGGAGCAAGTCTTGCAATAGTCATGAGCGTCTTTGAAGAGTTGTGGCCAGTAGAAACCACATTGCAAGATCTTCTCTGTCTTTCTGGGCCCAAAATGCCCGCCACATGCTTGATCGTGGCAAAACGACAGCACAGTCTTGAATTCCTCGTCAGGGACACACCGACGAATAATCTGGTCGGGACAGTACTTGAACAAGTAGGGTTCGTCCCAGTAAAAGTGTTTTACTTGGGATAAGAAGCGAAGTCTGTCCTGACTTGACCATTCAGTCGGTAGTAATCCTGTGGCCAAATAGTTCACAATATCTGCGAACCAGGGTTCGCACGATACTGTCAAGAGCTGTTCATCCGGGAAAACGTCGTTGATCGGAATTGGAAGCGAAGGCGAAGAAGGAAGTCATGAGAGATGGTCGGCAACTATATTTTCACATCCTCGTTTTTCCTTAATGACAAGGTCAAACTCTTGAAGCAAGAGGATCCAACGTATTAACCGAGATTTTGCATCTTTCTTCGCAAAAAGATGGCGCAGAGCAGAATGGTCAGTGTAGACAATGACTGGAGAGCCGATGAGGTAGGGCCTGAACTTTTCTAAAGCAAATACAACAGCTAAGAATTCCTTCTCAGTTGTTGTATAATTGAGTTGGGCGTCATTCAGGGTTCGGCTCGCATAATAGATTACGTGCGGCATCTTGTTGATGTGTTGTCCAAGGACAGCACCAATGGCAAAGTCTGATGCATCGCACATAATCTCAAATGGGTGCGTCCAGTCAGGTGAAGAAAGAACGGGAGCAGAAATGAGTGAGAGTTTCAATGACTCGAATGCAGTCACACAGCTCGAGTTGAAGTCGAATGGCATGTCCTTGGCCAGCAAAAGAGTCAAGGGCCTAGCAATCTTGCAAAAGTCCTTGATGAACCGTCTATAGAAACCGGCATGGCCAAGGAAGGCTCAGATATCTCTGACGCATCGGGGAGGAGGCAGATTGGAAATGACCTCAATCTTTGCTTTGTCAACCTCTATGCCATTTTGCGAGATGATATGTCCTAAGACAATACCTTCACGCACCATGAAGTGGCATTTCTCCCAATTCAAAGTGAGATTCTTGTCCTTACATCGGGTAAGGACAGCGTCAACATGCAGCAAACACTCGTTGAAGGAATCGCCGAAGATGGAGAAATCATCCATGAAAATCTCCAGAAATTTTTCCACCATGTCTGAGAGGATTCCCATCATACACCGCTGGAAGGTAGCGGGCGCATTGCATAACCCAAAGGGCATGCGTCGATATGCAAACGTGCCGAAAGGACAAGTGAAAGTGGTCTTGTCCTCGTCTTTTTCGGCGATGGGAATTTGATTATAGCCAGAGTAGCCATCAAGAAAGCAGTAGTATCGTGTCCGGCCAATCGTTCAAGCATTTGGTCAATGAAAGGTAGCGGAAAGTGGTCTTTCCGCGTTGCGGCGTTGAGTTTTCGGTAATCGATGCATACTCGCCATCCAGTTTGGGTGCGAGTAGGGATTAACTCGTTCGCCTCGTTGGTTACGACCGTGATGCCCGACTTCTTGGGGACAACATGAATGGGGCTAACCCACTGGCTATCAGAGATAGGGTAAATGATACCCCTATCTAGACATTTTACGATCTCCTTCTTCACAGCCTTTTTCATGACTGGATTGAGACGTCTTTGTGGATCCCGGGCTGGTTTGGCATCATCCATCAGATGAATGTGATGTTCAACGATTAGGGGACTAATCCCCTTGATGTCCGCCATGGACCAGCCAAAAGCTTTCCTGTTGCTGTGCAAGACCGCGAGAAGGGCTTTCTATTGCTCTGGAGCTAGAGAAGCCGAGATGATGACAGGGAGGGTCTCGTTCTCACCTAAGTAAGCGTACTTAAGGTGAGACGGCAAAGGCTTGAGTTCGAGCATTGGAGGTGAAACGATGGAAGGCAAGATTGGTGCAAAGGTCTCGAACTCAAAGGACTCCAGCAAAGGTTCAAAACGAGTGTAGGCAACCGAGTTGGATGGTTCAGGTAACTCATCCGGAAATTCGAAGGATTCAAACTCGGGTTATGCGCGGCTAAGATCGTTCGAGAACATGAAACACTCATAGTCGTTGTCGGGCGCAGAAACAGCAGCAGGTTCGAAGAGAAACGCACTAGTGGCGTCATGATTATCGTGATCAAACAGAAACTCCTCGAATTCACACTCTTCTGGGGTGATCTCCTGGATCGAGCAGACGTCCAGTATATGAGCATTAGGTTCGGCGGGCTGATTCCCCAACCTAAAAATGTTGAGTTCAATCGTCATGTTTCCAAAAGAGAGGTTCATCGAACCATTGCGACAATTGATCACAGCATTTGAGGTTGCAAGAAATGGGCGACCGAGTATCACCGGAATTTGATTCCGGGGGTTAGCTACAGGCTGTGTGTCTAATACAATGAAGTCAACGGGGAATATGAAGTCCCTGACTTTTATTAACACATCCTCTAGCTCACCCCTAGGATGGGTGATCGATCGGTCGGCCATTTGGAGAGTGCAGTGCGTGGGTTTCAGCTCTCCAACGCCTAGTTGCTCGTATACTGAATACGGAAGCAGGTTAACACTGGCACCAAGATCTAATAGTGCGCGGTTGATGTTCTTATCCCCAATGGTAATTGAAATCGTAGGACAGCCAGGGTCCTTCCGTTTTTGTGGTAAAGATTGGGTAAGGGCATCACTCACAGCACTAGCCAAGAAAACTTTCTTGGGTACCTAAGACTTCCTCTTTTTCGTGTACAAGTCCTTTAAGATTTTCGCGTAGGACGGGACTTGTTGGACAGCATCTAAAAGAGGAATGTTAATGTTAACCTGCTTAAATAACTCCAGAATCTTCTCCATTTGAGGATTTTGTTTATTAGACCTCAACCGGTTTGGAAATGGAACATTTTGAAAATTGGTTGAGTCTAATGCTGGAGGAGGAGATTGTGGAGTTGGAACGGATCCCAGAACAGGTGTTTTCGTGGAGTGAGAAGTGGGTCCATTCAGAGCAGAAGAAGAGGAAGGGGAGCCTTGTGAAGAACGGAGAATAGGCTCAGAAGACGAAGAAGAAGAAGAAGCAGCGGCCGGGGTGTCATCGTTGATTCGTTTGCCAATGTTGTTTTGCAGCATCCTTCCCGATCTCAGTGTGGTCACGACACTCACATTATTGTTCTGTTGTTCAAGAGCAACATGTGCATTATGTGGGTGACCGGGATTTGGGAGTGGCTGAGACGGGAGCTTCCCCTTCTCTCGCTCGCTTAAGGCCGCGTTCAGCTGTGCAATCTGGGCCTCGATGGTCTTGATGCTTTTCCCGTGTGCGGCAGTGTGTTGCACTAAGGATTGAATGGAAGACTGGATGTTGGCGGTGGACTGAGTCGACTGTTTAACGAACGCCTCCAGACTTCGTTCAAGCGAGGAAACCTTATCGTTGTTTAACGGAACAAAGTTTTTTGGTGGAAAAGAATTGTTGGGTGCAAAGTTGTTCGTCTAATTTTGGAAGGGTTGGGGTTGGAAGGGCTGCTGATACTGAGTTTGTTGTTGCGCTTGTTGTTGCGGCGGAGGGGCCCTTTGGAAATTGTTGCCCTGGAATTGATTCTGATTCTGATTCCAGGAGAAATTGGGGTGGTTCCTCCAACCGGGATTGTAGGTGGAAGAGTATGGATCATTCCTCGGTCTTTGCTGGAATGCAGCATTAACCTGATCCTGTCCTTGCGAGGGTGGATTGTAAGGACACTCTTCGGTCAAGTGGGAAGGATCGGAATAACAAGCGCAAATGGTACGAAGGGGGAGAACAGGGGCAAGAGCAAGAGAAGAAAATTTTCTCTCTATCGCCTCAAGCTTTCTTGTTATCGCAGCCATTTCAGCTTTCATCGCAATAGAGACATCAAGTTGGTGAATTCCTACCCTAGACTGACCGGTAGAAGTGGAGGTAGAAGAAGAAGAAGTTGTTGGAGATAGTGCCCTCAGAGTCAATTATTGGATCACATGCACGTGATTGCAATGATTGATGGAGGACCTATCCCAGTAGGACAGTCTTACTCGAGATGATAGTATGCTATCTGGTTTATCTTTATCATCGTGTACTGCTTTAGGTGACCTGAAAGGTCACTATTGCACGTTGATAGAGCCCCTAGGATTCTTGCTTGACCACCGGCAGTATGAGGGCGATCATATACGCGGGAGCTGGTAGTCTATAAGTACATCCTTAAAATGTCCCTAGTCATGGGAGTTTAGAGATAGGGCATCGGTACTCCAGAGTAGACTAGTGTATACAGTCGAGACCCCGACGAGGGGCGGTGGCCGGTCACAAGCCACTGGTGTCAGTTGGTTCACCTAATATGTATATAGGTGCTCATTGGGTTATGAGTACACCGGACAGGACTCGCCGGGAACATGCTAGTTGGTCTTATACCTGACGTCAGATAGCAGTTCCCTGGTGACATTTGTACAGGTTAGGTCATCGACCTGGGGATCGTCATTTGTCTCGTGTGAGTTCCCACTGTACTTTGATTACTACCCTACCACGCTCAAAGGAGACGTGCAAACAGGTTTTAGTTGGGTACAGTCCCGAGCCACATGGAGGCAGTGAGCGCATCTTCAGGGGTTCGTCTCTCCCGGTATTGGGGGTGAGGTCGCGCTGTGTCTAGGAGAGCCATTACATGAAGCCCTTGGCCGAGGCAGGAGATTTACTGGTAGGTATTACAGTAGTATCTCAGGGTGTTCTGGGTTACACTCCGACACGACTTGTACCGCTTTTTGGGGTCTGACTTTTACCAACCCCCTAGGCCCGCCATGCGATGCTCATAGAAGAACGGACCGGACTGTACGGATATTGTCACTGACAGGCTCAGTAGGGTGTCAGGATGAGTTCACTCATCGACGTCCCTTTTGGTCAATACCTGGTAGCCCGTTACGTATTGGCTTATACCTCTGACGTGCTAGTGGTTAAATCCACAACCAAGGTGTTGACGAGTCTTTAGAGTCCCCCACATTCAGTTACTCAGCTTTCGGGCGAAACGCTGTAGAGGCCATATGGAGATATGGCAGGGTCCGATCAGATACGTGCGGTATTGCACGGATCGGGATCGGACGGTTTGTACTAGAGGCCGTATGGATATATGGCAGCGTTCAATCAGATACGTGCGGTATTGCACGGATCAGGATCGAACGGATAATACTAGCCGGCTTTGGTTTAAGCCGGATCCTAGTATAGTACAGTGTAGATTTTGTCTCATTGGATTTGTATTTCGGTCGGAATACAAATGCGGGTGTGTATGCACAGTATCGGGGTTTTCCTGTAATTTATTGCGGGACAAGTTTTCTGGAGTTGCCAGTTTGTTTTCCGTTTCGGCCAATTTCCTTTGTATCGTTCATTGGCCGAAGATTGGTGGAGGAGGGCTTATTTGCATTTGTGCAAATAAGCTTTTGTGGAGGGGGTCTTTGCATTTTGTTGTATCATGATACTTGAACCATCATTACTTTCTTTAGCCATCATGGCTAGCCTTGTAGTGTTATGATGGCATGACTTTTGTGGACATGATGGATGTTGATGATGGTAGATTTGAGTGTTGGTTTTACTTGTGATGATTTCTTGTTATCATTGTAACCTTCTCTCTCTTTCTTGTATGATGGGGGCTTATTCTTTTTTGATGGCCTCACTCTCATTCTCCTCTCTTCCTCACCTCAAATGGCCGGCCATTCCCTCTTGGGCTGTCCCAATTTTTGGTGTAGGGATTTACACCCATTTGGCTTGGCAAAAATCATATTAGCTCCTCCTCCAAAAGCTTGTATCATTTCCTCCACCATATGGCAATTCTTACAACCCCAAAAATGAGACATGAACACAACACATTCTACAACAAATCTTGAGCACGTCGACTAGCCAGCTTCGTGCCCGAGTTGCCTCGGTATTGAGGTGGGAGCCCGTAAAAGATGCAGACGATGTGGTGCCCTTCCGGCAAGGAGGCGACAACCGGAGTTTCCGCGGGAGATCGGGATGACGGCGAGAAGACCGGAGGACTCGGATCAGTCGGTATATCTCTATTCCCCATCTTGTAGTTAGCTAGGACTAGTTAATGGTTCGATCCGGGTATTAGTGCGCGGTGGTGCCAGTTCATGAAAAAAAATTTAAGTTAACCATCGCTTCCGCATTTGGCCTCGGGATGGAGGCCGGGGCGCCGCCGTGCACTTACAGTGGTATCAGAGCCTCGCCATTAACATAGTCTAGCTTTGTCTAATGTGTTTTACAATTCCGATCGAACAAATGTTCCGAAAACCCAATAACACATGCATCAGTTTTCTGTCGAATTTTTTCTGGCTCGAAATTTTTTTCAGGTTGTAAAAAAGTGATGTATTGGAAGTCCTAAGAATTCTGGAGAAATTCGACACATTGATCTTTTAAGGGGAGCGCGGAACCGCGGCCAAACCCCCCCTTGGGGCCGCGGTTCCGCCGCAGTATGGAGAGATCAATGCGTCAAATTTTTTCAGTGGGCATCTGGGGTGAAAATAGGGTTTTTGGAATATTAATTTTAGGCCCAGAATTTCTGTGAGTGCTACAGTATTGCTTGGGGGCCCAGTTCGTAAAATTTGGTCGATCGGATATTTTAAACACATTAGTTCACAGTATTTACATTATATCTGCGACCGTGAATGTCACTTGATCGGTAAATCCTGTCTAAATGCTATAGCCCGGTTAGACGGATTTGCGAACGTGACTTTCACGTTGATGTTCTGTGTTATGCTGTGATGTTGCGGATTGGTCGTGGGGGATAGCCTGGATGCAATGCTAGTACAGTTTTGTTGTATTATGTACATTTGATATTGCGGGATGAGCGTCCGACATGTGGACTGCCGTCACTGCCTGATTGTATTATTATTTTGGGGCACGGCCAGGTTGCGGTCGATGTACCCGTTGTATGTATATTTTACTTTCTGTACTAGGATTACCCTAAGGTGTGGTGCACGGATAGCCGGGTTCTAGAGGGCAACAAGCCTGCATCTCATGGCATTGGGACGGAGGGGGTTTCACTCTAGAATTGGCGGGCTATTCGCCGCACTTGTAGGGGGTACAGGTTGACCCAGGAGGGTTGTGTTGGAGATAGTGCCCTCAGAGTCAATTATTGGATCACAGGCACGTGATTGCAATGATTGAGGGGAGGACCTGTCCCAGTAGGACAGTCTTACTCGAGATGATAGTATGCTATCTGGTTTATCTTTATCATCGTGTACTGCTTTAGGTGGCCTTTCGAGTCGCTATTACACGTTGATAAAGCCCCTTGGATTCTTGCTTGACCACCAGCAGTATGAGGGCGATCATATAAGTGGGAGCTGGGGGTCTACAAGCACATCCTTAAAAGGTCCCTAGTCGTGGGAGATTCGAGATAGGGCATCGTTTCTCCAGAGTAGACTAGTGTATACAGTCGAGACCCTGACGAGGGGCGGTGGCCGATCTCACAAGCCACTGGTGTCAGTTGGTTCACCTAAGATGTATACAGGTGCTCATTGGGTTATGAGTACACCGGACAGGACTCGCCGGGAACCTGCTAGTTGGGATTATACCAGACGTCAGATAGCAGTTCCCTGGTGACATGTGTACAAGTTAGTTCATCGACCTGAGATCGTCATTTGTCTCGTGTGAGTTCCCACTATACTTTGATTACTACCCTACCACGGCTCAAAGGAGTCGTGCAAACAGGCTTTAGTTGGGTACAGTCCCGAGCCACATTGAGGCAGTGAGCGGATCTTCAGGGGTTCGTCTCTCCCGGTTTTGGGGGTGAGGTCGTGCTGTGTCTAGGAGAGCCAGAACATGAAAAGTCCTTGGCCAAGGAAGGAGATTTGCTGGTAGGTATTCCAGTAGTATCTCAGAGTGTTCTGGGCTACACTCCGACACGACTTGTACTGGTTTTGGGGGTCTGACTTTTACCAACCCCCTAGGCCCGCCATGCGATGCTCATAGACGAACGGACCGGACTGTACGGATATTGTCACTGACAGGCTCAGTAGGGTGTCAGGATGAGTTCGCTCATCGACGTCCCTTTTGGTCAATAGCTGGTGGCCCGTCACGTATGGCTAATACCTCTGACGTGCTAGTGGTTAAATCCACAGCCATAGTATTGACGAGTCTTTAGAGTCCACCACACAGACAGTTACTCAAATTTCGGGCGAAACGCTGTAGAGGCCGTATGGAGATATGGCAGGGTTCGATCAGATACGTGCGGTATTGCACGGATCGTGATCGGACGGTTTTTTACTAGTCGGCTTTGGCTTAAGCCGGATTCTAGTATTTGATAGTGTAGTTTTGTCTCTTTGCATTTGTGTTCAGTGGGAATACAAATGCGGGCATGTATTTGCAGTAGCGGGGTTTTTCTGTAATTTATTACGGGATCGGTTTTCTGGGATTGCCAGTTTGCATTCCGTTCCGGCCGGTTTTCTCTTTTTCCTTCCCGGTCGGACTTTTCGTTGGAGGGTGTTAATTGCAAGTTTGCAATTAACATTTTGTGAGGGGTTTCTTTGCATGAGTGTGGCATCATAATGATGATATTCTTTTATGGTCATTTCATTTGCTTATCTTGTGAGTGGATTTGTGATGAGAGAGATGTGTGACCATTTTATATATATTTGTTTTAATTCCTTTTTCATAGATATACATCTTTGAGATGCCCTTTTTCTCTCTCCAATCTCCACTATGGAGAAGAGGGGCCGGCCACTATTCATGGGAGAGAGATGAGAGGAAATTTCATTGTGTATGGAAATTATATCATCTGATTTTTTCTTGCTCCAAAAATCCAATAACCCTTCTCCAAAGTTCTTGATTCCTACATCCATGGCACCTCATAACCCCAAGAGACAAGTTCACTATACTATTCTATAGCAAGCCTTGGACGCGTCGGCCAGCCAACTTCGCGCCCGAGTTGCCTCGGTCAAGAGGTGGGAGCCCGTAAAAGATTCCGGCTATGTGGTGCCCGTTTCGACGAGGAGGTGACGGACGATATATCCGCGGGAGATCGGAGTGGAGACGAAGACCGAAGGAAACGGATCGCTTGGTATAGCATCTCTACTCTTTTCTATTTTGCTAATTGCTAGGTTAATGGCCCGATCCGGGTAAAAAGTCCGCGGTGGTGCCGTTTTGCAAAGTTCGCAAAATTTTGTTTTCCGCGTTTCCGGCGTCGGATCGACGGCCGGGGCGCCCCCGCGGGCTTACAATGGTATCAGAGCCACGCCATTAATCTTGCCTAGCTTGCTCTAGCGCGTTTAGAACCCGATCGAACAAAATCCCCAAAAACCGTATTTTTGTGCACATGTGTTCTCTGTTGAAATTTTTTGAGCTCCTAAAATTTTTCAGGTTGTTGCAGAGGCATGTACAAGAAATTCTAAGAATTCTGGGAAAATACGATCCACTGATTCCTCACTTCGACCGCGGAAACGCGGTCAAAGCCCTAGTTTGGCCGCGGTTCCGCGGCGGATAAGAGGAATCATGGCACCATATTTTCCCAGTAAGCTTATGAGTAGGAAATAGGGGTTTTGGGATATTTTCTTTGGGCCCAGTTTTTCTGTAAGTGCTACAGTACTCCTTGGAGCCCACTTTGATAAATTTGTTCGATCAGATATTTTAAACATGCCATTTCACAGTATTTACTTTATATCTACGACCGTGAATATCACTTGATCGGTAAATCCTGTCTAACTGCTATAGCCCGGTTAGACGGATTTGCGAACGTGACATTCACGTTGATGGTCTGTGATTGTACTGTGTTGTTGCGGATCGGTCGTGGGGATAGCCTGGATGCAATGCTAGTACAGTTTTGTTTTATTATGTACATTTGATATTGCGGGGCGAGCGTCCGACATGTGGACTGCCGTCACTGCCTGTTTGTATTATTCTTTTGGGGCACGACCAGGTTGCGGTCGATGTACCCGTTGTATGTATATTTTACTTTCTGTACTAGGATTACCCCGCAGAGGGGTGCACAGATAGCCGGGTTCTAAAGGGCAACGGGCCCGCATCTCATGGTGTTGAGACGGAGGGGGCTTTACTCTAGAATTGTCGGGCTATTCGCCGCACTCGTAGGGGGTACTGGTTGACCCAGGAGGGGTGCCCAAGTTACCGGATTCCGTGAAGTGCTGGGTGGTCCATTCATGTGGCTGAAGGGGGCTGCCTCGCTTCAGGTTTTGGCGGGTAACTTGCCGCGCCCGTAGGGGTCTAGGATTTCATTGCACAGGCTATCCACACGACCAGGGGAACGTCGGGTATCAGCAGCGGCTCTGTGAAACCCGGGGATCCCAGATATCTGTATTGATCTGTGTTGCTATGCATTTCTGTGTTGCTGCATTTTTATCACGCCTTGAGCGAAAATTATATATTGTATATATATTAGTAGATGTTGTAAATGTTTTTCATTCGCGCTAGTCCAGTCCCCGCTCTGTCGTTAGTTAGCTAACCTAACGGGTGATGACGGGACCCAGTGGCGAATGCAGATGGCATATACGTATGTCAGTATATTTTCGTTCTTTGTGGTGTGATAAATTGATGGGACTGCGTTGATTCAGATCAATGCAAGATAAACATACCTATTCTGATGTTGTTGGAACACTTTTCAAAAAGCTGTTATTGCAAGGACGTTCACTTTTGTTTTGCATAGTGGTATTCAGTTGGAATATCCTGCTCCTCAGTCGACGAGGCAAGGGCCGAGATCCCTTCACCGGGAGTGACCCCTTGGACCAAAGTTTGCGTCAGGGCATTAACTTCACTATAGCCGATTACTTTTGCTTTGCATCGTGGTATTCAGTTGGAATATCCTGCACCTCATTCTACGGGGAAAGAGCCGAGATCCCTTCACCGGGAGTTGTTCATAACAGATTTTTGCATTTTCATACCACCCAATTTTTATCACTTTGCATATCGGTAGATACTCTTGAGCCGTGTTTGCTAGTCAATTGCAGGATACAGGTTTTCGGCTCTAAACGATGGAAATCATGGAAAAACACGACAAAACCCGGATTCCTGCCAACCACTGAAGAAAACACGGTCTCCGCTCTTCATCCGTATGTTGCCATATACCAGTTTAGGAAGACAAAGTGGCAAATCAAAGTCATCATCATGCACAAAGCACAAGGCAGCACCAAATCCAACAAATCTACACGGTATCCGAGACAAGCATGGGCAAAAGATTCACTTTCAATCACCTTTTTGACCAGCAGAATTCTGGAAAATTCGTGAAGCAATTAGGGGAAAATACACATACCAGAATGATGTACACTGCAGATCAGGCCACCACCAGAAATCCCAAAGTCCAATTCCTCTAAACGGCCGCGGAAGCGCGGCCAAAGGGGGGGTCTTGGCCGCGCTTCCGCGGCCATCTTGGCGCCAATTGCGCAGGAATTTTGGGGGCACTCTGGTCTTTTCATATGGCCCCGTATTCTTGCCCTAGATTCTCATTTCTCACCCTATAAATACCCCAGAATTCTATGAAGAGGGAATCCATTCTTGTATTTTCTTTTTACTAGGTTGTAGTTTACATGTTCTTCTTCCTCTTCTCACCTCTTCTCCATTAAACTTGTAGTGAGCTTTTGAGTGAAGAGTGATGAATAAAGAAGACCATTTTATTATCATGCTTGTCTATTTATTTTTATGCTTGTTGTAATTTTACTTGTTGTAATTTTAATTTGTTAAGTAGTTGTTGTTATTTTTGTTGTTTCTTTCTTCTCTCTTTTTCTTTATCCTTACATACGACAATGATACTTACGCTAGATCCTCGCCAAGGTGAGGTCGCAAATAGTTAGTCGTATTCTTTTAATCTCCCTCTTTCTATCTTCCTCCTTTGTTTTGTTTTATTTTTCCGTATGATGATGTGTGAGTAGTTCATTCTTGTTAGGGGTAGGAAAAGGGAAGTTTGAGAGAAGGAAATCTCTCTCACTCTTTCCTTGCCCAACAGCTTAAATCGACTCCCGTTAATTGAACCACAATCCGCTCCTTACGGCACCCTATCCTACATGATAGCGGTGATTCCGTAGTGAGACTGGTTGTGGTTGAATTAACCGGAGGTTATGGCTAAGAGCCAAGAACGGACGGACAAGCACCAAAAGGAAGGACTTATGCGTTGGAAAGCCTAGCTTATACTCGAAAGTTCCTTCCTAGTCGTGCTAATCCCCGTTGTTGCCGATTACCGTAACACCGATATTAAGAGGGGCAACGAAAGATGTGGAGATTCCTAACTCAAACTAACCTAATCCTAACCCTAACAAGCTCTCTTTACATATCAACTCAACACTTAGGTAGTCACGAACAAAATCTGAACTCTCGGACTTAACTCGTCGAAAAACACATAGAAAAAGACTCCCATCTCCCTGCGGACGACCCGTACTCAACCGGCTAGCTACAAGCGAAACCGTCTTGATTGCGGTATTTAAACTAGAACTTGAACACGCACGTATCCTATCAATCAAATGGCGCCGTTGCCGGGGAGACGGTAGTTATTTTCTTTGTGAAATTTCGGGTTAATTTGTAAGTATAACTCTAACCGAAAAAAGAAAAAAAAATATACATACTTTGTAAAAAACCATCTTTTTATTCTTGATTAGTTTTTGTGCAAATGTGCAGGAAAATACGAAGTTCAAGATCGGCGCCAAAGACGTCGGATAATACGGAGTTCAAGTACAGTGCCAAAGACGTGGGAAGATAGACCCACACTTCGCGGCTACACCGCTACGGACAAAACGAAGTTAACGGTCTACTGTCAAGATCTGGAGCTGGTACAGTGATCAAGTAAGAATTCAGTACATCCAGACAAGCAGAGGACACCCAAACAGAGAACACCCAAAATTTTCAGAGCCCAATTCCCCTACATAGCCACGGATCCGCAGCCATTGCATGCGTTTGGCCGCGTTTCCGCGGCCATCTGTTGGCTTCAGGGAACCATTTTCTTTGGTAACTCCCTCTGTCTCTCCCCTCTCCTCTGAACTCCACTGAATTGTGTTTTCTGCAGGTTTCTTTGCGCAAATTCTTCTCCCCCTTCCAATAAACTGTTTTTGTGCAGGATTCTTTGCGCCGCAAATAAAAATTGTTTGCTGTTGATTTGTTACTGTTTTGCATTCTTTAATACGGACTTAAGGGGCTTGAAACCAATCCAGATTGGGTGGGGATTTCATCACCCTTCCCAGGACCCCAAAAATCACTAAAGCATATGCATTGTCCATTGTAAATTAAAAAAATACTAGACTTCAGCCCTAAGGACTTCGCGCTCATTAGGCGAAGATAAACCGTGTTTAGAACCTCGCTTAACCGTATATTGTTTACGGGGTGTCTAGGAAAGTGTTAAAGGCGCAACCGCCGAAAGAGAAAGGGTTATCTAATTAAGGAACTTCGCGAAAGCGTTGGACAACCTCCCCTTATCTCTGCACTTACCTGGCCTCGTGATCAGTGTATTTTTAAGCTTGTTTCTCGACACTGTTTAACTTCGACAATCAAGTTCAGGAGCAGGTCTAGTAGACCTAGGAGACCGTAGATCTAGGTGTGATTGTGCATATCTTGTTTGTGATTGCTTAAGCCGTATTTCCGTACATATTACTGTAAAAATCTTTCTAAAAAAAAAAGAAAAAAATTCAAAAACTTTTATAAAAACTTACCCTTTTGTCGCCAAATCCATTTTCACCCACCACCCATCGCCTTTCTCCACTGACGTTTTCTTACCCTCACCTTCTCCGCTTTGACTATACTAAACTCGTTTAGTGTATGTCCGCTTGGACTCGGGACACTAGCGCCCGTCTAGTCCGCGTTACGTTAGTCGCGACCGACTACGCGATCGACTCCGAAGTCGATACTCCGTCCACTCCTCTTTCACCCCTTCCTTTGCCGGCCAACTCCGACGTTGACCGGAATTCTGTTCATACATCTTCACCTTCACCTTCACCTTCACCAACCTCTTCTTCCGCGATGTCGGGATTTAATCCGAACATCTCTCTTACCACCGCTGGATTGGCTCCACCTCCTACGGAGACCAATCTTCCACCACCTCCGCCTGTTGTAGCGCCGCAGCGAATTGCGCTCCAGGACCGTTTCTACCCCACCCGTTCTGCACTTCCAACCTGCCTTTCTCTTCCTCCGGCCAATGGGGACAACTTTGAAATTAAGCCCCATTTCATCAACATGCTTCCACGTTTTCATGGGCTTGAATCTGAAGATGCCTATATCTTCATCAATAAATTGCAAAACGTCTGTGCCATGATGAAAACAACCCAGCTGTCAGACGATGCTATACGTCTACGAGTCATTCCATTCACTCTATGCGATCTCGCTGAAAAATGGCTGTATAGCACCGCTTCCCACTCCATCACGAGCTGGGACGAGTTTGTTAAAGCGTTTCTGAAAAATTCTATCCGAACCATAAGACCGTAAGGATTCGAAATGAAATCAACCAATTCTCCCAGCTTCCTTCTGAACCTTTCTGGAAGTGCTTTGACCGATACAAAGACCTTCTTGTTCAGTGTCCTCACCACGGTATAGAGAAATGGCAACTCTGCCAAACCTTATACGAGGGACTGAACCCAGCAACGAAGCAGTTGTTGGAAACCATCTGTCAGGGCCACTTCCTATCCAAATCTGGCGAGGAAGCGTGGCAGTTCTTTGACGACCTTGCGGAGCAAACGCTACAGTGGGAGAGCACCAGACCGACTTCTTCTTCTTCTTCTACCTCCACTTCTACCGGTCAGTCTAGGATAGGAATCCACCAACTCGACGTCTCTATTGCGATGAAAGCTGAAATGGCTGCAATAACACGAAAGCTTGAAGCGATAGAGAGCAAATTTTCTGCTCCTGCTCCTGCCCCTGTTCTCCCCCTTCGTACCATCTGCGCTTGTTGTTCCGATCCTTCCCACTTGACCGAAGAGTGTCCTTACAATCCACCATCGCAAGGACAGGATCAGGTTAATGCATTCCAGCAAAGACCGAGGAATGATCCATACTCTTCCACCTACAATCCCGGTTGGAGGAACCACCCCAATTTCGCCTGGAATCAGAATCAGAATCAATTTCAGGGCAACAATTTCCAAAGGGCCCCTCCACCGCAACAACAAGCGCAACAACAAACTCAGTATCAGCAGCCTTTCCAACCCCAACCTTTCCAAAACCAGACGAACACCTTTGCGCCCAACAACTCTTTTCCACCAAACAACTTTGTTCCGTCAAACACTGATAAGGTTTCCTCGCTCGAGCGAAGTCTGGAGGCGTTTGTTAAACAATCGACTCAATCCACCGCCAACATCCAGTCTTCGATTCAATCTTTAGTGCAACACACTGCCGCACACGGGCAAAGCATCAAGACCATTGAGGCCCAGATTGCACAGCTGAACGCGGCCTTGAGCGAGCGAGAGAAGGGGAAGCTCCCGTCCCAGCCACTTCCAAATCCCGGTCACCCACATAATGCACATGTTGCTCTTGAACAACAAAACCATAATGTGAGTGCCGTGACCACACTGAGATCGGGGAGGATGCTGCAAAACAACATTGGCACACGACTCAACGATGACACCCCGGCCGCTGCTTCTTCTTCTTCTTCTTCTTCTTCTTCGTCTTCTGAGCCTATTCTCCGTTCTTCACAAGGCTCTCCTTCCTCTTCTTCTGCTCTGAACGGACCAGCTTCTCACTCCACGAAAACACCTATTCTGGGATCCGTTCCAACTCCAAAATCTCCTCCTCCAGCATTAGACTCAACCAATTTTCAAAATGTTCCATTTCCAAACCGGTTGAGGTCTAGCAAACAAAATCCACAAATGGAGAAGATTTTGGAGTTATTCAAGCAAGTTAACATTAACATTCCTCTTTTAGATGCTGTCCAACAAGTCCCGTCTTACGCGAAAATCTTAAAGGACTTGTGCACGAAAAAGAGGAAGTCTCAGGTACCCAAGAAAGTTTTCTTGGCTAGTGCTGTGAGTGATGCCCTTACCCAATCTTTACCACAAAAATGGAAGGACCCTGGCTGTCCTACGATTTCAATTACCATTGGGGATAAGAACATCAACCGCGCACTATTAGATCTTGGTGCCAGTGTTAACTTGCTTCCATATTCAGTATACGAGCAATTAGGCGTCGGAGAGCTGAAACCCACGCACTGCACTCTCCAAATGGCCGACCGATCAATCACCCATCCTATGGGTGAGCTAGAGGATGTGTTGATAAAAGTCGGGGACTTCATATTCCCCGTTGAGTTCATTGTATTAGATACACAGCCTGTAGCTAACCCCCGGAATCAAATTCCGGTGATACTCGGTCGACCATTTCTCGCAACCTCAAATGCTGTGATCAATTGTCGCAATGGTTCGATGAACCTCTCTTTTGGAAATATGACGATTGAACTCAACATTTTTAGGTTGGGGAATCAGCCCGCCGAACCTAATGCTCATATACTGGACGTCTGCTCGATCCAGGAGATCACACCAGAAGAGTGTGAATTCGAGGAGTTTCTGTTTGACCACGATAATCTTGACGCCACTAGTGCGTTTCTCTTCGAACCTGCTGCTGTTTCTGCGCCCGACAATGAATATGAGTGTTTCACGTTCTCGAACGATCTTAGCTGCGCACAACCCGAGTTTGAATCCTTCGACTTTCCGGATGAGTTACCTGAACCATCCAACTCGGTTGCTTACACTCGCTTTGAACCTTTGCTGGAGTCCTTTGAGTTCGAGACCTTTGCACCGGTCTTGCCTTCCATCATTTCACCTCCAACGCTCGAACTCAAGCTGTTGCCATCTCACCTTAAGTATGCTTACTTAGGTGAGAACGAGACCCTCCCTGTCATCATCTCGGCTACTCTAGCTCCCGAGCAGGAGAAAGCCCTTCTCGCGGTCTTGCACAGCAACAGGCAAGCTTTTGGCTGGTCCATGGCGGACATCAAGGGGATTAGTCCCCTCATCGTTGAGCATCACATTCATCTGATGGATGATGCCAAACCAGCCCGGGATCCACAAAGACGTCTTAATCCAGTCATGAAGGAGGCTGTGAAGAAGGAGATCGTCAAATGTCTAGATAGTGGTATCATTTACCCTATCTCTGATAGCCAGTGGGTTACCCCATTCATGTTGTCCCCAAGAAGTCGGGCATCACGGTCATAACCAACGAGGCGAATGAGTTAATCCCTACTCGCACCCAAACTGGGTGGCGAGTTTGCATTGATTACAGAAAACTCAACGCCGCAACGCGGAAAGACCACTTTCCGCTACCTTTCATTGACCAGATGCTGGAACGATTGGCCGGACATGAGTACTATTGTTTTCTTGATGGCTACTCTGGCTACAATCAAATTCCCATCGCCAAAAAAGACCAGGACAAGACCACTTTCACTTGTCCTTTCGGCACGTTTGCATATCGCCGCATGCCCTTTGGGTTATGCAATGCGCCCGCTACCTTCCAGCGGTGTATGATGGGAATTTTCTCGGACATGGTGGAAAATTTTTTAGAGATTTTCATGGATGACTTCTCCATCTTCGGCGACTCCTTCGACGAGTGTTTGCTGCATCTTGACGCTGTCCTTACCCGATGTAAGGACAAGAATCTCACTTTGAACTGGGAGAAATGCCACTTCATGGTGCGCGAAGGTATTGTCCTAGGACATATCATCTCGCAAAACGGCATAGAGGTTGACAAAGCAAAGATTGAGGTCATTTCCAATCTGCCTCCTCCCCGATGCGTCAGAGATATCCGAGCCTTCCTTGGCCATGCCGGTTTCTACAGACGGTTTATCAAGGACTTTAGCAAGATTGCTAGGCCCTTGACGCTTTTGCTGGCCAAGGACACGCCTTTCACCTTCGACTCGAGCTGTGTGACTGCATTCGAGTCACTGAAACGCTCACTCACTTCTGCTCCCGTTCTCTCTTCGCCTGACTGGACGCACCCATTCGAGATTATGTGCGATGCATCCGACTTTGCCATCGGTGCTGTCCTTGGACAGCACATCAACAAGATGCCGCACGTGATCTACTACGCTAGCCGAACCCTGAACGACGCCCAACTTAACTATACAACAACTGAGAAGGAATTCTTAGCTGTTGTATTTGCTTTAGAAAAGTTCAGGCCCTACCTCATCGGCTCTCCAGTCATCGTCTACACGGACCATTCAGCTCTGCGCCATCTTTTTGCGAAGAAAGATGCCAAGTCTCGGTTAATCCGTTGGATCCTCTTGCTTCAAGAGTTTGACCTTGTCATTAAGGACAAACGAGGATATGAAAACGTGGTTGCCGACCATCTCTCGCGACTTCCTTCTTCGCCTTCGCTTCCAATTCCGATAAACAACGTTTTTCCGGACGAACAACTCTTGACAGTATCGTGCGAACCCTGGTTCGCAGATATTGTGAACTATTTGGCCACGGGATTGCTACCAACCGAATGGTCGAGTCAGGACAGACTTCGCTTCTTATCCCAAGTAAAACACTTTTACTGGGACGAACCCTACTTGTTCAAGTACTGTCCCGACCAGATCATTCGTCGGTGTGTCCCTAATGAGGAATTCAAGAGTGTGCTGTCATTTTGCCACGATCAAGCGTGTGGCGGGCATTTTGGGCCCAGGAAGACAGCTGAGAAGATCTTGCAATGTGGTTTCTACTGGCCACAACTCTTCAAAGATGCTTATGACTATTGCAAGACTTGCTCCCGGTGCCAACACATGGGCCGAATATCCCGGAGGAATGAGATGCCGCTCCAACCAATCTTGGTTGTGGAGATTTTCGATGTTTGGGGGATAGACTTCATGGGGCCGTTTCCCAGCTCTTTTTGGAACTTGTACATTCTTCTAGCTGTTGATTACGTCTCTAAATGGGTTGAGGCTGTGCCCAGCCGAACTAACGACAACAAGGTTGTCGTTAGGTTCCTCAAAGAAAACATTTTCTCACGGTTTGGGCACCCCCGAGCGATCATTAGCGACAATGGAAGTCATTTCTGCAATAGGACTTTCGAGGCCTTGATGCGGAAGTACTCCATTAATCATAAGCTTTCTACACCCTACCACCCCCAAACCTGCGGGCAGGCCGAAGTTTCAAATCGGCAAATCAAGCAGATACTGGAGAAGACGGTTTCCAAGAACCGTAAGGATTGGTCTCTGAAACTCACTGATGCCCTTTGGGCATTTAGAACCGCTTATAAGACCGACCTTGGCATGTCTACCTATCGGCTTGTGTACGGAAAAGCCTGCCACCTTCCTGTCGAAATCGAGCATCGCGCATTTTGGGCGATAAAAGAGCTGAATCTGTCGCTTGAGGACGCGGGCAGCCATCGGAAGCTGCAGCTGAACGAACTGAACGAGCTTAGGGATGAGGCTTACGACAACGCGGTTGTCGTTAAGAATCGAACGAAGGTGTTTCACGATAAACACCTTTTGCGCAAAACCTTTGTACCTGGTCAGTAGGTACTACTTTACGACACCCGACTTCACTTCCATCCTGGAAAGCTCAGATCTCGCTGGAAAGGGCCGTATTTTGTGCGGAATGTGTATCCGCAGGGCGCTTTGGATTTGGAAAATCCAAAGGACGGTTCACTCTTCAAGGTGAACGGACACCGATGCAAACCGTACCTTAGCGCCGAACCAACAGAGGAGCTCCTGTTCTTACAGGAGCCGGTTTACCCTGATTGATCTTCCTCTGCCTACCTCCAAACTTCGGTTATCCAGCCAAGAACAGTGGACACTGTTCCAAATAAGTTTGGGGGTATGTACAAACCATTTTTGTATATATTTGTGTATATTCTTTTTCTTTTCTTTAAATACAAAAACAAATAAAAATTGTATATTGCTAACCGACAATTTTGAACCTTCCAACTGCTCTCTTCATGCCATGACAGTGAGGACACTGTCCAGTTTAAGTTTGGGGGTACGCTCGGTACGCATTTCTTACCTTCGCATTCATTTGTATATTTTGCATCTGCATAATAACATCCATAAAATCCATAAAAATTTGAAAATTTTCTAAAAAAAATATAAAAACTTTTTTGTCAAGTTAGCTTATGGAAGAACTTTGATTCAACATTTCGACGGTTTTTGTTTGAAAAAATAGGAATAACTGAATCTTATGTTTGGATTTTGAAAACCTGAAAGATAACTCTCCTTTGAAGTTAACTATAGCTGATATACGTCTTTACATCACACTACACGTGTCGTAAGATTTTGGGAATTAGATGACAAGTCCTTCATGATTAAACTTTTAAACAGATAAATGATTTTCTGAGGATCAAATAGGTTTGTTCTTAAATAAGTAATGTCAAGAATAGTTTATGAAGTAAAGCGAATATGAAGGAATGTTATTGATGCCGTAATTGGAGCTAAGTCTGAAAAATAACCCATCTGAAACTTGATTGGAATGATTACACACCGAACCCACTAAACACGTCTTTTATCCAAAAAATATTTGAACTGCCGGTTATATCTCCGTTCGTATCAAATCATCTGATTTTTACGCCAAACTGTCTTTTGTTTTTGGACCTAGGTAACTTGAGTAATTAAGTCCGCTGGGGTGTTTCTACACCTAATACCCTAAAACCAACTGGTTTGGGTGCATTGGCCCAAAGCTCGCTAAGAAGCCTAGAAAGTCCAGTTTTAAAACAAAATCAAGTAAGTGTTCTCTCCGAGTTAAAATTCCTAACGGTTCTTTGTGTGAGAATAATCTTGATAAAAGACAGGCTTTTATAAAAATTTTAACGGAGATATGAAGGTTTTATTCTATGATAAAGACTATTGCACGTTCACAGAGGTGTGTATGAAATGAAAACAAGTTAGAGGTGGAGTGAAAAATACGACTTAGTTTCCTGTTAAGAAAGATAGAAATTCTGAAGTTGAAACCTTACTGGAAAACGAAACTTGAAAAATGCTTAACTCTTTATGAAACTTATGTGATCCTTTTAAAATTGTTATCTGGGCTTTATTGTGCGACATAATGACTTTAATCGATCCTTCTAGAACTTTACGACACTATTTACACTGCACGTAAAGACATATAAAATCTGTAGTTAAATAAGAAGCGAGGTGTGAAAAATAAAGGTTCGATGATCTAGACTTAGGATTATAGAATTGTTATTTTCGAAAACAAAACTTTAGGATTTGAAGCTTAGTTATTTTTCAAAACTAACTTGACCGGATTTTTTGGGTAGTATCCGCTGAAAACCCTCAGGAGACAACACTCCTCCTACTAGGGACACCTAGAGTTTTAACGGCTTGTTGCACATGCTCAGTGCAATCACGCTCCCTGCGAAAGTGAGGTTAGGAAATTTTTTGTGAATAAATTGGATTTGCTCGGGACGAGCAAATGATAAGTTTGGGGGTATTTGTTCATAACAGATTTTTGCATTTTCATACCACCCAATTTTTATCACTTTGCATATCGGTAGATACTCTTGAGCCGTGTTTGCTAGTCAATTGCAGGATACAGGTTTTCGGCTCTAAACGATGGAAATCATGGAAAAACACGACAAAACCCGGATTCCTGCCAACCACTGAAGAAAACACGGTCTCCGCTCTTCATCCGTATGTTGCCATATACCAGTTTAGGAAGACAAAGTGGCAAATCAATGTCATCATCATGCACAAAGCACAAGGAAGCACCAAATCCAACAAATCTACACGGTATCCGAAACAAGCATGGGCAAAAGATTCACTTTCAATCACCTTTTTGACCAGCAGAATTCTGGAAAATTCGTGAAGCAATTAGGGGAAAATACATATACCAGAATGATGTACACTGCAGATCAGGCCACCACCAGAAATCCCAAAGTCCAATTCCTCTAAACGGCCGCGGAAGCGCGGCCAAAGGGGGGGTCTTGGCCGCGCTTCCGCGGCCATCTTGGCGCCAATTGCGCAGGAATTTTGGGGGCACTCTGGTCTTTTCATATGGCCCCGTATTCTTGCCCTAGATTCTCATTTCTCACCCTATAAATACCCCAGAATTCTGTGAAGAGGGAATCCATTCTTGTATTTTCTTTTTGCTAGGTTGTAGTTTACATGTTCTTCATCCTCTTCTCACCTCTTCTCCATTAAACTTGTAGTGAGCTTTTGAGTGAAGAGTGATGAATAAAGAAGACCATTTTATTATCATGCTTGTCTATTTATTTTTATGCTTGTTGTAATTTTACTTGTTGTAATTTTAATTTGTTAAGTAGTTGTTGTTATTTTTGTTGTTTCTTTCTTCTCTCTTTTTCTTTATCCTTACATACGACAATGATACTTACGCTAGATCCTCGCCAAGGTGAGGTCGCAAATAGTTAGTCGTATTCTTCTAATCTCCCTCTTTCTATCTTCCTCCTTTGTTTTGTTTTATTTTTCCGTATTATGATGTGTGAGTAGTTCATTCTTGTTAGGGGTAGGAAAAGGGAAGTTTGAGAGAAGGAAATCTCTCTCACTCTTTCCTTGCCCAACAGCTTAAATCGACTCCCTTTAATTGAACCACAATCCGCTCCTTACGGCACCCTATCCTACATGATAGCGGTGATTCCGTAGTGAGACCGGTTGTGGTTGAATTAACCGGAGGTTATGGCTAAGAGCCAAGAACGGACGGACAAGCACCAAAAGGAAGGACTTATGCGTTGGAAAGCCTAGCTTATACTCGAAAGTTCCTTCCTAGTCGTGCTAATCCCCGTTGTTGCCGATTACCGTAACACCGATATTAAGAGGGGCAACGAAAGATGTGGAGATTCCTAACTCAAACTAACCTAATCCTAACCCTAACAAGCTCTCTTTACATATCAACTCAACACTTAGGTAGTCACGAACAAAATCTGAACTCTCGGACTTAACTCGTCGAAAAACACATAGAAAAAGACTCCCATCTCCCTTCGGACGACCCGTACTCAACCGGCTAGCTACAAGCGAAACCGTCTTGATTGCGGTATTTAAACTAGAACTTGAACACTCACGTATCCTATCAATCAGGAGTGACCTCTTTAGCAAAGGTTTTCGTAACTATATTTTTAAAAGCTATCAGTTCCTTCAACGATATCAAGTTCATTACGTTAAAGGTTTTTGCCAGAAGGCATTCGTAGCCCTCCATCATTTCAATTAAATATTCGGTAGTATTCAAGCTATGTATTTTGACCTCACGCCAAGGCATAGTGTTTGGTAGCTGCTGGGTATTTTTTTGCTGCATAGATAGATGCGTTGGTTTGGGACAGTCGTACTACTATTTTGGCCTACGTCAAGGGTATGTACGGGTGGGTTCAAATTAACCAGGAAAATGATGGGTAGAACTTGACATGTGACTTATGATATTTTGACCTCACGCCAAGGTCATAAGAGCATGGGGTAAAAATCACATCGGGAGTTTCAAAAGTACTGAAACTTGCCAGATATGTGCATACCTTCTGGACTGTGATAGCGTGAGCGGATTCCGTCACGTTATCATGCGATGATGGTTGGATCCCGATTCCCACTGATGAGTTAGTTTACTCCTCGGGTGACCCCGACTAATTCTTCTTTCAGGTTTGGAGGAGAATTTGAGGTACAGTGGGAGGTTTCCTGATTAGATAAAGTGATAACCATTCTGATCTAGGTTAGAGTGCACGCTGAGTGTTTCTTTTCTATCTCTCTTTGGCAGCGACCATTGACCTGACCCTAGACTATGACTCAGTGACCAAGTTGACCGAACCTTCTTAACACTGGCTTTTGGATTGTCAGAGTTGCGAACCTCATTGCCACTCCTACTTTTACCCTTTTCTCCGGGACACCCCGTATTACTACGACCGTCCACTTCCATTGGACAAAACCATTGTATGGTTATATACGAACTCGAAGGACTTCGAGGATGGTTTCTGGTTCTGGAGAAAACGGATAGGACTATTCAGTTGTCTTTTCTTTTCACCTTCTCTCAGGTTGTGAGTACTCCTTGGTTTAGGAGTAGTACACCTATTACGCAAATTGGACAGTCTTCTTCCAAACCTTAGGCTGGTGCCGAACGGTGGGGAATGAAGAAAGCCAATTAGCCTAAACGGTGTACAGAAGGTATTAAGTTCAGACAAAGCAAGGGATTAGTAAGAGGGAAAAGTAAATTGCGACTGCTATTCACGACCAAACCATGTACTTCTTTGTCAATCCTAAATCACCTATGAATTAAGTTCATTCGGTTGTCTTTTATCCTCACATTCTCTCGCATTGCGAGTGCTCCTAGGACTAGGACAGTACACCCATTATGCTTATTGGATAGTCTTCTTCCAAACCATAGGCTGCTGCCGAACGGTAGGGAAGGAAGAAAACCATTTGGCCTAAAGGGGTGTACAGAAGGTAATGACTAAAGACATATAAAGGGATTTGGAGAGGTGGCAAAGAATTATACGGTTATAGTTGTGAATCTGGATAATGGAAGAGGCATTACTAGGAATACCAGGATACCCCATCGAAACATTTTAATGTTTCAGTTTCACTGTATACTGTTAAAAGAAAACTGATTTCCCAATTAGACACTTGCTCCAGGGTATGTATTTACCAGGTTTGATTCTCACATCTGTATGGTTTTACAGATGATGAGTGGGAGTAAGTTATTGGGAATTAGGTGACCATCCTCATTATATCGGGATTCGTTGGAATTGGTGATATTTGAGGAAGTCACCTGGGTTTGCCGGACAGCAAATATTTGGTTTTGAATATCCGTTGTTATGCACCAATTTCAAATTGATATATCTGTACGTCTATTTTTATAGAGTGAGATATACTTTTTGAAATTATGTTTATGACATTTACCTATATCAGTAGATGGTTAGGTAAGGAGCATTGAACAGCGGTGTAACTCTTCTTAACCATAAGTACAGTTTTCAACCTACGACACACAGTGAATGAGTCACTAGACTCAGGGGACTTATACAGAGTATTGTATATTGTCCAGTGTCCAATAGGACAAAGGGGTTGGTCCTCGTACTGTATCCTGCTTACTTATGACTTCTCTAGTTCTTAGACAGGTGTTTCGTAGAAACATAGGGTCCAAGTTTTGAGAAGTTATAGGTATAGGAATAAAGTAGAGAACCAGGTGTTGCAAGTATCGGGATTCTTCAAAGTGATCGAAGATGTAGATACTTGTATATGGTATTTAGTTGATAGTAGTGGTTAAGAGAACTAGCTTCTCTTTCAGGTTACTCATAATTGGAAGTACTCCTAAGTTGAGTGACGCTAATCGGCCTCTCTTCCATTTAGTTGACATGCACTAGAGACAGCTGCATGATTTGAATCTGGTTCAATTAAATCAGTGCCTCTGTTTCTTGGATATAGAACAGTTCATATCTTGGCATTGTTAAGATACGGGGAGTTGTCCGGCTTATGCTTAAAACCAGACTCTGGACAACTCAAGGCACGTTTCAGTAATGGCTGTTTGTGGGTTGACCAGGGCTATGACGAGGGTTGACTTTCTACCATCTGGAAGATCAATAGTGATATTGTTCTTGACTCGCCACAGTTTTATCAAAAATGGATTTTTTCAGAAAACAGTAGTGGGAGTATGGTAGAACTGGAAGTGATTCCAGAACCACAAACGATTACTGAAGATTTCATAAGAACCTAAAGATTCAATCTGGTTTGACATTCCATTGGCCACTCCGCAGATAAGGTGGGTAACCTCAGGCACCCGAGAGGTACTTCAGTATGCTCAAGGACGGTGGCAGAGAGGTTCTTGTTTTCCCAGACTTGCCATTTCTGTTGTTCCAGACTATGAGACCCGGCAGGAGGATGAGTATAGCGTCGTTCTAAACTTGCTTTAGAAGCGTACGTGTATATGACTCTGCCAGAGGGTTGTCGTAGTCAGTGGGAGCAGCGGAAGCATTGGTGGACATCAGGCTTATGTCTATTTATAGACTAAAGCAGATATAGCGGAGATAGATCATCTATTTCTGATGTGACAGTCATAGGTTTGACTTCATCAGAATAGGGGATGGATCTGTTGAGAAGGTAGTAGGGTGTGATGTCCTGGTATTTGATGGCATACACAGAGTAGGAAGTGATATTCCTATACTACAATCGGTTATACTTTGGTCGTCACACAGTGGTTTCTCTACAAAGGACTTGGATATTATATCAGACATTCTGGTTACTAGATCTATGGTTTTAGATCTAGATTTGGGTGGTTTCCCAATCTGGGTACTTTGACCGCATTCTATGAGTATTTCGAATGGACGACTCCTGGCACGGTAGTGTACCTGCAGGTAATGGAGTCACCCTCTCTAAAGGTGTCTTACAGACTAAAGGGGAGAGGGATGCGCATGATTGACAGATCACTTGCTTAGGCAATTGAGTCAATCATGAGATGTCAAGTACCACACCAGATGTTGTTCTTGCAGTAGGTGCAATAAGTTGACATTGATCCAATCCTGGAGAAACAGTCGGAAGCAGTTTTAGAACATAAGTGGATGTTCTAGGGATATGATAACGGCAGCCTCCTTTAGGAGACGGTTATCATTCCAGGCTTTCAAGGTGACCTGGATGGCAGAGTGGCTGTCAGAGTTATAGTTTTTCCTTCTGACGAGGGGCAGTATTTTGGACAGATGGTCCAAGTGGATACTGAGGGAAAGCATGGCGCAGGAAACTGATTAAGTTCAGTTGTCGATACAGTCTAAGAAGTTTGGATTTGGAGTTCATTTGTGAGCTAGGTCCCATCAGACATCCAGATATTCTAAGACAGGTATTGCTTATTTCGGAAGATGGTTTTCTCTGCGAACATGAGATATAGAGAGACATAGAAAGAAACATCAAAGCGGATCCACTCACTGAGGCTATTCCTCGAACGCAATAGTTTCGCAAACGAGCTTTGTGAGACTGACTAGTAGAGGAGTTGGGTGTTCGGTATCACACGGGCTGTGAGTATGCGACATCGCAATAATTAGCCTCGAGTGCAAGTGGGAGATTGTTGGAGATAGTGCCCTCAGAGTCAATTATTGGATCACAGGCACGTGATTGCAATGATTGAGGGGAGGACCTGTCCCAGTAGGACAGTCTTACTCGAGATGATAGTATGCTATCTGGTTTATCTTTATCATCGTGTACTGCTTTAGGTGGCCTTTCGAGTCGCTATTACACGTTGATAAAGCCCCTTGGATTCTTGCTTGACCACCAGCAGTATGAGGGCGATCATATAAGTGGGAGCTGGGGGTCTACAAGCACATCCTTAAAAGGTCCCTAGTCGTGGGAGATTCGAGACAGGGCATCGTTTCTCCAGAGTAGACTAGTGTATACAGTCGAGACCCCGACGAGGGGCGGTGGACGGTCTCACAAGCCACTGGTGTCAGTTGGTTCACCTAAGATGTATACAGGTGCTCATTGGGTTATGAGTACACCGGACAGGACTCGCCGGGAACCTGCTAGTTGGGATTATACCAGACGTCAGATAGCAGTTTGACATGTGTACAGGTTAGTTCATCGACCTGAGATCGTCATTTGTCTCGTGTGAGTTCCCACTGTACTTTGATTACTACCCTACCACGGCTCAAAGGAGTCGTGCAAACAGGTTTTAGTTGGGTACAGTCCCGAGCCACATGGAGGCAGTGAGCGGATCTTCAGGGGTTCGTCTCTCCCGATTTTGGGGGTGAGGTCGTGCTGTGTCTAGGAGAGCCAGAACATGAAAAGTCCTTGGCCAAGGTAGGAGATTTGCTGGTAGGTATTCCAGTAGTATCTCAGGGTGTTCTGGGCTACACTCCGACACGACTTGTACCGCTTTTGGGGGTCTGACTTTTACCAACCCCCTAGGCCCGTCATGCGATGCTCATAGACGAACGGACCGGACTGTACGGATATTGTCACTGACAGGCTCAGTAGGGTGTCAGGATGAGTTCGCTCATCGACGTCCCTTTTGGTCAATAGCTGGTGGCCCGTCACGTATGGCTAATACCTCTGACGTGCTAGTGGTTAAATCCACAGCCATAGTATTGACGAGTCTTTAGAGTCCACCACACAGACAGTTTCTCAAGTTTCGGGCGAAACGCTGTAGAGGCCGTATGGAGATATGGCAGGGTTCGATCAGATACGTGCGGTATTGCACGGATCGTGATCGGACGGTTTTTTACTAGTCGGCTTTGGCTTAAGCGGGATTCTAGTATTTGATAGTGTAGTTTTGTCTCTTTGCATTTGTGTTCAGTGGGAATACAAATGCGGGCATGTATTTGCAGTAGCGGGGTTTTTCTGTAATTTATTACGGGATCGGTTTTCTGGGGTTGCCAGTTTGCATTCCGTTCCGGCCGGTTTTCTCTTTTTCCTTCCCGGTCGGACTTTTCGTTGGAGGGTGTTAATTGCAAGTTTGCAATTAACATTTTGTGAGGGGTTTCTTTGCATGAGTGTGGCATCATAATGATGATATTCTTTTATGGTCATTTAATTTGCTTATCTTGTGAGTGGATTTGTGATGAGAGAGATGTGTGACCATTTTATATATATTTGTTTTAATTCCTTTTTCATAGATATACATCTTTGAGATGCCCTTTTTCTCTCTCTAATCTCCATTATGGAGAAGAGGGGCCGGCCACTATTCATGGGAGAGAGATGAGAGGAAATTTCATTGTGTATGGAAATTATATCATCTCATTTTTGCTTGCTCCAAAAATCCAATAACCCTTCTCCAATGTTCTTGATTCCTACATCCATGGCACCTCATAACCCCAAGAGACAAGTTCACTATACTATTCTATAGCAAGCCTTGGACGCGTCGGCTAGCCAACTTCGCGCCCGAGTTGCCTCGGTCAAGAGGTGGGAGCCCGTAAAAGATTCCGGCTATGTGGTGCCCGTTTCGACGAGGAGGTGACGGACGATATATCCGCGGGAGATCGGAGTGGAGACGAAGACCGAAGGACACGGATCGCTTGGTATAGCATCTCTACTCTTTTCTATTTTGCTAGTTGCTAGGTTAATGGCCCGATCCGGGTAAAAAGTCCGCGGTGGTGCCGTTTTGCAAAGTTCGCAAAGTTTTGTTTTCCGCGTTTCCGGCGTCGGATCGACGGCCGGGGCGCCCCCGCGGGCTTACAGGGTGCCCAAGTTACCAGATTCTGTGAAGTGCTGGGTGGTCCATTCACGGTGCTGAAGGGGGCTGTCTCGCTTCAGGTTTTGGCGGATAACTTGCCGTGCCCGTAGGGGTCTAGGATTTCATTGCACAGGCTATCCACACGATCAGGGGAACGTCGGGTTTCAGTAGTGGCTCTGTGAAACCCGGGGATCCCAGATATCTGTATTGTTCTGTGATGCTGTACATTTCTGTGATGTTGCATTTTATCACGCCTTGAGCGAATATAATATATTGGTATATATATTAGTAGATGTTGTATATGTTTTGCATCCGCACTAGTCCAGTCCCCGCTCTGTCGTTAGTTAGCTAACCTAACGGGTAATGACGGGACCCAGTGGCGAATGCGGATGGCATATACGTACATCATATTATTTTCGTTCTTTTTGGTGTGATCAATTGATGGGACTGCGTTGATTCGGATCAATGCAAGTTAAAAAAAAACCCAATCAGATGTTGTTGGAACACTTTTCAAAAAGCTGTTATTGCAAGGATGTTCACTTTTGTTTAGCATCGTGGTATTTAGTTGGAATATCCTGCTCCTCAGTCGACGAGGCAAGGGCCGAGATCCCTTCACCGGGAGTGATCCCTTGGACAAAAGTTTGCGTCAGGGCAATAACTTCACTATAGCCGATTACTTTTTCTTTGCACCGTGGTATTCAGTTGGAATATCCTGTACCTCATCCTACGGGGAAAGAGACGAGTTCCCTTCACCGGGAGTGACCTCTTTAGCAAAGGTTTTCGTCACTATATTTTTAAAAGCTATCAGTTCCTTCGACGATATCAAGTTCATTACGTTAAAGGTTTTCGCCAGAAACCATTCGTAGCCCTCCGTCATTTCAGTTAAATATTCGGTAGTATTCAAGCTATGTATTTTTACCTCACGCCAAGGCATAGTGATTGGTAGCTGCCGGGTATTTATCTGTTGCATAGATAGATGCGTTGGTTTGGGACAGTCGTACTACTATTTTGGCCTACGTCAAGGGTATGTACGGGTGGGTTCAAATTAACCTGGATAATGACGGGTAGAACTTGACATGTGACTTATGATATTTTGACCTCACGCCAAGGTCATAAGAGCATGGGGCAGAAATCACATCGGGAGTTTCTAAAGAAACTGAAACTTGCCAGATATGCGCATACCTTCTGGAGTGTGATGACGTGAGCGGATTCCGTCACGTTATCATGCGATGATAGTTGGATCCCGATTCCCACTGATGAGTTGGTTTACTCCTCGGGTGATCCCGACTAATTCTTCTTTCAGTTTTGGAGGAGAATTTGACGGTACAGTGGGAGGTTTCCAGATTAGATAAATTGGTAACCATTCTAATCTAGGTTAGAGTGCACGCTGAGTTTTTCTTTTCTCTCTCTCTTTGGCAGCGACCATTGACCCGACCCTAAGACTATGACTCAGTGACCAAGTTGACCGAACCTTCTAAACACTGGCTTTTGGATTGTTAGAGTTGCGAACCTCATTGCCACTCCTGCTTTTACCCTTTTCTCCAGGACACCCCGTATTACTACGAACGTCCACTTCCATTGGACAAAACCATCGTATGGTTAGATACGAACTCGAAAGAATTTATTCGAGGATGGTTTCAGGTTCTGGAGGAAACGGATAGGACTATTCAGTTGTCTTTTCCTTTTACCCTCTCTCTGGTTGCGAGTGCTCCTTGGTTTAGGAGTAGTACACCTATTACGCAAATTGGATAGTCTTCTTCCAAACCTTAGGCTGGTGCCAAACGGTAGGGAATGAAGAAAACCAATTAGCATAACGATGGTGTACAGAAGGTATTAGGTTAAGACAAAGCAAGGGATTAGTAAGAGGGCAAAGTAAATTGTGACTGATATTCACGACCAAACCAGGTATTTCATTACCACTCCCACTTCACCTTTGTATTTCTCCAGGACACTCTGTATCACTACGAAGATCCACAGTTTATTGGATACTCCATCATATGGTTATATACGAACTCGAATGGAACTTGTTCCAGTTCGGGGATGGATTCTGGTTCAGGAGAAATAGGAATAAGGTTTATTAGGTTGTCTTTTATCTTTACCTTCTCTCGCATTGCGAGTGCTCCTTGGATTAGGACAGTACACCCATTATGTTCATTGGATAGTCTTCTTCCAAACCATAGGCTGGTGCCGAACGGTAGGGAAGGAAGAAAACCATTTGGCCTAAAGGGGTGTGCAGAAGGTAATGACTAAAGACATATAAAGGGATTTAGAGAGGTGGCAAAGAACTATACGGTTACAGTCGTGAATCTGGAAGAGGCATTACTAGGAATACCGGGATACCCCATCGAAACATTTCAATGTTTCAGTTTCACTGTGTACTGTTAAAGGAAAACTGATTTCCCAATTAGTCCTTACTCCAGGGTATGTATTTACCAGGTATGATTCTCACATCTATATGGTTTTACAGATGATGAGTGGGAGTAAGTTATTGGGAATTGGGTGATCATCCTCATCATATTGGGATTCGTTGTAATCAGTGATATTTGAGGAAGTCACCTGGGTTGTTTGCCGGTCGGCAAATATTTGGTTTTGAATATCCACGGTTGTGCACCAATTTCAAATTGATATATCTGTACGTCTATTTTCATAGAGTGAGATATACCTTTTTGAAATTATGTCTGTGACATTTACCTATATCTGTGGATGGTTAGGTAAGGAGCATTAAACAACGGTGTAATTCTTCTTAACCATAAGTACAGTTTTCAACCTACGACACACAGTGAATGAGTTATCAGACTCAAGGGACTTATACAGAGTATTGTATGTCGTCCAGGGTCCATCAGGACAGAGGGGTTTGTCCTCGTACTATATTCGGTTTACTTATGACTTCTCTAGTTTTTAGACAGGTGTTTCGTGGAAACACAAGGTCCGAATTTTGAGAAGTTATAGGTATTTGAATAGAGTAGAGAACCAGGCGTAGCAAGTATCGGGATTCTTCAAAGTGATCAAAGATGTAGATACTTGTGTATGGTATTCAGTTGATAGTAATGATTAAGAGAACTAGCTTCTCTTTTCAGGTTACTCATAATTGGTAGCATTCCTAAGTTGAGTAACGCTGATCGGCCTCTTTCCATTTAGTTGACATGCACTGGAGACAGCTGAATGATTTGAATCTGGTTCAATTAAATCAGTGCCTCTGGTTCTATATTGGATATAGAACAGTTCATATCTTAACGATGTTAAGGTACAGGGAGTTGTCCGGCTTGTGATTAAAACCAGACTCTAGATAACACAAGGCACGTTTCTATAATGGTTGTTTGTGGGTTGACCCAGGCTATGACGAGGGTTGACTTTCTACCATAAGAAAGATCAATAGCGATATTGTTCTAGACTCGCCACAGTTTTAATAAAAATGGATTTTTTCAGAAAACAATAGTGGGAGTATGGTAGAACTGGAAGTGATTCCAGAACCACAAACGATTACTCAAGATTTGATAAGGAACCTAAAGATTCAATCTGGATTGACATTCCATTAGCCACTCCGCAGATAAGGTGGGTAACTTCAGGCACCCGAAAGGTACTACGGTAGCCTCAAGGACGGTGATAGGAAAGTTCTTGTTTACCCACACTTACCATTGCTGTTGTTCCACACTGTGAGACACGGCAGGAGGATGAGTATAGCGTCATTCTAAACTTGCTTTAGAAGTGTACATTTATATGGCTCTGCCAGAGGGTTTTCGTAGTCAGTGGGAGCAGCGGAAGCATTGGTGGACAGGTGGCTTATGTCTGCTTATAGACTAAAGCAGATATAGCGGTGATAGATCATCTATTTCTGACATGACAGTCATAGGTTTGACATCATCAGAATGGGGGATGGATCTGTTGAGAAGGTAGTAGGGTGTGATGTCCTGGTATTTGGATGACATACACAGAATAGGAAAAGAAACTCTTATACTACGATCGGTTATACTTTGGTCGTCACACAGTGGTTTCTCCACATGGGACTTGGACATTATATCAGACATACTGGTTACTAGATCTATGGTTTTAGATCTAGATTTGGGTGGTTTCCCATTTAGGGTACTTAGACAGCATTCTAAGAGTATTTAGAATGGACGACTCCATGCATGGTAGTGTACCTGCAGAAGATGGAGTCACCCTCTCTAAAGGTGTCTTACAGACTAAAGGGCCGGGAGAGGGATGTGCATGATTGGCAAATCACTTGCTCAGGCAATTGAGTCAATCATGAGATGTCTAGTACCACACCAGATGTTGTTCTTGCACTAGATGCAATAAGTTGACATTTGATCCAATCTTGGTAAAACAGTCGGAAGCAGTTTTAGAACATAAGTGGATGTTCTAGGGATATGATAACGACAGCCTCTTTCGAGAGACAGTTATCATTCCAGGGTTCCAAGGTGACCTGGACGACAAGGAGGTTGTCAGAGTTATAGTTTTTCCTTCCGATGATGGGCAGTATTTTGGACAGGTGATCCAAAGCAATACTGAGGGAGGCATGGCGCAGGATACTGATTAAGTTCAGTTGACGATACAGTCTAAGAAGTTTAGATTTGGAGTTCATTTATGAGCTAGGTCCCATCAGACATCCAGACACATTCTAAGACAGGTATTGCTCATTTCGGGAGATGGCTTTCTCCGCGAACATGAGATATAGAGAGACATAGAAAGAAATATCAAGGCGGATCCACTCACTGAGGCTATTCCTCAAACGCAATAGTTTCGCAAACGATTTTTGTGAGACTGACAAGTAGAGGAGTTGGGTGTTCGGTATCACACGGGCTATGAGTATGCGACATCGCAATAATTAGCCTTGAGTGCAAGTGGGAGATTGTTGGAGATAGTGCCCTCAGAGTCAATTATTGGATCACAGGCACGTGATTGCAATGATTGATGGAGGACCTATCCCGGTAGGACAGTCTTACTCGAGATGATAGTATGCTATCTGGTTTATCTTTATCATCGTGTACTGCTTTAGGTGATCTGACAGGTCACTATTGCACGTTGATAGAGCCCCTAGGATTCTTGCTTGACCACCGGCAGTATGAGGGCGATCATATACGTGGGAGCTGGTAGTCTATAAGCATATCCTTAAAAAGTCCCTAGTCGTGGGAGTTTTGAAATAGTGCATCGGTACTCTAGAGTAGACTAGTGTATACAGTCGAGACCCCGACGAGGGGCGGTGGCCGGTCTCACAAGCCACTGGTGTCAGTTGGTTCACCTAAGATGTATACAGGTGCTCATTGGGTTATGAGTACACCGGACAGGACTCGCCGGGAACATGCTAGTTGGTCTTATACCTGACGTCAGATAGCAGTTCCCTGGTGACATTTGTACAGGTTAGTTCATCGACCTGGGGATCGTCATTTGTCTCGTGTGAGTTCCCACTGTACATTGATTACTACCCTACCACGCTCAAAGGAGACGTGCAAACAGGTTTTAGTTGGGTACAGTCCCGAGCCACATGGTGGCAGTGAGCGCATCTTCAGGGGTTCGTCTCTCCCGGTATTGGGGGTGAGGTCGCGCTGTGTCTAGGAGAGCCATTACACGAAGCCCTCGGCCGAGGCAGGAGATTTACTGGTAGGTATTCCAGTAGTATCTCAGGGTGTTCTGGGCTACACTCCGACACGACTTGTACCGCTTTTGGGGGTCTGACTTTTACCAACCCCCTAGGCCCACCATGCGATGCTCATAGACGAACGGACCGAACTGTACGGATATTGTCACTGACAGGCTCAGTAGGGTGTCAGGATGAGTTCACTCATCGACGTCCCTTTTGGTCAATACATGGTAGCCCATTACGTATTGGCTTATACCTCTGACGTGCTAGTGGTTAAATCCACAACCAAGGTGTTGACGAGTCTTTAGAGTCCCCCACATTCAGTTACTCAGCTTTCGGGCGAAACGCTGTAGAGGCCGTATGGAGATATGGCAGTGCCGATCAGATACATGCGGTATTGCACGGATCAGGATCGGACGGTTTGTACTAGAGGCCGTATGGATATATGGAAGCGTTCGATCAGATACGTGCGGTATTGCACGGATCAGGATCGAACGGATAATACTAGCCTGCTTTGGTTTAAGCTGGATCCTAGTATAGTACAGTGTAGATTTTGTCTCATTGCATTTGTATTTCGGTCGGAATACAAATGCGGGTGTGTATGCACGGTATCGGGGTTTTCCTGTAATTTATTACGGGACCAGTTTTCTGGAGTTGCCAGTTTGTTTTCCGTTTCGGCCAATTTCATTTGTATCGTTCATTGGCCGAAGATTGGTGGAGGAGGGCTTATTTGCATTTGTGCAAATAAGCTTTTGTGGAGGGGGTCTTTGCATTTTGTTGTATCATGATACTTGAACCATCATTACTTTCTTTAGCCATCATGGCTAGCCTTGTAGTGTTATGATGGCATGACTTTTGTGGACATGATGGATGTTGATGATGGTAGGTTTGAGTGTTGGTTTTACTTGTGATGATTTCTTGTTATCATTGTAACCTTCTCTCTCTTTCTTGTATGATGGGGGCTTATTCTTTTTTGGTGGCCTCACTCTCATTCTCCTCTCTTCCTCACCTCAAATGGCCGGCCATTCCCTCTTGGGCTGTCCTAATTTTTGGTGTAGGGATTTACACCCATTTGGCTTGGCAAAAATCATATTAGCTCCTCCTCCAAAAGCTTGTATCATTTCCTCCACCATATGGCAATTCCTACAACCCCAAAAATGAGACATGAGCACTACACATTCTACAGCAAATCTTGGGCACGTCGACTAGCCAGCTTCGTGCCCGAGTTGCCTCGGTATTGAGGTGGGAGCCCGTAAAAGATGCAGACGATGTGGTGCCCTTCCGGCAAGGAGGCGACGACCGGAGTTTCCGCGGGAGATCGGGATGACGATGAGAAGACAGGAGGACTCGGATCGGTCGGTATATCTCTATTCCCCATCTTGTAGTTAGCTAGGACTAGTTAATGGTTCGATCCGGGTATTAGTGCGCGGTGGTGCCAGTTCATGAAAAAAAATTTAAGTTAACCATCGCTTCCGCATTTGGCCTCGGGATGGAGGCCGGGGCGCCGCCGTGCACTTACAGAAGTCGGTCTGGTGCTCTCCCATTGTAGCATTTGCTCCGCAAGGTCGTCAAAGAACTGTCACGCTTCCTCGTCAGATTTCGATAGGAAGTGGCCCGACAGATGGTTTCCAACAACTGCTTCGTTGCTGGGTTCAGGCCCTCGTATAAGGTTTGGCAAAGTTGCCATTTCTCTATACCGTGATGAGGACACTGAACAAGAAGGTCTTTGTACCGGTCAAAGCACTTCCAGAAGGGTTCAGAAGGAAGCTGAGAGAATTGGTTGATTTCATTTCGAATCCTTGCGGTTTTATGATTCGGATAAAATTTCTTTAGAAACGCTTTTACAAACTCGTCCCAACTGGTTATGGAGTGGGAAGCGGTGCTATACAGTCATTTTTCAGCAAGATCGTATAGAGTGAACGGAATGACCCGTAGACGTATAGCATCGTCCGACAGTTGGGTAGTTTTCATCATGGCACAGAAGTTTTGAAATTTGTTGATGAAGATATAGGCATCTTCAGATTCAAGCCCATGAAATCGTGGAAGCATGTTGATGGAGTGGGGCTTAATTTCAAAGTTGTCCCCATTGGCCGGTGGAAGAGAAAGGCAGGTGGGAAGTGCAGAACGGGTGGGATAGAAACGATCCGGAGCGCGATTCGCTGCGGCGCTACAACAGGCGGTGGTGGTGGGATATTGGTCTCCGTAGGAGGTGGAGCCAATCCAGGGATAGTCAAAGAGATGTTCGGATTAAATCCTGACATCGCGGAAGAAGAGGTTGGTGAAGGTGAAGGTGAAGATGTATGAACAGAATTCCGGTCAACATCGGAGTTGGCCGGCAAAGGAAGGGGTGAAAGAGGAGTGGACGGAGTATCGACGTCTGAGTCGATCGCGTAGTCGGTAGCGACTAACGTAACGCGGACTAGGCGGGCGCTAGTGTCCCGAGTCCAAGCGGACATACACTAAACGAGTTTAGTATAGTCAAACCGGAGAAGGTGAGGGTAAGAAAACGTCAATGGAGAAAACGATGGGTGGAGGGTGAAAAATGGATTTGGCGACAAAGGGCAAGTTTTTATAAAAGTTTTTGATTTTTCTTTTTTTTTTTCTTTTTAGAAAGAGCTTTACAAAGATATGTACGGATATACGGCTTAAGTAATCAAAAACAAGATATGCACAATCACACCTAGATCTAGGGTCACCTAGGTCTGCTAGACCTGCTCCAGAACTTGATTGTCGAAGTAAAACAGTGTCGAGAAGCGGGCTTAAGATACACTGATCACGAGGCCAGGTAAGTGCAGAGATAAGGGGAGGTTTTCCAACGCTTTCGCGAAGTTCCTTAATTAAATAACCCATTCTCTTTTGGCGGTTGCGCCGTTAACACTTTCCTAGACACCCCGTAAACAATATACCGTTCAGCGAGATTCTAAACACGGTTTAACTTCTCTTAATGAGCGCGAAGTCCTTAGGGCTGAAGTCTAGTATTTTTAATTTACAATGGACAATGCATATGCTTTTGTGATTTTTGGGATCCTGGGAAGGGTGATGAAATCCCCACCCAATTTGGATTGGTTTCAAGCCCCTTAAGTCCGTATTAAAAAATGCAAAGCGGTAACAAATCAACTGCAAACAATTTTTATTTTTAGCGCGGCGCAAAGAATCCTGCACAAGAACAGTTTATTGGAAGGGGGAAGAGAATTTGCGCAAAGAAGGCTGCAGAAAACACAGTTCAGTGGAGTTCAGAGGAGTGGGAGAGAGAAGGGAGACTCACCAAAAATTTTTGGAACCCTGAAGACTCCAAATGGCCGCGGATCCGCGGCCTAAGCTTGCTTATGCCGCGGTTCCGCGGCTATCTTGTGGAGTTGGGGCTTCAGTTTTGTTGGGTGGGTTCTGTTGGGTGTCCTCTGCTTTTCTGGATGTGTGGAATTTTTATTTGCTCACTGTATCTGCTCCAGATTTTTACAGTAGACCGTTTGCTTCGTTTTGCTCCGTCGCGGTGTAACCGCGAAATGTGGGTCTATCTTCCCACGTCTTTGGCACTGAACTTGAACTTCGTATATTCCACATCTTGGCCACTGAACTCGAACTTTGTATTTTCCTTCACACTTGCACAAAAACTAATCAAGAATAACAAGATGGTTTTTTACAATGTATATATTTTTTTTTTGTTTTTCGGTTATATTTATATTCACAAGTTAACCCGAAGTTACACAAAGAAATAAACTATCGTCTTCCCGGCAACGGCGCCATTTGATTGTTAGGGATTCTCCATGTTCAAGTTTAGTTAATTACCGCAATCAAGACGGTTTCGCTTGTAGCTAGCCGGTTGAGTACGGGTCGTCCGCAGGAAGATGGGAATCTTTTTCTATGTGCTTTAACGAGTTAAGTCCAGTTTTTCAGATTTTGTTGTGATTAATTAAGTGGTAAAATGATATGTAAAGAGAGCTTGTTAGGGTTAGGATTAGGTTAGTTTGAGTTAGGAGTCTCCCACATCTTTCGTTGCCCCTCTTAATCTCGGTGTTACGGTAATCGACAACAACGGGGATTAGCACGACTAGGAAGGAACTTGCGAGTATAACCTAGGCTTTCCAACGCATAAGTTCTTCCTTTTGGTGCTTGTCCGTCCGTTCTTGGCTCTTAGCCATAACCTCCGGTTAATTCAACCACAACCGGTCTCACTACGGAATCACCGCTATCATGTAGGATAGGGTGCCGTAAGGAGCGGATTATGGTTCAATTAACGGGAGTCGAATTAAGCTGTTGGGCAAGGAAAAAGTGAGAGAGATTTCCTTCTCTCAAACTTCTCTTATCCTACCCTAACAAGTATGAAACTACTCACACATCATGATACGGAAAAATAAAACAAAACAAAAGAGGAAGATAGAAAGAAAGAGATTAGAAGATAACAACTAGCTATTTGCGACCTCACCTTGGTAAGGATCAAGCGTAAGCATCATGGTTGTGTTAAGGATAAAGAAAAAGAGAGAAGGAAGAAACAACAAGAAATAACAACAACTAGTTAACAAATAAAAATTACAACAATTAACAAGAGAATAAGACAAGCAAAATAATAAACGGTTCTTCTTTATTCATCATTCTTCACTCACAAGCTCACTACAAGTTTTAATGGAGAAGAGATGAGAAGAGGAAGAAGAAACACAACTAAACCTAGAAATGAAAATACAAGATTATGGACCCTTTCCTTCACAAGGATCTGGGGTATTTATAGGCTGGAAAATGAAAACCTAGGGCAACATTCAGAACTAAAGTGAAATGACCAATATACCCACAAAATTTGGACACCTGCCTCCACTATACGGCCGCGGTTCCGCAACCTAAGCCTACTTATGCCGCGGATCCGCGGCCCTTTAGTGGAGTTAGGTGCCCATTTTTTGTGTGATTCCCTGGTTTGCTGTGCCCATGAGTCTGGTATATGTATTTTCTCCGATTTTGTTCACGATTTTTCCAGAATTTCTGTTGAGCAAAAGGTGATTTGATGTGTATCTTTTTGTCATGATTTCCTCGAGCTCCGTGTAGATTTCTTAGATCTTATGCTGCCATTGAGCCTTGTGCATGAAAACGACATTAATTTGACATTTCGTCTCTTAAACTGGTGTGTGGCAATAGACGGATAAAGAGCGGAGATCCGTGTTTTATCTGTGGTTGGCAGGAACCCGGATTTTTGTCGTGTTTTCTATGAATTTCACCGTTTTAGAACCGAGAACCTGTATCCTGCAATTGACTAGCAAACACGGCTCAAGAGTATCTACCGATATGCAATGTGACAAAAATTGGGCGGTATGAAAATGCAAAAATCTGATATGAACACAGGGCTGATCAGAGATTTGCTGGTAAGTATTACCAGTAGTTTCTCGACCCGTTATGAGCCTCACATCGGCATGACTTATCGGTTATTGGGGTCTGACGTTTACCGCCCCTACACTTGATATGCGACGTATCAGACGAACAGACTGGACTATACGGTAAGTGTTACTAGTTGGATTCACAGGAGTGTGAGCGGGCTTGCTCGTCATCTTCTGATCGCTCAATACCCGGGTGGCCGTTACGTTTAGCAGACCGCTTGCGGCTTGTGGGTGCTTGATATGATCATCATCTGCTGCCGGCGTATTGACGATTCTTTAGAGTCCTACACAGAGGTTTCCTGGCTCAAGCGAAACGAAATAGGGGCACATATGAGATATGTGCGGGACCGAGAATGATGCGTGTATGTGATACCGTATTTCATTCTCGCGATGAATGTATCGACTGGTTATATGCGATATAACCTAGATATCGAATCAAGGATTGATACGATAAGCCGATACATTGGATACTAGTCGATTATGTGCGACATGACCGGATCATTGAATCAAGTGTTGATTTAATGATTTAATGTATAATTATATATTTGATATATTACTTTGCATTAACTAGTATTGGTTCACTTTATATGGATTTTCTCACTTGTATGTGCAAGTTGTATATGTGATATACTTTTATACACTTGATTGTATCATGTTTGATGATACATGCTTCTTTGGTTAAGTGTATAGAATTAAACCATGGTTAAGATGATGATTAGGGTTTTGCTTTTTCTTTTATTTATTTATTGATTTATTTGGAAAAGATTTTGAAGAGAATGGTGGCTTTCTTTGTTTCTAGTTGAAGCTTCATGAAGCTTTGACTTTGTAACCATTCTTGTCTTCATGCTTAACCCTAACCCTTCCAAGTAACCATGGTCTATTCTCTACACTCTACCATAGTTAGTATATGATAAGTATTCATTTTCTTTTCCTTTTTTAAGCACAACTTATCATATTCTATTTTCTTCATCATCTTCTTCTTCAAGAAAAAGCTTAAGTCTATCAATGGTAACTTGAGCAAAAGTGTGAGAAATCCAATTCTAAAGTGAACCCACCTCCTATTTCTTCACCCTCTACCTCTTGCCAAGTAGCATAGGGTGTTTTCTTCACAAGTTTCACAACTTGGTGAAGTTGGAGCTTGAACTTGTGATGCCTCGACGTAGATCATCTTCGGCACGAAGCCGACGACCTAGCCCGCCCATTTCTCCGATGAAGCCGACGATTGAGTTCGGGATTCGAGACGGACAGTGAGAGGACGCCTACGTGGAGCTAAGGAAGTGGAGAAATAGATCTACAAAGGTTGTAGCCTCTCTCCTTTAGTTAAGATGTTAACTAGTTTCGTTTTTCGCCTAAACTCTAGTCAACGATCCGTATTATGTTTTCTCGGCACCTGTAAAATTTTGAAATTGGCATGGTTGATGCCTTGTGAGACTTCATTAGCGTGCCCAGGAACCCTAGACTACTAATACATGAAGCAGTGCATAAACAATAAATGCGGAGTATGGGATGAAACATGTCATTACCACGGAAGCCTGACATCGTGGTAGGACCAAATCCATCAAGACAACCCAAATCCCAATTCTTCAAATCAGCCCCCAAATTGGCTCTCATATCATGTAAGTCTCATAAATCCTGAATGTATAATATCAAGTAAATCTCATATATCCGGTATCCAATATCAAGTGAATCTCCTATATCCTGAATCCAATATCAAGTGATTCTCATATATCCTGAATCCAATATCAAGTGAATCTCATATATCCTAAGTATATTTGCATGAATAAATATGATGATGTATATAAATAGATATGTATACATATATATTAGCATCCCATTCCACTAATATATATATATATATATAGACACACACACATATGCATATATAATAGCGTCTCATTCCACTGTTATATATACTTAGGAGTAAAAATATCATGAAACCAATGTGTTAATCATCGACACAAAAATACTAATCTATCAGGTGCTGTCACCATGACTGGCCCCTGATAGGTACGTAACATACGCTATTCCGAAAACCCGAGTGCCCAGCTTCGACCCTTGTCTTTCGACGTATCCATACGTACATGACTCCCATCGGTATCCCCACGATAACCGCCGAGTCAAAGGTACTGTCACCGGTAGGTATGGTTCCTCTGTCAGGCCTCATCGGCATGTTACATCGACATCCCTTTTTTGCACCGCGGTACCTCCGGGCCCCACCATGTACCCTCATACGGCCCCTGACTCCTCCTCACATGGGGTATATATATCAGAACCGATAAATCTCATGGTGGCTGCTGAAATATCATATCAAGAGAAACCGGGTTTTTCTAATAATGCATAATTTCATGAAACTACCACGGTCCTCAAATCCCGAAAAATTCATGAAAAATTCATATCTTAATGCGAAAATCCATGAATATAATATATGCAACATAAAACTATAATGTGGGCATATAAAGAAAAGCCGCTATTTAACTACAACAAGTTAATATATAAATCATGCGGTTCCTAATTTCTCCAAGTCTAAATAACATCAAATAAAGGTAAACATGTAGCTATAGCCAGATATATGTGTAAACATAAAGGTTTAGCAAGGTATATGTACCTACCTATCAGTAATGATGTAATATACCCTCCGGATATAAGTGAAGTATGTATGCAAGGTATACATGTAGCTATGTCATTATGTGTGAAATATACCTATCACTAATGGTACGATACAATATAGGTATACAGGTAACTAGCATGTAAGTATGTCAAGGAATATATGTAAGCATATAGGTATACAGGTATGTTATATGTCATATGCAATAAGGAATATAAATCAATGTCACAATGTCCCTAACCAAACAATATCATATCTATATGTGTGTTGTGCGTGTCATGGCCGTTATTGACGGTTTGTGTGGCATACAATCAGTGCTCGTGCAACATGAACCGTCAATAATAGTGCGGTGTCCTAAGGGTATAAGTTCAAGCACAACAAGTAACTAAGCAATTGTAGGGTTGCTATGCACGCGCACAAGGGTCTACGAGACATCAACCATGCCCGGTTAAAAATTTAGCCGTGCCGAACAACCCGAATACAGATCTTTAAACTAGAGATTAGGCGAAAACTAACATGTTAACAACTTTAACACTAAGTGAGAGGGATTACAACCTTTGTAGATCCGGTCCTTCACTTCATATGCTCCGTGTTGTGGTCCCTTCGCTGCGATCATCGGGTTCCAGACTCTCGAGAGGTTCCACGAAGAGAAAGATGCAACCTTTGCTTCCGATCTTCGATACAAAGATGATCTACCTTGAAGTTTCGTTAACACAAGATAACACTCATGAAATGATGTGAACACCCTCATCTAAATGGCAAGGGAAGATGAGGATGATGAAGTAGGATTTTTGCTCTCTTTATTTATCTTTTTCTCACATATTTTCATCACAAAATATCAAAGCAAGAAAGCTTTTTTTGCAAGGAAGAAGAAGGAAGAAGATGAACAATATCATTTGTTATGAACAATAAAATGTTATCATAATCATTTCTGCAACCATGGTTGCAGTAACCATTGTAGAGAGTTTACTAGGGTTAGGGTTTGGGTTAGGTTAAAGGGTGAGTCACAAAGAAATATCTATCATAATATCTTACCAAAGACAAAGTAAAGCTTCTAGAATCAACTAGAAGGTTTAACCCTAATCCAAACCCTAATCATGTTTAAACTCCTCTAAACATGTTGCATTAATAATTATAATATGTTACAATATTATATATCACATATACAATATTTATTGTAACAAAATAAAATAATACATTTAACATATATCGCATATATATCAATGTATTACCCGAGTGAGAAAAGAATCTTTTAGTGAGCAAATATTAGTTAATGCAATTTAATATATCAAATATATTATTATACATTAAATTATCGAATCAACACTTGATGCGACAATCCGGCTATATTGCATATAACCGACTAAGATTTATCCGTACCGATTCATCGAATCAACACTTGATCCGATGACCCGGCTGATATCAAATATCGTGAGAATATAATACGGTATCACATATCGCATTATCCTCGGTCCCGCACATATCACATATATGCTCCTAACCCGTTTTGCCTGAGCCAAGAAACCTCTTTGTAGGACTCTAAAGAATCGTCAATACGCCGGCAGTAGGTGATGATCATATCAAACACCCACAAGCTGCAAGCGGTCAGCTAAACGTAACAGCTACCCTGGTATTGAGCGCTCAGAAGATCAACAAGCAAGCCTATAACTTCTCCTGTGAATCCAAACAGTAACACTCCCGTACAGTCCGGTCTCGTCGTCTGATATGTCGCATATCTCGCCTAGGGGTGGGGAACGTCAGACCCCAGTAGCTCGATAAGTCGTGTCGATATGAAGTCTATAATAGTTCGAGAAACTACTGATAACACTTACCAGTAAATCTCAGCAACCCTGGCCAGGGATTTCCGGTTATAGCCAATCGAACACAGCACAACATCAACTCCCTATAACGGGAGAGACGAATCCCCTCCTATCGCTCATTGCCTCCATGTGATTCGGGACTGTACCTAAAAGCCACCTTTTTGCACTCCCTCTTGGACGTGGTATGATGGAAATCAAAGCACAGTGGGAATCACACAAGACTCTATGACGATCTCGGGTCAACAGACTACTCTGTACCAGTGTCACCAGAGAACTGCCATCTGACGTGAGGTATAATACCATCTGGAAGTTCTCGGCGAGTCCGTCCAGTGTACCCAGTCTCTACTGAGCACCCGTACACCATCCTTGATGTCAAACACCGATGGATATGGGATCATCCATCGCCTATCATATGGGTCAAGATGCGTATGCGCTAGTCTACTCTGGTGTATCGATGCCCTGTCTCGATACACCCTCGACTAGGAACAGTTATAGGATGTACTCATCGACTACCGTGGCCCCACTAGTATGATCTCATCATATTCCCAGTAGTCGAGTACATATCCTAAGGGCTTTATCAACATGTAACATAGAGACAATCTGAGTACATGTTAAGATAAAGTACAACCAGATAGCATACAATCATGTCGAGCAAGAAAGTCCTCCCTATATATGTCCTAGCATCCACAGTAATGGCCTCTAGGGCATACATATAACTAACAATCTCCCACTTGCACTAGGGCCATCTGTTATGGTATCGCATACCCAACAATTAGCTGCGGTTGAAGTATCCCATACTCAACCATCCCATAAAAGTCTCTACTAGTCTCTACTGGTAAAAAGGCCTTTGTGAGTGGATCCGTGATGTCGTCCTTTGTGTCTACTCTCCTAACCTCGATCTCCCTGGAGATCAACCATCTCCATGATCAGGTGATACTGCCTAAGAATTATATCTGGATTTCTGATGGGACGGTAGTTCCTTGGCTAAAGCCACAACTCCATTGTCACACAATGGCAGGAACGAAGTTCATCTTATGAACTTATAAATATCCAGACTGCCTCTTTGGTAGTATCCTTGGTAACGATGTATCTTGCCTTTAATCGTCTAGTATGTCACGGTATCTAGCTTGGAACTCTTCCAACATACCGTCCCTCCACTGAGGGTAAAGATAATGCCTGCGACTGACATTCAGTCGTCCTTATCACCCTGGAACCTTTCCAGTGATTCTCCCTAGGATCGATTGATACCATCTCACTACAACTAGTGAGTATCCTAATATCCAAATAGATCTATCTCATAGATCCAAAACCCAGGATTTAGGAGGTATCACTTTTATCCTATATGGAGAATACTTGTGATAAGCGGAGATTGACCGAGCGTAGCATAGGAAACTCCTTTCCTATCAAGAGTATGTCATCCACGTACTCTACGAGGATCACCACCATACTCTCTACTACCTTTTCGTATATACAAGGTTCATCTACCATTTTGATGAAGTCAAACTCTTTGACTACCACATCAAAATAGATGTTCCAACTCCGCGATGTCTGTTTTATCATATAAAACATCTTGCACACGTTTGCGCTGCTCCTACTGTCTACGAAGCCCTCTGGCTGTGTACTTATAGACGCTCTTTTCTAAAACATCACTTAGAAAAGCAGTCATGACACCCAACCACCAGATATCGTAGTCATGGTATGTAGCCGTGGCAAGTAGGATCTGGATGGACTTAAGCATAGATCCTTAGAAAAGGTTTCAACATAATCCATACCTGGTCTATGATGCAAACCTTTAACAAGTCTAGCTTTGAAAGTCTCAACTTTTCCATGTACACCAAGTAATCTTCTCAAGATATACTTGCTCCTGATGTGGATTTAACCCTTCAGATAAAGCAACCAAAGTCCATACTTTGTTGGTGTATAAGGATTCCATCTCAGATCGATAAGCACCCAGCCATTCTTACAGAGTCCTACTCCTGATGGCCAGCTCGAAACTAGTTGGGTCATCATCTCATGATGCAATCCTCGCTCCCACTGTCATAGAGAAACCGAAGTATCTCTCAGGTGGGTGAGGAACCCTACTAGATCGGCGGAGAGGCTGAGGTTCGTTGGAAACTATTGAATCCTTTGGTTCTACCAAATCATCAGCTGCATTTTGTATAGCTGGAACATTTCCAGTTCTACATAATAGACCTTGCCTCGAGCTTGTCCGGATTTCACTTTTAGACATAGGCTGGACAACCCCAAATCTTAACAAACTTACGATATGGGCTCTTCCCTTTCCATATCACATATGAAGTGGTAGGCAACTGATTTAATTTGAACCCTATTCAATAGGTATGCAACTTCACAAGTGCATAACTCCCTAAAGGAAATAAGAAACTCAGTAGTACTCATCATAGAGCACACCATATCATATAGGGTGCTATGGCTCCACCCCGATATACCATCGTGCTATGGTGTATACGGAGGAGTAATGCTGAGAGAGAATCTCATTCTCCTTTAGAATAGTCCAGGAATCCCATGCTCAAGTATTCTCCTCCTTGATCTCATCAAAGGACATAATACTTATACCCGTATTTGGTTCTCTACTTCTAACTTATATTCTGTGAATATCTTAAAAGGTTCGGACTTGTGTTTCAGCAGGAACATATGTCTGAATCTTGAGAGATCATCAGAGAATGTAATGAAGTACAAAGAACCGGTCTTGGCATGTGTAGGCAGGAGACTTTCATACATCAGCATGTATCAATTCCCAAGAGTTCACTAACTCTTTCTTTGTTTCCAATAAACAGAGCTATGGTCATCTTATCTTTGTGACATGACAGGCAAGTTTCACAAGATGTAAATTTAAACTAATTTGAATATGCATCTAAATGTAACTTCAGCTAGTCGGGTCACATTGATATGACCTAGTCTACAATACCTCAAGAAGGATCCATTCATATCTGAACTCTTCCTCTTGTATGTGTTCTGTACGTTAAGAACTGTGGTTTGATTTAGAACGTCAATGCTTTTAGATAACGTGCCTGAACCGATCAACTCTTGATATAGGAAATGTTCAAAACATTATCCAACAATACAAAATTATATCCTTTCTTTACTTATAAAGAGACTGATATGATTTTGTATATCAGATTCGGTATCTAATAACATTTGTTCAGAATCAATGTATTCTGGTAATATAGGGTGATAGTGACCAACAGACTTGGCTGCAACACTTGCACCGTTTTCTGTCTCATGAAACTTATCACCCGTTCTCAGTTCTCTACCTATCTGTAGCCCATGTAACAGATTACATATACGGGATCCTGATCCGGTATCACATACCCAGGACATAAAGGATTTTATGAAACAGTTCTGTGTAATGAACACACCCAAAGATGATGCATCAATATGCACTTTCTTGGTTTGGGCGGCACGGGAAATCTGGTATTCCCAATTTCCTGCTCTGTCTTATAACAATTATAAGTTGGAGCGGGACCAACGTTCCCCAGCGCAGTATAACAAGCGGGTTCGGTCAATATATCCGTTTTATTATCTTGATTAAGGCGTGATATTGTCGCTACCTATAGAGAGAGAGAAGAAAACACTCAGCGTATGCTCTTGCAAGATTAGATTGGTTATATAATATATCTAATCAGGATGTCTCCCACTGTTTTAATCAAATCTTCCTTCAAACCCTAAAAGGAAAGACTAGCCGGGATTAATTACACGCTACAAGTTCGCCAATCTTTCAGCCAGGCTAGTGTCGGTACTTTGAGGGAGGTCCCCCGTGCTTTCGCACGAACCTAATTAAAGTAAATCTCATTTTCCCAGAGGCTTAACCCCGTTAACACCTTTCTAGACACCTACTTCATCGACTAATTGTAATGTGTGAAACTCTCCCAGGAGTAACTCTTACTCGCAGCGGGTATCGGGATCCAACTATCTCATAGAAGGTATGCAATCTCATTGCAAATTTCAACACTTGAAATTCCCAATAATATTTTGCCCCAAGCGATCTATGACCTTGACTGTGTCAACAAACCATAGACCGCAAGTAAAGTTCAACCCGTCATTTCCCGATTGAATTAAACCCACCCGCACGACCCTTGACTGAGTCAACAAGGCCGCACGACTACCCTAATCCAATCGCATCATATGCTTTGCAGATAAGCAGTAATCAGCTACCGCATACTACGTCTTGACTGAGTCAACAAACGCAGCACGAATACTAACTATTACTTATCTGAAATGACGGAGGGCTACGACAGGTTTTTAAGAAAACCCTTTGCGTAATGAACTTTATATCGTTGTAGAATCGAGTGATTTTAAATGGAATGTTTTTGAGGCTTTTCTAGTTTTGCTAAAAGGGTCACTCCCGGTGAAGGGATCGTCGGCCCTTTCCTCATCGAATAAGGTGCAGGATATATCATATATACCGCTGTGCAAAGCAAGAACTATAGAAGCAATCAAAAGACAAACCGAGTTTGTAGCATCTGCCAGTTATTGCTAAAGGAGTCACTCCCGGTGAAGGGATCTCGGTCCTTTCCCTATCGAATAAGGTGCAGGATGTTCTACAAGGAACACCGCGATGCAAAGCAAGAACTAGAGCTACCAGTTTTTATTAAACAAGTTTCTACAACATCTTAGGTTTCTTTTTTTTCATTAATCTCATTAATGAAGTCCCATTTTAATTATGCTTTGCAAGCATCTCTTTTTGAAACGAAATCTGCAATATAACATATATCTCATATATATAATATAAACATTCGTCACAGGCAGTAATATGATCTCATCATAGAACATTGCAGCAGAAGAACATATATGAAATATTGGATATACTAGGACGTCCGTGTTTTCAATACGAGCCTGTATAAAACACGGATTCCACGGTCGCGATGAATAGCCAAACCCACATCCCTAGACCCCTACGAGAGCGGCAAGTAACACTGCCAATTCTAGGGTTAGGAGACCCGGTATCGACTCCTCGAGATGGTCTCCCACTGGACCCTAGAACCCGGTTACTTGTGCTCCCCGCTTTGGATCTACCTAATGCGGAAAAGTAAATAATATACAACGGTGACATCTTCCGCTACCTGGAAGTGCCCCAATAAAAGAATATTACATACAAATGAATTTTACATGAATGAAAAAGAAAAAACTCTCATCTCACATAAAACCCCCGGCTATTCAAAAGCGACGATCCAATACAACATATCACAGCAATACATAATATCTTATATCATCAACGTAAGCAAGTATGCGTATCCCGAATGTCGTTGATGTATAGCAACGAAGCCGGCGATACACCACATACTACGCTTACGGTTACAGAAAAGAAAGTGTAAAACTACAACAGTTGGAATCCGCAACCTCTTTAGACATCGCATGCCTAAGCAAATGAATTCCTTAGACATCGCATGCCTAACAATTATAAAACCCGCATTTTAGTCTCATTATCGAAAACTCTTTTCAATATCAAGTCGGCCAATTCAACAAGATTCCCGACATCCTGATCGAATGCTCGTCGCAAACTTTAGTAGACGGCCGCACCCCTAGATGCCGTCGACGAAGTGCACTGAGGTGGAACACCGCTGCCGCGAGCACCCGTACGGATGCTTTCGGCGGCGGGGTTCTCCTACAGTCACTTGGTCGGGGCTATGGGGCGTAGCTGTCTATTAAGTTTACCCGGCGAGTATCCGCGTACTCTACGTGATTGCGACGAACTTTTGATCACATCAAAATTCCGTAGCAACCGATCATCCGAGACTAAACTGCTATGTTTATAATATTCAAATTAGTTATCTCATAACTACCTGTGGATTCCAAATATTGTATCACATTCCAGATAAATAGACAAAGTTAAACTTTCCGATCAAATCATCAAACACCCAAGATTTCCCCAATATATCTCAACACTTGAAATCAGTTAAAAAAACATCCATCACATGCCACAGTACCAATGGTCCAGCCGTAGAAGGGTCAAGCCAACGCCTCACATGTGGCACGCCGTACTGCCCCAAACCCTAAGGTTCAAAAGGCAGTTCAAGACGGTCACATAATCGAGTTAAGGTTTGTTGTCTTCTAGAGGGTACACCGAGTTACTTGCACGACTTAGAACATTCTTAAACACGAGAAAAAATCCAACTTTTGAAAAATTTCCGACAGGGGAAAAAGTGAGTTATTGATATCCGTTCAGACTTTTTAACAGTTTCTAAAAATTACCCGGAAAACACATAGACAAAATCTGATAATCCGATCGAATCACCGAATCCCTAAACAACCCCAGAAAACTCAACTGTATAATAAATATTAAAATATTCCAGAAAATACAGCACTGGAAATTAGGGATTACTGTGCAAATTAAATAGGATGATGTGACTACTTGGCCGCGGAACCGCCGCACAAGCCAGCTTGTGCCGCGGTTCCGCCGCACTATGGAGGAATCATGATCACGTGCTCCACAGTAATTCTTCAAATTCCCTGCTGATTTTTCTGCATATTTTTAATTTCAAAAAAGACCAGATTTCAGAAAAAGTACAGAGAGCATTCTCGGGTTAGGGTTTTGATTCGATCGGGTTTCAAACGTCGTCTAGACTTCGCCTAAAGCTCTAGCTTGGCTCTGATACCACTGTAGGGTTGCTATGCACGCGCACAAGGGTCTACGAGGCATCAACCATGCCCGATTAAAAATTTAGTTGTGCCGAACAACCCGAATACGGATCTTTAAACTAGAGATTAGGCGAAAACTAACATGTTAACAACTTTAACACTAAGTGAGAGGGATTACAACCTTTGTAGATCCGGTCCTTCACTTCATATGCTCCGTGTTGTGGTCCCTTCGCTGTGATCATCGGGTTCCGGACTCTCGAGAGATTCCACGAAGAGAAAGATGCAACCTTTGCTTCCGATCTTCGATACAAAGATGATCTACCTTGAAGTTTCGTTAACACAAGATAACACTCATGAAATGATGTGAACACACTCATCTAAATGGCAAGGGAAGATGAGGATGATGAAGTATGATTTTTTCTCTCTTTATTTATCTTTTTCTCATATATTTTCATCACAAAATATCAAAGCAAGAAAGTTTTTTTTGCAAGGAAGAAGAAGGAAGAAGATGAACAATATCATTTGGGATGAATAATAAAATGTTATCATAATCATTTATGCAACCATGGTTGTAGTAACCATTGTAGAGAGTTTACTAGGGTTAGGGTTTGGGTTAGGTTAAAGGGTGAGTCACAAAGAAATATCTATCATAATATCTTAACAAAGACGAAGTAAAGCTTCTAGAATCAACTAGAAGGTTTAACCCTAATCCAAACCCTAATCATGTCTAAACTAATCTAAACAAGATGCATTAATAATTATAATATGTTACAATATTATATATCACATATACAATATTTATTGTAACAAAATAAAATAATACATTTAACATATATCGCATATATATCAATGTATTACCCGAGTGAGAAAAAGAATCTTTTAGTGAGCAAATATTAGTTAATGCAATTTAATATATCAAATATATTATTATACATTAAATTATCGAATCAACACTTGATGCGACAATCCGGCTATATCGCATATAACCGACTAATATTTATCCGTACCGATTCATCGAATCAACACTTGATCCGATGACCCGGCTGATATCAAATATCGCGAGAATAAAATACGGTATCACATATCGCATTATCCTCGGTCCCACACATATCACATATGTGCTCCTACCCCGTTTTGCCTGAGCCAAGAAACCTCTGTGTAGGACTCTAAAGAATCGTCAATACGCCGGCCGTAGGTGATGATCATATCAAACACCCACAAGCTGCAAGCGGTCAGCTAAACGTAACAGCTACCCAGGTATTGAGCGCTCAGAAGATCAACAAGCAAGCCTGTAACTTCTCCTGTGAATCCAAACAGTAACACTCCCGTACAGTACGGTCTCGTCGTCTGATATGTCGCATATCTCGCCTAGGGGTGGGGAACGTAAGACCCCAGTAGCTCGATAAGTTGTGTCGATATGAGGTCTATAACAGTTCGAGAAACTACTGATAACACTTACCAGTAAATCTCAGCAAACCTGGCCAGGGATTTCCGGTTATAACCAATCGAACACAGCACAACATCAACTCCCTATACCGGGAGAGACGAATCCCCTCCTATCGCTCATTGCCTCCATGTGATTCGGGACTGTACCCGAAAGCCACCTTTTTGCACGCCCTCTTGGACGTGGTATGATGGAAATCAAAGCACAGTAGGAATCACAAAAGACTCTATGACGATCTCGGGTCAACAAACTACTCTGTACCAGTGTCACCAGAGAACTGCCATCTGACGTGAGGTATAATACCATCTGGGAGTTCTCGGCGAGTCCGTCCAGTGTACCCAGTCTCTACTGAGCACCCGTACACCATCCTTGATGTCAAACACCGATGGATATGGGATCATCCATCGCCCATCATATGGGTCAAGATGCGTATGCGCTAGTCTACTCTGGTGTATCGATGCCCTATCTCGATACACCCTCGACTAGGAACAGTTATAGGATGTACTCATCGACTACCGTGGCCCCACTAGTATGATCTCATCATATTCCCAATAGTTGAGTACATATCCTAAGGGCTTTATCAACATATAACATAGAGACAATCTGAGTACATGTTAAGATAAAGTACAACCAGATAGCATACTATCATGTCGAGCAAGAAAGTCCTCCCTATATATGTCCTAGCATCCACTACAATATATATCGTATGTACAGTAATGGCCTCTAGGGCATACATATAACTAACAGCAATAAAGTGTATGCGCAACTCTATATATGCAATAGAACATGCGACAATAACATAACATCTCTAGCCCAGACGCATAACACCATGCGGGCGATTCCCCTGTAGATGTTAAATCTACTCACCAACGCTCCTGGCTAAGTAAAGCCAACCACCTGTTTTCCCGTCTTCGCAGCGTCCGAAGTCCTCGCCTGCGAACCTGAAACATAAAACAACAAAGCAAGTATATATTAGCAATAGACCCAAAACACATGCAAACTACGCTGACCAACGCGACAACATAAACGTACTCTCAAGGGTTCGTATTGTAGCTAACGTTCATAGCGACACTACGAAACCAACTCAGAGCAATAGCAACACAGAACAGGAATCGTATCGGATAACGTAACGCGTGAAAATGAAATACAAGAAATACGCAAAGTGGTCCCAGATTTTGCTATACCAACAATCTGTAAAAGTTGCAAGTACCATGAGACCACATACAACCCCAGAGACCTCTACACCAAAACCCAAACCCTAACTCCCTAGTATGGCCGCAATTTACAGCCAGAATCAATTTATTTGCAGCCCTAATAAAAGGAATGGGCTCGTATTTTGAAGGTAGGTTCTAGGTCACTACACTAGGTCACCGTGATGAGAACTTTTGCAACAATTACCTGGTTTGATAGCAGATCATCCTAGACCCCAAAACAACACTAAAAATACGATATTTACCCGAAACGATACATAACGCGATCTAAACTGAAACGAATAAGTTACGCTATACAATAAACACTTAATTAACAGAAAGAGATCATTACCTAACCAAAAGAACTCAAAGATCCTAGCTTCCCAAGCTCCAAGGCATCCAAGAGGCAAATCAAGTCTAAAGATGTGATTTTTGTGAGTTTTTGTGAAGTTTGTGATGGTTTTGTGAAGGAATGATGAAGTGCTCAGTTTGAGGTGAAGAGAGATGAAGAAAATGAAAAGGAAATGAGTGTGAGAGACAATGAGAGAGAGTATGAAGAAAAGAGAGAGAGGAGTGAGGTTAACGGTGAGTGCACCACTACATTAATTGCAAGCCATGCTCTCACATAAATTCATTCACACTACTCGCATGCCACCTCTTCTCTCCAAAACAAATATCTCACCCAAAATATCAAGGATTAGGGTTAAGGTAAAGCAAGGGATTAGATTAAAGCAAAGGAGTAGGTTAAGGGTTAAGTTGTCATGGTTGCTAAGAACAAGATTAGCACAAACAAACCCTCACATTAACGTGCACACGTGCGTGCATGCCATAACAAATAATAATAAATTATTAATTAAATGTTATAAAATGTAAGGAACCCGAATTGGTAAACTTTTTACCAAAATCCCGCATTAACGTCTAAACTAACACTAAACGAAATATAAGGCGTTACAAATATAATACCATCTAGGAGTTCTCGGCGAGTCCGTCCAGTGTAACTCATCCAATGAGCACATGTATACAATCATCGTTGTCAAACACCAATGGCTATAGGATCAGCCATCGTTCCATATAGAGTCATGAAACATATACACAAGTCTAAATTAGAGTACCGATGCCCAGTCTCGATACTCCTAGGACTAGGGACTTTTAAGGATGTTCTTATATAATACTCATGCCCTATTAGTATGATCCTTATCTTAATCATGGTAGTTAGGCAAAGATCCTATGGGCTATATCATCATGTAGTAGTGATATGTTATAGCAAGAAAAACGTATACTTATGAATGACAAATACAAACCAGATAGCATACTATCATCTCGAACAAGAGTGTTCTTGGTATAGGCCCTCCTTGAATTCATTAATTGCATTCCTGCAACTACGATAATTGCCTTGAAGGCACTTATTGTTGGAGATAGTGCCCTCAGAGTCAATTATTGGATCACATGCATGTGATTGCAATGATTGAGGGAGGACCTATCCCGGTAGGACAGTCTTACTCAAGATGATAGTATGCTATCCGGTTTATCTTTATCATCGTGTACTGCTTTAGGTGACCTGACATGTCGCTATTACACGTTGATAGAGCCCCTAGGATTCTTGCTTGACCACCAGCAGTATGAGGGCGATCATATAAGTGGGAGCTGGGGTCTATAAGCACATCCTTAAAAGGTCCCTAGTCGTGGGAGTTTCGAGACAGGGCATCGATACTCCAGAGTAGACTAGTGTATACAGTCGAGACCCCGACGAGGGGCGGTGGCCGGTCTCACAAGCCACTGGTGTCAGTTGGTTCACCTAAGATGTATACAGGTGCTCATTGGGTTATGAGTACACCGGACAGGACTCGCCAGGAACATGCTAGTTGGTCTTATACCTGACGTCAGATAGCAGTTCCCTGGTGACATGTGTACAGGTTAGTTCATCGACCTGGGGATCGTCATTTGTCTCGTGTGAGTTCCTACTGTACTTTGATTACTACCCTACCACGCTCAAAGGAGACGTGCAAACAGGTTTTAGTTGGGTACAGTCCCGAGCCACATGGAGGCAGTGAGCGGATCTTCAGGGGTTCATCTCTCCCGGTATTGGGGGTGAGGTCGCACTGTGTCTAGGAGAGCCATTACACGAATCCCTCGGCCGAGGCAGGAGATTTACTGGTAGGTATTCCAATAGTATCTCAGGGTGTTCTGGGCTACACTCCGACACGACTTGTACCGCTTTTGGGGGTCTGACTTTTACCAACCCCCTAGGCCCGCCATGCGATGCTCATAGACGAACGGACCGGACTCTACGGATATTGTCACTGACAGGCTCAGTAGGGTGTCAGGATAAGTTCGCTCATCGACGTCCCTTTCGGTCGATAGCTGGTGGCCCGTCACGTATGGCTAATACCTCTGACGTGCTAGTGGTTAAATCCATAGCCATAGTATTAACGAGTCTTTAGAGTCCCCCACATTCAATTGCTCAAGTTTTCTGACGAAACGCTATAGAGGCCGTATGGAGATATGGCAGGGTTCGATCAGATACGTGCGGTATTGCACGGATCAGGATCGGACAGTTAGTACTAGAGGCCGTATGGATATATTGCAGGGTTCGATCAGATACGTGCGGTATTGCACGGATCAGGATCGGACGGATATTACTAGCCGGCTTTGGTTTAAGCCGGATCCTAGTATAGTACAGCGTAGATTTTGTCTCATTACATTTGTATTCGGTTGGAATACTGATGCGGGTGTGTATACACAGTATCGGGGTTTTCCTGTAATTTATTACGGGACCAGTTCTCTGGAATTGCCAGTTTGCTTTCCATTTCGGCTATATTTCTTTGTATCTTTCATTGGCCAAAGTTTGGTGGGGGTGGGCTTATTTTCATTTGTGCAAATAAGCTTTTTGGAGGGTGATCTTTGCATACTTTTGTATCATGATGGTTTCATGATGGAGCCCCATCCCTTGATCTTCCATGGTTCTTGATTGCTTGACTTTTTGTAGGAATCATGGTTGTTGATTAGTTGATGGAGTGTGGATTTGTTGGTGATCATTTTCCTTCTCATGATCCCATACCATTCTCTCTCACTTGCTTTATTGTGTGGCCTCTCTCATATTTTTGACACACGCTCCATTCTCACCTTTCACATTTTTGCATGGCCGGCCAAGCCATGAGAGGGCTGTCCAAAATTTCTTATGTGGGATTTTTGCTCTTTTGCCTGTGTAAAAATCCCACAAGTTCCATCTCCATGAGCTTGTATCATTCCTCCACCAAAAGGGCACTTTCCTAAACCCCAAAATGAGACATGGTTCTACACGTATTCTACAGCAAACCTTGGGCACGTCGGCTCGCCAACTTCGTGCCCGAGTTGCCTCGGTATAGAGGTGGGAGCCCATAAAAGAGGCCGGCGACGTGGTGCCCTTCCGGCGACGAGGTGGATGTTAGTTATATGTATGCCCTAGAGGCCATTACTGTACATAGGATGTATATTGTAGTGGATGCTGGGACATATATAGGGAGGACTTTCTTGCTCGACATGATAGTATGCTATCTGGTTGCTCTTTACCTTAACGTGTATACTGACTGTCTCTCTATTACATGTTGGTGAAGCCCTTAGGATGTGTACTTGACTACCTGGACTATGATGCGGATCATACTAGTGGGGACATAGTAGTCCATAAGTACATCCTTCAAAGTCCATAGTCGTGGGTATATCGAGACGGGGCATCGATATACCAGAGTAGACTAGCGTATACCTTCTCGACCCATACAGATGGGCGATGGATGATCCCATATCCATTGGTGTTTGACATCGGAGATGATATACGGGTGCTCAGTAGAGACTGGGTACACTGGATGGACTCGCCGAGAACTCCCAGATGGTAATATACCTCACGTCAGATGGCAGTTCTCTGGTGACACTAGTACAGAGTAGTCTGTTGACCCGAGATCGTCATAGAGTCTTGTGTGGTTCCCACTGTACTTTGATTTCCATCTTACCACGTCCAAGAGGGCGTGCAAAACGGTGGTTTTTGGGTACAGTCCCGAGTCACATGGAGGCAATGAGCGATAGGAGGGGATTCGTCTCTCCCGGTATAGGGGGTTGATGTTGCGCTGTGTTCGATTGGCTATAACAAGAAATCCCTGGCCAGGGTTGCTGAGATTTACTGGTAAGTGTTACCGGTAGTTTCTCGAATTGTTATAGACCTCATATCGACACGAGTTATCGAGCTATTGGGGTCTGACGTTTACCACCCCTAGGCAAGATATGCGACATATCAGACGATCAGACCGGACTGTACGGTAGTGTTACTGGTTGGATTCACTGGAGTGTGAGCGGGCTTGCTCGTCGATCTTCTGATCGCTCAATACCCGGGTGGCCGTTACGTTTAGCAGACCGCTTGCGGCTTGTGGATGTTTGATATGATCATCATCTGCTGCCGGCGTATTGACGAGTCTTTAGAGTCCTACACAGAGGTTTCCTGGCTCAAGCGAAACGAAATAGGAGCGCATATGAGATATGTGCGGGACCGAGAATAATGCGTGTATGTGATACCGTATTTCATTCTCGCGATCAATGTATCGATTAGGTTATATGCGATATACCCTAGTTATCGAATCAAGGGTTGATTCGATAAACCGATGCATTGCATACTAGTCGGTTATATACGATATGACCGGACGTTAAATCAAGTGTTGATTTAATGATTTGATGCATAATTATATATTTGATATATTACTTTGCATTAACTGGTATCGGTTCACTTTAAATGGATTTTCTCGCTCGGATGTGCGCATTACATATGCGATATGATTTTGTGCACTTGATTGTATCATGTTTGATGATATATATCTTTTTGGTTAAGTGTAAAGATTTAAACCATGGTTAAGTGGATAATTAGGGTTTTACTTATTCATTTATTTATCCTTTTATTTTTGGAAAAAAGGAAATGAAATGAGAGATAAATGGTGGCTTATTTTGTTTGCAACATGAAGCTTCATGAAGCATTCATGAAGTGACCGTTTTTGTCTCATCTCCTTAACCCTAACCATTCTTTAACCTTGGTCAAATCTCTACACTTAACTTAGGTTAATATTATGATAAGAAAAAAATGTATTATTTTTTTTATAATAACTTATGATAACTTATCATCTTCTTCTTCATCATCTTCTACATGAAGAAAGCAAGCTCCATCAATGGTGATTGATTGAAATGAGTGAGAAATCCAAATCTAAAGTCTACCCACTTCCTATTTCTTCATCCTCTACCTCTTGCCAAGTAGTAGAGTGTGTTTTCTTCACAAGTTTCTTGACTTGGTGAAGTCGGAGCTTGATTTAGCGATGCCTCGACGTAGATCATCTTCGGCATGCACATTGACGACCTAGCTTGCCCATTCTCCGACGAAGCCGACGCTAGAGCCCGGGAACTCACATGGACAGCGAGGGGACTTCGTTGCAGAGCTATGGAGGTGGAGCACCGGATCTACAAAGGTTGTATTTCCGTATTCTTTATAGTTAAGTTGTTAACTAGTTCATTATTCGCCTAAAAAATCTAGTCTATGATACGTAGTCGGGTCTCTCGGCACCCATAATTTTTTAATTTAGCATGATCGATGCCTTGTGAGACCTCACTTGAGTGCCTAGGAACCCTACAGTGGTATCGAGCCTAGCTAGAGCCTTAGGCGAAGTCTAGACGGATTTTGAACTCCGAACGAACCCGAAATCCTAACACACCCATGCTCTCTGTCCAATTTTCAAAAACAGGGATTTTTCCAAATTAAAAATATGCAGAAAATCAAGCAGGGTTTTCTAAGAATTACTGTAAATTTCGTGGACCTAATTCAACTTTTCCACCGCGGTTCCGCTGCATGAGCAAGGCTCATGCGGCGGATCCGCGGCCGTACGGCCACAGTATTTAAATTATTTTGAACAGTAATTGTTAGTTTCCAGTGGTGATTTTTCTGGGAATTTTTAATATTTTTTCAAGAGTTGAATTTTCTGGGTTGTTTTGGGGACTTGGTATATTCGATCGGATTATCAAATTTTGTCTGTGTGGCTTTCCGGATAAATTTTAGAATATGTTAAAAAGTTCGACCGGATATAAATACCCAATTTTTCCTCTGTCTGGAAATTTCCAAGTGTTGGATTTTTCCGTAGTTTAACGACGTTTTAAGTAGTGCAAGTAACGCAATGGACCCTCTAGAAGACAACAAACCTTAACTCGATTATGTGACCGTCTTGAACCGCCCTTTGAACCTTCGGGTTTGGGGCAGTACGGCGTGCCACATGTGAGGCGTTGGCTTGACCCTTCTACGGCTGGACCGTTGGTACTGAGGCACGAACGGAATGTTGTTAGACTTGTTTCATGTGTTGATCTGTATCGGGAAAACTTAGGTGTTCGATTGTTCGATCGGAAAGTTTAACATTTTCTGTTTATCCTGAATGTGATACAACAATTGGAATTCACAAAAGTTATGAGATAACTGAATGAATGTTATAAACATAGCAGTTTAGTCTCACTTGATCGGTTGCCACGGAATTTTGATGTGATCAAAAGTCCGTCGCAATCACGTAGCGTACGCGGATACTCGCCGGATAAACTTAATAGAAAGCTACACCCCATAGCCCCGACCAAGTGACTGTAGGAGAACCCCGTCGCCGAAAGCATCCGTTCGGGTGATCGCGGCAGCGGTGTTCCGCCTTGGTGCACTTCGTCGACGGTATCGGGGGTGCGGCCGCCTACTAAAGTTTGCGACGAGCATTCGATCAGGGTGTCGGGAATCTTGTTGAATTGCCTGACTTGATATTGAAAAGAGTTTTCGATTTTGAGACTAAAATGCGGGGTTTATAATCATTAGGCATGCGATGTCTAAGTAATTCATTTGGTAAGGCATGCGATGTCTGAGGTGGTTGCGGATTCCAACTGTTGTAGTTTTACACTTTCTTTTCTGTGACCGTAAGTGTAATATGTGATATCGCCGGTTTCGTTGCTATATGTCAACGACAATTGGGATGCGCATATTTACTTACGTTGATGATATGTGATGTTATGTGTTGCTGGATATGTTATATTGGATCGTCGTGTTTGAATAGCCGGGGGTTTTTATGTGAGATGAGTGTTTTTCATTTTCATTCATGTAAAAACTTGTATGTAATATTCTTTTATTGGGGCACTTCCAGGTAGCGGAAGTTGTCACCTTTTGTATATTATTTACTTTTCCGCAATAGGATAGACCCAAGGAGGAGGGCACAAGTAACCGGGTTCTGGAGTCCAGAGGGAGACCAACTCGAGGAGTCGATTCCGGGTCTCCTAACTCTAGAATTGGTAGGGTTGCTTGCCGCTCTCGTAGGGGTCTAGGGGTGTGGGTTTGGCTATTCATCACGACCGTGGAATCCGTGTTTAATACTGGCTCGTATTGAAAACACGGACGTCCTAGTATATCCAATATTTCATATGATTCTTCTGCTGCGATATCTGTGATGTGATCATGTGATGTTCTGTGATAGATATAGTATATAGTATATATGATATATTATATAGACGTTACTTATGTTTTACACCCGTGCTAGCCCTGCCCTGCTCTGCCGTTAGTTACCTAACCTAACGGTGCACGATGGGACATCGAGGCGAATGCGGATGGCATAAGTGTACGTCGTATTTATCTGTGATGTTTAGGTACTTAAATGATAGGACTTCATTAATGAGATTAATGAAATTAAAAGAAACCTAAGATGTTGTAGAATCGAATTTCAAAATAAAACAGGTAGCTACAGTTCTTGCTTTGCACAGCGGTATATATGATATATCCTGCACCTTATTCGATGAGGAAAGGACCGAGATCCCTTCACCGGGAGTGACTCCTTTAGCAATAACTGGCAGATGCTACACACTCGGTTTGTTTTTTGATTGCTTTTAATTATTTTTTCTTTGCACAGTGATATATATGATATATCCCGCACCTCATTCGACGAGGAAAGGACCGACGATCCCTTCACCGGGAGTGACTCCTTTAGCAAAACTAGAAAAGCCTCAAAAACACTCCATTTCAAAATTCATTTGATCCTACAACGATATCAAGTTCATTACGCAATAGGTTTTCAGAAAAACCTGTCGTAGCCCTCCGTCATTTCAGATAAGTACTAGTTAGTATTCGTGCTGCGGTTGTTTGGCATGCGTCAAGGCGTAGTGTACGGTAGCTAACTAGTGCTTATCTGCTAGCATACCATGCGATTGGATTAGGGTATTCGTACGGCGTTGTTTGGCATGCGTCAAGAGTCATGCGGGTGGGTTTAATTCAATCAGGAAATGACGGGTTGAACTTGACTAGCAGACTATGGGTTGTTTGGCATGCGTCAAGGTCATAGCGAGCTAGGGGCAAAATATTATCGGGAATTTCAAGTGTTGAAATTTGCAATGAGATTGCATACCTTCTATGAGATAGTTGGATCCCGATACCCGCTGCGAGTAAGAGTTACTCCTGGGAGAGTTTTATACATTACAATTAGCCGATCAAGTAGGTGTCTAGAAAGGTGTTAACGAGGTTACACCTCTGGGAAAACGAGGTTTACATTAATTAGGTTCGTGCGAAAGCACGGGGGACCTCCCTCAAAGTACCGACACTGGCCTGGCTGAAAGATTGGCGAACTTGTAGTGTGTAATTAATCCCGGCTAGTCTTTCCTTTTAGGGTTTGAAGGAAGATTTGATAAAAAGCAGTGGGAGCCATCCTGATTAGATAAAATAAAACCAATCTATTCTTGCAAGAGCGCACGCTGAGTGTTTTCTTCTCTCTCTCTCCTGGTAGCGACCATATCACGCCTTAATCAAGATAATAATACGGAATATTGACCGAACCCGCTTGTTATACTGAGCTGGGGAACGTTGGTCCCGCTTCAACTTATAATTGTTATAAGACAAAGCAGGAAATTGGGGAATACCAGATTTCCCGTGCCGTCCAAACGAAGAGAGTGCATGCTGATGCATCATCTTCGGGTGTGTTCATTACAAAGAACTGTTTCTCAGTGTCCTCCGCATCCTAGGTATATGATACCGGATCAGGATCCCAGATATGTAATATGATTACATAGGGCTACAAAAGGGTAGAAAAACTGAGAACGGGTGATAAGTTTCATGAGGCAGAAAACGGGGCAAGTGTTGCAGCCAAGTCTGTTGGTCACTGTCACCCTGTATTACCAGAATACATTGATTCTGAACGAATGTTATTAAATACCGAACCTGATATACAAAATCATATCTGTTTCTTTATTAATAAAGAAAGGATATAATTTTGTATTGATGGATAATGTTTTGAACATTTCCTATATCAAAAGTTGATCGGTTCAGGCACGTTATCTAAAAGCATTAATAATCTAAATCAAACTACAGTTATTACTATACATGAACACACACAAGAAGAAGAGTTCAGAAATGAACGAATTCTTCTTGAGGTATTGTAGACTAGGTCATATCAATGCGACCCGACTAGCTGGAGTTACATTTAGATGCAGATTTAAATCAGTTTGAATTTACATCTTGTGAAACTCGCCAGTCATGTCACAAAGATAAGATGGCCACAGCTCTGTTTATTGGAAACAGAGAAAGAGTTAATGAACTCTTGGGACTGATACATGATGATGTATGCAAGGTCTCCTGTCTACACATACCAAGATTGGTTCTTTATACTTCATTATATTCTCTGATAATCTCTCAAGATTCAGTCATATGTTCCTGTTGAAACATGAGTCCGAACCTTTTGAGATATTCACAGAATATAAGCGAGAAGTAGAGAACCAAAATAAGGGTAAAAGTATTATGTCCTTTGATGAGATCAAGGAGGAGAATACTTGGGTACGGAAATTCCTGGACTATTCTAAAGGAGAATGAGATTCTCTCTCAGAATTACTCCTCTGTATACACCATAGCATGATGGTATATCGGGGCGGAGCAGATACACCCTATTTGATATGGTGTGCTCTATGATGAGTACTGAGTTACCTGTTTCCTTTAGGGAGTCATGCACTTATGAAGTTGCATACCTATTGAATAGGATTCCAATCAAATCAGTTGCCTACCGCTTCATATGTGATATGGAAAGGGTAGAGCCCATTTCTTAAGTTAGTTAAGATTTGGGGTTGTCCGGCCTATGTCTAAAAGCAAAATCCGGACAAGCTCGAGGCAAGGTCTGTAATGTACAACTGGAAATGTTCCAGCTATACAAACTGCAGCTAATGATTTGACAGAACCAAAGGATTCAGTAGATTCCAACGAACCTCAGCCTCTCCGCCGATCTAGTAGGGTTCCTCACCCACCTGAGAGATACTTCGGTTGCTCTATGACAGTGGGAGCGAGGATTACATCATGAGATGATGACCCAACTAGTTTCGAGCTGGCCATCAGGAGTGAGACTCTGTGAGAATGGCTGGATGTTTATCGATCTGAGATGGAATCCTTATACACCAGCAAAGTATGGACTTTGGTTGCTATATCTGAAGGGTTAAATCCCCATCAGGAGCAAGTATATCTTGAGAAGATTACTTGGTGTAGATGGAAAAGTTGAGACTTTCAAAGCTAGACTTGTTAAAGGTTTGCATCATTGACCAGGTGTGGATTATGTTGAAACCTTTTCTAAGGATCTATGCTTAAGTCCATCCAGATCCTACTTGCCACGGCTACATACCATGTTTACGATATCTGGTGGTTGGGTGTCATGACTGCTTTTCTAAATAATGATTTAGAAGAGAGCGTCTATAAGCACACAGCCAGAGGGCTTCATAGACAGTGGGAGCAGCGGAAACGTATGAAAGATGCTTTATTTGATAAAGCAGGCATCGCGGAGTTGGAACATCTATTTTGATGAATTAGTCAAAGAGTTTGACATCATCAAAATGGTAGATGAACCTTGTATAAACAAAAAGGTAGTAGGGAGTATAACAGCAATCCTCGTAGAGTACGTGGATGACATACTATTGATAAGAAAAGAGTTTCTTATGCTACGCTCGATCAATCTCCGCTTATCACAATGATTCTCCACATAGGATCAAAGTGATACCAACTAAATCCTAGATTTTGGATCTATGAGATAGATCTAAATGGATGTTAGTATACTCACTAGTTGTAGTGAGATGGTATCAATCGATCCTGGAGAGAATCACTGGAAGGGTTCGAGGGTGATAAAGACGACTGAATGTCAGTCACAGGCATTGTCTTTACCCTCAGTAAAGGGACGGTATGTTGGAAGAGTTCCAAGCTAGATACCGTGACATACTAGACGATAAAGGCTGGATACATCACTACTTAAGATGCTACCAAAGAGGCTGTTTGGATGTATATTAGTTCATGAGAGGAACTTAGTTCTTACCATTGTATGACAATGGAGTTGTGGCTTATGCCAGGAACCCCCGTCCCATCAGTGATCCAGACTTATTCTAAGGCAGTATCACCTGATCATGGAGATGGTTGATCTCTAAGGTGATCGAGGCAAGGAGAGCAGACTCAGAGGATAACACGGCGGATCCACTCACGAAGGCCTATTCCCAGAGAGAGAGACTTTTATGGGATGGTTGAGTATGAGATACTTCGACCACTGCTACAGATGGCCCTAGTGCAAGTGGGAGATTGTTAGTTATATGTATGCCCTAGAGGCCATTACTGTACATAGGATGTATATTGTAGTGGACGCTGGGACATATATAGGGAGGACTTTCTTGCTCGACATGATAGTATGCTATCTGGTTGCTCTTTACCTTAACGTGTATACTGACTGTCTCTCTATTACATGTTGGTGAAGCCCTTAGGATGTGTACTTGACTACCTGGACTATGATGCGGATCATACTAGTGGGGACATGGTAGTCCATAAGTACATCCTTCAAAGTCCCTAGTCGTGGGTATATCGAGACGGGGCATCGATATACCAGAGTAGACTAGCTATACCTTCTCGACCCATACAGATGGGCGATGGATGATCCCATATCCATTGGTGTTTGACATCGTAGATGATATACGGGTGCTCAGTAGAGACTGGGTACACTGGATGGACTCGCCGAGAACTCCTAGATGGTAATATACCTCACGTCAGATGGCAGTTCTCTGGTGACACTGGTACAGAGTAGTCTGTTGACCCGAGATCGTCATAGAGTGTTGTGTGGTTCCCACTGTGCTTTGATTTCCATCTTACCACGTCCAAGAGGGCGTGAAAAACGGTGGTTTTTGGGTACAGTCCCGAGTCACATGGAGGCAATGAGCGATAGGAGGGGATTCGTCTCTCCCGGTATAGGGGGTTGATGTTGCGCTGTGTTCGATTGGCTATAACAGGAAATCCCTGGCCAGGGTTGCTGAGATTTACTGGTAAGTGTTACCAGTAGTTTCTCGAATTGTTATAGACCTCATATCGACACGAGTTATCGAGCTATTGGGGTCTGACGTTTACCACCCTTAGGCAAGATATGCGACATATCAGACGATCAGACCGGACTGTACGGTAGTGTTACTGGTTGGATTCACTGGAGTGTGAGCGGGCTTGCTCGTCGATCTTCTGATCGCTCAATACCCGGGTGGCCGTTACGTTTAGCAGACCGCTTGCGGCTTGTGGATGTTTGATATGATCATCATCTGCTGCCGGCGTATTGACGAGTCTTTAGAGTCCTACACAGAGGTTTCCTGGCTCAAGCGAAACGAAATAGGAGCGCCTATGAGATATGTGCGGGACCGAGAATAATGCGTGTATGTGATACCGTATTTCATTCTCGCGATTAATGTATCGATTATGTTATATGCGATATACCCTAGTTATCGAATCAAGGGTTGATTCGATAAACCGATGCATTGCATACTAGTCGGTTATATACGATATGACCGGATCGTTAAATCAAGTGTTGATTTAATGATTTGATGTATAATTATATATTTGATAAATTACTTTGCATTAACTGGTATCGGTTCACTTTAAATGGATTTTCTTGCTCGGATGTGCGCATTACATATGCGATATGATTTTGTGCACTTGATTGTATCATGTTTGATGATACATATCCTTTTGGTTAAGTGTAAAGATTTAAACTATGGTTAAGTGGATAATTAGGGTTTTACTTATTCATTTATTTATCCTTTTATTTTTGGAAAAAAGGAAATGAAATGAGAGAAAAATGGTGGCTTATTTTGTTTGCAACATGAAGCTTCATGAAGCATTCATGAAGTGACCATTTTTGTCTCATCTCCTTAACCCTAACCATTCTTTAACCTTGGTCAAATCTCTACACTTAACTTAGGTTAATATTATGATAAGAAAAAAATGTATTATTTTTTTTATAATAACTTATGATAACTTATCATCTTCTTCTTCATCATCTTCTACATGAAGAAAGCAAGCTCCATCAATGGTGATTGATGGAAATGAGTGAGAAATCCAAATATAAAGTCTACCCACTTCCTATTTCTTCATCCTCTACCTCTTGCCAAGTAGTAGAGTGTGTTTTCTTCACAAGTTTCTTGACTTGGTGAAGTCGGAGCTTGATTTAGCGATGCCTCGACGTAGATCATCTTCGGCATGGACATCGACGACCTAGCTTGCCCATTCTCCGACGAAGCCGACGCTAGAGCCCGGGAACTCACATGGACAGCGAGGGGACTTCGTTGCGGAGCTATGGAGGTGGAGCACCGGATCTACAAAGGTTGTATTTCCGTATTCTTTATAGTTAAGTTGTTAACTAGTTCATTATTCGCCTAAAAAATCTAGTCTAAGATCCGTAGTCGGGTCTCTCGGCACCCATAATTTTTTAATTTGGCATGATCGATGCCTTGTGAGACCTCACTTGAGTGCCTAGGAACCCTACAGTGGAGACCGGAGATTCCTCGGAAGATCAGGACGACGACGAGAAGAACGAAGGACACGGATCACTCGGTATATCTTTCTTCCCATCTTGTAGTTAGCTAGGACTAGATTAATGGCACGATCCGGGTTTATAGTGCGCGGTGGTGCCTGTTTGAAAAATTAAAGTTTAGCATCGCTTCCGCATTCCGGCGTGAGATTGACGGCCGGGGCGCCGCCTTGTACTTACAGTGGTATCAGAGCCTCGCCATTAACCTAGTCTAGCTTTGTCTAATGTGTTTTACACTTCCGATCGAACAAATATTCCGAAAACCCAATAACACATGCATCAGTTTTCTGTCGATTTTCTTCTGGCTCGAAAAATTTTTCAGGTTGTTGAAAAGTGATGTACTGAAAGTTCTAAGTATTCTGTAGAAATTCGATACAGTAACTCGACTACGGGAGCGCGGAACTGGGGCCAAAACCCCTTTTGGGCCGCTGTTCCGCCGCACTATGATCTCCTTGATGTATCAAATTTCTGCAGTTGCTTTCTGGGTTGAAAATAGGGTTTTTGGAATATTAATTTTGGGCCCAGAATTTCTTGATGTGCTACAGTAGTACTTGGGGCCCACTTGGTAAAATTTGATCGATCGGATATTTTAAACACATTAGTTCACAGTATTTACATTATATCTGCGACCGTGAATGTCACTCGATCGGTAAATCCTGTCTAACTGCTATAACCCGGTTAAACAGATTTGCGAACGTGACATTCACGTTGATGTTCTGTGTATTGCTGTGATGTTGCGGATTAGTCGTGGGGGATAGCCTGGTTACAATGCTAGTACAGTTTTTGTTGTATTATGTACATTTGATATTGCGGGGCGAGCGTCCGACATGTGGACTGCCGTCACTGCCTGATTGTATTATTATTTTGGGGCACGACCAGGTTGCGGTCGATGTACCCGTTGTATGTATATTTTACTTTCTGTACTAGGATTACCCCAAGGTGGGGTGCACGGATAGCTGGGTTCTAGAGGGCAACAAGCCTGCATCTCATGGCATTGGGACGGAGGGGGTTTCACTCTAGAATTGGCGGGCTATTTGCCGCACTCGTAGGGGGTACAGGTTGACCCAGGAGGGGTGCCCAAATTACCGGATTCCGTGAAGTGCTGGGTGGTCCATTCACGGTGCTGAAGGGGGCTGCCTCGCTTCAGGTTTTGGCGGGTAACTTGCCGCGCCCGTAGGGGTCTAGGATTTCATTGCACAGGCTATCCACACGACCAGGGGAACGTCGGGTTTCAGTAGTGGCTCTGCGAAACCCAGGAATCCCAGTGTAACGTTTTGAAAATCGTTTCGGTGAAATTTCGGAAAATCGGTAAAATGAGGGGGTTTTCTGTAAAAAGTCAAAATACAAATATCTTATTATAAAAATTAAATATACATACTCTAGCTATGTAATTGCTATTATTTGGTGTTTATTGAGCCGCTGGTGAAATTTCAAATTTTCTGAAAAAAATATTATTTTATTATTATTTTAAGCCGTCACTAATACATTTAATTAGGGAAAATTACAAATTGAAATGAGTTGAAACAAATTTTGTGCAACATAAAACATTAAATAAAAATTTATAATGTGGTTTTTGGAACGAAATCATTTGCCAAAATGGTTTAGAAATTATTGAAGAAAAAAGCTTTTTTTTAGCGTAAATGGATGTTTGGGGTATTGTATTTATCATTTTTCATCACCCCACACCCGTACCCACACCCACACACCCCCATTCACTTATCCCCTTGAAGAATTCAGCAGCCCCCTCTTTTGTCCCCACTTGGATTTTAAAGAAAAGAAATGAAAGAAAAGAAAAGAAAAAAGAGTAGAAAATGGTATAATTTGAGTTGACTTTGACTTGAACTAACTTTCCCCACCTCACTCTCTCTCCTCCCTCACCCAATCCCCAAAGATTTCTGGCCAAAACCTGAACCAAAACAGCCCCAAATACTTCATCTCATCTTTCCATCAAAATCCCCAAAATTTCTATCAAAAATCCACCATTTTTCTCAAAAATTCAAAGCTAATTCTAAATCCAAGCTTTACCCATTATTCTGCAGCTATTCAAGCATGGACCTTGGAGCATGAAATCATTGTTGGAGGCTAAGATTTTTGCAAGTTTGATCTCAAGCTTGTGAGGTATAATCATAACCTTATGCTTAATTTGTTGTTAAATTACTTGAATCTAGCTATTAGGTGTTAAATTAGGGTTTTAAATTTCAAGTTTTGAAATTTAAAGAAAGGGGTTTTGATTACTAAGTTAGGGTTTGTTGTGGAAATGAGTTGTGTTTGATTGTGTATGGTTTAGTGAGGTGGTTTAATATATTTAGTTTTGTAGAAAACTAATCTAGTTGTTAATTACAAGTTGTTACTTGAAAAATGTCAAAATTAAGCTTTTTGTTGCAAACTAGATTTTTGATTTAATTCGAAATATGAGATTAAAAATATGGTTAGGGTTTTTATCATATTACTAACTTTATTAAGTGTAGTTTAACACTTTAGTTCATGGAAATCCAACCTAAATTGTAGTTTGTGCATTTTTGCTATGAAATTGTTAAAAAGGGTATTTTGTAAACTAGAATATTAGGATTTTTGGAATTTAATGAGATTAAATTCCGGAAATTTATTTATACGACTTATTTAAGATATTTAATAAATATATTGGCCGCTACATTCATTTAAACATCCTGTTTTGTACAAAAACGGCGAATTGTGCTTGCTAGATTTTCGGAAAAATGACTTTTTAAGCAAAATTGAGGTTTTTGTGAGTTTTAACCTAGTTTATATTAAAATTAGTGTTCGTGAATGTGCAAATGAGTGTGATTGGATTTTTCTCGATGGTTTGACGTTTGTACATCGACATCGAGGGTTGATTTGACTATTCTTGCATGCGTAGGCGATAGGTTTGGACCTATGCGTGATACGCGTGCCGATTTGATTTTCGTATGCCGTTTCGATTTCGAATTTAGTTTTAATGCGATATGGTGCGTTATGATATGTAGGTACCCCCATGTGGACTTCGAGACGATAAGCAAGCGCGTGGCGACGTCGGTACTGGCTACCGAGGACCAGGTGAGTAGATTTATATCTACGGGGAGAAGTCGGGTGGATGGCGTATACCACCCCCGCAGTCCGTGGTGATGTATACGGATGCGTATACACACCAACAATTTATGATATGTTGTTAGGATTTATTATTGATGATTTTAGATGGATATTGGTGTTGGATTGGTGCATGGTTACGAAACCTTAGGTAGTGGGTGCACTACACTTACACATACACACATATACATACTTGCATACATTCCTTATTTCATATGTGCGTGTATGGGAATATATTTATATGTTCACATGGGTATAGGACTATGTGTTCACATACGGATTTGAGGAGGATACTTGGGATTGAGCCGAGTCGATGAGATTTGTTTGTGGTTGTGATCTCGGTGATATGGCAGGATTCGTACTTAAGGTACGTCCTGGTGTTATAGCGGATCTTGCGGCGGCGATACGGGTGAATAGTGTTATAAATAAATGGTCGACATGTGATCGTGATATGAGGCATAATATGCTAGGATATTGATATTAGGCCGTATCGGGCGATGTATACCCCTTGATGATGATATGTGCTGACGATATCGGTTTGTACGAGATTATCTATCAGTAGTCAGATCATGAGTATATTGAGGATATTAGTATTGTACTAGACATAGGTCAGTACCCTAGACTATGATCTTGGATAAAGAGGATACCGGAGGAATAGTGTGAGGAATATGATATTGACCCGTACCCAGATTTGGGGATGCCGTACGGCGGATTTACGTACGAGCTATATCTTGATGATTGATCCGCACTCTTGACTTGGGATGTCTGATTATAGATATGGTATCGGATATGATATTATTGAGGCGGGATCACTGACTAATATATATACAGGTATGTATATGTATCGACTCAGATGTTAGGTGGTTTCCTTACCTGTAGTCTAGCTTATAGCGTAGCCCTTTAGTTTAGTTAGTTGTTAGATTAGATTCGGTTCCTACCTATTTCAAAGCCTACGAATCGTGCGTATTTTTAAAGACAGCCTAAGGGATCCTACGGATATTTCAAAAAACGTATCTTTTCTTAAAAACACCGTAGCCCCTATTTTCAAAACCCCACGATTCGTGTTATTTCAAAAGGCACCATTGTAGGACTTATATTAGGTTAAAACAGATTAATTATCATTGTGTCTAGTATTCAGCTCCCGCTCATTATTGTTGTTTGCTCCGCATCACATACTTATATTATGCTTCATATTCTACTGTTGATATCTTGTGGTTAGGACACCAGCACCATTACCGAAGATGCGTATGTACCACGTACACTTACTTGCCGGCTCACACACATCTTCATCGGTAATTGCCACGTACACCTTAGAAAATATTATTGCTTGACATAGCCTGTTAGCTAATAGTTTAGACATGATATTAGTGTACTTGCCTTATATGTTAGTTTAGACATTATAGTTATTACCTGCTACCTCATGCATACTGTTATTCATTGTTATGCCGCATTCATGGATTCTCATGCATATATTCACTTTTTACGTGCTATTGAGGTTTTGGATTTGGATTTCCCTGAGATTTTCTGGATTTGGGGAAAACCGCAAAACATATATAAACTTCTTCTTTCTCTTTTTAAATAAAAAGCGCGGTTTTTCCCATGATGTATGAGTCGTCCACCATGAGTTTGCTGATAGATTTGGAGACCCGATTCGAGGAGTTGGATGAACCGTTTCGGGTACATGGTGGACCCGGTAAGGTGCCCCGGGGCAAGAAGCTCGTGGTGATGATGATGAGCCTGGCAGGGGGAGACTACCTACCGGTGATTTTACCCGACACGTCGGATATCCGGAGGATACCGTCGTGGTCTTGAGATGGATGGTAGGGGCCGGTCTGGACTGACGGCGCCCTAGATATTGAGATTGAGACATTGAGATTTCGAGATATTGAGGTACTGAGATTTGATGATACAGGCCAGTCCGGATGGCCGGAGCCTGAGGTTTTGAGACATTGAGATTTATGTTTTGTGTCGATGCTAGACACTGTTGATGCTGATTTCATTTATGATACCTCATTTTAAAAATACAAAGGAAATCTCACTAATTTATGAAAACAGTTTCTTCATTTACATGTATTCTGTTTTCATGCATTCATACCTCATTCATATGTTATATTGCTACCTGAGGCACTGACACGGGCACATGAGATCACACTCGGGTTAGATATTACCCTAGCCATTGTTATAGGCTGCATGTTATTCATATATTTGAGGATATATTATGATCATTGACCTAGGTTGCGTTATTCATGCGATTTTCTGTTCGTAGATCTTTTTCTACTCACGAGTTGGCAACTCACCCCCATTGTGCCCCAGTTTCTTGCAGGTGTTGCCGTACGGATTTCATTATGGCTTTACGGGCACGGTTTCTTTTCGGGTAACTTGCTAGTAGGTGGGTTTATTGTATCTTACCCATCATTATACCTTGTATATTATATTTCAGTTGTATCTAGAAGTTCCATCAACCAAACTTGTATTTTTTGAGATAGAGACCAGTAATGTTATTCTTTCGACCATAGAGTAGCATGTTTTATTTCTTGAGTTTCTTGCTGGTTGAGTTCCATTTCTGTTGTGATCCTCGCCTTTAGGCGTTGTATATTATGTTGCGTACAGGTTGATTTGATATGGTTCTTCCTATTCTCTACTACTTCTCTTGGTTTGGATTTCTGGGTTTCGGCTTACTTAGCATACGTACTCCTTGAGACGTTCGTAGTCTAAGTGCCGGTCATGTTCCGTACTTTCGGGTCGTGACAAAATTGGTATCAGAGCGTTAGGTTTTACCTTCGGAGCGTAGGATGACCCTTGGTTGATGGAATAGGTGACTAAAGTAGAGTGACGTACCGTTAGTATGTTCCGCGGCATATTTACGACACGCCACTCCACTTAAGAAGCCTTAGGATGTACATTTCCTTGTTCAATATTATATTCCTTCCTGATCTAGCCTCATCGGTACCAGTTTGGTTTTTCTGCCACGATTACGGGCAGGCAGAGCTACGGCTAGAGTTGCGGTCAGCACGAGCTCGGCACGAACGAGGACTGACCAGGGCATGATTCCGGCGACACCCGATTATAGAGAGGTGTCTTTTGACTGTGTTTCCGCGCCACGAGCGTTTGGCGGATCGCCTTTATGAGGTTACTCGGATGTGCTTATCGACATTAGAGGATTGAGCTAATGATAGAGGCCAGCCAGATCTTGATGACCGTTGGTGTGTTGCTTATTCATGATGATCGAGGCACTGTTCGGCGTGCAGACGAGCGAGCCAGTTATTGCTGCGAATGACGATGTATTGCCCCAGATGCTGGAGTTAGTGCAGAACGAGTTGTACTAAGAGATGATAGAAGGTCGCTATTCATCGTGGATGAATGACTAGGACATGTGGATCGTTCGCCTAACCCGATGCGAGGTCATCAGATAGATGGATTCCAGCTAGAGACGACTTCACGTGGAGACGTTGGGAGTCGACGTAGACGATCGAATGTCAGAAACCTATTATTCCAAGTTTAAGATAGTCGGAAAGACATGCAGGCAATTCTATGGTCCCTCTAGAAGAATGAAACCCTAACTCGACTTAATGACCGTGTGAAAGCCTTTGAACCTTAGGGTTTGCGGCAGTTCTGCGGCGCCATTAGTGAGGCTTGGGTTTGCCCTTCTACGGATGGACCACCGATGCTGTGGTATGTACTCGATACTATTAAACTGTACCCAAGATGTTGAGCTCTTGGGGGATTATGAGGTTTTGACGAATCGATTGGATGGCTCGACTTAATTCGGATGCTAGGTGGTGAGATGCATTCTTGGGAGACTCCAGATACGAGGATAGCCGTTGGAGCTCAGTCCATGCAGCCGCGACGAGACGAGTCCAAAGCAGACGACATTAGAGAAAAGTGGAATAAGAGGTTCGCACCAGATCTAGATGAGATGACGTTCCACTCCGCCGACATCAGAGAGGCGATGCGCATGCCGACGCATGGTACTTGGACTTACCTTCCAGAAGGAGTCGCGATGAGTATGCAGTCGTTCCAGAGCAAGATGCAGATATAGGAAAGGACAATGACTTCCGGACAGTTGGCAGAGACGAGACATGGAAGAGACCGTGAGCAGGATTCCTTCCAGGATACTGCTGCGATGATACTTGCACCCAGGATCAGATGTGTCACGTGCATTCAGAGAGCCAGAGGCCGACGCCAGTGATATGCTGCCTTTACAGGGCCGATGAGCCGATGGATTATGAGATTGGTAATCCACGGAGAAGACTTGGACCCAGGAGTGGTCATGTTACGCACACCAGCAGGCCAGAGTTCATGATCATCGACGAGACGTCCCACTAGTGACCGCGACAGTTGGCCCGAGATTCTTAGAGGATGCATGAGCGGTACTGTTCCGCCATTATTGATTTCGATGTTTTGGGTGATTTATTCGTATGATTTGATTTTGATGATTGAGGATTTACGATCTTTGCACAGTGTTGCACTTGATATCGTTTTCGTGCTTTAGTTTCACATGTTTGTGATTTTACGGTTTTAAACAGTTGAGTTGATTTTGTGCGTATGCACGCACGCGATTTGGTTCCTGCACTCTGTATAGTTTATATATGCTGGCAGTGCAGTGACATGTATTTTGTGCACTTGGATACACTGGATTTCGATTTCGAGGGTGATGCTCGACATTTTTATTGTGCATTTTATGCACCGGATTGTATTTTTAGCGCCTGTTGGGCGCCTGTTACGAGATGCGATTTGGTGCACACCAGATGCACTAATTCGAGATTTTTCGTGCATGTCAGATGCACCTGATTTTGCTGTCAGGAACACATGTTGCCTACGACAGATGTTTCGTGCACACCTGATGCACTTAGATGTTGTTTCTGTGCGCATGTATGGCACATTCATGGATTTTGATTTCCGTGCGCACCAGACGCACGTAGTATTCATGTGCATATTTTGGGATTGATTTCTTATAGAGCAGTACGTTTTTATGATATTGCTATGTGTTTCCGTACTGAGCGGGACTAGTCAGAAGACAGTACCTGAATACATTTTGCATGCATTGATAGTTATTGAAGGGATTTCCAAAAAGCGAGCTATAGCCTCAGTATTTACCTACGTGTCTGATATGACACGAAATGTTTAAAACAAGGAGACCCTTCTAAATTGTTTCCAAAACGGCGGAATGTACATTTCAAACAAAGGTATATATGTATATAGTTATTTTCTTATGGTAGACGTCCGCCACTGTGCAGTGTTATACGCGTTGCACAGCGACTTAAAGAGATTTGGCATGCATTTCTTTCAGATACTTATAGATATAGATTCGATATTTACATTTATAGTTTCGAGTTATATCATATTGGTTTTGATTTGGATTTGGCATTGATGTCTTCTCCACGACTCCGATGATCGCGGGATGCTTGACGGAGTTTTGATTTGAGTTATATACTCATTTTTCAAGCGCATGCGCTGCGCTACGATTTGTTTTATGTATTTACAATTTCGGAGCCCCGACGACTTGATGGTTTTTCTTAGATGTTTTAGTAATTGGGGGAGTTTGAATTTAAATTCGGGGACCGAATTTCTTTAAGGGGGAAAGATTGTAGCGTTTTGAAAATCGTTTCGGTGAAATTTCGGAAAATCGGTAAAATGAGTGTGTTTTCTGTAAAAAGTCAAAATACAAATATCTTATTATAAAAATTAAATATACATACTCTAGCTATGTAATTGCTATTATTTGGTGTTTATTGAGCCGCTGGTGAAATTTCAAATTTTCTGAAAAAAATATTATTTTATTATTATTTTAAGCCGTCACTAATACATTTAATTAGGGAAAATTACAAATTGGAATGAGTTGAAACAAATTTTTTGCATCATAAAACATTAAATAAAAATTTATCATGTGGTTTTTGGAACGAAATCATTTGCCAAAATGGTTTAGAAATTATTGAAGAAAAAAGGCTTTTTTTTAGCGTAAATGGATGTTTGGGGTATTGTATTTATCATTTTTCATCACCCCACACCCGTACCCACACCCACACACCCCCATTCACTTATCCCCTTGAAGAATTCAGCAGCCCCCTCTTTTGTCCCCACTTGGATTTTAAAGAAAAGAAATGAAAGAAAAGAAAAGAAAAAAGAGTAGAAAATGGTATAATTTGAGTTGACTTTGACTTGAACTAACTTTCCCCACCTCACTCTCTCTCCTCCCTCACCCAATCCCCCAAGATTTTTGGCCAAAACCTGAACCAAAACAGCCCCAAATACTTCATCTCATCTTTCCATCAAAATCCCCAAAATTTCTATCAAAAATCCACCATTTTTCTCAAAAATTCAAAGCTAATTCTAAATCCAAGCTTTACCCATTATTCTTTAGCTATTCAAGCATGGACCTTGGAGCATGAAATCGTTGTTGGAGGCTAAGATTTTTGCAAGTTTGATCTCAAGCTTGTGAGGTATAATCATAACCTTACGCTTAATTTGTTGTTAAATTACTTGAATCTAGCTATTAGGTGTTAAATTAGGGTTTTAAATTTCAAGTTTTGAAATTTAAAGAAAGGGGTTTTGATTACTAAGTTAGGGTTTGTTGTGGAAATGAGTTGTGTTTGATTGTGTATGGTTTAGTGAGGTGGATTAATATATTTAGTTTTGTAGAAAACTAATCTAGTTGTTAATTACAAGTTGTTACTTGAAAAATATCCAAATTAAGCTTTTTGTTGCAAACTAGTTTTTTGATTTAATTCGAAATATGAGATTAAAAATATGGTTAGGGTTTTTATCATATTATTAACTTTATTAAGTGTAGTTTAACACTTTAGTTCATGGAAATCCAACCTAAATTGTAGTTTGCTCATTTTTGCTATGAAATTGTTAAAAAGGGTATTTTGTAAACTAGAATATTAGGATTTTTGGAATTTAATGAGATTAAATTCCGGAAATTTATTTATACGACCTATTTAATATATTTAATAAATATATTGGCCGCTACATTCATTTAAACATCCTGTTTTGTACAAAAACGGCGAATTGTGCTTGCTAGATTTTCGGAAAAATGACTTTTTAAGCAAAATTGAGGTTTTTGTGAGTTTTAACCTAGTTTATATTAAAATTAGTGTTCGTGAATGTGCAAATGAGTGTGATTGGATTTTTCTCGATGGTTTGAAGTTTGTGCATCGACATCGAGGGTTGATTTGACTATTCTTGCATGCGTAGGCGATAGGTTTGGACCTATGCGTGATACGCGTGCCGATTTGATTTTCGTATGCCGTTTCGATTTCGAATTTAGTTTTAATGCGATATGGTGCATTATGATATGTAGGTACCCCCATGTGGACTTCGATACGACAAGCAAGCGCGTGGCGATGTCGGTACCGGCTACCGAGGACCAGGTGAGTAGATTTATATCTACGGGGAGAGGTGGATGGCGTATAGCACCCCCGCAGTCCGTGGTGATGTATACGGATGCGTATACACACCAACAATTTATGATATGTTGTTAGGATTTATTATTGATGATTTTAGATGGATATTGGTGTTGGATTGGTGCATGGTTACGAAACCTTAGGTAGTGGGTGCACTACACTTACACATACACACATATACATACTTGCATACATTCCTTATTTCATATGTGCGTGTATGGGAATATATTTATATGTTCACATGGGTATGGGACTATGTGTTCACATACGGATTTGAGGAGGATACTTGGGATTGAGCTGAGTCGATGAGATTTGTTTGTGGTTGTGATCTCGGTGATATGGCAGGATTCGTACTTAAGATACGTCCTGGTGTTATAGCTGATCTTGCGGCGGCGATACGGGTGAATAGTGTTATAAATAAATGGTCGACATGTGATCGTGATATGAGGCATAATATGCTAGGATATTGATATTAGGCCGTATCGGGCGATGTATACCCCTTGATGATGATATGTGCTGACGATATCGGTTTGTACGAGATTGTCGATCAGTAGTCAGATCATGAGTATATTGAGGATATTAGTATTGTACTAGACATAGGTCAGTACCCTAGACTATGATCTTGGATAAAGAGGATACCAGAGGAATAGTGTGAGGAATATGATATTGACCCGTACCCAGATTTGGGGATGCCGTACGGCGGATTTACGTACGAGCTATATCTTGATGATTGATCCGCACTCTTGACTTGGGATGTCTGATTATAGATATGGTATCGGATATGATATTATTGAGGCGGGATCACTGACTAATATATATACAGGTATGTATATGTATCGACTCAGATGTTAGGTGGTTTCCTTACCTGTAGTCTAGCTTATAGCGTAGCCCTTTAGTTTAGTTAGTTGTTAGATTAGATTCGGTTCCTACCTATTTCAAAGCTTACGAATCGTGCGTATTTTTAAAGACAGCCTAAGGGATCCTACGGATATTTCAAAAAACGTATCTTTTCTTAAAAACACCGTAGCCCCTATTTTCAAAACCCCACGATTCGTGTTATTTCAAAAGGCACCAATGTAGGACTTATATTAGGTTAAAACAGATTAATTATCATTGCGTCTAGTATTCAGCTCCCGCTCATTATTGTTGTTTGCTCCGCATCACATGCTTATATTATGCTTCATATTCTACTGTTGATATCTTGTGGTTAGGACACCAGCACCATTACCGATGATGCGTATGTACCACGTACACTTACTTGCCGGCTCACACACATCTTCATCGGTAATTGCCATGTCACGTACACCTTAGAAAATATTATTGCTTGACATAGCCTGTTAGCTAATAGTTTAGACATGATATTAGTGTACTTGCCTTATATGTTAGTTTAGACATTATAGTTATTACCTGCTACCTCATGCATACTGTTATTCATTGTTATGCCGCATTCATGGATTCTCATGCATATATTCACTTTTTACGTGCTATTGAGGTTTTGGATTTGGATTTCCATGAGATTTTCTGGATTTGGGGAAAACCGCAAAACATATATAAACTTCTTCTTTCTCTTTTTAAATAAAAAGCGCGGTTTTTCCCATGATGTATGAGTCGTCCACCATGAGTTTGCTGATAGATTTGGAGACCCGATTCGAGGAGTTGGATGAACCGTTTCGGGTACATGGTGGACCCGGTAAGGTGCCCCGGGACAAGAAGCTCGTGGTGATGATGATGAGCCTGGCAGGGGGAGACTACCTACCGGTGATTTTACCTGACACGTCGGATATCCGGAGGATACCGTCGTGGTCTTGAGATGGATGGTAGGGGCCGGTCTGGACTGACGGCGCCCTAGATATTAAGATTGAGACATTGAGATTTCGAGATATTGAGGTACTGAGATTTGATGATACAGGCCAGTCCGGATGGCCGGAGCCTGAGGTTTTGAGACATTGAGATTTATGTTTTGTGTCGATGCTAGACACTGTTGATGCTGATTTCATTTATGATACCTCATTTTAAAAATACAAAGGAAATCTCACTAATTTATGAAAACAGTTTCTTCATTTACATGTATTCTGTTTTCATGCATTCATACCTCATTCATATGTTATATTGCTACCTGAGGCACTGACACGGGCACATGAGATCACACTCGGGTTAGATATTACCCTAGCCATTGTTATAGGCTGCATGTTATTCATATATTTGAGGATATATTATGATCATTGACCTAGGTTGCGTTATTCATGCGATTTTCTGTTCGTAGATCTTTTTCTACTCACGAGTTGGCAACTCACCCCCGTTGTGCCCCAGTTTCTTGCAGGTGTTGCCGTACGGATTTCATTATGGCTTTGCGGGCACGGTTTCTTTTCGGGTGACTTGCTAGTAGGTGGGTTTATTGTATCTTACCCATCATTATACTTTGTATATTATATTTCAGTTGTATCTAGAAGTTCCATCAACCAAACTTGTATTTTTTGAGATAGAGACCAGTAATGTTATTCTTTCGACCATAGAGTAGCATGTTTTATTTCTTGAGTTTCTTGCTGGTTGAGTTCCATTTCTGTTGTGATCCTCGCCTTTAGGCGTTATATATTATGTTGCGTACAGGTTGATTTGATATGGTTCTTCCTATTCTCTACTACTTCTCTTAGTTTGGATTTCTGGGTTTCGGCTTACTTAGCATACGTACTCCTTGAGACGTTCGTAGTCTAAGTGCCAGTCATGTTCCGTACTTTCGGGTCGTGACACCCAGATATCTGTATTGTTCTATGATGCTGTATATTTCTGTGATGTTGCATTTTTTTCACGCCTTGAGCGAAATATTATATATTGGTATATATATTAGTAGATGTTGTATCTGTTTTTCATCCGCGCTAGTCCAGTCCCTGCTCTGTCGTTAGTTAACTAACCTAACGGGTAATGACGGGACCCAGTGGCGAATGCGGATGGCATATACGTACATCAGTATATTTTCGTTCTTTATGGTGTGATCAATTGATAGGACTGCATTGATTCGGATCAATGCAAGTAAAACAAACCTAATCTGATGTTGTTGGAACAACTTTTCAAAAAGCTGTTATTGCAAGGACGCTCTCTTTTGTTTTGCATCGTGGTATTCAGTTGGAATATCTTGCTCCTCAGTCGACGAGGCAAGGGCCGAGATCCCTTCACCAGGAGTGACCCCTTGGACAAAAAGTTTGCGTCAGGGCAATAACTTCACTATAGCCGATTACTTTTGCTTTGCATCGTGGTATTCAGTTGGAATATCCTGCACCTCATTCTACGGGGATAGAGCCGAGATCCCTTCACCGGGAGTGACCTCTTTAGCAAAGGTTTTCGTCACTATATTTTTATAAAGCTATCAGTTCCTTCAACGATATCAAGTTCATTACGTTAAATGTTTTCGCCAGAAACCATTCGTAGCCCTCCGTCGTTTCATATGGGTGGTCAATGGTATTCAAGCTGTGTATGTTGGCCAAAGTCAAGGCGCGGTGATTGGTAGCTATTAGGTATTCATATGCAGCATAGATAGATGCGTTGGTTTGAGGCAGTCGTACTACTATTTTGGCTAAAGTCAAGGGTATGTACGGGTGGGCTCAAATTAACCTGGAGAATGACGGGTAGAACTTGACATGTGACTTATGATATGTTGGCCAAAGTCAAGGTCATAAGAGCATGGGGCAGAAATCACATCGGGAGTTTCTAAAGAAACTGAAACTTACCAGATATGCGCATACCTTCTGGAGTGTGATGACGTGAGCAGATTCCGTCACGTTATCATGCGGTTATAGTTGGATCCCGATTCCCACTGATGAGTTAGTTTACTCCTCGGGTGACCCCGACTAATTCTTCTTTCAGGTTTGGAGAAGAGTTTGAGGTTACAGTGGGAGGTTTCCAGATTAGGTAAATTGGTAACCATTCTGATCTAGGTTAGAGTGCACGCTGAGTGTTTCTTTTCTCTCTCTCTCTTTGACAGCGACCATTGACCCGACCCTAAGACTATAACTCAGAGACCAAAATTAACCGAACCTTATTAAACACTGGCTTTTGGATTGTCAGAGTTGCAAACCTCATTGCCACTCCTACTTTTACCCTTTTCTCCAGGACACCCCGTATTACTACGAACGTCCACTTCCATTGGACAAAACCATCGTATGGTTAGATACGAACTCGAAGGAATTTATTCAAGGATGGTTTCCGGTTCTGGAGAAAGCGAATAGGACAATTCAGTTGTCTTTTCCTTTTACCTTCTCTCAAGTTGCGAGTACTCCTTGGTTTAGGAGATAGTACACCTATTACGCAAATTGGATAGTCTTCTTCCAAACCTTAGGCTGGTGCCGAACGGTGGGGAATGAAGAAAACCAATTAGCATAACGATGGTGTGCAGAAGGTATTAAGTTAAGACAAAGCAAGGGATTAGTAAAAGGGCAAAGTAAATTGCGACTGCTATTCACGACCATACCAAGTATTTATTCGCCAATCCTAAATCACCTTTGTATTTCTTCAGAACACTCCATATCACTACGAAGATCCACAGTTTATTGGATACTCCATCGTATGGTTATATACGAACTCGAAAGGAACTTGTTCCACTTCGGGGATGGATTCTGGTTCAGGAGAAATAGCAATAAGGTTTATTCGGTTGTCTTTTATCTTCACCTTCTCCCGCATTGCGAGTGTTCCTAGGATTAGGACAGTACACCCATTATGTTCATTGGATAGTCTTCTTCCAAACCATAGGCTGGTGCCGAACGGTAGGGAAGGAAGAAAATCATTTGGCCTAAAAGGGTGTGCAAAAGGTAGCGACTAAAGACATATAAAGGGATTTGATGAGGTGGCAAAGAATTATACGGTTGCAGTCGTGAATCTGGAAGAGGCATTACTAGGAATATCGGGATACCCCATCGAAATATTTCAATGTTTCAGTTTCATTGTGTACTGTCAAAGGAAAACTGATTTCCCAATCAGATCTTGCTCCAGGGTATGTATTTACCAGGTATGAATCTCACATCTGTATAGTTTTACAGATGATGAGTGGGAGTAAGTTATTGGGAATTGGGTGATCATCCTCATTATATCGAGATTTGTTGTAATCGGTGATATTTGAGGAAGTCACCTGGGTTGTTTGCCGGACGGCAAATATTTTGTTTTGAATATCCGTTGTTATGCACCAATTTCAAATTGATATATCTGTACGTCTATTTTCATAGAGTGAGATATACCTTTTTGAAATTATGTCTATGAAATTTACCTATAGCTGTGGATGATTAGGTAAGGAGCATTAAACAGCGGTGTAATTCTTCTTAACCATAAGTACAGTTTTCAACCTACGACACACAGTGAATGAGTTATCAGGCTCAAGAGACTTATACAGAGTAAGGTATGTTGTCCCGGGTCCATCAGGACAGAGGGGTTGGTCCACGTACTATATTCGGTTTACTTATGACTTCTCTAGTTTTTAGACAGGTGTTTCGTGGAAACACAGGGTCCGAATTTTGAGAAGTTATAGGTATTTGAATAAAGTAGAGAACCAGGTATTGCAAGTATCGAGATTCTTCAAAGTGATCGAAGATGTAGATACTTGTGTATGGTGTTCAGTTGATAGTAATGATTAAGAGAACTTGCTTCTCTTTCAAGTTACTCATAATTGGAAGCATTCCAAAGTTGAGTAACGCTGATCAGCCTCCTTCCATTTAGTTGACATGCACTGGAGACAGCTGCATGATTTGAATCTAGTTCAATTAAATTAGTGCCTCTGGTTCTATATTGGATATAGAACAGTTCATATCTTAACGATGTTAAGGTACGGGGAGTTGTCCGGCTTATGATTAAAACCAGACACTGGACAACTCAAGGCACGTTTCTGTAATGGCTGTTTATGGGTTGACCCAGGCTATGACGAGGGTTGACTTTCTACCATCTGGAAGATCAATAGCGATATTGTTCTAGACTCGCCACAGTTTTAGTAAAAATGGATTTTTCAGAAAACAGTAGTGAGAGTATGGTAGAACTGGAAGTGATTCCAGAACCACAAACGATTACTGAAGATTTGATAGGAACCTAAAGATTCAATCTGGTTTGACATTCCATTGGCCACTCCGCAAATACGGTGGGTAACCTCAGGCACTCGAGAGGTACTCCGGTAGCCTCAAGGACGGTGGCAGGGAGGTTCTTGTTTACCCAGATTTGCCATTACTATTGTTCCAAATTGTGAAACCCGGCAGGAGGATGAGTATAGCGTCGTTCTAAACTAGTTTTAGAAGTGTACGTGTATATGACTCTGCCAGAGGGTTGTCGTAGTCAGTGGGAGCAGCGGAAGCATTGGTGGACAGGTTGCTTATGTCTATTTATAGACTAAAGCAGAGTAGCGGAGATAGATCATCTATTTCTGATGTGACAGTCATAGGTTTGACTTCATCAGAATAGGGGATGGATTTGTTAAGAAGGTAGTATGGTGTAATGTCCTGCTATTTGGATGACATACACAGAGTAGGAAGTCATATTCCTGTACTACAATCGGTTATACTTTGGTCGTCGCACAGTGGTTTCTCCACATGGGACTTGGACATTATATCAGACATACTGGTTACTAGATCTATGGTTTTAGATCTAGATTTGGGTGGTTTCCCAATCAGGGTACTTAGACAGCATTCTAAGAGTATTTAGAATGTACGACTCATGGCACGGTAGTGTACCTGTAGGTAATGGAGTCACCCTCTTTAAAACTATCTTACAGACTAAAGGGGAGAGGATGTGCATGATTGGCAGATCACTTGCTCAGGCAATTGAGTCAATCATAAGATGTCAAGTACCACACCAGATGTTGTTCTTGCACTAGATGCAATAAGTTGACATTGATCCAATCCTGGAGAAACAGTCGGAAGTAGTTTTAGAACATAAGTGGATGTTCTAGGGATATGATAACGACAGCCTCATTCGGGAGACAGTTATCATTCCAGGCTTCCAAAGTGACCTGGACGATAAGTAGGTTGTCAGGGTTATAGTTTTCCTTCCGACGAGGGGCAGTATTTTGGACAGGTGATCCAAGGCAATACTGAGGGAGGCATGGCGCAGGATACTGATTAAGTTCAGTTGACAATACAGTCTAAGAAGTTTGGATTTGGAGTTCATTTATGAGCTAGGTCCTATCAGACATCCAGACATATTCTAAGACAGGTGTTGCTCATTTCGGGAGATGGGTTTCTCCGCGAACTTGAGATATAGAGAGACATAGAAAGAAACATCAAAGCGGATACACTCACTGAGGCTATTCCTCGAACGCAATAGTTTCGCAAACGGGCTTTGTGAGACTGACTAATAGAGGAGTTTGGTGTTCGGTATCACACGGTCTGTGAGTATGCGACATCGCAATAATTAGCCTTGAGTGCAAGTGGGAGATTGTTGGAGATAGTGCCCTCAGAGTCAATTATTGGATCACAGGCACGTGATTGCAATGATTGAGGGAGGACCTATCCTGGTAGAACAGTCTTAGTCAAGATGATAGTATGCTATCTGGTTTACCTTTATCATCGTGTACTGCTTTAGGTGACCTGTCATGTCGCTATTACACGTTGATAGAGGCCCTAGGATTCTTGCTTGACCACCAGCAGTATGAGGGCGATCATATAAGTAGGAGCTGGGGGCTATAAGTGTTAGTGTATATGCCCTAGAGGCCATTACTGTATCATACTAGTTTGTATATTACTTGATGGAAGCTTGGGATATTCACAGTTGTATATACAATCTTGCTCGAAATGGTAGTATGCTACTTGGTTTGTCTCTGCTTTAATATGTGCATATGTTTCTTTTAGCATATTGCTGATATACATATTAGTAGAGCCCTTAGGATCTTTACTTGATTACCAGCGTTGTGATGGCGCTCACACTCGTGTGAGCTGGGTGATCTATAAGCACATCCTTATACAGGTCCCTAGTCGTTGGACTATCGAGACAGGGCATCGATACTTCGGAGTAGACTTGCGTATGCGCTTCCCATCCCAGTGTGGGAGACGGTCTGTCCCACAGCCGTCAGTACGTCATACTTGAGATAGTATTCGGGTGCTCGTTAGGTTACGAGTACACTGGACAGGACTCGTCGGGGACTGTTGGTTGGTATTATACCTATCGTCAGTTATCAGTTCCAAGGTGACATGAGTACAGCTTAGTCCGCTGACTTGACACTGTCACTTCGCCTCGAGTGTGTTCCCACTGCACTTTAATTACAACCCTACCACGGCTCAAAGGAGTCGTGCAAACAGGTAGTTTTTGGGTGCAGTCCCGAAGCACTTGGAGGCAGTGACGGTTAGACAGGATTCGTCTCTCCCGGTATTAGGGGTTGACATCGCGCTGTGTCCAGGAGAGCCATTACACGAGTAGTCCCTAGCCAGGGCAAGCGAGATATACTGGTAAGTTTCCAGTGTTATCTCAGGGTGTTCTGGGCTACACTCCGACACGACTTGTACCGCTATTAGGGGACTGACGTTCACCGCCCCCCTAGGCCCTCCATGCGAAGTATCAGACGAACAGACCGGACTGTACGGAGATTGTCACATACAGGCTCAGTAGGAGTTCAGATGGGGTTCACCTCGTCAGTCTTCTTATCGACATCTACCTAGGGACCGTTACGTACAGCTAGTGCCGCTTGCGGTCTGTGGTTAAACCCACTGCCAGCGTAGTGTCGAGTCTTTAGAGTCCCACACAGAGAGCTATTCGCCTTTAGGCAAAATGAGTAGAGGTCGCATGGTTTTGCGACAGGGTTCGTTCACATTCGCCCACTTGTGCACGTTTGCTGTCCGGACAGTTTATACTGGCGGGCTTTGGTTTAAGCCGGATCCTAGTATATGATTTGGGATTGGTTTTTCTCATTGTATTCATGTTCCTCGGATCACGAATGCGGGTGCGTATGCACAGTTGCTTGAGATTGAGGGAGAGAACTTTGATTAGGGTTAATAACCATTGTCATATTATTAACCCTAATGTTTATGTGTGTATTGTTGTTAATTGATATTAGTTTAATAATTGAGCATGGTTATGGTTGTTGACCATTTGACCTTATTGACTTGTTGACCTTGGTTGACACTTTGACCATCATCATTTCATTTGGAAGATGCTCTTTGATCCTTGCAATTTGCATTTAAAATGAAATGATAATGGTCATGTCTTGATTAAGCCATGACAATTATCTTACTAATTATCTAATTAAAATAATACACATATATTAGTGAGAATGGTTTATTCTATTCTCACTCTATCATATCTTTTCTCTCTCTGGTTCTTCCTCTCCCTCAAGCTCTCTCCCTCTCATGTGTTGAGAAACACTTGAGCTTGAGAAAAACCCTCTCTTGATCATCTCTACTCTCATCTAGGGTTCAAGGACTAGCACTTCTTGCACCCTAGTTACTTCTAGCTTGGAGTTGAAGCCAAAGGTTGAGGCTTTCGGGTGGATCTGTCTTCGACGTGAGAAGACGACCAAGGTGACCTCCTTCCACCACTCCAAGGAGCAAGGAAAGAAGGACTTAAAGCCCAAGGTATAACCATTCTAGCACTTAGCTAGTTACTAGTTAGATTTAGCAAGTTTTTGTTTAGCAAAGATCCTTCTAGCTCTAGTCCATGTTGCCTAAGCTCATAAAAATACGATTTTTATTCCGTTTTCCGCCACCCCGCAAGCACCGGGGTGGGCAACGTGGACTTACAGTGGTATCAGAGCCTAACTAAACATAAACTAGCTAGGTAGTGAAGTGTATCAAAGTTCGAAACGGAAAAATCGAAAAACCAAAATATCAAAACCCTAGTTTTCTGTTAAAATTTTTTCTGGTCAAAACAAAATTTATTATACTCCTAAAATCATCTCTGGGTTTTCTTAAGAAAACCACCAAACCCGGTCCAGTGAGTCGTCTAAACCGCCGCGGTTCAGCGGCAATAGCAAGCTATTGCCGCGGAACCGCCGCCGTTTTGACTCTTCACTGAGTCGAGTTTGGTGCAGTTTTCCTATGGCTTGGTTTTGGGATTTTTGAGATAGTTTATATGAGCCCAGATTTTCCAGAATACAAATTTATTTTAGGGGGCCTATAAATCCGTATTTTTTTCGAACTTCAATACATTTTGACAATAAGGGTTATATCTGTGATGTTTGCATGTATTGAACGTCGGCTAATCGCTATATGTCGATTAGTCGGGGTTATACATATCTGTGATCTGTGATTGATACTGGTTTGTGTATATGAATGGGTTGGATTGCCGAGGGTGAATAGCCGGGGTGGATGTGAGATGAGTGTTGCTTTTCTTTCATTCATTGTAATATGTAAATTGATGTAATATTATTATTTGTATGGCCACACAACCGGGTCGGGGTTGTAGCCGTCATTGTATAATTCTTTTTACTGTTTTTGCTCCTAGAATAGACCCATGGAGGGGTGCACGAACTACCGGGTATCTCGAAATGCCGAGTGGCCTACTCACGGTGGTGAGGGAGGTTGCTTCGCTTCGGGTACTTGGCGGGTAGTTTGCCGCACCCGTAGGGGTCTTGGGTGGGGTTTTGGCTATTCACCGTGACCGTGTAATCCGCTTTTCGTTGCAGGCTCGAACGGATTGCGGATTCCTAGTATATCCAATGTATTCATCTGTGATCTGTAATATCTATCATTGCTATATATTTATATATGATAACTATTTAGGCGTTGCTTATGTTTTACAGCCGCGCTAGCCCAGCCCCCGCTCTGTCGTTAGTTAAGTAACCTAACGGGTGATGACGGGGCCCCGTGGCGAATGCGAATGGAATAAGCGTACGTCATATTTTGGTTGTTTTCTGCAATGGTAGGATTAAATGATGGGACGGATTAAAAGAACTAATGCAAGAAAATAAACCAAGTAAAAGTCGATTGGAACACTTTGAAAACCACTCGGTTCTTTTCAAAACTAAACTTTTAAACGCGGAGCTTGAACCACTCCTTTTAAAAGCTATCTCGTTCCATCGATTATATCAAGTTCACTACGTTCACGGTTTTGCCAAAATCATCCGTAGCCCTCTATCATTTCAGTTAAATATTCGGTAGTATTCAATCTATGTATTTTGACCTCACGCCAAGGCATAGTGATTGGTAGCTGCCGGATATTTATCTGTTGCATAGATAGAATGCGTTGGTTTGAGACAGTCGTACTGCCATTTTGGCCTACGTCAAGGGTAGGTACGGGTGGGTTCAAATTAACCAGGATAATGATGGGAAGAACTTGACATGTGACTTATGACATTTTGACCTCACGCCAAGGTCATAAGAGCATGGGGCAAAAATCCACATCGGGAGTTTCATAAGTACTGAAACTTGCTAGCGCTGCATACCATTTCGAGTGTGATGATTCTGGTAGGATTCCTTCGGTTTTATCACGCGATGATATTTGGATCCCGATCGTACTGTGAGTATATGCTACTCCTCGGGAAAACTCTCACTTAACGACCAATGCTATAAACTTAGTAGGTGTCTAGAAAAGTGTTAGCGGGGCTACGCCCACAGGTAAAATAGGTTACTTAATTAAGGAACTTCGCAAAAGCGTTGGAAAACCTCCCTCGAAGTACCGACACTGGCCTGGCTGAACGGTTAAGCAAGTATTGAACGGTGAGATTGATACTGACTAATCCTTTCTTTACGGTTTGAGAAGGGATTCGAGAGACAGTGGGAGCCATCCAGTTTAGACAAATTAAAAACCACTCTAAACTTGCAAGAGCATCATGCTAAAGTGTTTCTTTTCTCTCTCCTAATTGCAGCGACCATTCAACATGACCGGACTTAAGTTATTACTAGATAAAAACATATTGACAGGGCCAAACTACAAAGATTGGCTCAGGAATGTCAAGATGGCCATCACTTACTACAAGTTGGGGTATGTCCTTACCACCAAAACTCCCCCTGTCCCAGGTCCCAAAACCAGTGTCGTAGATAGGGAAATCTACAAGTCCTGGGAAATAGATTGCGCGAAGGCCAGATGCCTCGTACTAGCCTCGATGGACAACGAACATCAGAGGAGGCATGAGAATATGGACCTAGAGTCCGTATTTCTTCATACAAAAGAACTGTATGGATAGCAGTCTCGTATCGCAAGATACGAAGTGTCGAAGAAGCTATTTTCGGCAAGGTTGGCCGTCGGATCATCGGTAGCGGAACACATGCTTAAGATGATTGGCTACATTGAGAAGCTCACGGACCTTAGGACCACGTTGGAGAATGAACTCTATACTGATTTGATTCTCCAGTCCCTTCCTTCCACTTACGCCCAGTTTATTCTTAACTTCGACATGCAAGGAAAGGAGGTTGAACTTTCCGAGCTTCTGAATATGTTGAGGAGTGCTGAGGGCACCCTACAGAAGGATAGGGAGACATCCACTTTGTTTGTAGGAGGATCTTCCTCTTCTAGGTCCAGGGCGAAAGCCAAGGGCAAGAAGAAGAAATCCCCCGCCAAACCAAGAGGCGATGTCGGTAAAGTGGATACGAAGGGAAAAGGAAAAGCAACAAAGATAGCAGGGAAGCTAGTGGGGAAGGAAGAATGCTTCTATTGTCACAAAAGTGGTCACTGGAAACAGGATTGCAAGGTTTGGAAAGCCAGAACACAGGATTTGAAGCGAGTTGTAGCTTCAGCTTCAGGTGTGTATGTTATTGAAAACTGTCTATCAATAAACTCTACATCCTGGGTATTGGATACCGGATCAGGATCTCATATCTGTAATTCTTTGCAGGCGTTGAGAAAGCGTAGAGTTTTGAAGGCAGGTGACATGACCCTCAGAGTTGCAAACGGTGCTAGCATGGATGCTGAGGCCGTGGGAGACTATCACCTGGGATTGTCGGATGGACATTTTTTGGTTTTACGTAGTTGTTATTATGTACCAAATGCAACCTGTAATATCATTTTTGTATCTTTATTATCTAAAGAAGGTTATGAATTTGCATTTGTAAGTAATGTAGTGAACATTCACCTTAATCAAGTTTTGATTGGGTCAGGTACATTGAACAACGGTATATACGTATTAAACCAGCCACAGATTTTCAATGTCCAGAATACACACAAAAGAAAGTCTCCAGAAATCGATAAAACTTTCTTATGGCATTGTAGACTGGGTCACATCAATGAGAGAAGGTTGACTAAGTTACATGCAGAAGGATATTTGGATTTATTCGAATATCAATCGTATGCCACTTATCAATCCTGTCTCAAGGGAAAGATGACAAAGACTCCGTTCACTGGACACGGAGTAAGACCGAGCCAATGTCTACACAGCGACGTGTGCGGTCCAATGTCTACACATGCGCGAAGCGGTTATTCTTACTTCATTACTTTTACGGATGATTTCTCAAGGTTCGGACATGTCTTCTTAATGAAGTAGAAATCCGAAGCTTTTGATAAGTTCCAGGAATATAAGAATGAAGTAGAAAAACAAACAGGCAAAAGTATCAAGGCACTGAGATCTGATCGATGTGGTGAATACTTAAGTGTCGAGTTCCTGGGTTACTTAAAAAAGAATGAAATTCTCTCTCAGCTTACTCCTCCATACACTCCGCAACATAACGGTGTATCGGAGAGAAGGAACCGAACCCTATTGGATATGGTACGGTCTATGATGAGTAATGCTGAGTTGCCGCGATCGTTCTGGGGATATGCGCTAGAAACAGCTGCATACCTTTTGAACCGTGTTCCCACTAAGACTGTGCCTACCACACCATATGAGTTATGGAGTGGGAAGAAACCCTATCTTCAATACCTAAAGATTTGGGGATGTCCAGCTTATGTCAAAAAGCAGCATACGGACAAGCTCGAGGAACTCTCAGTATTGTGCAAGTTTGTGGGATACCCAAAGAACTCCAAGGGGTATCTTTTCTATTACGCAGAGGAACAAAAAGTCATTGTTTCTCGTAATGCCCACTTTCTGGAACACCAGTTGATAGAAAAAGAAATAAGTGGGAGCGCAATAGAACTGGAAGAAATTCCAGAACCACAAGCTATTACTGAAAGCTTGGTAGAACCAGAGGGTTCGAAAGATCAGGACATTCCCACGCCACTCCGCAGAAGTAGTAGGCAGTCTCATCCGCCCGAGAGATACTACGGTTTTCTCATTGACAGGGATAGAGAGGATTGCATCATAGACTTTGATGAGCCTACTAGCTTCCAGCAAGCCATTCAGAGCGTCGACTCGGTAAAATGGCTGGATGTAATGCGGACCGAAATGGAGTCCATGTACACCAACAAAGTATGGACGTTGGACATTGCTCCAGATGGGGTAAAACCCGTAGGATGCAAGTGGATCTTCAAAAGGAAGATTGGTGTAGATGGACAGGTTGAGACCTATAAAGCTAGACTGGTAGCAAAGGGTTTTCGTCAGCGACCTGGTTTGGACTATGACGAAACCTTTTCTCCAGTAGCTATGCTGAAATCCATTCGGATCCTTCTTGCCATTGCTGCCTTTCACGATTATGAGATTTGGCAGATGGACGTAAAGACAGCTTTTCTAAATGGATATTTAGAGGAGTGTGTCTATATGGATCAGCCAGAGGGTTTCGTTCAGAATAGGAGCAGCGGAAAGGTGTGCAAGTTGCTTAAGTCTATTTATAGACTAAAGCAGGCATCGCGGAGTTGGAACATCTGTTTTGATGAGACGGTCAAGGAATTTGGCTTTATCAAAAATCCAAATGAACCATGCATCTATTGTAGATTTGTAGCGAGAAATGTAGTATTCCTCGTTTTATACGTGGATGACATTCTCTTGATAGGAAATGACATTCCTATGCTACAATCTGTCAAGGGGTTCTTGTCACACAGGTTCTCCATGAAAGACCTGGGTGATGCCTCATACATTCTGGGTATCCGGATCTACCGTGACAGATCCAAGAGGATATTAGGACTTTCGCAGTCCAGGTGCATCGACACCATACTGAAGAGATTCAGTATGGAAGATTCCAAGCGCGGTAATCTACCGGCTTGTCACGGGATCACCCTCTCCAAAGAGATGTCTCCCAAGACTGATTTGGAGAGGGATCGCATGTCTATTATACCTTACGCTTCTGCGGTAGGCTCTATAATGTATGCGATGTTGTGTACCAGACCGGATGTGGCTTATGCACTGAGTGTGGTAAGCAGGTATCAGTCAAACCCTGGGGAGAAACATTGGATAGCAGTAAAGAACATTCTCAAGTACTTGAGAAGGACTAAGGAGATGTTCTTAGTGTATGGCGGAACAGACCTGCAGATTGAGGCCTTTGCTGACTCCAGCTTCCAGAGTGACAAGGATGATTCCAAGTCCATGTCGGGTTTTGTCTTTACCCTCAATGGAGGGGAGGTGTGTTGGAAGAGCTCCAAACAGGAAACCGTTGCTGACTCGACTATGGAAGCGGAATACATGGCTGCATCCGATGCCGCAAAAGAAGCTGTCTGGATGAGGAAGTTCTTGAGAGAACTTCAGGTGGTTCCGTCCATTGTTGACCCAATACCTCTGTATTGCGACAACAACGGGGCTATAGCTTTAGCGAAGGAACCCAGGTCCCATCAGAAATCCAGACACATCTTAAGGCGGTATCACCTGATCAGGAAGATCGTAGATCGCCAGGAGATCAAGGTCCGGAGAGTTGCATCAGAGGATAACACTGCAGATCCATTCACCAAGGCCTTGCCCCAGACTCAGTTCGAGCGGCTGATCGAGATGATAGGTCTTCGATACGCCAGTACATGGCCTTAGTGCAAGTGGAAGATTGTTAGTGTATATGCCCTAGAGGCCATTACTGTATCATACTAGTTTGTATATTACTTGATGGAAGCTTGGGATATTCACAGTTGTATATACAATCTTGCTCGAAATGGTAGTATGCTACTTCGTTTGTCTCTGCTTTAATATGTGCATGTGTTTCTTTTAGCATATTGCTGATATACATATTAGTAGAGCTCTTAGGATCTTTGCTTGATTACCAGCGTTGTGATGGCGCTCACACTCGTGGGAGCTGGGTGATCTATAAGCACATCCTTATACAGGTCCCTAGTCGTTGGACTATCGAGACAGGGCATCGATACTCCGGAGTAGACTAGCGTATGCGCTTCTCATCCCAGTGTGGGAGACGGTCTGTCCCACAGCCGTCAGTACGTCGTACTTGAGATAGTATGCGGGTGCTCGTTAGGTTACGAGTATATTGGACAGGACTCGTCGGGGACTGTTGGTTGGTATTATACCTATCGTCAGTTATTAGTTCCCAGGTGACATGAGTACAGCTTAGTCCACTGACTTGACACTGTCACTTCGCCTCCAGTGTGTTCCCATTGTTCTTTGATTACTACCCTACCACGGCTCAAAGGAGTCGTGCAAACAGGTAGTTTTTGGGTGCAGTCCCGAAGCACTTGGAGGCAGTGACGGTTAGACAGGATTCGTCTCTCCCGGTATTGGGGGTGTAGGGTTCCTAGGCACTCCCAAGAGGTCTCACAAGGCATCAACCATGCCAATTTCAAATATTACGGTGCCGAGAAACCCGAGACTACAGATCGTTAACTAGATTTTTAGGCGAAACTAGCAACTAGTTAACAACTTAACAAAGTGGACGGAAATACAACCTTTGTAGATCCGGTCCTCCACCTCCATGGCTCCGTGATGAAGTCCTCTCCGCTGTTCAAATGGAATCCCGGGCTCTAGTGTCGGCTTCATCGGAAAAATGGGCGGGCAAGGTCGTCGGCTTCGTGCCGAAGATGATCTACGTCGAGGCATCACAAGATCAAGCTCCCACTTCACCAAGTCATGAAACTTGTGAAGAAAACACACTCTACTACTTGGCAAGAGGTAGAGGATGAAGAAATAGGAGGTGGGTTCGATTTAGAATTGGATTTCTCACTCATTTCATCAAATCACCATTGATGGAATCAAGATTCTTCATCTTGAAGAAGAAGAAGAAGAAGATAATTATTATGATAAGTTCTTATGAAAAAGAAAAAAATCAATCTTTATCATAATACAACCATGGTCAAGTGTAGAGAATAAACTAGGGTAAAATGGAGTGGTTAGGGTTAAGCATGAGACAAAATGGTCACTTTGGTCAAAGGTTCAAGAAGCTTCAACTAGAAAACAAATTAAGCCACCATTTTCCCTTTATGCTTATCATTTTCAAAATGAATAAATAAATAAGATAAATCAAAAAGAAAACAAAACCCTAACCATTCATATAACCATGGTTTAGTCTTTACACAAACCCAAGTTAGCATGCATCATCAAACATGATACAAACTTGTGTACAAAAGTATATCACATATACAATGTGCACATCCGAGTGAGAATATCCATTTAAAGTGAACCGATACTAGTTAATGCAAATTAATATATCAAATATATAATTATACATTAAATCATTAAATCAACACTTGATTTAATGATCCGGTCATATCGCATATAACTGACTAGTATCAACAGTAACATCTTATCGAATCAACACTTGATCCGATAACCCGGCTATATAGCATATAACCGATCAATGTTATAAATCGCGAGAATCAAATACAGTATCATATACTGGTATTACTCTCGGTCCCGCACATATCTCATATGCGCTCCTATTTCGTTTCGCTTGAGCCAGGAAACATCTGTGTAGGACTCTAAAGACTCGTCAATACGCCGGTAGCAGATGATGATAATATCAAGCACCCACAAGCCGCAAGCGGTCTGCTAAACGTAACGGCCACCCGGGTATTGAGCGATCAGAAGATCGACGAGCAAGCCCGCTCACACTCCTGTGAATCCAACCAGTAACACTTACCGTACAGTCCGGTCTGATCGTCTGATATGTCGCATATCTCGCCTAGGGGTGGTAAACGTCAGACCCCAATAGCTCGATAAGTCGTGTCGATATGAGGTCTATAACAATTCGAGAAACTACTGGTAACACTTACCAGTAAATCTCAGCAACCCTGGCCAGGGATTTCCGGTTATAGCCAATCGAACACAGCGCAACATCAACTCCCTATACCGGGAGAGACGAATTCCCTCCTATCGCTCATTGCCTCCATGTGACTCGGGACTGTACCCAAAAACCACCATTTTGCATGCCCTCTTGGACGTGGTAAGGTGGAAATCAAAGCACAGTGGGAAGCACACAAGACTCTATGAAGATCTCGGGTCTACAGACTAACATGTACCAGTGTCACCAGAGAACTGCCATCTGACGTAAGGTATAATACCATCTGGGAGTTCTCGGCGAGTCCGTCCAGTGTACCCAGTCTCTACTGAGCACCCGTATATCATCTCTGATGTCAAACACCAATGGATATAGGATCATCCATCGCCCATCTGTATGGGTCGAGAAGGTACACGCTAGTCTACTCTGGTATATCGATGCCCCGTCTCGATACACCCACGACTAGGGACTTTGAAGGATGTACTTATGGACTACCATGTCCCCACTAGTATGATCCGCATCATAGTCCAGATAGTCAAGTACACATCCTAAGGGCTTTACCAACATGTAACAGAGAGACAATCAGTATACACGTTAAGGTAAAGAGCAACCAGATAGCATAATATCATGTCGAGCAAGAAAGTACTCCCTATATATGTCCCAGCATCCACTACAATATACATCCAATGTACAGTAATGGCCTCTAGGGCATACATATAACTAACAATCTTCCACTTGCACTAGGGCCATCTTATAGCAGAGGTTGTAGTATCTCATACTCAACCATCCCATAAAAGTCTCTCTCTGGGAATAGTCCTTCGTGAGTGGATCCGCCGTGTTATCCTCGGAGTCTGCTCTCCTAACCTTGATCACCCTGGAGATCAACTATCTCCATGATCAGGCGATACTGCTTTAGAATATGTCTGGATCAATGATGGGACCTGCGTTCCTAGGCATTGTTAGTTGTATGTATGCCCTAGAGGCCAGTATTGTACAGTTCATGTATATTATATTGGATGCTTAGACATATATAGAGATGACTTTCTTGCTCGATATGATAGTATGCTATCTGGTTACTCTTTATCTTAACATGTACACTTGTCTCTTTAAACTGTCTTATAGTTACATGTTGATAAAGCCCTTAGGATGTGTACTTGACTGCCTGGACTATGATGCAGATCATACTAGTGGGGACATGGTAGTCCATAAGTACATCCTTCAAGGTCCCTAGTCGTGGGTGTATCGAGACGGGGCATCGATATACCAGAGTAGACTAGCGTATATGCTTCTCGACCCTTGAGATGGGCGATCGATGATCCTATATCCATTGGTGTTTGACATCAGAGATGGTGTACGGGTGCTCAGTGGAGACTGGGTACACTGGACGGACTCGCCGAGAACTCCCAGATGGTATTATACCTCACGTCAGATGGCAGTTCTCAGGTGACACTTGTACAGGTTAGTCTGTAGACCCGAGATCGTCATAGAGACTTGTGTGATTCCCACTGTGCTTTGATCTCCACCTTACCACGTCCATGAGGGCGTGCAAAACGGTGGTCTTTGGGTACAGTCCCGAGTCACATGGAGGCAATGAGCGATAGGAGGGGTTTCGTCTCCCCCGGTATTGGGGGTTGATGTTGCGCTGTGCTCGATTGGCCGTAACAAGAAAGTCCCTAGCCAGGGCTGATCAGAGATTTGCTGGTAAGTGTTACCGGTAGTTTCTCGACCCGTTATGAGCCTCACATCGGCACGACTTATCGGTTATTGGGGTCTGACGTTTACTACCCCTAGACTTGATATGCGACGTATCAGACGAACAGACCGGACTGTACAGTAAGTGTTACTGGTTGGATTCACAGGAGTGTGAGCGGGCTAGCTCGTCGATCTTCTGATCACTCAATACCCGGATGGTCGTTATGTTTAGCAGACCGCTTGCGGCTTGTGGGTGCTTGATATGATCATCATCTGCTACCGGCGTATTGACGAGTCTTTAGAGTCCTACACAGAGGTTTCCTGGCTCAAGCGAAACGAAATAGGAGCCCATATGAGATATGTGCGGGACCTAGAATAATGCGTGTATGTGATACCGTATTTCATTCTCGCGATGAATGTTTCGATTGGTTATATGCGATATAACCTAGTTATCGAATCATTGATTCGATAAATCGATACATTGGATACTAGTCGGTTATGTGCGACATAACCGGATCATTGAATCAAATGTTGATTTAATGATTTAATGTATAATTATATATTTGATATATTACTTTGCATTAGCTAGTATTAGTTCACTTTAAATGGATTTTCTCACATTATGTGCAAGTTGTATATGTGATATACTTTTGTGCACATATTTGTATCATGTTTGATGATACTTGATCATTTGGTTAAGTGTATAGAATTAAACCATGGTTAAGTTGATAATTAGGGTTTTGCTTATTCATTTATTTATTTATTTGTTCATTTATTTATTTGAAAAAGGTATGATAAGAATGGTGACTTTCTTTTGTTTCTAGTTGAAGCTTCATGAAGCTTTGACTTCTTAACCATTCTTGTCTTCATGCTTAACCCTAACCCATCCACTTACCATGGTCTATTCTCTACACTTAACCCTAGTTAGGATATGATAAGTATTGATTTTCTTTTCTATTATAGTAATAACTTATGATATTCTTTCTTCTTCTTCATCATCTTCTTCTTGAAGAAAGCTTGATGCCATCAATGGCAACTTGAGATCTAAAGTGAGAAATCCAATTCTAAAGTGAATCCACCTCCTATTTCTTCACCCTCTACCTCTTGCCAAGTTGTTTTGGGTGTTTTCTTCACAAGTTTCACAAATTTGTGAAGTCGGAGGTTGAACTTGTGATGCCTCGACGTAGATCATTTTCGGCACGAAGCCGACGACCTAGTCCTCCCAATTCTCCGATGAAGCCGACGTTCGAGTTCGGGATTCGAGATGGACAGCGAGAGGATGCCTTCGTGGAGCCAAGGAAGAGGGTAACCGGATCTACAAAGGTTGTAGCCTCTCTCCTTTAGTTAATATGTTAACTAGATTCGTTTTTCGCCTAGGATTCTAGCCGACGATCCATATTAGGGCTTCTCGGCACCATAATTTTTGTAAAATTGGCATGGTTGATGCCTTGTGAGACAACTATAGGGTGCCTAGGAACCTTTCACTGGTATCAGAGCCTAGCTAGAGCCTTAGGCGAAGTCTAGACGACGTTTGAAACCCGAATACGCATCGAAACCCTAACACATCATGCTCTCTGGACTTTTTCTAAAAACTGGGATTTTTCCAGATTAAAAATGCTTAAAAAATTCAGCAGGGAAATCTAAGGATTACGATGCAAAAATTATTCCATGAACAGTAAATTGTGCGGCGGAACCGCGGCAGAAGCCTGGCTTCTGCGGCGGTTCCGCGGCAGTATGATGACGTCACCCCTCATGCTTTGCACAGTAATTCATCATTACAGTAGCTGAGTTTTATGGGTATTTTTAATATTTTTTCAAGAGTTGAATTTTCTGGGGTGTTTTAGAGCTTCGATGTTTCGATTGGATTATCAAATTTTGTCTTTGTGTTTTTCCGGATATTTATTAGAATATGTTAAAAGGTTCGACCGGATATAAATACCCAATTTTTCCCTGTCGGGAAATTTCCAAGTGTTGGATTTTTCCGTAGTTTAACGACGTTCTAAGTAGTGCAAGTAACGCGATGGACCCTCTAGAAGAAAACAAACCTTAACTCGATTATGTGACCGTCTTGAACTGCCCTTTGAACGTTCGGGTTTGGGGCAGTACGGCGTGCCACATGTGAGGCGTTGGCTTGACCCTTCTACGGCTGGACCGTTGGTACTGAGGCACGAACTGAATGTTGTTAGACTTATTTCATGTGCTGAGCTGTGTCGGGAAAACTTGGGTATTCGACTGTTCGATCGGAAAGTTTAACATTTTCTGTTTATCTGGAATGTGATACAATAATTGGAATTCACAAACAGTTATGAGATAACTGAATGAATGTTATAAATCTAGCGGTTTAGTTTCACTTGATATTGAAAAGAGTTTTCGATAATGAGACTAAAATGCGGAGTTTATAACTGTTAGGCATGTGATGTCTAAGTATTTCATTTGATTAGGCATGTGATGTCTAAAGGGTTGCGAATTCCAACTGTTGTAGTTTTACACTTTCTTTTCTGTGACCGTAAGTGTAATATGTGATATCGCCGGTTTCGTTGCTATATGTCAACGACAATTGGGATGGACATATTTACTTACGTTGATGACATGTGATGTTATGTGTTGCTGGATATGTTATATTGGATTGTCGTGTTCGAATAGCCGGGGGTTTTTTATGTGAGATGAGTGTTTTTCATTTTCATTCATGTAAAAACTTGTATGTAATATTCTTTTATTTGGGGCACTTCCAGGTAGCGGAAGTTGTCACCTTTTGTATATTATTTACTTTTCCGCATTAGGATAGACCCAAGGAGGGGAGCACAAGTAACCGGGTTCTGGGGTCCAGTGGGAGACCAACTCGAGGAGTCGAGTCCGGGTCTCCTAACCCTAGAATTGGCAGGGTTGCTTGCCGCTCTCGTAGGGGTCTAGGGGTGTGGGATTGGCTATTCATCACGACCGTGGAATCCGTGTTTTATACTGGCTCGTTTTGAAAACACGGACGTCCTAGTATATCCAATATTTCATATGTTTCTTCTGCTGCGATATATGTGATGTTCTGTGATGGATATAGTATATAGTATATATGATATATTATATAGACGTTACTTATGTTTTACACCCGCGCTAGCCCTGCCCTGCTCTGTCGTTAGTTACCTAACCTAACGGTGCACGAGGGGACATCGAGGCGAATGCGGATGGCATAAGTGTACGTCGTATTTATTTGTGATGTTTAGGTACTTAAATGATGGGACTTCATTAATGTGATTAATGAAAGAAAAGAAACCTAAGATGTTGTGGAATCAAAATTTTAAATAAAAAGGGTAGCTACAGTTCTTGCTTTGCACAGCGATATATATGATATATCCCGCACCTTATTCGATGAGGAAAGGACCGAGATCCCTTCACCGGGAGTGACTCCTTTAGCAATAACTGGCAGATGCTACACACTCGGTTTGGTTTTTTGATTGCTTCTATAGTTTCTGCTTTGCACAGTGATATATATGACATATCCCGCACCTCATTCGACGAGGAAAGGGCCGACGATCCCTTCACCGGGAGTGACCCCTTTAGCAAAACGAGAAAAACCTCAAAATCAGTCCATTTTTAAAACTTCATTTGATTCTACAACGATATCAAGTTCATTACGCAATAGGTTTTCAGAAAAACCTGTCGTAGCCCTCCGTCATTTCAGATAAGAACTGTTTAGTATTCGTGCTGCGTTTGTTAGCCTTTGTCAAGGCGTAGTGTGCGGTAGCTGAATAGTGCTTATCTGCTTATGCATGTGATGCAGATTGTTTCGGGGTAGTCGTACGACCTTGTTGGCCTTTATCAAGGGTCGTGCGGGTGGGTTTGATTCAATCAAGAAATGACGGGTTGAACTTAACTAGCATCCTGTGATTTGTTGGCCTTTGTCAAGGTCATAGGACACTAGGGGCAAAATATTATCGGGAATTTCAAGTGTTGAAATTTGCAATGAGATTGCATACCTTCTATGAGATAGTTGGATCCCGATACCCACTGTGAGTAAGAGTTACTCCTGGGAGAGTTTTGCACATTGCAATTAGCTGATCAAGTAGGTGTCTAGAAAGGTGTCAACGGGGTTACGTCTCTGGGAAAACGACGTTTACATTAATTAGGTTCGTGCGAAAGGTCGGGGGACCTCCCTCAAAGTACCGACACTGGCCTGGCTGAAAGATTGGCGAACTTGTAGTGTGTAATTAATCCCGACTAGTCTTTCCTTTTAGGTTTGAAGGAAGATTTGATAAAAAGCAGTGGGAGCCATCCTGATTAGATAAGATAATAACCAATCTGATCTTGCACGAGCATACGCTAAAGTGTTTTCTTCTCTCTCTCTCCAGGGAGCGACCATTTCATGCCCTAATGAAGATAATAATATGGATGTATTGACCGAACCCGCATGTTATACTGTGCTGGGAAACGTTGGTTCTGTTCTTTCTTATAAGAGTTATAAGAATGAACAGGATATAGGGGAATACCAGGATTCCCATGCCACCCGAATGAAGAAAGTACATGATGATGCATTTTCTTCGGGTGTGTTCGTTACAGAGAACTGTTTCTCCATTTTCTCTACGTCCTGGGTATTAGATACCGGGTCAGGATCCCATATATGTAATCAGTTACATGGGCTTAGGAAAGGTAGAGAACTTGGAGAAGGTGATAAAGACATTAGAGTTGGAAATGGTGCAATTGTTGCAGCTAAGACTGTCGGGGAATATCACCTTGTATTACCAACTGGTAATACATTGGTTCTGAACGAATGCTATTACATGCCGAACCTGATATGCAACATTATAACGGTTTCTTTATTAAGTAAAGAGGGATATAATTTTGTATTACAGGACAATGTTATGAACATTTTCCGTAACCAAAAGTTGGTTGGATCAGGCACGTTGTGCAATGACATTTATGTTCTAAATCAACCAACAGTTCTGAGCATAACAAACACACACAAGAGGAAGAGTTCAGAACTGAACGAATCCTTCTTGTGGCATTATAGACTGGGTCACATCAATGCGACACGACTGGCTAAGTTGCATAAGGATGGATATTTAAATCCGTTTGAATTTTCATCTTATGACACTTGCCAGTCATGTCTCAAAGGCAAGATGACCAAAACTCCGTTTACGGGACACGGAGAAAGAGTTACCGAACTTTTGGGACTTATTCATAGTGATGTATGCGGTCCCATGTCTACACATGCCATACTTCATTACATTCACTGACGATCTCTCTAGGTTCGGGTATGTGTTCCTGATGAAACACAAATCAGAAGCTTTTGAGAAATTTAGGGAATATAAACAAGAAGTTGAGAACCAAACCGGAAAAAGTATTAAAATCCTACGATCTGATCGAGGAAGAGAATACTTAAGCAATGAATTCCTGGACTTCATAAAAGAGAATGGGATTCTCTCTCAGCTGACTCCTCCATATACACCGCAGCATAACGGTGTATCAGAACGGAGGAACCGCACCCTATTAGATATGGTGCGCTCTATGATGAGCACAGCTGAGTTACCTATTTCCTTCTGGGGTTATGCGCTGGAGACAGCAGCATACCTATTGAATCAAGTTCCATCTAAATCTGTACCTACCACACCATATGAGGTATGGAGTGGGAAGAGACCATGTCTTAAACAAGTTAAGATATGGGGTTGCCCGGCCTATGTCAAAAGGCAAAATCCGGACAAACTCGAGGCACGGTCAGTTCTATGCAAGTTTGTGGGATATCCCAAACATTAACATGGATATCTTTTCTACCATACAGAGGAACAAAAATTGTTTGTTTCTCGACATGCCACCTTTTTGGAAAAGGAATTTCTTGCAAAGGAAATTAGTGGCGATAAGGTAGAACTGGAAGAAATTCCGGCTACACAAACTCAAACTGAAGATTTAGTGGAACCAGAGGATTCAGTAGCTCCCGACGAACTTCAGCCTCTCCGCCGATCTAGTAGGGTTCCTCGCCAACCTGAGAGATACTACGGTTTTCTCATGGATGGTGGGAGCGAGGATTGCATCATGGAGGATGATGACCCAACTAGCTTCGAGCTGGCCATCACGATTGGGGACTCAGTGAAATGGCTGGATGCTATGCGGTCCGAGATGGAATCCATGTACACCAACAAAGTATAGGCTTTGGACGTTGCTCCTGAAGGGGTAAAACCCATTGGGAGCAAGTGGATCTTCAAGAAGAAACTTGGTGTAGATGGGAAAGTGGAGACTTTCAAAGCTAGACTTGTAGCAAAGGGTTTTCGTCAAAGACCAGGTGTGGACTATGACGAGACCTTTTCTCCAGTGGCTATGCTTAAATCCATCCGGATCATGCTTGCCATCGCTACTTATCATGATTACGAAATATGGCAAATGGATGTTAAGACCGTCTTTCTAAATGGTGATTTAGAAGAGTGCGTGTACATGACTCAGCCAGAGGGCTTCGTAGACAGTGGGAGCAGCGAGAAGGTGTGCAAGCTGCTTAAATCCATTTATGGATTAAAGCAAGCATCGCAGAGTTGGAACATCTGCTTTGACGTCGTTATCAAAGAGTTTGATTTCGTCAAAAAACCAGATGAACCTTGTATCTACAAGAAGGTAGCAGAGAGTAAGGTTGTCTTCCTCGTATTGTACGTGGACGACATACTCTTGATAGGAAATGATATTCCTATGCTGCAATCGGTCAAGCTCTTCTTATCACAAAGATTCTCAATGAAAGATCTTGGTGATGCCTCCTGCATATTGGGAATTAGGATCTATAGAGATAGATCCAAACGGATTTTGGGATTGTCCCAATCCAGGTACATTGACACCATACTAAAGAGATTTAGTATGGAAGAGTCCAAGCGTGGGAACTTGCCCACGATCTCTGGAGTCACTCTCTCCAAAGAGATGTCTCCCAAGACTGATTTGGAGAGAGCTCGCATGCAAGGGATACCCTATGCTTCGGCAGTAGGCTCTATCATGTATGCGATGCTATGTACCAGACCCGATGTAGCATACTCACTAAGTGTAGTGAGCAGGTATCAAGCTGATCCTGGAGAGAGTCACTGGACAGCTGTGAAGAGCATTCTCAAGTACTTACGAAGGACTAGAGATATGTTCTTGGTGTATGGTAACGGAGAACTCCAAGTGGAGTCCTTTACCGATTCGAGCTTCCAGAGCGATAAGGACGACTCTAAGTCGCAGTCGGGCCTTGTCTTTACCCTTTACGGAGGGGCGGTTAGCTGGAAGAGTTCCAAGCAGGAAACCGTGGAAGACTCGACAATGGAGGCTGAATACATCGCTGCCAACGATGCTGCCAAAGAGGCTGTCTGGATCAAGAAGTTCATTACTGAACTTGGAGTGGTTCCATCCATTGAGCATCCAATACCTTTGTATTGCGATAACAATGGAGCGGTGGCTTTGGCCAAGGAACCCAGGTCCCATCAGCGGTCTAGGCATATTCTGAGGCGGTATCACCTAATCCGGGAGATAGTCGATCGCCGGAAGATCGAGGTCAGGAAGGTTGACACGAAGAACAACACGGCGGATCCATTCACGAAGGCCATTTCCCAGATACAGTTTGAGAGACTCTTCGGGATGCTCGGTATGCGATACTACAGCAGCTGGCCCTAGTGCAAGTGGGAGACTGTTAGTTGTATGTATGCCCTAGAGGCCAGTATTGTACAGTTCATGTATATTATATTGGATGCTTAGACATATATAGAGATGACTTTCTTGCACGATATGATAGTATGCTATCTGGTTACTCTTTATCTTAACATGTACACTTGTCTCTTTAAACTGTCTTATAGTTACATGTTGATAAAGCCCTTAGGATGTGTACTTGACTGCCTGGACTATGATGCAGATCATACTAGTGGGGACATGGTAGTCCATAAGTACATCCTTCAAGGTCCCTAGTCGTGGGTGTATCGAGACAGGGCATCGATATACCAGAGTAGACTAGCGTATACGCTTCTCGACCCATGAGATGGGCGATGGATGATCCCATATCCATTGGTGTTTGACATCAGAGATGGTGTACGGGTGCTCAGTGGAGACTGGGTACACTGGACGGACTCGCCGAGAACTCCCAGATGGTATTATACCTCACGTCAGATGGCAGTTCTCAGGTGACACTTGTACAGGTTAGTCTGTAGACCCGAGATCGTCATAGAGTCTTGTGTGATTCCCACCGTGCTTTGATCTCCACCTTACCACGTCCATGAGGGCGTGCAAAACGGTGGTGTTTGGGTACAGTCCCGAGTCACATGGAGGCAATGAGCGATAGGAGGGGTTTCGTCTCTCCCGGTATTGGGGGTTGATGTTGCGCTGTGCTCGATTGGCCGTAACAGGAAAGTCCCTGGCCAGGGCTGATCAGAGATTTGCTGGTAAGTGTTACCAGTAGTTTCTCGACACGTTATGAGCCTCACATCGGCACGACTTATCGGTTATTGGGGTCTGACGTTTACCACCCCTAGACTTGATATGCGACGTATCAGACGAACAGACCGGACTGTACGGTAAGTGTTACTGGTTGGATTCACAGGAGTGTGAGCGGGCTAGCTCGTCGATCTTCTGATCGCTCAATACCAGGATGGTCGTTACGTTTAGCAGACCGCTTGCAGCTTATGGGTGTTTGATATGATCATCATCTGCTACCGGCGTATTGACGAGTCTTTGAGTCCTACACAGAGGTTTCCTGGCTCAAGCGAAATGAAATAGGAGCGCATATGAGATATGTGCGGGACCGAGAATAATGCGTGTATGTGATACCGTATTTCATTCTCCCGATGAATGTTTCGATTGGTTATATGCGATATAACCTAGTTATCGAATCATTGATTCGATAAATCGATACATTGGACACTAATCGGTTATGTGCGACATAACCGGATCATTGAATCAAATGTTGATTCAATGATTTAATGTATAATTATATATTTGATATATTACTTTGCATTAGCTAGTATTAGTTCACTTTAAATGGATTTTCTCACATTATGTGCAAGTTGTATATGTGATATACTTTTGTGCACATATTTGTATCATGTTTGATGATACTTGATCATTTGGTTAAGTGTATAGAATTAAACCATGGTTAAGTTGATAATTAGGGTTTTTCTTATTCATTTATTTATTTATTTGTTCATTTATTTATTTGAAAAAGGTATGATAAGAATGGTGACTTTCTTTTGTTTCTAGTTGAAGCTTCATGAAGCTTTGACTTCTTAACCATTCTTGTTCATGCTTAACCCTAACCCATCCACTTACCATGGTCTATTCTCTACACTTAACCCTAGTTAGGATATGATAAGTATTGATTTTCTTTTCTATTATAGTAATAACTTATGATATTCTTTCTTCTTCTTCATCATCTTCTTCTTGAAGAAAGCTTGATGCCATCAATGGCAACTTGAGATCTAAAGTGAGAAATCCAACTCTAAAGTGAACCCACCTCCTATTTCTTCACCCTCTACCTCTTGCCAAGTTGTTTTGGGTGTTTTCTTCACAAGTTTCACAAATTTGTGAAGTCGGAGCTTGAACTTGTGATGCCTCGACAAAGATCATCTTCGGCACGAAGCCGACGACCTAGTCCGCCCAATTCTCCGATGAAGCCGACGTTCGAGTTCGGGATTTGAGATGGACAGCGAGAGGATGCCTTCGTGGAGCCAAGGAAGAGGGTAACCGGATCTACAAAGGTTGTAGCCTCTCTCCTTTAGTTAATATGTTAACTAGATTCGTTTTTCGCCTAGGATTCTAGCCGACGATCCGTATTAGGGTTTCTCGGCACCATAATTTTTGTAAAATTGGCATGGTTGATGCCTTGTGAGACCATTATAGGGTGCCTAGGAACCTTTCACTGGTATCAGAGCCTAGCTAGAGCCTTAGGCGAAGTCTAGACGACGTTTGAAACCCGAATACGCATCGAAACCCTAACACATCATGCTCTCTGGACATTTTCTAAAAACTGGGATTATTCCAGATTAAAAATGCTTAAAAAATTCAGCGGGGAAATCTAAGAATTACGATGCAAAAATTATTCCATGAACAATAAATTGTGCGTCGGAACCGCGGCAGAAGCCTGGCTTCTGCGGCTGTTCCGCGGCAGTATGATGACGTCACCCCTCATGCTTTGCACAGTAATTCATCATTTCAGCAGCTGAGTTTTATGGGTATTTTTAATATTTTTTCAAGAGTTGAATTTTCTGGGGTGTTTTAGAGCTTCGATGTTTCGATCGGATTATCAAATTTTGTCTTTGTGTTTTTCCGGATATTTATTAGAATATGTTAAAAGGTTCGACCGGATATAAATACCCAATTTTTCCCCTGTCGGGAAATTTCCAAGTGTTAGATTTTTTCGTAGTTTAACGACGTTCTAAGTAGTGCAAGTAACGCGATGGACCCTCTAGAAGACAACAAACCTTAACTCGATTATGTGACCGTCTTGAACTGCCCTTTGAACCTTCGGGTTTGGGGCAGTACGGCGTGCCACATGTGAGGCGTTGGCTTGACCCTTCTATGGCTGGACCGTTGGTACTGAGGCACGAACTGAATGTTGTTAGACTTATTTCATGTGTTGAGCTGTATCGGGAAACTTGGGTATTCGACTGTTCGATCGGAAAGTTTAACATTTTCTGTTTATCTAGAATGTGATACAATAATTGGAATTCACAAACAGTTATGAGATAACTGAATGAATGTTAGAAATCTAGCGGTTTAGTTTCACTTGATATTGAAAAGAGTTTTCGATAATGAGACTAAAATGCGGGGTTTATAACTGTTAGGCATGTGATGTCTAAGTATTTCATTTGATTAGGCATGCGATGCTTGCTTTATCTTATAAAGCATCTATTACACGTTTCCGTTGCTCCCATTGTTTACGAAACCCTCTGGCTGTGTACTTATAGACGCCTTTTTCTAAAACATAATTTAGAACAGCAGTCATGACACCCAACCGCCAGATATCGTAGTCATGGTATGTAGCCGTGGCAAGTAGGATCTGGATGGACTTATGCATAGCTCCTTAGAAAAGGTTTCATCATTATCCACGCCTGGTTGATGACGAAAACCTTTAACAAGTCTAGCTTTGAAAGTCTCAACTTTTCCATCTACACCAAGTAATCTTCTCAAGATATACTTGCTCCTGATGGGGATTTAACCCTTCAGATATAGCAACCAAAGTCCATACTTTGTTGGTGTACATGGATTCCATCTCAGATCGCTAAGCATTCAGCCATTCTTACAGAGTCTTACTCCTGATAGCTTGCTCGAAGCTAGTTGGGTCATCATATCATGATGCAATCCTCGCTCCCACTGTCATAGAGAAATAGAAGTATCTCTCAGGTGGGTGAGGAACCCTACTAGATCGGCGGAGAGGCTGAGGTTCGCTGGTAACTACTGAATCCTTTGGTTCTACCAAATCATCTGCTATAGTTTGTATAGCTGGAACCTTTCCAGTTCTACATTACTGACTTTTCCTCGAGCTTGTCCAGATTTTTCTTTTAGACATAGGCCGGACAACCCCAAATCTTAACTAACTTAAGAAATGGGCTCTTCCCTTTCCATATCACATATGAAGTGGTAGGCACTGATTTGATTCGAACCCGATTCAATAGGTATGCAGCTTCTCAAGCGCATAACTCCCAACAGGAAATAGGTAACTCAGTAGTACTCATCATAGAGCACACCATATCATATAGGGAGTGATTGCTCCGCCCCGATATACCATCGTGCTATGGTGTATACGGAGGAGTAATGCTGAGAGAGAATCTCATTCTCCTTTAGAATAATCCAGGAATTCCGTGCTCAAGTATTCTCCTCCTTGATCACATCAAAGGACAAAATACTTATACCCGTATTTTGGTTCTCTATTTCTAACTTATATTCTGTGAATATCTCAAAAAGGTTCGGACTTGTGTTTCAACAGGAACATAGGTCTGAAATTCGAAAGATCATCAGAGAATGTAATGAAGTATAATGAACCAGTCCTGGCATGCGTAGACAGGGGACCTTACATACATCATCATGTATCGGCCCTAAGAGTTCACTAACTCTTTCTCTGTTTCCAGTAAACGGAGCTATGGTCATCTTATCTTTGTGACATGACTGGCAAGTTTCATAAGATGTAAATTCAAACTGATTTAAATATACATCTAAATGTAACTTCAGCCAGTCGGGTCGCATTGATATGACCTAGTCTACAATGCCTCAAGAAGAATTCATTCATTTCTGAACTCTTCCTCTTGTGTGTGCTCTGTATACGAGGAACTATAGTTTGATTTAGAACGTCAATGCTTTTAGATAACGTGCCTGAACCGATCAACTTTTGATATAGGAAATGTTCAAAACATTATCCATCAATACAAAATTTTAACATTTCTTTACTAAATAAAGAGAGTGATATGATTTTGTATATCAGGTTCGGTATCTAATAGCATTTGTTCATAATCAATGTATTGGTAATACAGGGTGACAGTGACCAACAGACTTGGCTGCAACACTTGCCCCGGTTTCTGCCTCATGAAACTTATCACCCGTTCTCAGTTTTTCTACCCTTTTGTAGCCCTATGTAACAGATTACATATCTACGATCCTGATCCGGTATCATATACCCAGGATGCGGAGGATACTGAGAAACAGTTCTTTGTAACGAACACACCCGAAGATGATGCATCAGCATGCACTCTCTTCGTTTGGGCGACACGGGAAATCTGGTATTCCCCAATTTCCTGCTCTGTTTTATAACAATTATAAGGTGGAGCGGGACCAACGTTCCCCAGCTCAGTATAACAAGTGGGTTCGGTCAAATAATCCATATTGTTATCTTGATTAAGGCGTGATATGGTCGATACATGGAGAGAGAGAGAAGAAAACACTCATCGTATATTGGTTATTATTTTATCTAATCAGGATGGCTCCCACTGCTTTTTATCAAATCTTCCTTCAAACCCTAAAAGGAAAGACTAGCCGGGATTAATTACACACTACAAGTTCGCCAATCTTTCAGCCAGGCCAGTATCGGTACTTTGAGGGAGGTCCCCCGTGCTTTCGCACGAACCTAATTAATGTAAACCTCGTTTTCCCAGAGGCGTAACCTCGTTCACACCTTTCTAGACACCTACTTGATCGGCTAATTGTAATGTATAAAACTCTCCCAGGAGTAACCCTTACTCGCAGCGGGTATCGGGATCCAACTATCTCATAAAAGGTATGCAATCTCATTGCAAATTTCAACACTTGAAATTCCCGATAATATTTTGCCCCTAACCTCCTATGACCTTGACAAAGGCCAACAAACCATAGGATGCTTGTCAAGTTCAACCCGTCATTTCCCGATTGAATTAAACCCACCCGCACGGCCCTTGACAAAGGCCAACAAGGTCGCACGACTACCCTACCCCAATCTGCATCATATGCATAAGCAGATAAGCACCAGTTAGCTACCGCATACTGCGCCTTGACAAAGGCCAACAAACGCAGCACGAATACTAACTACTACTTATCTGAAATGACGGAGGGCTACGACAGGTTTTTCTGAAAACCTATTGCGTAATGAACTTGATATCGTTGTAGAATCAAATGAATTTTGAAATGGAGTGTTTTTTAGGCTTTTCTAGTTTTGCAAAAGGAGTCACTCCCGTTGAAGGGATCGTCGGTCCTTTTCTCGTCGAATGAGGTGCGGGATATATCATATATATCACTGTGCAAAGCAAAAACACTTAAAAGCAATCAAAAGACAAATCGAGTGTGTAGCATCAGTCAGTTATTGCTAAAGGAGTCACTCCCGGTGAAGGGATCTCGGTCCTATCCTTATCGAATAAGGTGAAGGATATATCATATATACCTCTGTGCAAAGCATGAACTGTAGCTACCTGTTTTATTTTGAAATTCGATTCTACAATATCTTAGGTTTCTTTTATTTCATTAATCACAATAATGAAGTCCCATCATTTAAGTACCTAAACATCACAGATAAATACGATGTACACTTATGCCATCCGCATTAGCCTCGATGTCCCCTCGTGCACCGTTAGGTTAGGTAACTAACGGCAGAGCGAGGCAGGGCTAGCACGGGTGTAAAACATAAGTAACGTCTATATAATATATCATATATACTATATACAGTATCTATCACAGAACATCACATGATCACATCACAGATATCGCAGCAAAAGAAACATATGAAATATTGGATATACTAGGACGTCCGTGTTTTCAATACGAGCCAGTATAAAACACGGATTCCACGGTCGCGATGAATAGCCAAACCCACACCCCTAGACCCCTACGAGAGCGGCAAGCAACCTTACCAATTCTAGAGTTAGGAGACCCGGACTCGACTCTTCGAGATGGTCTCCCACTGGACTCCAGAACCCGGTTACTTGTGCCCTCCTCCTTGGGTCTATCCTAGTGCGGAAAAGTAAATAATATACATCAACGGTGACAACTTCCGCAACCTGGAAGTGCCCCAATAAAAGAATATTACATATAAGTTTTTACATGAATGAAAATGAAAAACACTCATCTCACATGAAAACCCCCCGGCTATTCAAACACGACGATCCAATATAACATATCCAGCAACACATAACATCACATGTCATCAACGTAAGTAAATATGCGCATCCCAATTGTCATTGACATATAGCAACGAAACCGGTGATATCACATATTACACTTACGGTCACAGAAAAGAAAGTGTAAAACTACAACAGTTGGAATCCGCAACCTCCTCAGACATCGCATGCCTGACCAAATGAATTACTTAGACATCGCATGCCTAACAATTATAAACCCCGCATTTTAGTCTCAAAATCGAAAACACTTTTCAATATCAAGTCGGGTAATTCAACAAGATTCCTGACATCCTGATCGAATACTCATCGCAAACTTCAGTAGGCGGCCGCACCCCCGACGCCGTCGACGAAGTGCACCAAGGCGGAAAACCGCTGCCGTGAGCACCCGAACGGATGCTTTCGGCGACGGGGTTCTCCTATAGTCACTTGGTCAGGGCTATGGGGAGAGGCTGTCTATTAAGTTTACCCGGCGAGTATCCGCGTACGCTACGTGATTGCGACGGACTTTTGATCACATCAAAATTCCGTGGCAACCGATCAAGTGAGACTAAAGTGCTATGTTTATAACATTCATTCGGTTATCACATAACTTTTGTGAATTCCAATTGTTGTATCCCATTCCAGATAATTAGAAAATGTTAAACTTTCCGATCGAACATTCGAACACCTAAGTTTTCCCGAAACAGATCAACACATGAAAACAAGTTTAAAAACATCCAGTTCATGCCTCAGTACCAACGGTCCAGCCGTAGAAGGGTCAAGCCAACGCCTCACATGTGGCACGCCGTACTGCCCCAAACCCGAAGGTTCAAAGGGCAGTTCAAGACGGTCACATAATCGAGTTAAGGTTTGTTGTCTTCTAGAGGGACCATCGCATTACTTTCACTACTTAGAACATCTTTAAACCACAGAAAAATCCAACACTTGGAAATTTCCCGACAGGGGAAAAATTGGGTATTTATATCCGGTCGAACTTTTTAACATATTCAAAAATTTATCCGGAAAGCCACATAGACAAAATCTGATACACCGATCGAAACACCGAATCCCCAAAACAACCCCAGAGAACTCACCACTGTTAAATAGGAATTACTGTGCAAATTGGTTGGGCTGACGTCATACTTTTGTCGCGGAACCGCCGCATAAGCTAGGCTTATGCCGCGGTTCCGCCGCCATCTTGAAGCAACTTTTGTCAAATTTTGCACCGTAATTCTTATAATTCCCTGCTGAATTTTTTAAGCATTTTTAATCTAGAAAAAACCCAGTTTTTGAAAAAAGTCCAGAGAGCATTTTTTGTGTTAGGGTTTCGGTTCGTTCGGGTTTCAAACTTCGTCTACGCGTCGCCTAAGGCTCTAGCTAGGCTCTGATACCACTGTAGGGTTCCTAGGCACTCCTAAGAGGTCTCACAAGGTATCAACCATGCCAATTTCAAATATTACGGTGCCGAGAAACCCTAGACTACGGATCGTTAACTAGATTTTTAGGCGAAACTAGCAACTAGTTAACAACTTAACAAAGTGAACGGAAATACAACCTTTGTAGATCCGGTCCTCCACCTCCACGGCTCTGTGATGAAGTCCTCTCCGCTGTCCAAATGGAATCCCGGGCTCTAGTGTCGGCTTCATCGGAGAAATGGGCGGGCAAGGTCGTCGGCTTCGTGCCGAAGATGATCTACGTCGAGGCATCACAAGATCAAACTCCCACTTCACCAAGTCATGAAACTTGTGAAGAAAACACACTCTACTACTTGGCAAGAGGTAGAGGATGAAGAAATAGGAGGTGGGTTCACTTTAGAATTGGATTTCTCACTCATTTCATCAAATCACCATTGATGGAATCAAGCTTCTTCATCTTGAAAAAGAAGAAGAAGAAGAAGATAATTATTATGATAAGTTCGTATGAAAAAGAAAAGAAAATCAATCTTTATCATAATACAACCATGGTCAAGTGTAGAGAATAAACTAGGGTTAAATGGAGTGGTTAGGGTTAAGCATGAGACAAAATGGTGACTTTGGTCAAAGGTTCAAGAAGCTTCAACTAGAAAACAAATTAAGCCATCATTTTCCCTTTATTCTTATCATTTTCAAAATGAATAACTAAATAAGATAAATCAAAAAGAAAACAAAACCCTAACCATTCATATAACCATGGTTTAGTCTTTACACAAACCCAAGTTAGCATGCATCATCAAACATGATACAAACTTGTGTACAAAAGTATATCACATATACAATGTGCACATCCGAGTGAGAATATCCATTTAAAGTGAACCGATACTAGTTAATGCAAAGTAATATATCAAATATATAATTATACATTAAATCATTAAATCAACACTTGATTTAATGATCCGGTCATATCGCATATAACCGACTAGTATCAACAGTAACATCTTATCGAATCAACACTTGATCCGATAACCCGGCTATATCGCATATAACCGATCAATGTTATAAATCGTGAGAATCAAATACAGTATCATATACTGGTATTATTCTCGGTCCCGCACATATCTCATATGCGCTCCTATTTTGTTTCGCTTGAGCCAGGAAACCTCTGTGTAGGACTCTAAAGACTCGTCAATACGCCGGTAGCAGATAATGATCATATCAAGCACCCACAAGCCGCAAGCGGTCTTCTAAACGTAACGGCCACCCGGGTATTGAGCGATCAGAAGACCGACGAGCAAGCCCACTCACACTCCTGTGAATCCAACCAGTAACACTTACCGTACAGTCCGGTCTGATCGTCTGATATGTCGCATATCTCGCCTAGGGGTGGTAAACGTCAGACCCCAATAGCTCGATAAGTCGTGTCGATATGAGGTCTATAACAATTCGAGAAACTATTGGTAACACTTACCAGTAAATCTCAGCAACCCTGGCCAGGGATTTCCGGTTATAGCCAATCGAACACAGCGCAACATCAACTCCCTATACTGGGAGAGACGAATCCCCTCCTATCGCTCATTGCCTCCATGTGACTTGGGACTGTACCCAAAAACCACCGTTTTGCATGCCCTCTTGGACGTGGTAAGGTGGAAATCAAAGCACAGTGGGAACCACACAAGACTCTATGACGATCTCGGGTCTACAGACTAACCTATACCAGTGTCACCAGAGAACTGCCATCTGACGTAAGGTATAATACCATCTGGGAGTTCTCGGCGAGTTCGTCCAGTGTACCCAGTCTCTACTCAGCACCCGTATATCATTTCTGATGTCAAACACCAATGGATATAGGATCATCCATCGCCCATCTGTATGGGTCGAGAAGGTACACGCTAGTCTACTCTGGTATATCGATGCCCCGTCTCGATACACCCACGACTAGGGACTTTGAAGGATGTACTTATGGACTACCATATCCCCACTAGTATGATCCGCATCATAGTCCAGATAGTCAAGTACACATCCTAAGGGCATTACCATCATGTAACAGAGAGACAATCAGTATACACGTTAAGGTAAAGAGCAACCAGATAGCATACTATCATGTCGAGCAAGAAAGTCCTCCCTATATATGTCCCAGCATCCACTACAATATACATCCAATGTACAGTAATGGCCTCTAGGGCATACATATAACTAACAGGGGGTTGACATCGCGCTGTGTCCAGGAGAGCCATTACATGAGTAGTCCCTGGCCAGGGCAAGCGAGATATACTGGTAAGTTTCCAGTGTTATCTCAGGGTGTTCTGGGCTAAACTCCGACACGACTTGTACCGCTATTAGGGGACTGACGTTCACCGCCCCCTTAGGCCCGCCATGCGATGTATCAGACGAACAGACCGGACTGTACGGAGATTGTCACATATAGGCTCAGAAGGAGTTCAGATGGGGTTCATCTCGTCAGTCTTCTTATCGACATCTACCTGGGGACCGTTACGTACAGCTAGTGCCGCTTGCGGTCTGTGGTTAAACCCACTGCCAGCGTAGTGTTGTGTAACATTTTCAAAAATATAAAATATTAATTTTGGGAATTTTTATAATTTAATATTATTTTATTGATTATTTTAATATTAAATGCAAATAAATAGGAAAAATGTTAGAAAAATTATGAAAAATTATGGAAAATTCTAAAATAGAGTAAATTAGTGAATTTTGACATTTTTAAGTTGTTGTGATCATTTTGACACTAATTAAGTGCTAATCGCGATTAAAATCGCTAATCGGGTTTTTTGGCAGTTTTGTGCAAAACTTGCACATATCACTTTTTTCTACACTTGTGTATTTTCTTGCCATGGATTTCTTTTGGGTTTACTATTCTTATGAGAAGGTTTGGATCTAAAAGAGAAAAAGGAAAAGAAAAGAAAAGGGAAAAGTAGGTAATGATGAGAGAGAGGGGGGGCAAGGTCAACCCCACTTTTTTTTAAACCATGCCTTCATCAAATTCACCCTCATTTCTCTCTCCCTCTCCCTCATGGAGCTATTGCCCTTTCCCTCACTCCCTCACCCTCTCCACTAAAACCCTTGATCCATCAAGAAAACTTCACCAAAACCCCATGTCGGTTTCATTAAAATGATGCACAAGCCCGAGATCTACAAGATGGACCAAGAAAGCATGGGTTTTGACCACTTGGGGCAACTCAAGAATTTTCTTGAGTTGCCAATTGAGGTAATTTCTGAACCATGATCTTAGATTTAGCATTTCCTATACCCCTATGCAAGTTTAGAATCGATATCGGGTGAATTTGTGGACTTGGTGAAAACTAGTTAGGGTTTGAGGGATTTGTGAGTTGTGATGGGTATTTTGAGTTCAATGGAGATCGTATGAGCAACCTAGAACTAGAAACCCAGCCCAATCCCATTGGAAACCAAGAATACGGAATTTCGGGACTTTATGTCGGTTTGTGTGTGCAGGAAAATCTGGAACATACTGGGACAATTTTAGATAAATTCAACTGTACCAGAGACCTAATTGGGACCACAGGAGACCACCCTACGAAGACGAGCCACATTGGGCATGGGAGGGCCGGCGAGGCCGGCCAAACAGTAGATGTGGCCGGCCCCTCTGTGATGGATTTTCCCCATTTTGCTTCTGTACCTCATATTTACCCTGCATAGCACCCTGGAGTTGTTTATTTGATCTAGTTTGGCCTGAGGTGAAATCTGGGAGCATTTTCTCAAGTTGCAGCTTTGAATTTGGATTTGGTTTTGCTTGTTTTGATTTCCAGATTTTGGTATTTGGGTGTTATCTCGATCATGTGACGTTTGTACGTCTATATCGAGTGTTTTCGAGTTGTTTGCGAAGGCTAACCGTAGGTTCTAACCTATAAGCCTTTTGCGCATCGTGTCGGTTTTAGCGTATCGTGTTGGATTTATTGTGTCGTTTCAAGTGTTGATTTGGTTTTGATGCGATGCGATACGTGTGATTTGTGTAGGTACACCGCGACGATCCGAGACGATGCGGAAGATGACGGAGGCATCGACACCGACACACAGGATTCAGGTGAGTAGATTATATCTACAGGGGGAAGTCGGGTGGATGGCGTATAGCATCCCCGCAGTCCGTAGATAGATTACTTTGCAGCTTATTGTGTTGTTAGGTGTATTTTGGATAGTATAGGGTTAGAAGTGACTAGCGTAGTTCATAGTCACGAACCCAAGGATAGAATTACACCTATACACATACCCTTGCTTATCACTTGTACTTGCACTGATATTGATGATATGTGATGACTTTGGAGATGAGTCGATGATGTGGGCTTGGTGCCCTGGGATCGGTGATTCTTTACGATTCATATGTGGGATATGACTTGTGATGCCTTGCGGGCTTGGGATATGTGTTTACCCCCGCATGAATACTTCTTTGATGGTATCGATGTGTACTAGACATAGAGTAGTACCCCCAGACCTTTTGATCTGATGATGGTGATATCTGTTATGTGATGAGACAGTGAGATGTTGACCCCTACCCAGCTATTGGGGATGCCGTACGATGGTTTACCGTACGCGCCGATATTGATGATAGATCCGCATTCATATCTCGAGGATATCTTATGATATGACATTGAGGCGAGATCACCGACTATATATCTATATATATAAATATATATATATACCGACTCAGATTTAGGAGGTTTCCACACCTACCCCTCTCGATTGACCTGATACTTAGATATAGTTGCATAGTAGATACTTCCCTGTGGTGTTGACTACTAGATTTCTGCATCTTCATGCTCTTCGCATTGCTGGCATATGTTCATTGCTATATTATTTTCATGCTGTTAGGACACCAGCACCATTATCGATGATGCGTATGTTTCACGTACACTACTTGCCGGCTCACACACTTCATCATCGATAATTGCCATTCCACTACACTGTAGTATTGTTGCATTCATGATATGATTCTGGCTTGGCATATTGTACACTTATACCTGTACACAAACATAGATGATTCATTCTAAAGGAGCGGTTTCTCTCGACATATGCACATTACTATTCCATGTTGCATGATTTTTGATTTGATTATCTTTCTTTACATGTCGCATACATCATGGATTGATTGCATAGCACATCGCATTGGATTTACTTCTTGATGTGGATTTTCATGTGATCTCTGGATTTTGGGGACCGTGGGATTATTTAAGAAAAGATGCTCTTTTATGAAAAACCCGGTTCCCTTGATATGATATTTGGGGCGTCGCCCCGTGTTTTCTCGGTGCTAGAGGATGTACTGAGAGAGGGCTGACCCGGAATGACGGATGCCTGATGGATTGATATAGGGCTGACCCGGAATGACGGATGCCTGATGTATTGATAGAGGGATGACCCGGACTGACGGATTCCCGATATATATATACTTTGAGAGAGGGCTGACCCGGAATGACGGATGCCCGATGGATTGATATAGGGCTGACCCGGAATGACGGATGCCCGATGTATTGATAGAGGGATGACCCGGACTGACGGATTCCCGGTATATATTTTGAGAGAGGGCTGACCCGGATTGACGGAGCCCCATATGGATGAGGATTTACGTGTCGATGCTAGGCACGGGTTTTCATGATGTTTTTCCATGATTTTGTTTATATCCTCACATTGCATACATGATGCTTATTGTCATTGGGTGACGGGTGGACGGGTTCCACATATTTACGGACATGGATCATATACAGACTGGTTTTACACTTATCATACTTCATTTGTATATATAACAGGGTGTGAGGGCGCTATTATATATACCCTTACACCAATATTAGTGGTATGGGACGCTAATATATGTGTATTGATATTATTGATATTTCATCATATCTACTTCATGCAGACATACCTTACACTGATGACATGTTATTACCTGAGTACCTGGCACTACATACATGATTAGATATTACCTTGCCACCTTGTTACACTCAGATGTACTCTTGTGGATTATATTACTGATCGTTGACTTAGGATTATGTCTTGCATTCGATTTATTCTTGTAGATATTTTTATTCACGAGTTGGCAACTCACCCCCGTTGTGCCACAGTTCTTGCAGGTTTTGCCGTACAGGTTCTATTGCGGCATTTCTGGCACACTGCTTCTTTTGGGTGACTTGCTTGGTTACGTGGGTTCTTTGTATCAGGACCGCCATTGTTCATTGTATTATTATTGTATCTAGAATGGTCCATCAACCAAACCTTGTATATTCTTTCAGACTTAGAGACAGTGTTGTATTATTCGACCTTAGAGTTGCGCTTAGTAGTATTGCGGTTTTCTTGTTGCTTTTTGAGCTTTCTTTGATTTGATCCTCGCCACTTGGCGTTGTATATTATATCTTGTGTGGTTGTGACCGTCGATTGACGAAGAGCTAGTTCCCGCTTGGGGATGCCTTTATCATTGCATATATATATTGTTATCCTTGTTGTACCCCATTCGGGGCCAGTTTTACAAGAGAAACTCTGCCGAAATTTTTAGAAAAGACTTTACTGTTTTAAAATGCACATTCGGCTTAGTTATTTAAAAACCTTGATTTCAAACCCGTGTTTATTCATTTCTTTAAACCAGTTTTCTTCACTTATTCTTCAAAATGGTTTTAGATTTCTGGGCTTTTGGCTTACTTGGATTAGATGGGGTCCTATAGGCTTCATATGGTTCAAGTGCCAGTCACGTGCTCTTTCGGGTCATGACAAAGTTGGTATCAAAGCGCTAGGTTGACCTTGGTTCGAGTCTAAGTTTGACTATGTGGAGCCGAGGGCGTTATTTATATACGGAACTTAGGCTTGACCTTACGGAACTTAGACTTGGTCGAGGGGGTATTCGACCCGAACTTTCGTCGTACTAGGATGACCCTTGGTTGATGGATTAGGTGACTAAAGTAGAGTGACGTACCGTTGGTATGTTCCGCGGCATACTTACGACACGCCACTCCGCTTAAGGAACCTTAGGGTGTACATACATTTGAGATTCCTGTCACCGTGTTTGAGCGCAGTTTAGGCTGCTGCTAGGGTTACGGCCGGTGTGAGCTTGTTTGGTACGAGGGCCGACCTTTGTGTTTTTTTTGGTGACACGGGGACGCCTCGAGTTAGTGTTGGTGATTGTGACCTCTAGTGGAGGCGAGTGCTTGGTCTTGCACCGGATGATCGGGCCATTGTTAGAGCTGCCAGTTGAGAGAGGACTGTTGATGTACAGCATACCTCAGAGATTGTGATGTCGCCTACTGTGCAGACAGATGGACCAGCTGTGGCTGAGATTGACAGGATGTTGCTTTCGGAGCTTACGAGCTGAGATTGCCGTGGCTTTCAGGCTGGTATGCGACAGATGATAGCTAGTCTACCAGGTTTGAGAGACGAAGGTGATTCGTCCGATTTTGCGCCAGAGCGGGCCCAGTTGAGTTGAAGATTTCCAGTGTGGAGAGTCTTACTCAGATCTAGAGCAGACCGATTCAGAGATGACCGCCAATATGTTGCCTTTCCTGGAGGATTGAGGCGTTGTTCGGCGTACAGGCGTATGAGCCAGTTGCTGCTGCAAATGATGAGATATCGCCCAGGTGATTGGAGCCACTGCAGCATGAGCATGTTCTTAGAGAGATGATAGCGAGTCGCTAGTCACCGAGGATGAATGACTAGGACGTGTGGTGAGTTCGCTTACCCCGATGCGAGGTCATCAGGTGGATTGTTTCCAGCTAGAGACGACTTCACGCAGGTTCGTTGAGAGTCGATAGAGACGATCGGGTGTCAGGGGCCTATTTTCCAAGTTTAAAGTATACGGAAAGACATGCAGGTGATTCTATGGACCCTCTAGAAGAATGAAACCCTAACTCGACTTAATGACCGTGTGACAGCCTTTGAACCTTAGGGTTTACGGCGGTTCCGCGGCGCCATTAGTGAGGCTTGGGTTTGCCCTTCTACGGCTGGACCACCGACGCTGTGGCATGTACTCGATACTATTAAACTGTACCCGAGATGTGAGCTCTTGGGGGATTATGAGGATCTGACGAGTCGATCGGATGGTTCGACATCTTTCGGATATCGTGACGGGACACTGCTTGGGAGACTCCAGATGCGAGCGTAGCCGTCGGAGCGCAGTTCGTGTAGCCATGATGAGACGAGTCCGAATCAGTCGACTTTTGAGCAGAGTGAAGAAAAGAGTCCGTACGAGATTTCGACGAGATGACGTCCCACTCCGCTGATGTTAGAGATATGATACACACCCCGAGGCGTGGTATATGGATATATCGTCCAGAAAGAAGCACGATATGTAGGCAGCCGTTCCGGAATAAGCTTTCGTTTCAGCATTTGGATGACGACTTCCGGGCATTTCGGCAGGATAGAGATTTGAGAAAGGAATCTCGGCAGGACCTTTCTGGAGTACGATACGAGAAAGACCTAGACCAGGAGTGATCGTATTGCGCGCACCCAGCAAGACAGAGTTCAGCATGGTCGACAAGGTGGTTGGCCAGGTTCGGATAGAGGAACTTACCCAGATGCGTTGCGAATTGATCAAGGACGGACGAGTGATGAGTATTCCTCCGATGGTTGGGACGTGTTCCCAAGGACCAGTTCGGCCTGACATCTACTACAGAGTGATGAAGCTACAGAGTACGCGATTTCGAGTCCGTGTGAGAGACTTCAGGTTGACCGTGGCCGAGGACAGTGCAGTGCATAGTAGCTTGGCGTGACGTCATAGTAGACGACGATAGAGACAGTTGGAACAAGAGGTTCGTGTGAGACACTGACGAGCTGTCATTGCTTCCCGTCGAGACTAAAGACCTGATATGCTTACAGAGACGTTGGGATGTGACCAGTTTCTGAGAGTTATTGTGCTGAGGACACAGGTGTCTTTTGAGCGAGAAGAGGTTGTGCAGGAAAGCCAGCCTCTGAACAGATCGGCATAGGCATGATTGGAAGAGATCTTGAGCAGGATTCTTCCAGGACGTTGTTGCAACGATGTTTGCACCCAGGATCAGATGTGTGACGTACATTCAGAGAGCCAGAGGCCAACGTCAGTGATATGCTGCCTTACAAGTGGTTGTGAGGATTGACCGAGAGGTGACCAGAGAAGTGCCAGAACGGAATCGTCCCCGTTAGCACATCTGACAGGGCCGATGAGCCGATTGACCGCGTGATTGGTGATCCGCAGAGAAGATAAGGACCCAGAGGGCCAGAGGACGCCAGACCGTGGGCAAGAGGCAGGTAGATATCCTGCGCTGCTAGCAGTGGATTCACCGACTCCTTCTCGACCTCGAAGGAGGAACTACCGAAGACGGTATTTATGATTTGTGATTTTGTGATTCGATTATCACGTATCCGTCATTTTGGATTTCGGTATTTTGGGCGTTCTGTTTGCATGCTTTAGTTTTGATGACTGAGTTTCATGATATTGATTTCATGCACCCACTGGATAATTATACATTTTGCGCAGAGTTATTACCTTTGAGATATTGATTGAGATTTCATGCCTACCGCATGCGGTGATTTGATTTGTACTTCCAGCTTGGTTTTCATGCACCGGATTTTTTCTGCCAGGAACACACGTTGCCTACGACAGATGTTTCGTGCACACCCGTTGCACCTAGATGTTGTTTTGTGCACCTGTTTAGCACATATATGGATTTTTGATTTCCGTGCGCACCAGACGCACAGGATTGTGTTATGTGCATTTTTGGGATTTATTCCTTCTAGAGCAATACTTTTATGGTGTTGGATTTTGCTTTTATACTGAGCAGGACTGGTCAGTGGACGGTACCTGGATATAGTTTTGGCGTGCTTCTGCATCAGCTATTTACATGTATGGATTGGATGTCTACATGTGTAGTTTTGATCCATATCATATTGGTTTTGTATTGGATTTGACATTGTGTTTTTACCTCGACTCCGATGATTGCGAGATGCTTGACGGAGTTTTGCTTTTGAGTTATCTGCTCATTTTGCATGCGCATGCATTGCGCTGTGACGTTCTATGTGTTGATGTTTTCGGAGCCCCGACAAAATGGATTATTACTGAAATTGTTTTTAGTATTGGGGGTTTAAATTTAAATTCGGGGACCGAATTTCTTTAAGGGGGGTAGATTGTAACATTTTCAAAAATATAAAATATTAATTTTGGGAATTTTTATAATTTAATATTATTTTATTGATTATTTTAATATTAAATGCAAATAAATAGGAAAAATGTTAGAAAAATTATGAAAAATTATGGAAAATTCTAAAATAGAGTAAATTAGTGAATTTTGACATTTTTAAGTTGTTGTGATCATTTTGACACTAATTAAGTGCTAATCGCGATTAAAATCGCTAATCGGGTTTTTTGGCAGTTTTGTGCAAAACTTGCACATATCACTTTTTTCTACACTTGTGTATTTTCTTGCCATGGATTTCTTTTGGGTTTACTATTCTTATGAGAAGGTTTGGATCTAAAAGAGAAAAAGGAAAAGAAAAGAAAAGAAAAGGGAAAAGTAGGTAATGATGAGAGAGAGAGGGGGCAAGGTCAACCCCACTTTTTTTTAAACCATGCCTTCATCAAATTCACCCTCATTTCTCTCTCCCTCTCCCTCATGGAGCTGCTGCCCTTTCCCTCACTCCCTCACCCTCTCCACTAAAACCCTTGATCCATCAAGAAAACTTCACCAAAACCCCATGTCGGTTTCATTAAAATGATGCACAAGCCCGAGATCTACAAGATGGACCAAGAAAGCATGGGTTTTGACCACTTGGGGCAACTCAAGAATTTTCTTGAGTTGCCAATTGAGGTAATTTCTGAACCATGATCTTAGTTTTAGCATTTCCTATACCCCTATGCAAGTTTAGAATCGATATCGGGTGAATTTGTGGACTTGGTGAAAACTAGTTAGGGTTTGAGGGATTTGTGAGTTGTGATGGGTATTTTGAGTTCAATGGAGATCGTATGAGCACCCTAGAACTAGAAACCCAGCCCAATCCCATTGAAAACCAAGAATACGGAATTTCGGGACTTTATGTCGGTTTGTGTGTGCAGGAAAATCTGGAACATACTGGGACATTTTTAGATAAATTCAACTGTACCAGAGACCTAATTGGGACCACAGGAGACCACCCTACGAAGACGAGCCACATTGGGCATGGGAGGGTCGGCGAGGCCGGCCAAACAGTAGATGTGGCCGGCCCCTCTGTGATGGATTTTCCCCATTTTGCTTCTGTACCTCAATTTACCCTGCATAGCACCCTGGAGTTGTTTATTTGATCTAGTTTGGCCTGAGGTGAAATCTGGGAGCATTTTCTCAAGTTGCAGCTTTGAATTTGGATTTGGTTTTGCTTGTTTTGATTTCCAGATTTTGGTATTTGGGTGTTATCTCGATCATGTGACGTTTGTACGTCTATATCGAGTGTTTTCGAGTTGTTTGCGAAGGCTAACCGTAGGTTCTAACCTATAAGCCTTTTGCGCATCGTGTCGGTTTTAGCGTATCGTGTTGGATTTAGTGTGTCGTTTCAAGTGTTGATTTGGTTTTGATGCGATGCGATACGTGTGATTTGTGTAGGTACACCGCGACGATCCGAGGCGATGCGGAAGATGACGGAGGCATCGACACCGACACACAGGATTCAGGTGAGTAGATTATATCTACAGGGGGAAGTCGGGTGGATGGCGTATAGCACCCCCGCAGTCCGTAGATAGATTACTTTGCAGCTTATTGTGTTGTTAGGTGTATTTTGGATAGTATAGGGTTAGAAGTGACTAGTGTAGTTCATAGTCGCGAACCCTAGGATAGAATTACACCTATACACATACCCTTGCTTATCACTTGTACTTGCACTGATATTAATGATATGTGATGACTTTGGAGATGAGTCGATGATGTGGGCTTGGTGCCCTGGGATCGGTGATTCTTTACGATTCATATGTGGGATATGACTTGTGATGCCTTGCGGGCTTGGGATATGTGTTTACCCCCGCATGCATACTTCTTTGATAGTATCGATGTGTACTAGACATAGAGTAGTACCCCCAGACCTTTTGATCTGATGATGGTGATATCTGTTATGTGATGAGACAGTGAGATGTTGACCCATACCCAGCTATTGGGGATGTCGTACGATGGTTTACCGTACGCGCCGATATTGATGATAGATCCGCACTCATATCTCGAGGATATCTTATGATATGACATTGAGGCGAGATCACCGACTATATATCTATATATATATATATACCGACTCAGATTTAGGAGGTTTCCACACCTACCCCTCTCGATTGACCTGATACTTAGATATAGTTGCATAGTAGATACTTCCCTGTGGTGTTGACTACTAGATTTCTGCATCTTCATGCTCTTCGCATTGCTGGCATATGTTCATTGCTATATTATTTTCATGCTGTTAGGACACCAGCACCATTATCGATGATGCGTATGTTTCACGTACACTACTTGCCGGCTCACACACTTCATCATCGATAATTGCCATGCCACTACACTGTAGTATTGTTGCATTCATGATATGATTCTGGCTTGGCATATTGTACACTTATACCTGTACACAAACATAGATGATTCATTCTAAAGGAGCGGTTTCTCTCGACATATGCACATTACTATTCCATGTTGCATGACTTTTGATTTGATTATCTTTCTTTACATGTCGCATACATCATGGATTGATTGCATAGCACATCGCATTGGATTTACTTCTTGATGTGGATTTTCATGTGATCTCTGGATTTTGGGGACCGTGGGATTATTTAAGAAAAGATGCTCTTTTATGAAAAACCCGGTTCCCTTGATATGATATTTGGGGCGTCGCCCCGTGTTTTCTCGGTGCTAGAGGATGTACTGAGAGAGGGCTGACCCGGAATGACGGATGCCCGATGGATTGATATAGGGCTGACCCGGAATGACGGATGCCCGATGTATTGATAGAGGGATGACCCGGACTGACGGATTCCCGATATATATATACTTTGAGAGAGGGCTGACCCGGAATGACGGATGCCCGATGGATTGATATAGGGCTGACCCGGAATGACGGATGCCCGATGTATTGATAGAGGGATGACCCGGACTGACGGATTCCCGGTATATATTTTGAGAGAGGGCTGACCCGGATTGACGGAGCCCCATATGGATGAGGATTAATGTGTCGATGCTAGGCACGGGTTTTCATGATGTTTTTCTATGATTTTGTTTATATCCTCACATTGCATACATGATGCTTATTGTCATTGGGTGACGGGTGGACGGGTTCCACATATTTACGGACATGGATCATATACAGACTGGTTTTACACTTATCATACTTCATTTGTATATATAACAGGGTGTGAGGGCGCTGTTATATATACCCTTACACCAATATTAGTGGTATGGGACGCTAATATATGTGTATTGATATTATTGATATTTCATCATATCTACTTCATGCAGACATACCTTACACTGATGAGATGTTATTACCTGAGTACCTGGCACTACATACATGATTAGATGTTACCTTGCCACCTTGTTACACTCAGATGTACTCTTGTGGATTATATTACTGATCGTTGACTTAGGATTATGTCTTGCATTCGATTTATTCTTGTAGATATTTCTATTCACGAGTTGGCAACTCACCCCCGTTGTGCCACAGTTCTTGCAGGTTTTGCCGTACAGGTTCTATTGCGGCATTTCTGGCACACTGCTTCTTTTGGGTGACTTGCTTGGTTAGGTGGGTTCTTTGTATCAGAACCGCCATTGTTCATTGTATTATTATTGTATCTAGAATGGTCCATCAACCAAACCTTGTATATTCTTTCAGACTTAGAGGCAGTGTTGTATTATTCGACCTTAGAGTCGCGCTTAGTAGTATTGCGGTTTTCTTGTTGCTTTTTGAGCTTTCTTTGATTTGATCCTCGCCACTTGGCGTTGTATATTATATCTTGTGTGGTTGTGACCGTCGATTGACGAAGAGCTAGCTCCCGCTTGGGGATGCCTTTATCATTGCATATATATATTGTTATCCTTGTTGTACCCCATTCGGGGCCAGTTTTACAAGAGAAACTCTGCCGAAATTTTTAGAAAAGACTTTACTGTTTTAAAATGCACATTCGGCTTAGTTATTTAAAAACCTTGATTTCAAACCCGTGTTTCTTCATTTCTTTAAACCAGTTTTCTTCACTTATTCTTCAAAATGGTTTTAGATTTCTGGGCTTTTGGCTTACTTGGATCAGATGGGGTCCTATAGGCTTCATATGGTTCAAGTGCCAGTCACGTGCTCTTTCGGGTCGTGACATGTCGAGTCTTTAGAGTCCCGCACAGAGAGCTATTTGCCTTTAGGCAAAATGAGTAGAGGTCGCATGGTTTTGCGAAAGGGTTCGTTCACATTCGCGCACTTGTGCACGTTTTCTGTCCGGACAGTTTATACTGGCGGGCTTTGGTTTAAGCCGGATTCTAGTATATGATTTGGGATTGGTTTTTCTCATTGTATTCGTGTTCCTCGGATCACGAATGCGGGTGCGTATGCACGGTTGCTTGAGATTGAGGGAGAGGACTTTGATTAGGGTTAATAACCATTGTCATATTATTAACCCTAATGTTTATGTGTGTATTGTTGTTAATTGATATTAGTTTAATAATTGAGCATGGTTATGGTTGTTGACCATTTGACCTTATTGACTTGTTGACCTTGGTTGACACTTTGACCATCATCATTTCATTTGGAAGATGCTCTTTGATCCTTGCAATTTGCATTTAAAATGAAATGATAATGGTCATGTCTTGATTAAGCCATGACAATTATCTTACTAATTATCTAATTAAAATAATACACATATATTAGTGAGAATGGTTTATTCTATTCTCATTCTATCATATCTTTTCTCTCTCTTGTTCTTCCTCTCCCTCAAGCTCTCTCCCTCTCATGTGTTGAGAAACACTTGAGCTTGAGAAAAACCCTCTCTTGATCATCTCTACTCTCATCTAGGGTTCAAGGACTAGCACTTCTTGCACCCTAGTTACTTCTAGCTTGGAGTTGAAGCCAATGATTGAGGCTTTCGGGTGGATCTTTCTTCGACGTGAGAAGACGACCAAGGTGACCTCCTTCCACCACTCCAAGGAGCAAGGAGAGAAGGACTTAAAGCCCAAGGTATAACCTTTCTAGCACTTAGCTAGTTACTAGTTAGATTTAGCAAGTTTTTGTTTAGCAAAGATCCTTCCAGCTCTAGTCCATGTTGCCTAAGCTCATAAAAATCCGATTTTTTATTCCGTTTTCCGCTTCCCCGCAAGCACCGAGATGGGCAACGTGGACTTACAATAAGCACATCCTTAAAAGGTCCCTAGTCGTGGGAGTTTCGAGACAGGGCATCAATACTCCAGAGTAGACTAGTGTATACAGTCGAGACCCCGACGAGGGGCGGTGGCCGGTCTCACAAGCCACTTGTATCAGTTGGTTCACCTAAGATGTATGCAGGTGCTCATTGGGTTTTGAGTACACCGGACAAGACTCGCCGGGAACATGCTAGTTGGTCTTATACCTGACGTCAGATAGCAGTTCCCTGGTGACATGTGTACAGGTTAGTTCATCGACCTGGGGATCGTCATTTGTCTCGTGTGAGTTCCCACTGTACTTTGATTACTACCCTACCACGCTCAAAGGATGTTAGTTGTATGTATGCCCTAGAGGCCAGTATTGTACAGATGATGTATATTATATTGGATGCTTGGACATATATAGAGATGACTTTCTTGCTCGATATGATAGTATGCTATCTGGTTGCTCTTTATCTTAACATGTATACTAGTCTCTTTAAACTGTCTTATAGTTACATGTTGGTAAAGCCCTTAGGATGTGTACTTGACTACTTGGACTATAATGCAGATCATACTAGTGGGGACATGGTAGTCCATAAGTACATCCTTCAAGGTCCCTAGTCGTAGGCGTATCGAGACTGGGCATCGATATACCAGTGTAGACTAGCGTATACGCTTCTCGACCCATGAGATGGGCAATGGATGATCCCATATCCATTGGTGTTTGACATCAGAGATGGTATACGGGTGCTCAGTGGAGACTGGGTACACTGGACGGACTCGCCGAGAACTTCCAGATGGTATTATACCTCACGTCAGATGGCAGTTCTCAGGTGACACTTGTGCAGGTTAGTCTGTAGACCCGAGATCATCATAGAGTCTTGTGTGATTCCCACTGTGCTTTGATCTCCACCTTACCAAGTCCATGAGGGCGTGCAAAATGGTGGTTTTTAGGTACAGTCCCGAGTCACATGGAGGCAATGAGCGATAGGAGGGGTTACGTCTCTCCCGGTATCGGGGGTTGATGTTGCACTGTGCTCGATTGGCCGTAACAGGGAAGTCCCTGGCCAGGGCTGATTCAGAGATTTGCTGGTAAGTGTTACCAGTAGTTTCTTTACCCGTTATGAGCCTCACATCGGCATGACTTATCGGTTATTGGGGTCTTACGTTTACCACCCTTAGATTTGATATGCGACATATCAGACGAGGAGACAGGACTGTACGGGAAGTGTTGCCGGTTGGCTCGACGGGAGTTGTAGTAGGTTCGCTTGTTCTCTTCTGATCACTCAATACCCGGGTGGCCATTATGTTTAGCTGACCGCTTGCGGCTTGGGGGTGCTTGATATGATCATCACCCACTACCGGCGTATTGACGAGTCTCAGAGTCCCACAATGGAGTTTTCTAGTCTAGGCGAAACGTTGTGGTGCGCGTATGCGATATGCGCATGGACCCGATTAAAATACGCGTATAGGATACCGTATATTGATCGGGCGGCTTGTTTTTGGTTTGGGTCATATGTGATATGACCGGATTGATAAATCAAGTGTTGATTTATCATTTAACCATTAGTTTCTAACTAGAAATCCTTTCTTGTGATGGATGGATGTAAGCATGCATGTATGTTTTTCTTTCTTTCTAGTTTCATGCACATATGGATGTGCATGCACACATGCATACATACATCATTCTATCATGGTTGATTATACAAGGAAATGGTGGCAATATAAGACTCACACCATGGGTTTTTATTTGGATTATTATTTGATTTTTGGTTAAAACAAAATGGGTAAAGGAAAGGATAATTCATGGAAGCTTTCTACACTCTTCTTGACCTAACCATGCTCACCCACCATTTAACCATGGATTACTTTTCCTTTTGGGTTTTAACTCAAGTTCAATAATGATTCAATCATGGTTTTAGATGAGAGATAAGAAATATATATTGATATATTTTCTATTTTTCTTTTAAGAGTTATTCTTATCTTCTTCAAAAATAGCCATCATCTTCTTCCTCCTTCTTCACTTCTCTCTAGTTCTTTGTAGTGAGCAATATACTCATCAAGATTGGATTTTGAAGTGAGAAAGAGAACCACAACACCATTCTACACAAGTCTAGCCCACTTGTTTAGAGTGTTAGCTTAATTTCGTTCACTTGATCGGATAAAGTTGCAAGCTTGGACAAAGCGGACTCCGGGTGGATCATCGGTGACCTCAAGGAGTTCAAGCGGAGCTATTTCAAACCACAAGTAGCCGAGGAGTCTAGCGTAGTGAGTTGCAAAGGTTGTACTCTCTAAACCCTAGCATTTCTTTCATATGATGATGTGAAAAATTTAGAAACCCTAATTTTTCTAGGATAGATCCTTTGTAAGTTTACTTAGCACCATAAAAATTCATTCTTTGGTTTATGTGATGCTTCCAAACCCTTCATGAGGTGCTAGGCTAACCTTTCATTGGTATCAGAGCCAACCTAGAACATTAAGCGACACCTTTATGAAGTTAAAATTCCGATCGAACCGAAAATACGGCTTTTGGGGTGCTCTCTGGACTTTTTTCAAAATCTGGTTATTTTCAGAATTAAAAATATGTAAAAAATTAAGCAGGTAAAACTAATTATTACGGTATAAAAATATTTCGATGAACAGTCTTTTCTGCCGCGGAAACGCGGCCTAAGCTTGCTTAGGCCGCGGTTCCGCGGCCGTACACCTCAATCACTGTATAATTTTTATGATGTAATGCTTACTTCTGCTAGTATATTTTTTAGGGTATTTTTAATCTGTATTTAGTGCTGAAAAATTCTGGAGTTGGTTTTGGACTCGTCGATTCGATCGGAATTTTCATTTCGCGGTTTTTCCAGATAAATTAGAAAGTATTGAAGTGTTTGAACGAGTATCGTTTGCTCACTTTTCACGGGGTTTAAATATTTAGGAAATAGGTGCAAGTTTTGTGGTGGTCCCTCTAGAAGACAACAAACCTTAACTCGATTATGTGACCGTCTTGAACTGCCTTTTGAACCTTAGGGTTTGGGGCAGTACGGCGTGCCACATGTGAGACGTTGGCTTGACCCTTCTACAGCTGGACCGCTACTACTGTGTCACACTCCGGTTTTTGAACTCCGCTCAAGTGTTGAGCTTTAATGAATCTTGGGTATTTGATCGTTCGTTCGAAAACTTTAATACTGTCTAATTATCTGGAATGTGATGCAATGTGTGGAATTCATATTATAAGACATGAAATACGAGGTATGTGATATTTCGCATATATGATGTCTAAAGAGAATGTGGATTCCAGATATTGCAGTTTTACACTTTCTTTTCTGTGACCGTAAGTGTAGTATGTCGATATCGCCGGTTTCGTTGCTATACATCAACGACAATTGGGGTATGCATACTTACTTACGTTGATGATATGAGATATTATGTGTTGCTGAGATATGATGTGCAGGATTGTCGCGATTGAATAGCCGGGGTTTTTTTATGTGAGATGAGAGTTTTATATTTTCATTCATGTAAATTCAAATGTAATGTAATATTCTTTCATTTGGGGCACTTCCGGATTGAGGTCGATACCACCTGTGTTGTATATTATTTACTTTTCCGCATAAGGATGGACCCAAGGAGGGGAGCATAGGTGACCGGGTTCTGGGGTTCAGTGGGAGGCCATCTCGAGGAGTCGAGACCGGGTCTCCTAAACTCCAGAATTGGTAGGGTCGCTTGCCGCTCTCGTAGGGGTCCAGGGTGTGGGCTTGGTTATTCATCGTGACTATGGAATCCGTATTTTCTATTATTGGCTAAATACTAAATACGGACGTCCTAGTATATCCCACATTATATCTATGTTTCTGTTGCGATATCTGTGATGTGATCATTTGATATGTTCTGATGGATACAGTATATAGTATATATGATATATTATATAGGCGTTACTTATGTTTTACACCCGCACTAGCCCTGCCCTGCTCTGTCGTTAGTTACCTAACCTGACGGTGCACGAGGGGACTCGAGGCGAATGCGGATGGCATAAGTATACGTCGTATTTATCTGTGATGTTTAGGTGACTTAAATGATGGGATTTCGTTAATGTGATTAATGAAAGAAAAGAAACCTAATAGATGTTGTAGAATCAAATTTTTAAATAAAAAGGGTAGCTACAGTTTTGCTTTGCATAGCGGTATATATGATATACCCTGCACCTTATTCGATGAGTAAATGGCTGAGATCCCTTCACCGGGAGTGACCCCTTTAGCAATAACTGGCAGATGCTACACACTCGGTTTGTCTTTTGATTGCTTCTATAGTTTCTGCTTTGCACAGTGATATATATGATATATCCCGCACCTCATTCGACGAGGAAAGGGCCGACGATCCCTTCACCGGGAGTAACCCCTTTAGCAAAACTAGAAAAGCCTCAAGAACACTCCATTTCAAAATTCATTCGATTCTACAGCGATATCAAGTTCATTACGCAATAGGTTTTCAGAAAAACCTGTCGTAGCCCTCCGTCATTTCAGATAAATCCTACTTAGTATTCGTGCTACGTTTGTTGACCTCCGTCAAGACGTAGTGTGCGGTAGCTAACTAGTATTTATCTGCATATGCATGAGATGCAGATTGGATTAGGGTAGTCGTACGACCTTGTTGACCTCCGTCAAGGGTCGTGCGGGTGGGTTTGATTCAGTCAAGAAATGACGGGTTGAACTTGACTTGCACCCTGTGGTTTGTTGACCTCCGTCAAGGTCATAGGATGCTTGGGGCAAAATATTATCGGGAATTTCAAGTGTTGAAATTTGCAATGAGCTTGCATACCTTCTATGAGATAGTTGGATCCCGATACCCACTGCGAGTAAGAGTTACTCCTGGGAGAGTTTTACACATTGCAATTAGCCGATCAAGTAGGTGTCTAGAAAGGTGTCAACGGGGTTACGTCTCTGGGAAAACGAGCTTTACTTTAATTAGGTCCGTACGAAAGCACGGGTAACCTCCCTCAAAGTACCGACACTGGCCTGGCTGAAAGATCGGCGAAGTTGTAGGGTGTAATTAATCCCAGCTAGTCTTTCCTTTTAGGGTTTGAAGGAAGATTTGATAAAAGCCAGTGGGAGCCATCTTGATTAGATAAGATAATAACCAATCTGATCTTGCAAGAGCATACGCTAAAGTGTTTTCTTCTCTCTCTCTCCAGGTAGCAACCATGTCATGCCTTGATCAAGATAATAATATGGATGTATTGACCGAACCCGCAAGTTATACTGTGCTGGGGAACGTTGGTTCCGTTCTTTCTTATAAGAGTTATAGGAATGAACAGGACATAGGGGAATACCAGGATTCCCATGCCACCCGAATGAAGAAAGTACATGTTGATGCATTTTCTTCGGGTGTGGTCGTTACAGAGAACTGTTTCTCCATTTGCCCTACGTCCTGGGTATTAGATACCGGGTCAGGATCCCATATATGTAATCAGTTACATGGGCTTAAGAAAGGTAAAGAACTTGGATAAGGTGATAAAGACATAAAAGTTGGAAATGGTGCAATTGTTGCAGCTAAGACTGTCGGGGAATATCACCTTGGATTACCAACTGGTAATACATTGGTTCTGAACGAATGCTATTACATGCCGAACCTGATATGCAACATTATATCGGTTTCTTTGTTGAGTAAAGTGGGATATAATTTTTTATTACAGGATAATGTTATGAACATTTTCCGTAACCAAAAGTTGGTTGGATCAGGCATGTTATGTAATGGCATTTATGTTCTAAATCAATCAACAGTTCTGAGCATAACAAACACACACAAGAGGAAGAGTTCAGAATTGAACGAATCCTTCTTATGGCATTGTAGACTCGGTCATATAAATGCGACACGACTGGCTAAGTTGCATAAGGATGGATATTTGAATCCATTTGAATTTTCATCTTATGACACTTGCCAGTCATGTCTCAAAGGCAAGATGACCAAAACTCCGTTTACGGGACACGGAGAAAGAGTTACTGAACTCTTGGGACTGATACATAGTGATGTATGCGGTCCCATGTCTACACATGCCAGGGATGGTTCATCGTACTTCATTACATTCACTGACGATCTCACTAGATTCGGATATGTGTTCCTGATGAAACACAAATCAGAAGCTTTTGAGAAATTTAGAGAATATAAACAAGAAGTCGAGAACCAAACCGGAAAAGTATTAAAATCCAACGATCTGATCGAGGAGGTGAATACTTGAGCATTGAATTCTTGGACTTCCTAAAAGAGAATGGGATTCTCTCTCCGCTAACTCCTCCATATACACCACAGCACAACGGTGTATCAGAACGGAGGAACCACACCCTATTGGATATGGTGCGCTCTATGATGAGTGTAGCTGAATTACCTATTTCCTTCTGGGGATATGCACTGGAAACAGCTGCATACCTGTTGAATAGGGTTCCTACCAAATCTGTGCCTACCACCCCATATGAGATATGGGATGGGAAGAGACCATATCTTAATTTTATAAAGATATGGGGTTGCCCGGCCTATGTCAAAAGACAAAAACCAGACAAACTCGATGCAAGGTCTGTTTTGTGTAAATTTGTTGGATATCCCAAGCATTCGCAAGGGTATATTTTCTACCACATTGAGGAACAAAGAGTATTTGTTGCTCAACATGCCACCTTTTTAGAAAAGGAATTTCTTGCAAAAGAGATTAGTGGCCCGAGGTAGAACTGTAAGAGGTTCCAGCTGAACAAACCACAACAGGAGGTTTAGTGGAACCAGAGGATTCAGCAGTTCCCAATGAACCCCAGCCACTCCACCGATCTAGTAGGGTTCCTCGCCAACCTGAGAGATACTACGGTTTTCTTATGGATGGTGGGAGCGAGGATTGCATCATGGAGGATGATGACCCAACTAGCTTCGAGCAGGCCATCACGAGTAGGGACTCAGTGAGATGGCTGGATGCTATGCGGTCCGAGATAGAATCCATGTACACCAACAAAGTATGGACTTTAGAAGTTGCTCCTGAAGGGATAAAACCCATTGGGAGCAAGTGGATCTTCAAGAAAAAACTTGGTGTAGATGGGAAAGTGGAGACTTTCAAAGCTAGACTTGTTGCAAAAGGTTTTCGTCAAAGAGCAGGTGTGGACTATGACGAAACCTTTTCTCTAGTGGCTATGCTTAAATCCATCCGGATCATGCTTGCCATCGCTGCATATCATGACTATGAAATCTGGCAAATGGATGTTAAGACCGCCTTTCTAAACGGTGATTTAGAAGAGTGCGTGTACATGACTCAGCCAGAAGGCTTCGTAGACAGTGGGAACAGCGGGAAGGTGTGCAAGCTGCTTAAATCCATTTATGAATTAAAGCAAGCATCGCGGAGTTGGAACATCTGCTTTGACGTCGTTATCAAAGAGTTTGATTTCGTCAAAAACCCAGATGAACCTTGTATCTACAAGAAGGTGGCAGAGAGTGTAACATTTCAAAAAAAAAAAATATTTTTGGGATTTTTCATAATTTAATATTAATTTTTAATAGTCGATATAATTAAATACCGATAAATGGAGAAAATTATGGAAATTCTAAAATAGCTTATTTTGTGGAAATATGCCATTTTGCAGTTTTTATGTTGGATTATATGTTATTTTGGCATTAATCGCGATTAAAAATCGCTAAGTGGATTTTTGGCTTTTGTGCAAAATACGCACATATCATTTTCTACACTTGTTTCATGTTTTGGACTCATGGTAGCCTAGGGTTGGACCATGTTTAGGTGACCATGGTAAATTGAACCATCTGATTAGGGTAATTGGGTTAATTAGTGTTTTGGTGAGGATAATGGGGTTTGATTAGAGTTGGGGTTATGTTGACTTGTGTAGGGAGGAAGTGAGCCATGGGGGCTTGGTGTCTTGTGAGCATTGTTTTGGATAGAGAGAGGAGGCATGATGGTTGTGCCATGACTTGCTTTTATTGTTGAGAGAAGATGATAGGAGTTAACCTCACTTCACTTCACATCTTTTTCCTTAATACTCTCACATCTCTCCCCATAACATAACACCAAACCATTATACACCAGCTAAGGCAGCATCAGTAGCTGCTACACCACTCTATACAACAGCCCCGACACCTCACTTCAGCCCCCATTTGCATCATCACCCTATACCCACACACCAGCCACCCTACAAGCTGCAACATCAGCTACACCAGCTCCTAACCCCCTTAGCCCAACACCTACACCATCATTTCAGCCACCATCAGCCCCACACCCATCATACATCAGCAGCTTCAGCCCAGGAAATCAGCATCAGCTGCTGAAAGCAACAGCCACATCAACTGCTGCAACAGCAGCTGATATGACACCTTAGCCCCAAACCTGCTCTACACCAGTTGCACCCTACACCCACCCCATATCAACCACAGCCCAACTCTTCTGCTGCTGCCTCAGACACAGAATAATAAGAGAAAAAAGGAATTTCAAGCAACAGCAGCAGCCCAAACTAAACCCACAGCAACAAACTGCTGTTAAAAACAGCAGCATCCCCAATTTCTCCACCTCAACTGCTCCATCAGCCACCACAGCACCATACTTCCTGCAGCAGCTTCAACAACCCAAACACCACCACAATCTTTCCCACCACAACCTTTCCCACAACAACAGCAACTAAAACCACAATTCATACAGCAGCAGTTTTACAGTTCAGCCAGAACACCAACTTGAAGATGCTACAGATGCACTTCAGCAGGCCTTCCTTCCTCTGGATCTTCCCTTCTCCTCCATCCAAGGATTTTCTTGAGGTATAATCTTGCAACCGAACTCCTTTCTTGTCAAGATATGGGATTTTAGCTGACAGTTACTGTTATATCAGTAGGTTAGTGCTAGATTAGTGATTTTGAGTGAGATTTGGCCAAGAGTTGGTTTTGAATGTTAGAGTGACCTTATTAGGTGTTTTTGAGACCATTATAACCAATATTACCCCAGATTCCTAGTATTTACCTGAGTTATTCGACTTGGCGTATTTTAGCGTTTTTTGTTGATTTTAAGACCTTTCTGAGATCTGCTTTCACCCGGGACCTCCTAGGGAAAAATTGACTTGGCAGAGAGCTGTGCAGGCACCCTGGAACCCCTACCCAAAGCCCTAGCCACCACCTCACAACCCCGGCCGCAAATTTAATCCCCCTAGCCGCAATTTGCGGCCAGAGCAGTGTAAAACTGCCTCGTTTTGCGTGCACAGCCCCTTTTTCATGTAAAATTGACCCCCGGTATGTCTAGTTTTGACTGTTTCCTGTTAGGCTAAAATCTGGGTTGATTTTCATGAGTTGGCGTATGATTTACGATGTGTTTTCGTATGGATTTTCGTATTCGATGATTCTTTTCTGTCGGGTGGCGTTTGGACGTCAACGACAGCGGATATTGGCTGCGTTTGCACACAAGGTCACAGGTTTTTACCTATGGGCGTAGCATGCACCATTTTGGTTTCCGATGTGATTTTCATGAGTTTTAGCATGTGATATTCTTGTAGGTACTCACATGACATCGAAGCGTTGGAGATGCAGATGGCGACATCGGCACCGGCACACATGAACATGTTGAGTAGATTTATATCTACGGGGAGAAGTCGGGTGGATGGCGTATAGCACCCCCGCAGTCCGTGGTGATGTATACGGATGCGTATACACACCAACAATCACTTTATGTTAATTATGATAAATTATTGATGTTTAAGTGGATATTGGTATATTGGATAGGTAAATGGTTACAAAACCCTAGGGTAGTGGGTGCACTACACATGCATACTCACACATACATACTTGCATACATCCTCACTTCTTATGTGCTTAGATGGGATTCTACATAGATATGTGTTCACATGGGTTTGGGATTTTGTGTTCACATACGGACTTGAGGATGATACCTGGGATTGATATGAGTCGGTGAGTTTGATCTGGATTATGATGTCGGTGATATGGTAAAATTCGTATTTGGAATACGTCTTGATGCTTTAGCGAATTTTGGTATGATGATGCCATAGGAATAGTGATACATATATTTTAGATGGTCGATATGTGATTATGATACGAGATATGATATGATAGGATATGATATGACAAGATATTCATGCTAGGCCGCCTTGGGCGTTGTTTACTCCTTGAGATGATATGGGCTGTTGATATCGTTTTGCTAGAGGCTGTAAATCAGAAACTGGATTATGAATTTATCGACGATATATGATGATAATACTGATGTATACGAGACTGTCGATCAGTGATCAGATCTTGATTATAGTGATGATGTTAGCATTGTACTAGACATAGATCAGTACCAGATAATGATATTCTATAAGAGAATACTTGATGAATAATGTGGCAAATGTGATATTGACCCGTACCCAGATTTGGGGATGCCGTACAACGGATTTACGTACGAACTATATTTTGATGTTTGATCCGCCTACTTGACTGGGAATAACCGATTATAGAACTATGGTATCGGATGTGATATGATCGAGGCGGGATCACTGACTATATATGTGTATATTTATGTATCGACTCAGAGGTTAGGCGGTTTCCCTTACCTACTGTTAGCTTTAGCTCAGCCTTTTAGTAGTATAGCAATATAACTTTTATGACATTAGATGCAGTTTAACGATCATGGTGTTCAGTATTTCAGCTCCCGCATATTGTTATTGTTGCTCTGCCTCGCATACTGTTGTGATTCATATTCTATTATTGATATCCTGCTGCTAGGACACCAGCACCATTACCGATGATGCGTATGTACCACGTACACTTATTTGCTGTCTCACACACATCTTCATCGGTAATTGCCATGTCACGTACACTTAGAAAATATTATTGCTTGATTTAGCTTGTTAGCTAGTAGTGACATGATATTAGTGCATTGCCTTATATGCCAGCTTGACATTGTAGCTATTTCTTGTCACATCATGTATACTGTTATTCATTATATGCTGCATTCATGGATTCTCATGCTTATATTCATGATCTCACATGTTATTGATGATTTGGATTCGGGCTTCATGATGTTTTCTGGATTTAGAGGAAAACCGCAAAACATATATAAACTGCTTTCACTCTTCGTTTATGAAAATGCGGTCTTTCCATGATGTATGAGTCGTCCACCATGAGTTTTGCTGATGGATTTCGAGACCCGATTCGAGGAGGCGGATGAACCGTTTCGGGTATATGGTGGGCCCGGTGCGGTAACCCGGGACAAGAAGATCGCAGGAGATGGCGTTGAGCCTGGCAGGGAAGCACGACCGACCGGTGATATTACCCGACACGTCGGATATCAGGAGGATACCGTCGTAGTCATAAGATGGATAGTAGGGGCCGATCTGGACTGACGGCGCCCTGGATATTATGATTGAGACATTAAGATTTGAGATATTGAGGTACAGAGATTGTGATACAGAGATATCGAGATATTGAGATTTATGTTTTGTGCCGATGCTAAGCACTGTTTTATGCTGATTTCATTATGATACCTCATTTAAAAATACATAAATCTCACAAAGTTACAAAAGCGGTTTTCTTTAGCACATGCATTCTGTTTCATGCATTCATACATCATTCATATGATACACATTGCCACCTGATGCACTGGCATAGACACATGGGTTTACACTTGGATTAGATATTTACCCTAGACTTGGTTAGAGATTGCTGGTTATATATTTGAGGATTATATATGTTGATCGTATGACCTAGATTGCGTCATACATGCGATTTTCTGTTCGTAGATCTTTTTCTACTCACGAGTTGGCAACTCACCCCCGTTGTGCCCCAGTTTCTTGCAGGTGTTGCCGTACGGATTTCATTACGGCTTGCGGGCACGGTTTCTTTTCGGGTGACTTGCTAGTAGGTTGGATTATTGTATCTTACCCATCATTACACCTTTTATATTATATTTCAGTTGTATCTAGAAGTTCCATCAACAAAAACATGTACTTATTTGAGATAAAGACCAGTGATGTTATTCTTTCGACCTTAGAGTCGCGTGTTATATTTCCATGGGTTCTTGCTGGTTGAGATTCATTTCTGTTGTGATCCTCGCCTATAGGCGTTGTATATTATATTGCATACAGGTTGATTTGGTATGGTTTTTCCTACACTCTACTACTTCTCTTGGTTTGGATTTCTGGGTTTCGGCTTACTTAGAATATGTGCACCTTGAGACATTCATAGTCTAAGTGCCGGTTATGTTTCGTAATTTCGGGTCGTGACAAAGTTGGTATCAGAGCGTTAGGTTTTACCTTCGGAGTATAGGATAACCCTTGGTTGATGGAATAGGTGACTAAAGTAAAGTGACGTACCGTGGTATGTCCGCGGCATATTTACGATACGCCACTCCACTTAAGAAGCCTTAGGATGTACATTTCCTTGTCCAGTATCATATTCCTTCCTGATCTAGCCTCATCGGTACCAGTTTTGGTTTTGCTGCCACGATTACGGGCAGGGAGAGCTACAGCTAGAGATGCGGTCAGCCTGAGCTCGTCACGAACGAGGACTGACCAGGGCATGATTCCGGCGACACACGATTGTAGAGATATGTCTTTTGATTATGTTTTGTACCACGAGCGTTGGATGGATCACTGTATGAGATTACTCGGACATGCAGATCAGCGCCAGAGGATTGAGCCACTGACAGAGGCCAGCCAGATATTGTTGACCGTTGGTGTATTGCTTACTCATGATGATTGAGGCACCGTCCAGCGTGCAGACGAGTGAGGCAGTTTTTGGTGAGAACGACGAGATATCGTCCCAGATGATTGGAGCAATGGCAGTACGAGATCGTACTAATAGATGATAGAAGGTCGCTAGTCGCCGAGGATGAATGACTAGGACGTGTGGATTGTTCGCTACCCCGATGCGAGGTCATCAGATAGATTGATTCCAGCTGAGACGACTTCACGTGGAGACATTGAGAGTCGACAGAGACGATTGAATGTCAGAAACCTACTATTCCAAGTTTAAAGTATTCGGAAAGACATGCAGGCAATTCTATGGCCCCTCTAGAAGAATGAAACCCTAACTCGACTTAATGACCGTATGAAAGCCTTTGAATCTTAGGGTTTACGGCAGTTCTGCGGCGCCATTAGTGAGGCTTGGGTTTGCCCTTCTACGGCTGGACCACCGATGCTGGGGTATGTACTCGATACCATTATACTGTACCCAAGATGTTGAGCTCTTGGGGGATTATGAGGTCTTGACAAATCGATCGGATGGCTCAACTTAATTCGGATGCTAGGTGGTGAAATGCATTTTTTGGGAGACTCCAGATACGATGATAGCCGTTGGAGTTCAGTCCATGCAGCCATGATGAGACAAGTCCGAAGCAGACGACATTAGAGGATAGTGGAGTAAGAGATTCGTACGAGGTCTTGATGAGATGACGTTCCACTCCGCCGACAGCAGAGATGCGATGCGCATGCCGAGACATAGTACTGGATATACCTTCCAGAAGGAGTCGCGACGAGTATGCGGTCGTTCCAGAATAAGAAGCAGATATAGTAAAGGACAATGACTTCCGGACAGTTAGGCAGAGACGAGACTTGGAAGAGACCTTGAGCAGGATGCAATCCAGGACACTACTGCTATGATGATATTTGCCCCAGGATCAGATGTGTTACGTGCATTCAGAGAGCCGGAGGCCGACGCCAGTGACATGTTGCTTTACGAGTGGTCGCGATGATTGACCGAGAGATGACCAGAGAAGTGCCAGAATGGAATCGTCCCCGTTAGCACACTTGACAGGGCCGATGAGCCGATGGATCGAGAGATTGGAAATCCACATAGAAGACTTAGACCCAGGAGTGGTCATGTTATGCACACCAGTAGGCCAGAGTTCAGGATCGTTGACGAGTTATGCTACGAGTAATCACGACAGTTGGCCAGAGATTCATGGAGGATGCGCTTGAGCGGAACTATTCCGCCATACTTGATTTCGGTGTTTTGACGATTTATTCGCATGATTTGATTTTGTTGATTGAGGATTTACGAATGTTGCACCGTTATTGCATTTGATATTGTTTTGTGCCTTGGTTGTCTCATGTCATGATTTTATGGGTTAGACATTTGAGTTGATTTTGTGCGTATGCACTCACACGATTTGGTTTTTGCACTCGGTATAGTTCACATATGCTTGCAGTGCAGTAACATGTATTTTGTGCACTTGGATGCACTGGATTTCGATTCGATGGTGATGCTCGATATTTGTTTTGTGCACGTTATGCACTGACTAGAATTGGCGCATGTTCTGAGATGCAATTTGGTGCACACCAGATGCACTAAATCGAGATTTGTCGTGCATGTCAGATGCACCTGATTTTGCGGTCAAGCACACACGTTGCCTATGGCCGATGGTGCGTGCACACCCGTTGCACCATGATATCGTTTTTTTGCACCTACTTGGCACACATGGATTTTGATTTCCGTGCGCACCGGACGCACAAGGTTTTCATATGCACTTTTGGATTGATTTCTATGGAGCAGTACGTTTTTATGATATTTGCTATATGTTTTCATACTGAGCAGGACTGATCAGATGACAGTACCTGGATATATTTTGCATGCATTGATAGATTTCAAAGGGATCCCCCAAAGCGAGCTATAGTCTCATTATTTACATACGTGTCCGATACGACACGAAACGTTTAAAATAGGGAACCCTTCTAAATTGTTTTCAAACGGCGGATCGTACATACTAAATAAAAGATATATACGTATATGGCTATTTTCTTATAGAGACGTCCGCCATTGTGCAGTGTTATACGCATTGCACACCGACTTTAAAGAATTTGGCATGCATTTTCTTCATATATTTACATGTATAGTTCCGATTTCTAGCATATCGATTTTACCTTGGATTTGGTATTCGTGTTTTCACCTTGACTCCGATGATTGCGGGATGCTTGACGGAGTTTTGACTTCGAGTTATCTGCTCGTTACTCATGCGCATGTATTGCGCTATGATGCCTTTTATGTATTGATGATTTCGGAGCCCCGTTGACTGGGACATTTTATTGAAATGTTTTGGAATTTGGGGGTTTAAATTTAAATTCTAGGACCGAATTTCATTAAGGGGGAAGACTGTAACATTTCAAAAAAATAAAATATTATTTTTGGGATTTTTCATAATTTAATATTAATTTTTAATAGTCGGTATAATTAAATACCGATAAATGGAGAAAATTATGGAAATTCTAAAATAGCTTATTTTATGGAAATATGCCATTTTGCAGTTTTTATGTTGGATTATATGTTATTTTGGAATTAATCGCGATTAAAAATCGCTAAGTGGATTTTTGGCTTTTGTGCAAAATACGCACATATCATTTTCTACACTTGTTTCATGTTTTGGACTCTTGGTAGTGTGTTTTGGTTAGGATAATGGGGTTTGATTAGAGTTAGGGTTATGTTGACTTGTGTAGGGAGGAAGTAAGCCATGGGTGTTGGAGATAGTGCCCTCAGAGTCAATTATTGGATCACAGGCACGTGATTGCAATGATTGAGGGGAGGACCTACCCCGGTAGGACAGTCTTACTCGAGATGATAGTATGCTATCTGGTTTATCTTTATCATCGTGTACTGCTTTAGGTGACCTTTCGAGTCGCTATTACACGTTGATAAAGCCCCTTGGATTCTTGCTTGACCACCAGCAGTATGAGGGCGATCATATAAGTGGGAGCTGGAGGTCTACAAGCATATCCTTAAAAGGTCCCTAGTCGTGGGAGATTCGAGACAGGGCATCGTTTCTCCAGAGTAGACTAGTGTATACAGTCGAGACCCCGACGAGGGGCGGTGGCCGGTCTCACAAGCCACTGGTGTCAGTTGGTTCACCTAAGATGTATACAGGTGCTCATTGGGTTATGAGTACACCGGACAGGACTCGCCGGGAACCTGCTAGTTGGGATATACCAGACGTCAGATAGCAGTTCCCAGGTGACATGTGTACAGGTTAGTTCATCGACCTGGGATCGTCATTTGTCTCGTGTGAGTTCCCACTGTACTTTGATTACTACCCTACCACGGCTCAAAGGAGTCGTGCAAACAGGTTTTAGTTGGGTACAGTCCCGAGCCACATGGAGGCAGTGAGCGGATCTGCAGGGGTTCGTCTCTCCCGGTATTGGGGGTGAGGTCGTGCTGTGTCTAGGAGAGCCAGAACATGAAAAGTCCTTGGCCAAGGCAGGAGATTTGCTGGTAGGTATTCCAGTAGTATCTCAGGGTGTTCTGGGCTACACTCCGACACGACTTGTACCGCTTTTGGGGGTCTGACTTTTACCAACCCCCTAGGCCCGCCATGCGATACTCATAGACGAACGGACCGGACTGTACAGATATTGTCACTGACAGGCTCAGTAGGGTGTCAGGATGAGTTCGCTCATCGACGTCCCTTTTGGTCAATACCTGGTGGCCCGTCACGTATTGGCTTATACCTCTGACGTGCTTGTGGTTAAATCCACAGCCACAGTATTGACGAGTCTTTAGAGTCCACCACACTCAGTTACTCAAGTTTCGGGCGAAACGCTGTAGAGGCCGTATGGAGATATGGCAGGGTTCGATCAGATACGTGCGGTATTGCACGGATCGTGATCGGACGGTTTTTACTAACCGGCTTTGGCTTAAGCCGGATACTAGTATTAGATAGTGTAGTTTTGTCTCTTTGCGTTTGTGTTCAGTGCGAATACAAATGCGGGCATGTATTTGCAGTAGCAGGGTTTTCCTGTAATTTATTACGGGATCTGTTTTATGAAGTTGCCAGTTTGCATTCCGTTCCGACCGGTTTTCCTTCATTCCTTCTCGGTCGGACTTTCTTGTTGGAGGGTGTTAATTGCAAGTTTGCAATTAACATTTTGTGAGGGGTTTTCTTGCATATGTGGCTTCATGATTATCCTCTTAATCATGATATTCTTTTTTTGGTCTTTTCTTTTGCTTTTCTTGTGAGTGGACCTTGATGAGATTTGAAATGGTTGTGACCATTTTCATTTTGATTTATCATTTTCTTTTTCACTTGATAATTCTTGGAGAATTATTTTTCTCTCTCCAATCTCATTCATGCTTAAGAGGGGCCGGCCACTATTCTAGGGAGAAGAGGGAAAATGTTTCATATCACTTTTGATGCTACAAATATTCACAAGCACATTTTCTTGAGTAGCTTTTTTCTTCTCCTCCTCACATCCTTCCATCATGGCAACCACATAAACCCTAAAGAGATAACCTTCTACACTATTTCTATAGCAAGTCTTGGACGCGTCGGCTAGCCAACTTCGCGCCCGAGTTGCCTCGGTCAAGAGGCGGGAGCCCGTAAAAGATTCCGGCTACGTGGTGCCCTTTCCGACGAGCGAGGAGGTGACGGAGATTCCGCAAAAGATCGGAGTGGAGATGAAGACCGAAGGACACGGATCGCTTGGTATAACTTCTCTACTCTTTTCTATTTTGCTAGCTAGCGAGGTTAATGGCCCGATCCGGGTGAAAAGTCCGCGGCGGTGCCGTTTTGCAAAGTTCGCAAAGTTTTTGTTTTCCGCGTTTTCCGGCGTCGGATCGACGGCCGGGGCGCCCCCGCGGGCTTACAATGGTATCAGAGCCACGCCATTAAGCTAGCCTAGCTTGCTCTAGCGCGTTTAGAACCCGATCGAACAAAATCCCCGAAAACCGTATTTTGTGCACATGTGTTCTCTGTTAAAATTTTTTGAGCTCCTAAAATTTTTCTGGTGATTGCAGAGACATGTACAACCAATTATAAGAAATCTGGGAAAATACGATCCACCAATTCCTCAGTTCCACCGCGGAAGCGCGGCCAAAACCCTGGTTTGGCCGCGCTTGCGCGGCGGAAAAGAGGAATCGTGGCACCATATTTTCCCAGTAAGCTTCTGTGTTGAAAATAGGGCTTTTGGGATATTTTATTTGGGCCCAGGTTTTCTGTAAGTGCTACAGTTCTTTTTGGGGGCCCACTTTGATAAATTTGTTCGGTCGGATATTTTAAACATGCTAGTTCACAGTTTTTACATTATATCTGCGACCGTGAATGTCACTCGATCGGTAAATCCTGTCTAACTGCTATAGCCCGGTTAGACGGATTTGCGAACGTGATTTTCACGTTGATGTTCTGTGATTGTACTGTGTTGTTGCGGATCGGTCGTGGAGGATAGCCTGGTTGCAGTGGTAGTACAGTTCTGTTTTATATGTACATTTGATATTGCGGGGCGAGCGTCCGACATGTGGACTGCCGTCACTGCCTGTTTGTATTATTATTTTGGGGCACGACCTGGTTGCGGTCGATGTACCTATTGTATGTATATTTTACTTTCTGTACTAGGATTACCCCGCGGAGGGGTGCACGGATAGCCGGATTCTAGAGGGCAACAAGCCCGCATCTCATGGCATTGAGGCGGAGGGGCTTCACTCTAGAATTGGCGGGCTATTCGCCGCACTCGTAGGGGGTACAGGGTTGACCCAGGAGGGGTGCCCAAGTTACCGGATTCCGTGAAGTGCTGGGTGGTCCATTCACGTCGTTGAAGGGGGCTGCCTCGCTTCAGGTTTTGGCGGGTGACTTGCCGCGCCCGTAGGGGTCTAGGGTTTTCATTGCACAGGCTATCCACACGACCAGGGGAACGTCGGGTTTCAGCGGCTCTGTGAAACCTGGGGATCCCAGATATCTGTATTGATCTGTGTTGCTATACATTTCTGTGTTGCTTTTATCACGCCATGAGCGAAAATTATATATTATATATATATTAGTAGATGTTGTATATGTTTTTCATCCGCGCTAGTTCAGTCCCCGCTCTGTCGTTAGTTAGCTAACCTAACGGGTGATGACGGGACCCAGTGGCGAATGCGGATGGCATATACGTACATCAGTATATTTTCGTTCTTTATTGGTGTGATCAATTGATGGGACTGCGTTGATTCGGATCAATGCAAGTTAAACAAACCTATTCTGATGTTGTTGGAACACTTTTTCAAAAAGCTGTTATTGCAAGGACGTTCTCTTTTGTTTTGCATCGTGGTATTCAGTTGGAATATCCTGCTCCTCAGTCGACGAGGCAAGGGCCGAGATCCCTTCACCGGGAGTGACCCCTTGGACAAAAGTTTACGTCAGGGCATTAACTTCACTATAGCCGATTGCTTTTGCTTTGCACCGTGGTATTCAGTTGGAATATCCTGCACCTCATTCTACGGGGAAAGAGCCGAGATCCCTTCACCGGGAGTGACCTCTTTAGCAAAGGTTGTCGTCACTATATTTTTATAAAGCTATCAGTTCCTTCAACGATATCAAGTTCGTTACGTTAAAGGTTTTCGCCAGAAACCATTCGTAGCCCTCCGTCGTTTCAGATGGGTAGCACGTAGTATTCAAGCTATGTTTGTTAGCCTTCGTCAAGGCATAGTGTTTGGTAGCTGCTTGTTGCCTTTCTGCAGCATAGATAGATGCGTTGGTTTGGGACAGTCGTATAGCCTTGTTGGCCTTCGTCAAGGGCTTGTGCGGGTGGGTTCAAATCAACCTGGAGAATGACGGGTAGAACTTGACATGTGACTTATGATTTGTTGGCCTTCGTCAAGGTCATAAGAGCATGGGGCAAAAATCCACATCGGGAGTTTCAAAAGTACTGAAACTTGCCAGATATGCGCATACCTTCTGGAGTATGATAACGTGAGCGGATTCCGTCACGTTATCATGCGATGAGAGTTGGATCCCGATTCCCACTGATGAGTTGGTTTACTCCTCGGGTTATCCCGGCTAATTCTTCTTTCAGGTTTGGAGAAGAATTTGACGTTACAGTGGGAGGTTTCCAGATTAGATAAATTGGTAACCATTCTGATCTAGGTTAGAGTGCACGCTGAGTGTTTCTTTTCTCTCTCTCTGGCAGCGACCATTGACCCAACCCTAGACTATGACTCAGTGACCAAGTTGACCGAACCTTCTTAACACTGGCTTTTGGATTGTCAGAGTTGCAGACCTCTTTGCCACTCCTACTTTTACTCTTTTCTCCGGGACACCCCGTATTACTACGAACGTCCACTTCCATTGGACAAAACCATCGTATGGTTATATACGAACTCGAATGACTTCGAGGATGGTTTCCGGTTCTGGAGAAAACGAATAGGACTATTCAGTTGTCTTTACCTTTTACCTTCTCTCAGGTTGTGAGTACTCCTTGGTTTAGGAGTAGTACACCTATTACGCAAATTGGATAGTCTTCTTCCAGATCCTAGGCTGGTGCCGACCGGTAGGGAATGAAGAAAACCAATTAGCCTAAACGGTGTACAGAAGGTATTAAGTTCAGACAAAGAAAGGGATTAGTATGAGGGCAAAGTAAATTGCGACTGCTATTCACGACCAAACCATGTACTTCTTTGTCAATCCTAAATCACCTATGAATTAAGTACATTCGGTTGTCTTTTATCCTCACCTTCTCTCGCATTGCGAGTGCTCCTCGGACTAGGACAGTACACCCATTATGCTTATTGGATAGTCTTCTTCCAAACCATAGGCTGGTGCCGAACGGTAGGGAAGGAAGAAAACCATTTGGCCTAAAGGGGTGTACAGAAGGTAATGACTAAAGACATGTAAAGGGATTTGGAGAGGTGGCAAAGAATTATACGGTTATAGTTGTGAATCTGGATAATGGAAGAGGCATTACTAGGAATACCAGGATACCCTATCGAAACATTTCAATGTTTCGGTTTCACTGTGTACTGTTAAATGAAAACTGATTTCCCGATTAGATACTTACTCCAGGGTATGTATTTACCAGGTATGAGTCTCACATCTGTATGGTTTTACAGATGATGAGTGGGAGTAAGTTATTGGGAATTAGGTGACCATCCTCATTATATCGGGATTCGTTGTAATCGGTGATATTTGAGGAAGTCACCTGGGTTGTTTGCCGGTCGGCAAATATTTGGTTTTGAATATCCGTTGTTATGCACCAATTTCAAATTGATATATCTGTACGTCTATTTTTATAGAGTGAGATATACCTTTCTGAAATTATGTCTATGACATTTACCTATACCAGTGGATGGTTAGGTAAGGAGCATTGAACAACGGTGTAATTCTTCTTAACCAAAAGTACAGTTTTCAACCTACGACACACAGTGAATGAGTCACAAGACTCAAGGGACTTATACAGAGTATTGTATATTGTCCAGTGTCCATTAGGACAGAGGGGTTGGTCCTCGTACTATATTCTGTTTACTTTTAACTTCTCTAGTTCTTAGACATGTGTTTCGTAGAAACACAGGGTCTAAGTTTTGAGGAGTTATAGGTATAAGAATACAGTAGAGAACCAGGTATCGCAAGTATCGGGATTCTTCAAGGTGATCGAAGATGTAGATACTTGTGTATGGTATTCAGTTGATAGTAATGATTAAGAGAACTTGATTCTTTTTCAGGTTACTCATAATTGGAAGTACTCCTAAGTTGAGTAACGCTGATCGGCCTCTCTTCCATTTACTTGACATGCACTGGAGACAGCTGCATGATTTGAATCTGGTTCAATTAAATCAGTGCCTCTGTTTCTTGGATATAGAACAGTTCATATCTTGACATTGTTAAGATACGGGGAGTTGTCTGGCTTATGCTTAAAACCAGACTCTGGACAACTCAAGGCACGTTTCAGTAGTGGCTGTTTGTGGGTTGACCCGGGCTATGACGAGGGTTGATTTTCTACCATCTGGAAGATCAATAGTGATATTGTTCTTGACTCGCCACAGTTTTATCAAAAATGGTTTTTTTTCAGAAAACAGTAGTGGGAGTATGGTAGAACTGGAAGTGATTCCAGAACCACAAACGATTACTGAAGATTTGATGAGAACCTAAAGATTCAATCTGGTTTGACATTCCATTGGCCACTCCGCAGATATGGTGGGTAACCTCAAGCACCCGAGAGGTACTTCGGTATGCTCAAGGACGGTGGCAGGGAGGTTCTTGTTTACCCAGGCTTGCCATTGCTGTTGTTCCAGACTGTGAGACCCGGCAGGAGGATGAGTATAGCGTCGTTCTAAACTGGCTTTAGAAGTGCACGTGTGTATGACTCTGCCAGAGGATTGTCGTAGTCAGTGGGAGCAGCGGAAGCATTGGTAGACATCAGGCTTATGTCTATTTATAGACTATAGCAGATATTGCGGAGATAGATCATCTATTTCTGATGTGACAGTCAGAGGTTTGACTTCATCAGAATAAGGGATGGATCTGTTAAAAAGGTAGTAGGGTGTGATGTCCTGGTATTTGATGACATACACAGAGTAGGAAGTGATATTCCTATACTACGATCGGTTATACTTTTGGTCGTCACACAGTGGTTTCTCCACATAGGACTTGGATATAATATCAGACATTCTGGTTACTAGATCTATGGTTTTAGATCTAGATCTGGGTGGTTTCCCAATCTGGGTACTTTGACCGCATTCTATGAGTATTTAGAATGGACGACTCCTGGCACGGTAGTATACCTGCAGGTGATGGAGTCACCCTCTCTAAAGGTGTCTTGCAGACTAAAGGGGAGAGGGATACGTATGATTAACAGATCACTTGCTTAGGCAACTGAGTCAATCATGAGATGTCAAGTACCACACCAGATGTTGTTCTTGCAGTAGGTGCAATAAGTTGATATTGATCCAATCCTGGAGAAACAGTCGGAAGCAGTTTTAGAACATAAGTTGATGTTCTAGGATATGATAACGGCAGCCTCCTTTACGAGACGGTTATCATTCCAGGCTTCCAAGATGACATGGATGGCAGAGTGGCTGTCAGAGTTATAGTTTTCCCTCTGACGAGGGACAGTATTTTGGACAGGTGGTCCAGGTGGGTACTGAGGGAAGGCATGGCGCAGGATACTGATTAAGTTCAGTTGACGATACAGTCCAAGAAGTTTGGATTTGGAGTTCATTTATGAACTAGGTCCCATCAGACATCCAGACATTCTAAGACAGGTATTGCTCATTTCGGGAGATGGCTTTCTCCGCGAACATGAGATATAGAGAGACATAGAAAGAAACATCAAAGCGGATCCACTCACTGAGGCTATTCCTCGAACGCAATAGTTTCGCAAACAAGATTTGTGAGACTGACTAGTAGAGGAGTTGGGTGTTCGGTATCACACGGGCTGTGAGTATGCGACATCGCAATAATTAGCCTTGAGTGCAAGTGGGAGATTGTTGGAGATAGTGCCCTCAGAGTCAATTATTGGATCACAGGCACGTGATTGCAATGATTGAGGGGAGGACCTACCCCGGTAGGACAGTCTTACTCGAGATGATAGTATGCTATCTGGTTTATCTTTATCATCGTGTACTGCTTTAGGTGACCTTTCGAGTCGCTATTACACGTTGATAAAGCCCCTTGGATTCTTGCTTGACCACCAGCAGTATGAGGGCGATCATATAAGTGGGAGCTGGAGGTCTACAAGCATATCCTTAAAAGGTCCCTAGTCGTGGGAGATTCGAGACAGGGCATCGTTTCTCCAGAGTAGACTAGTGTATACAGTCGAGACCCCGACGAGGGGCGGTGGCCGGTCTCACAAGCCACTGGTGTCAGTTGGTTCACCTAAGATGTATACAGGTGCTCATTGGGTTATGAGTACACCGGACAGGACTCGCCGGGAACCTGCTAGTTGGGATATACCAGACGTCAGATAGCAGTTCCCAGGTGACATGTGTACAGGTTAGTTCATCGACCTGGGATCGTCATTTGTCTCGTGTGAGTTCCCACTGTACTTTGATTACTACCCTACCACGGCTCAAAGGAGTCGTGCAAACAGGTTTTAGTTGGGTACAGTCCCGAGCCACATGGAGGCAGTGAGCGGATCTGCAGGGGTTCGTCTCTCCCGGTATTGGGGGTGAGGTCGTGCTGTGTCTAGGAGAGCCAGAACATGAAAAGTCCTTGGCCAAGGCAGGAGATTTGCTGGTAGGTATTCCAGTAGTATCTCAGGGTGTTCTGGGCTACACTCCGACACGACTTGTACCGCTTTTGGGGGTCTGACTTTTACCAACCCCCTAGGCCCGCCATGCGATACTCATAGACGAACGGACCGGACTGTACGGATATTGTCACTGACAGGCTCAGTAGGGTGTCAGGATGAGTTCGCTCATCGACGTCCCTTTTGGTCAATACCTGGTGGCCCGTCACGTATTGGCTTATACCTCTGACGTGCTTGTGGTTAAATCCACAGCCACAGTATTGACGAGTCTTTAGAGTCCACCACACTCAGTTACTCAAGTTTCGGGCGAAACGCTGTAGAGGCCGTATGGAGATATGGCAGGGTTCGATCAGATACGTGCGGTATTGCACGGATCGTGATCGGACGGTTTTTACTAACCGGCTTTGGCTTAAGCCGGATACTAGTATTAGATAGTGTAGTTTTGTCTCTTTGCGTTTGTGTTCAGTGCGAATACAAATGCGGGCATGTATTTGCAGTAGCAGGGTTTTCCTGTAATTTATTACGGGATCTGTTTTATGAAGTTGCCAGTTTGCATTCCGTTCCGACCGGTTTTCCTTCATTCCTTCTCGGTCGGACTTTCTTGTTGGAGGGTGTTAATTGCAAGTTTGCAATTAACATTTTGTGAGGGGTTTTCTTGCATATGTGGCTTCATGATTATCCTCTTAATCATGATATTCTTTTTTGGTCTTTTCTTTTGCTTTTCTTGTGAGTGGACCTTGATGAGATTTGAAATGGTTGTGACCATTTTCATTTTGATTTATCATTTTCTTTTTCACTTGATAATTCTTGGAGAATTATTTTTCTCTCTCCAATCTCATTCATGCTTAAGAGGGGCCGGCCACTATTCTAGGGAGAAGAGGGAAAATGTTTCATATCACTTTTGATGCTACAAATATTCACAAGCACATTTTCTTGAGTAGCTTTTTTCTTCTCCTCCTCACATCCTTCCATCATGGCAACCACATAAACCCTAAAGAGATAACCTTCTACACTATTTCTATAGCAAGTCTTGGACGCGTCGGCTAGCCAACTTCGCGCCCGAGTTGCCTCGGTCAAGAGGCGGGAGCCCGTAAAAGATTCCGGCTACGTGGTGCCCTTTCCGACGAGCGAGGAGGTGACGGAGATTCCGCAAAAGATCGGAGTGGAGATGAAGACCGAAGGACACGGATCGCTTGGTATAACTTCTCTACTCTTTTCTATTTTGCTAGCTAGCGAGGTTAATGGCCCGATCCGGGTGAAAAGTCCGCGGCGGTGCCGTTTTGCAAAGTTCGCAAAGTTTTTGTTTTCCGCGTTTTCCGGCGTCGGATCGACGGCCGGGGCGCCCCCGCGGGCTTACAATGGGGGCTTGGTGTCTTGTGAGCATTGTTTTGGATAGAGAGAGGAGGCATGATGGTTGTGCCATGACTTGCTTTTATTGTTGAGAGAAGATGATAGGAGTTAACCTCACTTCACTTCACATCTTTTTCCTTAATACTCTCACATCTCTCCCCATAACACAACACCAAACCATTATACACCAGCGAAGGCAGCATCAGTAGCTGCTACACCACTCTATACAACAGCCCCGACACCTCACTTCAGCCCCCATTTGCATCAGCACCCTATACCCACACACCAGCCACCCTACAAGCTGCAACATCAGCTACACCAGCTCCTAACCCCTTTAGCCCAACACCCACACCATCAGTTCATCCACCATCAGCCCCACACCCATCATACATCATCAACTTCAGCCCAGGAAATCAGCATCAGCTGCTGAAAGCAACAGCCACATCAACTGCTGCAACAGCAGCTGATATGACACCTTAGCCCCAAACCTGCTCTACACCAGCTGCACCCTACACCCACCCTATATCAACCACAGCCCAACTCTTCTGCTGCTGCCTCAGACACAGAATAAAAAGAGAAAAAGGGAATTTCAAGCAACAGCAGCAGCCCAAACTAAACCCACAGCAACAAACTGCTGTTAAAAACAGCTTCAGCCCCAATTTCTCCACCTCAACTGCTCCATCAGCCACCACAACACCATACTTCCTGCAGCAGCTTCAACAACCCAAACACCACCACAATCTTTCCCACCACAACCTTTCCCACAACTACAGCAACCAAAACCACAATTCATACAGCAGCAGTTTTACAGTTCAGCCAGAACACCAACTTGAAGATGCTACAGATGCACTTCAGCAGGCCTTCCTTCCTCTGGATCTTCCCTTATCCTCCATCCTAGGATTTTTTTGAGGTATAATCTTGCAACCGAACTCCTTTCTTGTCAAGATATGGGATTTTAGCTGACAGTTACTGTTATATCAGTAGATTAGTGCTAGATTAGTGATTTTGAGTGAGATTTGGCCAAGAGTTGGTTTTGAATGTTAGAGTGACCTTATTAGGTGTTTTTGAGACCATTGTAACCAATATTACCCCAGATTCCTAGTATTTACCAGAGTTATTCGACTTAGCGTATTTTAGCGTTTTTTTCGATTTTGAGACCTTTCCGAGATCTGCTTTCACCCGGGACCTCCTAGGGAAAAATTGACTTGGCAGAGAGCTGTGCAGGCACCTTGGAACCCTTACCCAAAGCCCTAGCCACCACCTCACAACCCCGGCCGCAAATTTAATCCCCCTTGCCGCAATTTGCGGCCAGAGCAGTGTAAAACTGCCTCGTTTTGCGTGCACGGCCCCTTTTCATGTAAAATTGACCCCCGGTATGTCTAGTTTTGACTGTTTCCTGTTAGGGTAAAATCTGGGTTGATTTTCATGAGTTGGCGTATGATTTAAGACATGTTTTCGTATGGATTTTCGTATTCGATGATTCGTTTCTGTCGGGTGGCGTTTGGACGTCAACGACAGCGGATATTGGCTGCGTTTGCACACAAGGTCACAGGTTTTTACCTATGGGCGTAGCATGCACCATTTTGGTTTCCGATGTGATTTTCATGAGTTTTAGCATGTGATATTCTTGTAGGTACTCGCGTGACGTCGAAGCGTTGGAGATGCAGATGGCGACATCGGCACCGGCACACTTGAAAAAGGTGAGTAGATTTATATCTATGGGGAGAAGTCGGGTGGATGGCGTATAGCACCCCCGCAGTCCGTGGTGATGTATACGGATGCGTATACACACCAACAATCACTTTATGTTAATTATGATAAATTATTGATGTTTAAATGGATATTGGTATATTGGATTGGTAAATGGTTACGAAACCCTAGGGTAGTGGGTGCACTATACATGCATACTCACACATACATACTTGCATACATCCTCACTTCTTATGAGCTTAGATGGGATTCTACATAGATATGTGTTCACATGGGTTTGGGATTTTGTGTTCACATACGGACTTGAGGATGATACCTGGGATTGATATGAGTCGGTTAGTTTGATCTGGATTATGATATCGGTGATATGGTAAAATTCGTATTTGGAATACGTCTTGATGCTTTAGCGAATTTTGGTATGATGATGCCATAGGAATAGTGATACATATATTTTAGATGGTCGATATGTGATTATGATACGAGATATGATATGATAGGATAGGATATGACAAGATATTCATGCTAGGCCGCCTTAGGCGTTGTTTACTCCTTGAGATGATATGGGCTGTTGATATCGTTTTGCTAGAGGCTGTAAGTCAGAAACTGGATTATGATTTTATCGACGATATATGATGATAATATTGATGTATACGAGACTGTCGATCAGTGATCAGATCTTGATTATAGTGATGATGTTAGCATTGTACTAGATATAGATCAGTACCAGATAATGATATTCTATAAGAGAATACTTGATGAATAATATGGCAAATGTGATATTGACCCGTACCCAGATTTGGGGATGCCGTACGACGGATTTACGTACGAGCTATATTTTGATGTTTGATCCGCCTACTTGACTTGGGAATAACCGATTATAGAAATATGGTATCGGATGTGATATGATCGAGACGGGATCACCGACTATATATGTGTATATTTATGTATCGACTCAGAGGTTAGGCGGTTTCCCTTACCTACTGTTAGCTTTAGCTCAGCCTTTTAGTAGTATAGAAATATGACTTTTAAGACATTAGATGCCGTTTAGCGATCATGGTGTTCAGTATTTCAGCTCCCGCATATTGTTATTGTTGCTCTGCATCGCATACTGTTGTGATTCATATTCTATTATTGATATCCTGCTGCTAGGAAACCAGCACCATTACCGATGATGCGTATGTACCACGTACACTTATTTGCTATCGCACACACATCTTCATCGGTAATTTTCATGTCATGTACACTTAGAGAATATTATTGCTTGATTTAACTTGTTAGCTAGTAGTGACATGATATTAGTGCATTGCCTTATATGCCAGCTTGACATTGTAGCTATTTCTTGTCACATCATGTATACCGTTATTCATTATATGCTGCATTCATGGATTCTCATGCTTATATTCATGATCTCACATGCTATTGAAGATTTGGATTCGGGCTTCATGATGTTCTCTAGATTTGGAGGAAAACCGCAAAACATATATAGACTGCTTTCACTCTTCGTTTATGAAAATAAAGTCTTTCCATGATGTATGAGTCGTCCACCATGAGTTTTGCTGATGGATTTCGAGTCCCGATTCGTGGAGTCGGATGAACCGTTTCGGGTACATAGTGGGCCCGGTGCGGTACCCCGGGGCAAGAAGATCACAGAAGATGGCGTTGAGCCTAGCAAGGGAGCACGACCGACCGGTGATATTACCCTTCACGTGGATATCCGGAGGATACAGTCGTAGTCATGAATTGGATAGTAGGGGCCGATCTGGACTGACGGCACCCTGGATATTATGATTGAGACATTGAGATTTGAGATATTGAGGTACAGAGATTGTGATACAGAGATATCGAGATATTGAGATTTATGTTTTGTGCCGATGCTAGGCACTGTTTTATGCTGATTTCATTATGATACCTCATTTAAAAATACAGAAATCTCACAAAGTTACAAAAGCATTTTTCTTTAGCACATGCATTCTGTTTCATGCATTCATACATCATTCATATGATATACATTGCCACCTGATGCACTGGCACAGACACATGGGTTTACACTTGGGTTAGATATTTACCCTAGACTTAGTTAGAGATTGCTGGTTATATATTTAAGGATTATATATGTTGATCGTATGACCTAGGTTGCGTCATACATGCGATTTTCTGTTCGTAGATCTTTTTTACTCACGAGTTGGCAACTCACCCCCGTTGTGCCCCAGTTTCTTGCAGGAGTTGCCGTACGGATTTCATTACGGCTTGCGGACACGGTTTCTTTTCGGGTGACTTGCTAGTAGGTGGGAATATTGTATCTTACCCATCATTACACCTTGTATATTATATTTCAGTTGTATCTAGAAGTTCCATCAACCAAAACATGTACTTATTTGAGATAGAGACCAGTGATGTTATTCTTTCGACCTTAGAGTCGTGTGTTATATTTCCATGGGTTCTTGCTGGTTAAGATTCATTTCTGTTGTGATCCTCGCCTTTAGGCGTTGTATATTATGTTTCATACAGGTTGATTTGGTATGGTTTTTCCTACACTCTACTACTTCTCTTGGTTTGGATTTCTGGGTTTCGGCTTACTTAAAATACGTGCGCCTTGAGACGTTCGTAGTCTAAGTGCCGGTCATGTTTCGTAATTTCGGGTCGTGATAGAGAGTAAGGTTGTCTTCCTCGTATTGTACGTGGACGACATACTCTTGATAGGAAATGATACTCCTATGCTGCAATCGGTCAAGCTCTTCTTATCACAAAGATTCTCAATAAAAGATCATGGTGATGCCTCCTGCATATTGGGAATTAGGATCTATAGAGATAGATCCAAACGGATATTGGGATTGTCCCAATCCAGGTACATTGACACCATACTAAAGAGGTTTAGTATGGAAGAATCCAAGCGTGGGAACTTACCCACGATCTCTGGAGTCACTCTCTCCAAAGAGATGTCTCCCAAGACTGATTTGAAGAGAGCTAGCATGCAAGGGATACCCTATGCTTCGGCTGTAGGCTCTATCATGTACGCGATGCTATGTACTAGAACCGATATAGCATACTCACTAAGTGTAGTGAATAGGTATCAAGCTGATCCTGGAGAGAGTCTCTGGACAGCTGTGAAGAGCATTCTCAAGTACTTACGAAGGACAAAAGAGATGCTCTTGGTGTATAGTAACGGAGAACTCCAAGTGGAGTCCTTTAGCGATTCGAGCTTCCAGAGTAATAAGGACGACTCTAAGTCGCAGTCGGGATTTTTCTTTACCCTTTACGGAGGGGCGGTTAGCTGGAAGAGTTCCAAGCAGGAAACCGTAGCAGACTCGACGATGGAGGCTGAATACATCGCTGCCAACGATGCTGCCAAAGAGGTTGTCTGGATCAAGAAGTTCATTACTGAACTTGGAGTGGTTCCATCCATTGAGCATCCAATACCTTTGTATTGCGATAACAATGGAGCGGTGGCTTTGGCCAAGGAACCTAGGTCCCATCAGTGATCCAGGCATATTCTGAGGCGGTATCACCTGATCCGGGAGATAGTTGATCGCCGGGAGATCGAGGTCAGGAGGGTTGACACGAAGAACAACACGGTGGATCCACTCACGAAGGCCATTCCCCAGATACAGTTTGAGAGACTCTTCGGGATGCTCGGTATGCGATACTACAGCAGCTGGCCCTAGTGCAAGTGGGAGATTGTTAGTTGTATGTATGCCCTAGAGGCCAGTATTGTACAGATGATGTACATTATATTGGATGCTTGGACATATATAGAGATGACTTTCTTGCTCGATATGATAGTATGCTATATGGTTGCTCTTTATCTTAACATGTATACTAGTCTCTTTAAACTGTCTTATAATTACATGTTGGTAAAGCCCTCAGGATGTGTACTTGACTACCTGGACTATGATGCAGATCATACTAGTGGGGACATGGTAGTCCATAAGTACATCCTTCAAGGTCCCTAGTCGTAGGTGTATCGAGACGGGGCATCGATATACCAGTGTAGACTAGCGTATACGCTTCTCGACCCATGAGTTGGGCGATGGATGATCCCATATCCATTGGTGTTTGACATCAGAGATGGAATACGGGTGCTCAGTGGACACTGGGTATACTGGACGAACACGCCGAGAACTCCCAGATGGTATTATACCTCACGTCAGATGGCAGTTCTCAGGTGACACTTGTGCAGGTTAGTCTGTAGGCCCGAGATCGTCATAGAGTCTTGTGTGATTCCCACTGTGCTTTGATCTCCACCTTACCACGTCCATGAGGGCGTGCAAGACGGTGGTTTTTGGGTACAGTCCCGAGTCACATGGAGGCAATGAGCGATAGGAGGGGTTTCGTCTCTCCCGGTATTTGGGGGTTAATGTTGCACTGTGCTCGATTGGCCATAACAGGGAAGTCCATGGCCAGGGCTGATTCAGAGATTTGCTGGTAAGTGTTACCAGTAGTTTCGCGACCCGTTATGAGCCTCACATCGGCACGACTTATCGGTTATTGGGGTCTGACGTTTACCACCCTTAGACTTGATATGCGACATATCAGACGAGGAGACAGGACTGTACGGGAAGTGTTGCCGGTTGGCTCGACGGGAGTTGTAGCAGGTTCGCTTGTTCTCTTCTGATCGGTCAATACCCGGGTGGCCGTTACGTTTAGCTGACCGCTTGCGGCTTAGGGTGCTTGATATGATCATCACCCACTGCCGGCGTATTGACGAGTCTCAGAGTCCCACAATGGAGTTTTCTAGTCTAGGCGAAACGTTGTGGTGCGCGTATGCGATATGCGCATGGACCCGATTAAAATACGCGTATAGGATACCGTATATTGATCGGGCGGCTTGCTTTTGGTTTGGGTCATATGTGATATGACCGGATTGATAAATCAAGTGTTGATTTATCATTTAACCATTAGTTTCTCACTAGAAATCCTTTCTTGTGATGGATGGATGTATGCATGCATGTATGTTTTTCTTTCTTTCTAGTTTCATGCACATATGGATGTGCATGGACACATGCATACATACATCATTCTATCATGGTTGATTATACAAGGAAATGGTGGCAATATAAGACTCACACCATGGGTTTTTATTTGGATTATTATTTTATTTTTGGTTAAAACAAAATGGATAAAGGAAAGGATAATTCATGGAAGCTTTCTACACTCTTCTTGACCTAACCATGCTCACCCACCATTTAACCATGGATTACATTTCCTTTTGGGTTTTAACTCAAGTTCAATAATGATTCAACCATGGTTTGAGATGAGAGATAAGAAATATATATTGATATATTTTCTATTTTTCTTTTAAGAGTTATTCTTATCTTCTTCAAAAATAGCCATCATCTTCTTCCTCCTTCTTCACTTGCTCTCTAGTTCTTTGTAGTGAGCAATATACTTATCACGATTGGATTTTGAAGTGAGAAAGAGAACCACAACACCATTCTACACAAGTCTAGCCCGCTTGTTTAGAGTGTTAGCTTGATTTCGTTCACTTGATCGGATAAAGTTGCAAGCTTGGACAAAGCGGACTCCGGGTGGATCATCGGTGACCTCGAGGAGTTCAAGCGGAGCTATTTCAAACCCCAAGTAGCCGAGGAGTCTAGCGTAGGGAGCTACAAAGGTTGTACTCTCTAAACCCTAGCATTTCTTTCATATGATGATGTGAAAAATTTAGAAACCCTAATTTTTCTAGGATAGATCCTTTGTAAGTTTACTTAGCACCATAAAAATTCATTCTTTGGTTCATGTGATGCTTCCAAACCCTTCATGAGGTGCTAGGCTAACCTTTCAAAGGAGACGTTCAAACAGGTTTTAGTTGGGTATAGTCCCGAGCCACATGGAGGCAGTGAGCGGATCTTCAGGGGTTCGTCTCTCCCGGTAGTGGGGGTGAGGTCGCGCTGTGTCTAGGAGAGCCATTACACGAAGCCCTCGGCCGAGGCAGGAGATTTACTGGTAGGTATTCCAGTAGTATCTCAGGGTGTTCTGGGCTACACTCCGACACGACTTGTACCGCTTTTGGGGGTCTGACTTTTACCAACCCCCTAGGCCTGCCATGCGATGCTCATAGACGAACGGACTGGACTGTACGGATATTATCACTGACAGGCTCAATAGGGTGTCAGGATGAGTTCGCTCATCGACGTCCCTTTCGGTCGATAGCTGGTGGCCCGTCATGTATGGCTAATACCTCTGACATGCTAGTGGTTAAATCCATAGCCAAAGTATTGACGAGTCTTTAGAGTCCCCCACATTCAGTTGCTCAAGTTTTCGGGCGAAACGCTGTAGAGGCCGTATGGAGATATGGCAGGGTTCGATCAGATACGTGTGGTATTGCACGGATCAGGATCGTACGGTTAGTACTAGAGGCCGTATGGATATATGGCAGGGTTCGATCAGATACGTGCGGTATTGCACGGATCAGGATCGGACGGATATTACTAGCCAGCTTTGGTTTAAGCCGGATCTTACTATAGTACAGTGTAGATTTTGTCTCATTGCATTTGTATTCAGTTGGAATACAGATGCGGGTGTGTATACACAATATCGGGGTTTTCCTGTAATTTATTACGGGACCAGTTTTCTGGAGTTGCCAGTTTGCTTTCCGTTTCGGCCATATTTCTTTGTATCTTTCATTGGCCGAAGTTTGGTAGAGGAGGGCTTATTTGCATATGTGCAAATAAGCTTTTTGGAGGGTGATCTTTGCATACTATTGTATCATGATGGTTTCGTGATGGAGCCCCATCCCTTGACCTTCCATGGTTCATGATTGCTTGACTTTTTGTAGCAATCATGGTTGTTGATTAGTTGATGGAGTGTAGATTTGTTGGTGATCATTTTCCTTCTCATGATCACATACCATTCTCTCTCACTTTCTTTATTGTGTGGCCTCTCTCATATTTTTGATACACACTCCATTCTCACCTTTCACATTTTTGCATGGCCGGCCAAGCCATGAGAGGGCTGTCCAAAATTTCTCATATGGGATTTTTGCTCTTTTGCTTGTGTAAAAATCCCACAAGTTCCATCTCCATGAGCTTGTATCATTCCTCCACCAAAAGGGCACTTTCCTAAACCCCAAAATGAGACATGGTTCTACACGTATTCTACAGCAAACCTTGGGCACTTCGACTCGCCAACTTCGTGCCCGAGTTGCCTCGGTATAGAGGTGGGAGCCCGTAAAAGAAGCCGGCGACGTGGTGCCCTTCCGGCGATGAGGTGGAGACCGGAGATTCCGCGGGAGATCGGGACGACGACGAGAAGACCGGAGGACACGAATCACTCGGTATATCTCTCTTCCCATCTTGTAGTTAGCTAGGACTAGATTAATGGCACGATCCGGGTTTATAGTGCGCGGTGGTGCCGGTTTGAAAAATTAAAGTTTAGCATCGCTTCCGCATTCCGGCGTCGGATTGACGGCCGGGGCGCCGCCGTGCACTTACACTTATATCCAACAACAACTACACAATAAGGATATACGATGCCCAAGGCAAAGATCAATCACAGAAAACAAAGTAAAGAAAACTAAAATATCATCGAACTCAATATAAAGAATAATACAAGTCTCGACACTAAGTCTGAAAGAATATACAACCGGTCTCTAAGTCTACCGATATACATAGTCTGGTTGATAGAGCTTTTAAGTAGATTACAACTTAATAAATATATACAAGCGGTGGACGCGATCCAAAGTGTTACCCACCTACCAAGCAAACCACCCAAAAGAAGCAATGTGCCTGCCTGCCACTACTGATCCGAGCGGTCGATCCTGCAAGAAAACTATGTCACAACGGGGGTGAGTTGTTAACCCATGAGTAGAAGACATCACTAGGTAGAAATCAAATGTATAACAATCTACCTAAGTCATACTATACTAATAATATCGTACCGTGTGGTATCGAAGGTAGTCGTGTATACATATATATAAATATATAATGTCGTGCGTATGTCAATAAGTGGTACTATGTCATCCATGTCATATATATGTATCATCTAACATGTGTCCATCAACGACGCATCAAAATCATCATAAAAATCATGAGTGCCCAGCATCGACACTCGAAATCATCATAAAACCTATGTCCAGTATCAACACGTAAATCCACTTATCTCAAGCATCGTCTCATTGGATCGACCCTCATTTCTCAGGCTACGTCTCTTCAGATCGTTCCTCATATCCATCTGTCTCATATCACGCTGGTCGGTTGTCACGACCTAAAATTTGGTAAGTGACGGCCCTTAAACTACGTAATGTCTCAAGGCGCAACGTAATTCAATTAAGCCGAAAACCCAGCAATCTAAACCATCAAAAGTAGTAAGTGATAATAACATTGTTAAAACTTTTGAAATCTCAATCAAAATTCTTTAAAGTCCAAATTTACTTTCTTTAAAATTTGGCAGCACCTCTTTTGTAAAACAAGCCCCCAAAAAGGGTACAACAAATGATATAAGTAAAGCATCCCCAAACGGGAGAAATTCCACGCCCAAAGGCGGAAAACAACCCCCCCAAAAGATATACGGCGCCGTAGCGAAGAAAAAGACGATATAAATAAAACTGCATAAAAGACACCCAGATTTACAAAATAATATACAATATCGTCCTCACAACTCGTCTCTAAGTCAATACATAAAAATAGTAGATGGAGATTACTGGATACAACGAATATACAATGAGCAACATCGGATAACCGCAAAACCCACCTAGCAAAACTGCACACTGTCAGCCGTAGCGGCATCCGCTGCAAAAGATGATACGATAGATGGAAGCCCTGCCTCTGACTGCTCTGAGGGACAACCTGTACAATCCTGTGGCACAACGGGGGTGAGTTGCCAACTCGTGAATAGTAAATAACATATGCAGGTAATCGCAAGTATGCACGTACTGCGCTAATCTATAACATGCAAACTGATAGCAATAAATAGCAATATGTATATGCAATAGTCATGAAAGGTACTCTATCAGGTACTACTAATACATGAAGCAATCCATATCAAATAAATACGGAGTATGGAATAAAACATGTCATCCTCATATCGGGCACATCGGCCCCTCACATCAGGCACATAGGCCCCTCACATCAAGTAGTGAATAAGAATACTTGCACAGATCATTATGATGATATATATTATAGGTATACATATATAGCAGCGTCCCATACCACTGATATATATATATATATATATATATATATATATATATATTATAGGTGTACATATATAACAGCGTCCCATACAACTGATATATATATGTATATACAAGTATATATATCAGCGTCCCATACCACTGATATATATACCCAGGAGTAAAACATCTAGAAAATATCATATGAAATCCATATATCAATATGAAATCCATGAAATATAATATATGCAACATGAGACAATAATATGAGCATATAAAGGAAAAACAGCTATTTAACTGCAACAAGTTATTAAGTATATCATGCGGTTCCTGATTTCTCCAAAATCCATACAACATCATATAAAGGTGGACATGTAACTATAGCCAGGTATGCGTAATCATATCGGTATAGTAAGATATGTGTATCTACCTATCAATAATGATGTAATACCCTCTAGGTATATGTGTAGCTATATCAAAGTATACGGGTGTACATGTAAGTATGTATACAAGATGTACATGTAGCTATGTCTCAAATGTGTATATACCTATCTCTAATGGTACAATACCATATAGGTATATGGGTAGCTAGCATGTAGGCATGACAAGGCATATGTATAAGCATGTAGGTATACAGGTATGTTATATGTCATATGCACAATGGAATATGAATCAATGTCTCAATGTCCCTAACCAAACAATATCATATATATGTGTGTGTTGTGCATGTCATGGAAATTACCGACGGTGTGTGTGGCATACAATCAGTGCTCGTGCAACATGAGCCGTCAATAATAGTGCAGTGTCCAATGGGTACAAGTCCAAGCACAACAAGCAATAATATGCAATGGAGTTTATGCACAAACTCTATATGTGAAATATAAACATGCGACTAATATCATATCATATCTAGCCCAGACACATAACGCCATGCGGGCGATTCCTATATAGATGTTAAATTTACTCACAGATGATCCTAGGGATAAGTAAATCCAACCACTCGCTTTCCCTTCTTCGCGGCGTCCGAAGTCCCCGCCTGCGACCCTAAGATCAAAAAAAACAATAACAAGTGTATATTAGCAATCGACCAATAACACATACAAACTATTTTTGACCGACGCACCAACTCCAAACATACTCTCATGTGCTCGTCCAGTGGCTAACACGCGTAGCGACATTACGAAACTAACCCAAATGCAACAGATACACAAAGACACGAACCGTATCGAATAACGTAAGGCGCATAATCGAAATACTAGAAAACAAGCAAAGTGATCCCAGATTTTGCTACACAAAAAATTTGTAAAAGTTGCACGTACCGCAAGACCACACACAACCCCAGAGACCCCCAGACCAAAACGCAACCCCCCAACCCCTACTCTGGCCACAAATTGCAGCCAGAACCAATAAATTTGCGGCCATATAGAAATGGAATGGGCTCAAGTTTTTATGGTGGGTTCTAGGTCACTACACAAGGTCACTGTGATGGGAACTTTTCCAACAAATATCTGGTTTGATAGCAGATCATCCGAGACCCAAATCTACACTAAAAATACGATATTTACTCGAAACTAAACTTTACACATTCTAAACTGAAACTAACAAGCTACACAACATTAAAAAGGCTTACTTAACAGGAAAAGATCATTATCTACTCCCACAAGCTCAAAGATGCTAGCTTTCCAAGCACCAAGGGATCCTAGAGGCAAAACAAGGTTTATGAAGTGATTTGGGTGAGATTTGATGAAGTTTAGTGATGTTTTTGTGAAAGGGTAGTGTAGGGTTCAGTTGAGGTAAGAGGAGATGAGAATAATGAGAATGAGAAAGAGATAGAGTGAGAATGAGAGTGGGTGAGGTGAAAAGAGAGAGAGAGGTGAGTGTAGGGTAAGATAAGTCCTTATTCTTACTCTCTCCCCCCACCTCCATTGATGCCCATTAATTCCCTCCATGATTCACCTTGCCGCCTCCTCTCATCCAAACAAATATCTCATACAAATATCTAGGGTTAGGGCTAAGGTTTAAATAAAGGTTTGGATAGGATTAGGTTAAAGTGTCATGGTTACTAAACTAGATTAACACTAACAAGCCCTCACATTAATATGCACAAATGTGTGCAATTCATAACAAATAATAATAAATTACTTATTAAATTTTATAAAATGCGAGGAAACCGATTTGGTAAACTTTTACAGAAACTATCTCTTTATTAACACTAATCGAAATCCTAAAGTGTTACAATCTCCCCCTTATAAAAAATTCGTCCCCGAATTTAAAATTCTTACTATGCATACCTTCAAAGAGATGAGTGCAAATCATCCACATCTCGCTCGTAGCCTCCCAAATGATCCCCTCACTAGACGGGTTACGCCAAAGAAAACCACCACAGATGGCAAGACCCTTGACCGAAGTTTCTCCACCAGCCGATCCACTAACACTATCGGCTGCCGGTGAATGAAAAGATCGCGTCAAAGCTAAATGGTCTGATGCCGAATCATGTGAGAAAGGTCATGAAGGTATTTGCAAAGTATCGACACAAGGAATAGGGTATGAATACTCAAGAATCTGGGCGGAAGTGCCAACTTATAGGCAATGGTACTAACTCACTAAAGGATTTCAAAAGGACCTACAATTCTGGGACTAAGCTTCCCAAAACACAACACGCCATTCATCGGAAAAATCCGTAGGAATACATGATCTCCCACCGCGAACTCAAGTCTGCGACTACCACGGTCGGCATAAGACTCCTGTCTGCACTGGGCTGCTCTCATCCTGACCTGAATCAACTGGATCTTCTTCAAAGCCTCACGACTAGCTGGGGTCTAAAAATCCTACTCTTGCGGAGTCAGTAAAACAGACTGGCGATCGACACAACCTACCACACAAAGCTTGAAAGTTGCCAATTGAAATGTCTCCTGATAACCATTATCGTAGGTGAACTCCATCAATGGAAAGTGATGACCCCAATAGCCAACAAACAATTAGTACGTATGCACAAGCATATCCTCCAGAGTCTGTATAGTCCGCTCTGTCTGACCATCGGCCTACAGATGGAAAGCGGAGCTAAAGCTCAACCAGTACCAAAGGTGTTAGTTGTATGTATGCCCTAGAGGCCAGTATTGTACAGATGATGTGTATTATATTGGATGCTTAGACATATATAGAGATGACTTTCTTGCTCGATATGATAGTATGCTATCTGGTTACTCTTTATCTTAACATGTACACTAGTCTCTTTAAACTGTCTTATGGTTACATGTTGGTAAAGCCCTTAGAATGTGTACTTGACTACCTGGACTATGATGCAGATCATACTAGTGGGGACATGGTAGTCCATAAGTACATCCTTCAAGGTCTCTAGTCGTGGGTGTATCGAGACGGGGCATCGATATACCAGAGTAGACTAGCGTATACGCTTCTCGACCCATGAGATGGGCGATGGATGATCCCATATCCATTGGTGTTTGACATCAGAGATGGTGTACGGGTGCTCACTGGAGACTGGGTACACTGGACGGACTCGCCGAGAACTCCCAGATGGTATTATACCTCACGTCAGATGGCAGTTCTCAGGTGACACTTGTACAGGTTAGTCTGTAGACCCGAGATCGTCATAGAGTCTTGTGTGATTCCCACTGTGCTTTGATCTCCACCTTACCACGTCCATGAGGGCGTGCAAAACGGTGGTCTTTGGGTACAGTCCCGAGTCACATGGAGGCAATGAGCGATAGGAGGGGTTTCGTCTCTCCCGGTATTGGGGGTTGATGTTGCGCTGTGCTCGAATGGCCGTAACAGGGTAGTCCCTGGCCATGGCTGATCAGAGATTTGCTGGTAAGTGTTATCAGTAGTTTCTCGACCCGTTATGAGCCTCACATTGGCATGACTTATCGGTTATTGGGGTCTGACATTCACCACACCTAGATCTGATATGCGACGTATCAGACGAACAGACCGGACAGTACGGTTAGTGTTACTGGTTGGATTCACAGGAGTATGAGCGGGCTAGCTCGTCGATCTTCGGATCGCTCAGTACCCGGATGGCCGTTACGTTTAGCAGACCGCTTGCGGCTTGTGGGTGCTTGATATGATCATCATCTGCTACCGGCGTATTGACGAGTCTTTAGAGTCCTACACAGAGGTTTCCTGGTTCAAGCGAAACGAAATAGGAGCGCATATGAGATATGTGCGGGACCGAGAATAATGCGTGTATGTGATACCGTATTTCATTCTCGCGATGGATGTATTGATTGGTTATATTCGATATGACCTAGTTATCGAATCATTGATTCGATAAATCGATACATTGGATACTAGTCGGTTATGTGCGACATGACCGGATCATTGAATCAAATGTTGATTTAATGATTTAATGTATAATTATATATTTGATATATTACTCTGCATTAGCTAGTATTGGTTCACTTTATATGGATTTTCTCACTCGATGTGCAAGAAGTATATATGATGTACTTTTGTGCACACATTTGTATCATGTTTGATGATACTTGATAATTTAGTTAAGTGTATAGAATTAAACCATGGTTAATCTGATAATTAGGGTTTTGCATATTCATTTATTTATTTATTTATTTCTTCATTTATTTATTTGGAAAAGATTTAGATAAGAATGGTGGAGAAGTTTGTTTTTAGTTGAAGCTTCATGAAGCTTTGACTTCTTAACCATTCTTGTCTTCATGCTTAACCCTAACCTATCCAAGTAACCATGGTCTATTCTCTACACTAAACTATGGTTTGTAAATGATAAGTATTGATTTATTTTATCATTTACACAACACTTATCATATTCTTTCTTCTACTTGACCTTCTTCTTCAAGATAGAAAGCTTGATGCCATCAATGGCAACTTGAGATCTAAAGTGAGAAATCTAATTCTAAAGTGAACCCACCTCCTATTTCTTCACCCTATACCTCTTGCCAAGTTGTTTTGGGTGTTTTCTTCACAAGTTTCACCACTTGGTGAAGTTGGAGCTTGAACTTGTGCAACCTCGACGTAGATCATCTTCGGTACGAAGCCGACGACTTATTCCGCTCACTTCTCCGATGAAGCCGTCGCGAGAGTGCGAGATTCGAGATGGACAGCGAGGGGTTGACCATGTGGAGCTAAGAAAGTGGATAACTGGATCTACAAAGGTTGTAGCCTTTCTCCTTTAGTTAAATTGTTAACTTGAATCGTTTTTCGCCTAGAATTCTAGTCTTAGATCCGTATTAGGGTCTCTCGGCACCCATAAATTTTTATATTGGCATGTTCGATGCGTTGTGAGACCTCTATAGGGTGCCTAGGAAACTTCCACTGGTATCAGAGCCTAGCTAGAGCCTTAGGCGAAGTCTAAACGGAGTTTGAAGGCCGATCGAACCCGAAACCCTATTTTTCCACGCTCTCTGGACTTTTTCTTAAAACGTGGATTTTTCCAAATTAAAAATTGCTAAAAAATTCAGCAGGTAAATCTATGAATTACGGTGCAAAAATAATTTACTGAAGAGTCTATAGTGCGGCGGAACCGCGGCAGAAGCCTTGCTTCTGCGGCGGTTCCGCGGCAGCTTTATTAAATTATTAAATAATTTTTGCACAGTAACTGATATCTTCTGGTGTTGGATTTTCTGGGAATTTTTAAAATTTATTCAAGAGTTGAATTTTCTGGGGTGTTTTAGAGCTTCGATGTTTCGGTCGGATTATCAAATTTCGTCTTTGTATATTTCCGGATAATTTTTAGAATATGTTAAAAAGTTCGACCGGATATAAATACCCAATTTTTCCCCTGTCGGGAAATTTCCAAGTGTTGGATTTTTCCGTAGTTTAACGACGTTCTAAGTAGTGCAAGTAACGCGATGGACCCTCTAGAAGACAACAAACCTTAACTCGATTATGTGACCGTCTTGAACTGCCCTTTGAACCTTCGGGTTTGGGGGAGTACGGCATGCCACATGTGAGGCGTTGGCTTGACCCTTCTACGGCTGGACCGTTGGTACTGAGGCACGAACTGAATGTTGTTAGACTTATTTCATGTGTTGAGCTATATCGGGAAAACTTGGGTATTCGACTGTTCGATCGGAAAGTTTAACAATTTCTGTTTATCTGGAATGTGATACAATAATTGGAATTCACAAACAGTTATGAGATAACTGAATGAATGTTATAAATCTAGCAGTTTAGTCCCACATGATATTGAAAAGAGTTTTCGATAATGAGACTAAAATGCGGGATTTATATCTGTTAGGCATGTGATGTCTAAGTATTTCATTTGATTAGGCATGCGATGTCTAAAGAAGTTGCGGATTCCAATTGTTGTAATTTTACACTTTCTTTTCTGTGACCGTAAGTGTAATATGTGATATCGCCAGTTTCGTTGCTATATGTCAACGACAATTGGGATACGCATATTTACTTACGCTGATGACATGTGATGTTATGTGTTGCTGGATATGTTATATTGGATCGTCGTGTTCGAATAGCCGGGGGGTTTTATGTGAGATGAGTGTTTTTCATTTTCATTCATGTAAAAACTTGTATGTAATATTCTTTTATTTGGTGCACTTCCAGGTAGCGGAAGTTGTCACCCTTTGTATATTATTTACTTTTCCGCATTAGGATAGACCCAAGGAGGGGAGCACAAGTAACCGGGTTCTGGGGTCCAGTGGGAGACCAACTCGAGGAGTCGAGTCCGGGTCTCCTAACCCTAGAATTGGCAGGGTTGCTTGTCGCTCTCGTAGGGGTCTAGGGGTGTGGGATTGGCTATTTATCACGACCATGGAATCCGTGTTTTATACTGGCTCGTATTGAAAACACGGACGTCCTAGTATATCCAATATTTCATATGTTTCTTCTGCTGCGATATCTGTGATGTGATTCTGTGATGTGATTCTGTGATGGATATAGTATATAGTATATATGATATATTATATAGACGTTACTTATGTTTTACACCCGTGCTAGCCCTGCCCTGCTCTGTCGTTAGTTACCTAACCTAACGGTGCACGAGGGGACATCGAGGCGAATGCGGATGGCATAAGTGTACGTCATATCTATCTGTGATGTTTAGGTATTTAAATGATGGGACATCATTAATGTGATTAATGAAAGAAAAGAAACCTAAGATGTTGTAGAATCAAATTTCAAAATAAAACAGGTAGCTACAGTTCTTGCTTTGCACAGCGGTATATGTGATATATCCTGCACCTTATTCGATGAGGAAAGGACCGAGATCCCTTCACCGGGAGTGACTCCTTTAGCAATAACTGGCAGATGCTACACACTCGGTTTGCTTTTGATTGCTTCTATAGTTTATGCTTTGCACAGTGATATATATGATATATCCCGCACCTCATTCGACGAGGAAAGGGCCGACGATCCTTTCACCGGGAGTGACCCCTTTAGCAAAACTAGAAAAGCCTCAAAATCACTCCATTTTAAAACTTCATTTGATTCTACAACGATATCAAGTTCATTACGTAATAGGTTTTCAGAAAAACCTGCGTAGCCCTCCGTCATTTCAGATAAGTTACATATAGTATTCGTGCTACATTTGTTGGCTTTCGTCAAGGTGTAGTGTGCGGTAGCTATGTGCTGTTTATCTGCTGTATATGATGCGACTGGATTAGGGTAGTCGTACGGCTTTGTTGGCTTTCGTCAAGGGTCGTGCGGGTGGGTTTAATTCAGTCAAGAAATGTACGGGTTGAACTTGACTAGCGGGCTGTGGTTTGTTGGCTTTCGTCAAGATCATAGCACGCTAGGGGCAAAAGTATTATCGGGAATTTCAAGTGTTGAAATTTGCAATGAGATTGCATACCTTCTATGAGATAGTTGGATCCCGATACCCACTGCGAGTAAGAGTTACTCCTGGGAGAGTTTTACACATTGCAATTAGCTGATCAAGTAGGTGTCTAGAAAGGTGTCAACGGGGTTACGCCTCTGGAAAAACGAGGTTTACATTAATTAGGTTCGTGCGAAAGCACGGGGGACCTCCCTCAAAGTACCGACACTGGCCTGGCTGAAAGATTGGCGAACTTGTAGTGTGTAATTAATCCCGGCTAGTCTTTCCTTTTAGGGTTTGAAGGAAGATTTGATAAAAAGCAGTGGGACCCATCCTGATTAGATAAGATAATAACCAATCTGATCTTGCACGAGCATACGCTAAAGTGTTTTCTTTTCTCTCTCTCCAGGTAGCGACCATTTCATGCCCTAATGAAGATAATAATATGGATATATTGACCGAACCCGCATGTTATACTGTGCTGGGGAACGTTGGTTCCGTTCTTTCTTATAAGAGTTATAGGAATGAACAGGATATAGGGGAATGCCAGGATTCCCATGCCACCCGAATGAAGAAAGTACATGTTGATGCATTTTCTTCGGGTGTGTTCGTTACTGAGAACTGTTTCTCCATTTGCTCTACGTCCTGGGTATTAGATACCGAGTCAGGATCCCATATATGTAATCAGTTACATGGGCACAGGAAAGGTAGAGAACTTGGAGAAGGTGATAAAGACATTAGAGTCGGAAATGGCGCAATTTTTGCAGCTAAGACTGTCGGGGAATATCACCTTGTATTACCAACTGGTAATACATTGGTTCTGAACGAATGCTATTACATGCCGAACCTGATATGCAACATTATATCGGTTTCTTTATTAAGTAAAGAGGGATATAATTTTGTATTACAGGATAATGTTATGAACATTTTCCGTAACCAAAAGTTGGTTGGATCAGGCACGTTGTGCAATGGCATTTATGTTCTGAATCAATCAACAGTTCTGAGCATAACAAATACACACAAGAGGAAGAGTTCAGAACTGAACGAATCCTACTTGTGGCATTGTAGACTGGGTCACATCAATATGACACGACTGGCTAAGTTGCATAAGGATGGATATTTGAAATCTTTCGAATTTTCATCTTATGACACTTGCCAGTCATGTCTCAAAGGCAAGATGACCAAAACTCCGTTTACGGGACACGGAGAAAGAGTTACCGAACTCTTGGGACTAATTCATAGTGATGTATGTGGTCCCATGTCTACACATGCCAGGGATGGTTCTTCGTACTTCATTACATTCACTGACGATCTCTCAAGATACGGACATGTGTACTTAATAAGACACAAGTCTGAAGATTTTGAGAAATTTAGAGAATATAAACAAGAAGTCGAAAACCAAACCGGAAAAAGTATTAAAATCCTTCGATCTGATCGAGGAGGTGAATACTTAAGCAAAGAATTCCTGGACTTCCTAAAAGAGAATGGGATTCTCTCTCAGCTGACTCCTCCATATACACCACAGTACAACGGTGTATCAGAACGGAGGAACCGCACCCTATTAGATATGGTGCGCTCTATGATGAGCACAGCTGAGTTACCTATTTCCTTCTGGGGGTATGCGCTTAAGACAGCCATACATCTATTGAATATGGTCCCCACCAAATCTGTGCCTACCACTCCATATGAGATATGGAAAGGGAAGAGACCATGTCTTAACTATGTTAAGATATGGGGTTGTCCAGCCTATGTCAAACGACAAAATCCGGACAAACTCGAGGCACGGTCTGTTCTATGCAAATTTGTAGGATATCCCAAGAATTCTCAAGGGTATATCTTCTACCACCCTGAGGAACAAAGAGTGTTTGTTTCTCGGCATGCCACCTTTTTAGAAAAGGAATTTCTTGAAAAAGAGATTAGTGGTCACGAGGTAGAACTGGAAGAAGTTCCAGCGGGAAAAGCTACAACAGAAGATCTGGTGGAACCAGAGGATTCCATAGTTCCCGATGAACCCCAGCCACTCCGCCGATCTAGTAGGGTTCCTCGCCAACCTGAGAGATACTACGGTTTTCTCATGGACGGTGGGAGCGAGGATTGCATCATGGAGGATGATGACCCAACTAGCTTCGAGCAGGCCATCACGAGTGGGGACACAGTGAAATGGTTGGATGCTATGCGGTCCAAGATGGAATCCATGTACACCAACAAAGTATGGACTTTAGACGTTGCTCCTGAAGGGGTAAAACCCATTGGGAGCAAGTGGATCTTCAAGAAGAAACTTGGTGTAGATGGGAAAGTGGAGACTTTCAAAGCTAGACTTATAGCAAAGGGTTTTCGTCAAAGACCAGGTGTGGACTATGACGAGACCTTTTCTCCAGTGGCTATGCTTAAATCCATCCGGATCATGCTTGCCATCGCTGCTTATCATGATTACGAAATCTGGCAAATGGATGTTAAGACCGCCTTTCTAAATGGTGATTTAGAAGAGTGCGTGTACATGACTCAGCCAGAGGGCTTCGTAAACAGTGGGAGCAGCGGGAAGGTGTGCAAGCTGCTTAAATCCATTTATGGATTAAAGCAAGCATCGCGGAGTTGGAACATCTGCTTTGATGTCGTTATCAAAGAGTTTGATTCCGTCAAAAATCCAGATGAACCTTATATCTACAAGAAGGTGGCAGAGAGTAAGGTTGTCTTCCTCGTATTGTACGTAGACGACATACTCTTGATAGGAAATGATATTCCTATGCTGCAATCGGTCAAGCTCTTCTTATCACAAAGATTCTCAATGAAAGATCTTGGTGATGCCTCATGCTTATTGGGAATTAGGATCTATAGAGATAGATCCAAACGGATTTTGGGATTGTCCCAATCCAGGTACATTGACACCATACTAAAGCGGTTTAGTATGGAAGAGTCCAAGCGTGGGAACTTGCCCACGATCTCTGGAGTCACTCTCTCCAAAGAGATGTCTCCCAAGACTGATTTGGAGAGAGCTCGCATGCAAGGGATACCCTATGCTTCGGCAGTAGGCTCTATCATGTATGCGATGCTATGTACCAGACCTGATGTAGCATACTCACTAAGTATAGTGTGCAGGTATCAAGCTGATCCTGGAGAGAGTCACTGGACAGCTGTGAAGAGCATTCTCAAGTACTTACGAAGGACTAGAGATATGTTCTTGGTGTATGGTAACGGGGAGCTCCAAGTGGATTCCTTTACCGATTCGAGCTTCCAGAGTGATAAGGACGACTCTAAGTCGCAGTCGGGCTTTTTCTTTACCATTTACGGAGGGGCGGTTAGCTGGAAGAGTTCGAAGCAGGAAACCGTGGCAGACTCGACGATGGAGGCTGAATACATCGCTGCCAACGAAGCTGCCAAAGAGGCTGTCTGGATCAAGAAGTTCATTTCTGAACTTGGAGTGGTTCCATCCATTGAGCATCCAATACCTTTGTATTGCGATAACAATGGAGCGGTGGCTTTAGCCAAGGAACCCAGGTCCCATCAGCGATCCAGGCATATTCTGAGGCGGTATCACCTGATCCGGGAGATAGTTGATCGCCGGGAGATCGAGGTCAGGAGGGTCGACACGAAGAACAACACGGCGGATCCACTCACGAAGGCCATTCCCCAGATACAGTTTGAGAGACTCTTCGGGATGCTCGGTATGCGATACTACAGCAGCTGGCCCTAGTGCAAGTGGGAGATTGTTAGTTGTATGTATGCCCTAGAGGCCAGTATTGTACAGATGATGTGTATTATATTGGATGCTTGGACATATATAGAGATGACTTTCTTGCTCGATATGATAGTATGCTATCTGTTTACTCTTTATCTTAACATGTACACTAGTCTCTTTAAACTGTCTTATGGTTACATGTTGGTAAAGCCCTTAGGATGTGTACTTGACTACCTGGACTATAATGCAGATCATACTAGTGGGGACATGGTAGTCCATAAGTACATCCTTCAAGGTCCCTAGTCGTGGGTGTATCGAGACGGGGCATCGATATACCATAGTAGACTAGCGTATACGCTTCTCAACCCATGAGATGGGCGATGGATGATCCCATATCCATTGGTGTTTGACATCAGAGATGGTATACGGGTGCTCAGTGGAGACTGGGTACACTGGACGGACTCGCCGAGAACTCCCAGATGGTATTATACCTCACGTCAGATGGCAGTTCTCAGGTGACACTTGTACAGGTTAGTCTGTAGACCCGAGATCGTCATAGAGTCTTGTGTGATTCCTACTGTGCTTTGATCTCCACCTTACCACATCCATGAGGGTGTGCAAAACGGTGGTCTTTGGGTACAGTCCCGAGTCACATGGAAGCAATGAGCGATAGGAGGGGTTTCGTCTCTCCCGGTATTGGGGGTTGATGTTGCGCTGTGCTCGATTGGCCGTAACAGGGAAGTCCCTGGCCAGGGCTGATCAGAGATTTGCTGGTAAGTGTTACCAGTAGTTTCTCGACCCAATATGAGCCTCACATCGGCACGACTTATCGGTTATTGGGGTCTGACGTTCATCACCCCTAGATCTGATATGCGACGTATCAGACGAACAGACCGGACTGTACGGTAAGTGTTACTGGTTGGATTCACAGGAGTATGAGCGGGATAGCTTGTCGATCTTCTGATCGCTCAGTACCCGGATGGCCGTTACGTTTAGCAGACCGCTTGAGGCTTGTGGGTGCTTGATATGATCATCATCTGCTACCGGCGTATTGACGAGTCTTTAGAGTCCTACACAGAGCTTTCCTGGTTCAAGCGAAACGAAATAGGAGCGCATATGAGATATGTGCGGGACCGAGAATAATGCATGTATGTGATACCGTATTTCATTCTCGCGATGGACGTATCGATTGGTTATATTCGATATGACCTAGTTATCGAATCATTGATTCGATAAATCGATACATTGGATACTAGTCGGTTATGTGCGACATGACCGGATCATTGAATCAAATGTTGATTTAATGATTTAATGTATAATTATATATTTGATATATTACTCTGCATTAGCTAGTATTGGTTCACTTTATATGGATTTTCTCACTCGATGTGCAAGAAGTATATATGATGTACTTTTGTGCACACATTTGTATCATGTTTGATGATACTTGATAATTTAGTTAAGTGTATAGAATTAAACCATGGTTAATTTGATAATTAGGGTTTTGCATATTCATTTATTTATTTATTTCTTCATTTATTTATTTGGAAAAGATTTAGATAAAAATGGTGGAGAAGTTTGTTTTTAGTTGAAGCTTCATGAAGCTTTGACTTCTTAACCATTCTTGTCTTCATGCTTAACCCTAACCTATCCAAGTAACCATGGTCTATTCTATACACTAAACTATGGTTTGTAAATGATAAGTATTGATTTATTTTATCATTTACACAACACTTATCATATTCTTTCTTCTACTTGACCTTCTTCTTCAAGATAGAAAGCTTGATGCCATCAATGGCAACTTGAGATCTAAAGTGAGAAATCTAATTCTAAAGTGAACCCACCTCCTATTTCTTCACCCTCTACCTCTTGCCAAGTTGTTTTGGGTGTTTTCTTCACAAGTTTCACCACTTGGTGAAGTTGGAGCTTGAACTTGTGCAACCTCGACGTAGATCATCTTCGGCACGAAGCCGACGACTTATTCCGCTCACTTCTCCGATGAAGCCGCCGCGAGAGTGCGAGATTCGAGATGGACAGCGAGGGGATGACCACGTGGAGCTAAGGAAGTGGATAACCGGATCTATAAAGGTTGTAGCCTTTCTCCTGTAGTTAAATTGTTAACTTGAATCGTTTTTCGCCTAGAATTCTAGTCTTAGATCCGTATTAGGGTCTCTCGGCACCCATAAATTTTTATATTGGCATGTTCGATGCCTTGTGAGACCTCTATAGGGTGCCTAGGAAACTTTCAAAAGGCTTCCTGAAGCTTCTGCCAACGACGGCTAGCGAACTGGGTGCCTCTATTGGATACAACGCATGAAGGAATTCCGTGCAAACGCACAAACTTACTGAAAAACATCTGAGCAAACTAAGCATAACCGGACAACAATCACTCGAAAGGGGCCATACCCTCTACTAAACCTGGATAGACCCACAACGAAATTCCTGGAGATCTGCTCCCATTCCCACTCTGCAACAGTAAAAAGGTTGCAACTCTCCAGCCGGCCTCAAATGCTCAACCTTAGCTCGCTAACAAGCCAAGCACCTCGAAACGAAATCCGAAGCTTCTCTATTCACCCCTACCCACCAGTAACCAACACTCAAGTCACGTTACAACTCGGAAGCACTTAGGTGAACACTGAAAGTTGACTGATGCGCCAGCTCTAGGACCTCGCGTCTCTACCCATCAGTATCGGGTACACGCCATCGAGTCCCTAACATAACACACCCTGGTCATAAATCAAGGACTCCGAATCTTACCCAGCCGAACATGCTCAAGGTTCTTAAACAAACGAGCATCGGCGGGCTGTGGCTCATGACAACGATTAACTAAAAGTGGAAGGGTGCGGACATAAGCAAGTTGTCCCCTGGTAGAGGCGAACTTAAACTATACTCATCTGTCACACAAGAACTATAAATCTGCAGGAGACTGTCTCCGAACTGCACGCAACTGGAACAACTACCCCCGGGCTTACGACTCAAGCATCAGCTACCACAATCGCCTTGCTATGGGAAATGAAGGATCTCACAATCACAATCCTTCACAAGCTCCACCCAACGGCGCTGTCTCAACAATCAAAACCCGCTGCAGAAAGATGTACACAAAGCTCTTGTGGTCCGTGAAAATCTGACACGACTCTCCGTATAAGTAGTGTCCCCAAATCTCCAGCGCAAGACCACCGCAGCCATCTCGAGATCATGAGTGGGATAATCCTGCTCTTACTTTCTCCAACTGTCAGGAAGCATAAGAGATAACTCTATCATGCTACATCAGTACACAATCGAGCCCCACTCGCGAAACATCACAATAAACGACAAAGTCGCCCGATCCAGAAAGCAAAGAAAGATTTGGTGCAGTCGTCAACTGAGTCTTCAACCACTGAAAACTCGGCACGCATGCCACAGTATAAGGAAAAGGAACCCCCTTCCTTGTCAGTACGGTCAACGGTGCAGCGATACTCAAGAATTCCTGCACGAAACGGCGGTAAAAACCGGCTAAGCCCCAAAATCTGCAGACCTCTGTCCCTGATCAGGTCTGGGCCAAAACTGTACGACCTCGATTTCTCTCGGGTCCATATGAATACCGTCTCCTATAACCCCATGACCTAGGAAGTCAACATTATCAAGCTCGAAGGAAACACTTCGAGAATTTAGCAACCAGCTAGTACTCTCCCAATGTCTGCAAAGAAATCCTCAAGTGCTGCTCATATTCCTCACGACTCTTAGAAAAGACCTGAATGTCATCTATAACACAACAATCCACTGTTCGAGGAATGGCCTGAAGAATCCGGTTCATCACATCACGAATGTTGCAAGTGTTAGTGTATATACCCTAGAGGCCATTACTGTACCATACTAGTATGTATATTACTTGATGGAAGCTTGGGATATTCACAGTTGTATATACAATCTTGCTCGAAATGGTAGTATGCTACTTGGTTTGTCTCTACTTCAATATGTGCATGTGTTTCTTTTAGCATATCGCTTATATACATATTAGTAGAGCCCTTAGGATCTTTGCTTGATTACCAGCGTTGTGATAGCGCTCACACTCGTGGGGCTGGGTAATCCATAAGCACATCCTTATACAGGTCCCTAGTCGTTGGACTATCGAAACAGGGCATCGATACTCCGGAGTAGACTAGCGTATGCGCTTCTCATCCCAGCATGGGAGACGGTCTGTCCCACAGCCGTCAGTACGTCGTACTTGAGATAGTATGCGGGTGCTCGTTAGGTTACGAGTACACTGGACAGGACTCGTCGAGAACTGTTGGTTGGTATTATACCTATCGTCAGTTATCAGTTCCCAGGTGACATGAGTACAGCTTAGTCCGCTGACTTGACACTGTCACTTCGCCTCGAGTGTGTTCCCACTGTACTTTGATTACTACCCTATCACAGCTCAAAGGAGTCGTGCAAACAGGTAGTAGTTGGGTGCAGTCGCGAAGCACTTGGAGGCAGTGACGGTTAGACATGATTCGTCTCTCCCGGTATTGGGGGTTGACATCACGCTGTGTCCAGGAGAGCCATTACACAAGTAGTCCCTGGCCAGGGCAAGCGAGATATACTGGTAGGTTTCCAGTGTTATCTCAGGGTGTTCTGGGCTACACTCCGACACGACTTGTACCGCTATTAGGGGACTGACGTTTACCGCCCCCCTAGGCCCGCCATGCGATGTATCAGACGAACAGACCGGACTGTACGGAGACTGTCACATACAGGCTCAGTAGGAGTTCAGATGGGGTCACCTCGTCAGTCTTCTTATCGGCATCTACCTGGGGACCGTTATCTACAGCTAGTGCCGCTTGCGGTCTGTGGTTAAACCCACAGCCAGCGTAGTATCGAGTCTTTAGAGTCCCACACAGAGAGCTATTCGCCTTTAGGCAAAATGAGTAGAGGTCGCATGGTTTTACGACAGGGTTCGTTCACATCCGCGCACTTGTGCACGTTTGCTGTCCGGACAGCTTATAATAGCGGGCTTTGGTTTAAGCAAGATCCTAGTATATGATTTGGGATTGGTTTTATCTCTTTGTATTCGTGTTCCTCGGATCACGAATACGGGTGTGTATGCACAGTTGATTGAGACAGAGGGAGAGGACTTTGATTAGGGTTAATGACCATTGTCATTTTATTAACCCTAATGCTTATGTGTGTATTATGATTAATTGATATTAGTTAAATATAATTGTGCATGGTTAGGGTTGTTGACCATTTGACTATCTTGACTTGTTAACCTAGGTTGACAATTTGACCATCATCATTCCATATAAAAGATGCTCTTTGATCCTTACAATTTGCATTAAATATGAAATGATAATGGTCATGTCTTGATTAAGCCATGACAATTATCTTGCTAATTATCAATTTACTTAATTCAGACATATATGTGAGAATGGTTCTATTATTCTCTCATTCTATCATATGCTTTCTCTCTCTTGCTCTTCTTCTTCCTCAAGCTCTCCCCTCTCATGAGTTGAGAAACATATGAGCTTGAGTTAAACCTCTCCAAAACAATCTCTACTCTCTTCTAAGGTTCTAGGATTAGCACTTCTAGCACTTTAGTTACTTCTAGTTTGAAGTTGAAGCCAAAGGTTGAGTCTCTCAGATGGATCCTTCTTCGACTAGAGAAGGAGACAAGGTGATCTCTTTTTTCCACTCCAAGGAGCAAGGAGAGAAGGACATAAAGCCCAAGGTATAACCTTTCTTCCATGTATCTAATTCTAGTTAGCTTTTAGTTAGTTTTTGTTTAAAAAAGATCCCGCCTTTTGCTAGTCCATGTTGCCTAGTATGATAAAAATCCATTTTTTATACCGTTTCCGCCTCCCAGCAAGCACCGGGGTGGGCAACGTGGACTTACAGTGGTATCAGAGCCTAACTAAACATAAACTAGCTAGGTAGTAAAGTGTATGGAAGTTTGATCGGAAAAATCGCAAAACCAAAACATCAAAACCCTAACTTTCTGTTGAATTTTTTTCTGCTCAAAAATTAAAAAATCATACTTCAAAAATCGGCTCAGGGTTTTGTGAAGAAGCACACCAAAAACGGTCAAGTGAACAGTTCAAAGCGCGGCGGTTCCGCGGCAAAAGCATGCCTATTGCCGCGGAACCGCGGCCGTTTGGACTCTGTTCTGGGCCGGGTTTGGTGCAGTATTCTTCTGGTAAGGTTTTAGGATTTTTAAGATGGTTTATTTGTGCCCAGATTTTCCAGAAAAGAAATTTGTATTTCGGGGCCTATAAATCCGTATTTTTGATCGAACTTCACTACACTTTGACTAATGGGTTATATCTGTGATGTTTATATGTATTGAACGTCTGCTAATCGCTATACGTCGATTAGTGGGGGTTATACATATCTGTGATCTGTGCTTGTTGATGGTATGTGTATATGAATGCGTTGGATTGTCGCGGGTGAATAGCCGAGGGTTTTGTGAGACGAGAGTTTTCTTTTCTTTCAATTCATGTAATATGTAAATTGATGTAATATTATTTGTATGGCCGCACAACCGGGTCGGGGTTGTAGCCGTCATTGTATAATTCTTTTTACTGTTTTTTCTCCTAGGATAGACCCATGGAGGGGGTGCACAAACTACCGGGTATCTCGAAGTGCCGAGTGGCCTACTCACGATGTTGAGGGAGGTTGCTTCGCTTCGGGTACTTGGCGGGTAGTTTGCCACACCCATAGGGGTCTTGGGTGGGGTATTGGCTATTCACCGCGACCGTGTAATCCGCTTTTCGTTGCAGGCTCGAACGGATTGCGGATTCCTAGTATATCCAATGTATTCATCTGTGATCTGGAATGTCTATCATTGCTATATATCTATATACTATAACTATTTAGGTGTTGCTTATGTTTTACAGCCGCGCTAGCCCAGCCCCCGCTCTGTCGTTAGTTAAGTAACCTAACGGGTGATGACGGGGCCCCGTGGCGAATGCAAATGGCATAAGCGTACGTCATATTTTGGTTGTTTTCTGCAATGGTAGGATTAAATGATGGGACGCATTAAAAGAACTAATGCAAGAAAATAAACCAAGTAAAAGTCGATTGGAACACTTTGAAAACCACTCGGTTCTTTTCAAAATTAAACTTTTAAACGCGGAGCTTGAACCACTCCTTTTAAAAGCTATCTCGTTCCATCGATTATATCAAGTTCACTACATTCACGGTTTCGCCAAAACCATTCGTAGCCCTCCGTCATTCCACATGAATGGTCAAAAAGTATTCAAGCTATGTATTTTGGCCAAAGTCAAGGCATAGTGATTGGTAGCTATTGGGTATTCATGTGCAGCATAGATAGATGCGTTAGTTTGGGACAGTCGTGCTGCCATTTTGGCTAAAGTCAAGGGTAGGTACGGGTGGGTCCAAATTAACCAGGAGAATGACGGGTAGAAATTGACATGTGACTTATGATATTTTGGCCAAAGTCAAGGTCATAAGAGCATGGGGCAAAAATCCATATCGGGAGTTTCATAAGTACTGAAACTTGTTAGCACTGCATACCATTTGGAGTGTGATGATTCTAGTAGGATTCCTTCGGTTTTATCACGCGATGATATTTGGATCCCGATCCTACTGTGAGTATATGCTACTCCTCGGGAAAGTTCTCACTTAACGATCAATGCTATAAACCTAGTAGGTGTCTAGAAAGGTGTTAGCGGGGCTACGCCCACAGGGAAAAGAGCTTACTTAATTAAGGAACTTCGCGAAAGCGTTGGAAAACCTCCCTCGAAGTACTAACACTGGCCTGGCTGAACGGTTAAGCAAGTATTGTACGGTGAGATTTATCCCGACTAAATCTTTCTTTATAGTTTGAGAAGGGATTCGAGAGACAGTGGGAGCCATCCTGTTTAGACAAACTAAAAACCACTCTTAACTTGCAAGAGCATCATGCTAAAGTGTTTCTTTTCTCTCTCCTAATTGCAGCGACCATTCAACATGACCGGACTTAAGTTATTACTAGATAAAAACATACTGACAGGGCCAAACTACAAAGATTGGCTCAGGAATGTCAAGATGGCAATCACTTACGACAAGTTGGGGTATGTCCTTACCACCAAAGCTCCCCCTGTCCCAGGTCCCACCTCCAGCGTCGCGGATAAAGAAATCCGTAAGACATGGGAGATCGATTGCGCGAAGGCCAAATGCCTCGTGCTTGCCTCGATGGACAACGAACATCAGAGGAGGCATGAGAATATGGACCTAGAGTCCATATTTCTCCATACAAAAGAACTGTATGGAGAGCAGTCTCGTATCGCAAGATACGAAGTGTCGAAGAAGCTATTTTCGGCAAGATTGGCCATCGGATCGTCGGTAGCGGAACACGTGCTTAAGATGATTGGCTACATAGAGGAGCTCGCGGACCTTGGGACCACGTTGGAGAATGAACTCTACACTGATTTGATTCTCCAGTCCCTTCCTTCCACTTACGCCCAGTTTATCCTTAACTTCAACATGCAAGGAAAGGAGGTTGAACTTTCCGAACTTCTGAACATGTTGAGGAGTGCTGAGGGCACCCTACAGAAAGGTAAGGAGACATCCACTTTATTTGGAGGAGGACCATCCTCTTCTAGGCCCAAGGCGAAAGCCAAGGGAAAGAAGAAGAAAGCCCCCGCCCAACCAAGCGGCGGTGTCAGTAAAGTGGATACGAAGGGAAAGGGAAAGGAAACAAAGGTAGCGGGAAAGCTGGTGGGGAAGGAAGAATGCTTCTACTGTCACAAAAGTGGACACTGGAAACAGGATTGCAAGGCTTGGAAGGCCAGAACCCAGGATCTGAAGTGAGTTGCGGCTTCAGCTTCAGGTGTGTATGTTATTGAAAACTGTCTATCAATAAACTCTACATCCTGGGTATTGGATACCGGATCAAGATCTCATATCTGTAATTCTTTGCAGGCGTTGAGAAAGCGTAGAGTTTTGAAGGCAGGTGACATGACCCTCAGAGTTGTAAACGGAGCTAGCATGGATGCTGAGGCCGTGGGGGACTATCACCTGGGATTGTCAGATGGACACTTTTTGGTTTTACGTAGTTGTTATTTTGTACCAAATGCAACCTGTAATATCATTTCTGTATCTTTATTATCCAAATAAGGTTATGAATTTGCATTTGTAAGTAATGTAGTGAACATTCACCTTAATCAAGTTTTGATTAGGTCAGGTACATTAAACAACGGTATATACGTATTGAACCAACCACAGATTTTCAATGTCCAGAATACACACAAAAGAAAGTCTCCAGAAATCAATAAAACTTCCTTATGGCATTGTAGATGTTAGTTATATGTATGCCCTAGAGGCCATTACTGTACATTGGATGTATATTGTAGTGGATGCTGGGACATATATAGGGAGGACTTTCTTGCTCGACATGATAGTATGCTATCTGGTTGACGTTTACCTTAACGTGTACACTGATTGTCTCTCTGTTACATGTTGGTAAAGCCCTTAGGATGTGTACTTGACTACCTGGACTATGATGCGGATCATACTAGTGGGGACATGGTAGTCCATAAGTACATCCTTCAAAGTCCCTAGTCGTGGGTGTATCGAGACGGGGCATCGATATACCAGAGTAGACTAGCGTGTACCTTCTCGACCCATACAGATGGGCGATGGATGATCCCATATCCATCGGTGTTTGACATCAGAGATGATATACGGGTGCTCAGTAGAGACTGGGTACACTGGACGGACTCGCCGAGAACTCCCAGATGGTATTATACCTCACGTCAGATGGCAGTTCTCAGGTGACACTGGTACAGAGTAGTCTGTTGACCCGAGATCGTCATAGAGTCTTGTATGGTTCCCACTGTGCTTTGATTTCCATCTTACCACGTCCAAGAGGGCGTGCAAAACGGTGGTTTTTGGGTACAGTCCCGAGTCACATGGAGGCAATGAGCGATAGGAGGGGATTCGTCTCTCCCGGTATAGGGAGTTGATGTTGCACTGTGTTCGATTGGCTATAACAGGAAATCCCTGGCCAGGGTTGCTGAGATTTACTGGTAAGTGTTACCAGTAGTTTCTCGAAGTGTTATAGACCTCATATCGACACGACTTATCGAGCTATTGGGGTCTGACGTTTACCACCCCTAGGCGAGATATGCGACATATCAGACGATCAGACCGGACTGTACGGTAGTGTTAATGGTTGGATTCACTGGAGTGTGAGCGGGCTTCCTCGTCGATCTTCAGATCGCTCAATACCCGGGTGGCCGTTACGTTTAGCAGACCGCTTGCGGCTTGTGGGTGTTTGATATGATCATCATCTGCTGCCGGCGTATTGACGAGTCTTTAGAGTCCTACACAGAGGTTTCCTGGCTCAAGCGAAACGAAATAGGAGCGCATATGAGATATGTGCGGGACCGAGAATAATGCGTGTATGTGATACCGTATTCCATTCTCGCGATGAATGTATCGAATGGTTGTATGCGATATAACCTAGTTATCGATTCAAGCGTTGATTCGATAAGCCGATACATTATATACTAGTCGGTTGTGTGTGACATGACCGAATCATTGAATCAAGTATTGATTTAATGATTTAATGCATATTTATATATTTGATATATTACTTTGCATCAACTAGTATCGGTTCACTTTAAATGGATTTTCTCGCTCGGGTGTGCGCATTGCATATGCGATATGATTTTGTGCACTTGCTTGTATCATGTTTGATGATACATGCAATACTTGGTTAAATGTATGTTTAAACCATAGTTAGTTAATGGTTAAGGGTTTTAAATGATTTATTTATTGTTTTATTTATTTTGGGCAAAAGGAAAATGGTGGCTTTATTTATTTCTTTTGTTGAAGTTTCTTGAACTTTTGAAAAGTCCACCATTTTTGTTTTATGCCAAACCCTAACCACTCACTAACTTTGGTTAACTCTCTACACTTAACTATGGTAAGTGTTATGATAAGATTGAATATTCTTTTCTTTTCCAATTAATCTTATCATATCATTTTCTTCTTCTTCTTCCTTGAACTCAAGAAGAAAAAGCTTTCTTAATCAATGGTGGATTGAGCAAATGAGTGAGAAATCCAAAACTAAAGTCTACCCACTTCCTATTTCTTCATCCTCTACCTCTTGCCAAGTAGTAGAGTGTGTTTCCTTCATAAGTTTTTGGACTTGATGAAGTCGGAGCTTGATTTAGCGATGCCTCGACGTAGATCATCTTCGGCATGGACATCGACGACCTAGCTTGCCCATTCTCCGACGAAGCCGACACTAGAGCCCGGATTTTGATTTGGACAGCGGAGACGACTTAGTTGCGGAGCCGTGGAGGTGGAGCACCGGATCTACAAAGGTTGTATTTCCGTATCTCATTAGTTAAGTTGTTAACTAGTTAGCTTTTTCGTCTAGACATCTAGCCATCGATCCGTAGTTTAGGGTTTCTCGGCACTAGAATTTTTGAAATTGGCATGATCGATGCCTTGTGAGACCTCACTAGGGTGCCTAGGAACCCTACAGTGGTATCAGAGCCTAGCTAGAGCCTTAGGCGAAGTCTAGACGGAATTTGAAGTCCGAACGAACCCGAAACCCCGAATCAAACTTGCTCTCTGTCCAGATTTTAAAATTATGGATTTTTCAAGATTAAAAATATCCAGAAAATCAAGCAGGGTTTTCTAAGAATTACTGTAAATTTCGTGGGCCTAAATCAACTTTTCCACCGCGGAACCGCGGTACGTGCTATGCATGTCGCGGCGGTTCAGCGGCGAATTTGTCGTTTTGTGCATCAAGATTTGTACAGTAATTCTTATTTGTCTGTTCTGATTTTCTTGGGAATATTTTTAATATTTTTTCAAGAGTTGAATTTTCTGAGTTGTTTTGGGGATTCGGTGTTTCGATCGGGGTATCAAATTTTGTCTATTTGGCTTTCCGGATAATTTTTTAGAATATGTTAAAAAGTTCGACCGGATATAAATACCCAATTTTTCCCCTGTCGGGAAATTTCCAAGTGTTGGATTTTTCCGTAGTTTAACGACGTTCTAAGTAGTGCAAGTAACGCGATGGACCCTCTAGAAGACAACAAACCTTAACTCGATTATGTGACCGTCTTGAACTGCCCTTTGAACCTTCGGGTTTGGGGCAGTACGGCGTGCCACATGTGAGGCGTTGGCTTGACCCTTCTACGGCTGGACCGTTGGTACTGAGGCACGAACTGAATGTTGTTAGACTTATTTCATGTGTTGATCTGTATCGGGAAAACTTGGGTGTTCGATTGTTCGATCGAAAAGTTTAACATTTTCTGTTTATCTGGAATAGGATACAATAATTGGAATTCACAATAAGTTATGTGATAACTGGATGAATGTTATAAACATAGAAATTTAGTCTCACTTGATCGGTTGCCACGGAATTTTGATGTGATCAAAAGTCCGTCGCAATCACGTAGCGTACGCGTATACTCGCCGGGTAAACTTAATAGACAGCCTCACTCCATAGCCCCGACCAAGTGACTGCAGGAGAACCCCGTCGCCGAAAGCATCCGTCCGGGTGCTCGCGGTAGCGGTGTTCCGCCTTGGTGCACTTCGTCGACGGTATCGGGGGTGCGGCCGCCTACTAAAGTTTGCGACGAGCGTTCGATCAGAATGTCGGGAATCCTGTTGAATTGCCCGACTTGATATTGAAAAGTGTTTTCGATAATGAGACTAAAATGCGGGGTTTATAATTGTTAGGCATGTGATGTCTAAGTAATTCATTTGATCAGGCATGCGATGTCTAAAGAGATTGCGGATTCCAACTGTTGTAGTTTTACACTTTCTTTTCTATGACCGTAAGTGTAATATGTGATATCGCCGGTTTCGTTGCTATATGTCAACGACAATTGGGATGCGCATATTTACTTACGTTGATGACATGTGATGTTATGTGTTGTTGGATATGTTATATTGGATCGTCGTGTTTGAATAGCCGGGGGATTTTTATGTGAGATGAGTGTTTTTCATTTTCATTCATGTAAAACCTTGTATGTAATATTCTTTTATTGGGGCACTTCCAGGTTGCGGAAGTTGTCACAGTTTGTATATTATTTACTTTTCTGCACTAGGATAGACCCAAGGAGGAGGGCACAAGTAACCGGGTTCTGGAGTCCAGTGGGAGACCAACTCGAGGAGTCGAGTCCGGGTCTGCTAACTCCAGAATTAGTAGGGTTGCTTGCCGCTCTCGTAGGGGTCTAGGGGTGTGGGTTTGGCTATTCATAACGACCGTGGAATCCGTGTTTTATACTGGCTCGTATTGAAAACACGGACGTCCTAGTATATCCAATATTTCATATGTTTCTTCTGCTGTGCTTTATCTGTGATGAGATCATGCGATGTTCTATGGCAGATATTATATATAGTATATATGATATATTATATAGGCGTTACTTATGTTTTACACCTGCGCTAGCCCTGCCCCGCTCTGTCGTTAGTTACCTAACCTAACGGTGCACGAGGGGACATCGAGGCGAATGCGGATGGCATAAGTGTACGTCATATCGATCTGTGATGTTTAGGTACATTAAATGATGGGACTTCATTAATGTGATTAATGAAATAAAAGAAAACCTAAGATGTTGTAGAATCGAATTTCAAAATAAAACAGGTAGCTACAGTTCTTGCTTTGCACAGTGGTATATGTGATATATCATGCAACTTATTCGATAGGAAAGGACCGAGATCCCTTCACCGGGAGTGACTCCTTTAGCAATAACTGGCAGATGCTACACACTCGGTTTGTCTTTTGATTGCTTTTAAGTGTTTTTGCTTTGCACAGTGATATATATGAAATATCCCGCATCTCATTCGACGAGGAAAGGACCGACGATCCCTTCACCGGGAGTGACTCCTTTAGCAAAACTAGAAAAGCCTCAAAAGCACTCCATTTAAAAATCATTCGATCCTACAACGATATCAAGTTCATTACGCAATAGGTTTTCAGAAAAACCTGTCGTAGCCCTCCGTCATTTCAGATAAATCATGTTTAGTATTCGTGCTGCGTTTGTTGACCTTGTCAAGGCGCAGTGTGCGGTAGCTAACCAGTATTTATCTGCTTATGCATATGATGCAGATTGGGTTAGGGTAGTCGTGCAGCCTTGTTGACCGTGTCAAGGGTCGTGCGGGTGGGTTTGATTCAATCAAGAAATGACGGGCTGAACTTGACTTGCGGTCTATGGTTTGTTGACCTTGTCAAGGTCATAGATCGTTCGGGGCAAAATATTATCGGGAATTTCAAGTGTTGAAAATTTGCAATGAGATTGCATACCTTCTATGAGATAGTTGGATCCTGATACCCGCTGCGAGTAATTGTTACTCCTGGGAGAGTTTTATACATTACAATTAGCCGATCAAGTAGGTGTCTAGAAAGGTGTCAACGGGGTTACGCCTCTGGGAAAACGAGGTTTACAATAATTAGGTTCGTGCGAAAGCACGGGGGACCTCCCTCAAAGTACCGACACTGGCCTGGCTGAAAGATTGGCGAACTTGTAGTGTGTAATTAATCCCGGCTAGTCTTTCCTTTTAGGGTTTGAAGGAAGATTTGATAAAAAGCAGTGGGAGCCATCCTGATTAGATAAAATAAAAACCAATCTATTCTTGACAGAGCGCACGCTGAGTGTTTTCTTCTCTCTCTCTCCTGGTAGCGACCATATCACGCCTTAATCAAGATAATAAAACGGATTATTGACCGAACCCGCTTGTTATACTGAGCTGGGGAACGTTGGTCCCGCTCCACCTTATAAATGTTATAAGACAGAGCAGGAAATTGGGGAATACCAGATTTCCCGTGCTGCCCAAACGAAGAGAGTGCATGCTGATGCATCATCTTCGGGTGTGTTCATTACAAAGAACTGTTTCTCAGTATCCTCCGTATCCTGGGTATTTGATACCGGATCAGGATCCCAGATATGTAATCTGTTACATAGGGCTACAAAAGGGTAGAAAAACTGAGAACGGGTGATAAGTTTCATGAGGCAGAAAACGGGGCAAGTGTTGCAGCCAAGTCTGTCGGTCACTGTCACCCTGTATTACCAGAATACATTGATTCTGAACGAATGTTATTAGATACCGAACCTGATATACAAAATCATATCAGTCTCATTATTAGTAAAGAAATGATAAAATTTTGTATTGTTGGATAATGTTTTGAACATTTCCTATATCAAAAGTTGATCGGTTCAGGCACGTTATCTAAAAGCATTAATGTTCTAAATCAAACTATAGTTCTTTGTATACAGAACACACACAAGAGGAAGAGTTCAGAAATGAACGAATTCTTCTTGTGGTATTGTAGACTAGGTCAGATCAATGTGACCCGACTAGCTAGAGTTACATATAGATGCATATTTAAATCAGTTTGAATTTACATCTTGTGAAACTCGCCAGTCATGTCACAAAGATAAGATGACCATAGCTCCGTTTACTGGAAACAGAGAAAGAGTTAGTAAACTCTTGGGATGATACATGTTGATGTATGAAGGTCCCCTGTCTACATATGCCAGGACTGGTTCTTTATACTTCATTACGTTCTCTGATGATCTCTTTAGATTCAGACGTATGTTCCTGTTGAAACACAAGTCCGAACCTTTTGAGATATTCACAGAATATAAGTTAGAAGTAGAGAACCAAAATACGGGTATAAGTATTATGTCCTTTGATGTGATCAAGGAGGAGAATACTTGAGCACGGAAATCCTGGACTATTCTAAAGAAGAATGAGATTCTCTCTCAGCATTACTCCTCCGCATACACCATAGCACGATGGTATATCGGGGCGGAGCAAACAACACCCTATGTGATATGGTGTGCTCTATAATGAGTACTACTGAGTAACCTATTTCCTTTTGGGTGTTATGCACTTGAGAAGTTGCATACCTATTGAATAAGGGTTCCAATCAAATCAGTTGCTTACCACTTCATATGTGATATGGAAAGGGAAGAGCCCATATCTTAAGTTAGTTAAGATTTGGGGTTGTCCGGCTTATGTCTGAAAAGCAAAATCCGGACAAGCTCGAGGCAAGATCTGTTATGTAGAACTGGAAATGTTCCAGCTATACGAACTGCAGCTGATGATTTGATAGAACCAAAGGATTCAGTAGATTCCAACGAACCTCAGCCTCTCCGCCGATCTAGTAGGGTTCCTCACCCACCTGAGAGATACTTCGATTTCTCTATGACAGTAGGAGCGAGGATTGCATCATGAGATGATGACCCAACTAGCTTCGAGCTGGCCGTCAGGAGTAAGACTCTGTCAGAATGGCTGGATGCTTAGCGATCTGAGATGGAATCCATATACACCAACAAAGTATGGACTTTGGTTGCTATATCTGAAGGGTTAAATCCCCACCAGGAGCAAGTATATCTTGAGAAGATTACTTGGTGTACATGGAAAAGTTGAGACTTTCGAAGCTAGACTTGTTAAAGGTTTTAATCATTGACCAGGCGTGGATAGTGATGAAACCTTTTCCAGTACCTATGCTTAAGTCCATCCAGATCCTACTTGCCACGGCTGCATACCATGACTACGATATCTGGCGGTTGGGTGCCATGACTGCTTTTCTAAAATGTTGTTTTAGAAGAGTGAGTCTATAAGTACACAGCCAGAGGGCTTTGTAAACAGTGGGAGCAGCGGAAACGTGTGCAAGATGTTTTATCTGATAAAGCAGGCATCGCGGAGTTGGAACGTCTGTTTTGATGTGTTTGTCAAAGAAGTTGACATCATCAAAATGGTAGATGAACCTTGTATAAACAAAAAGGTAGTAGGGAGTATGGTGACGATCCTCGTAGAGTACGTGGATGACATACTCTTGATAAGAAAGGAGTTTCTTATGCTACGCTCAATCAATTTCCGCTTATCACAATGATTCTCCACAAAGGATCAAAGCGATACCTTCTAAATCCTGGATTTTGGATCTATGAGATAGATCTAAATGGATGTTAGGATACTCACTAGTTGTAGTAAGATGGTATCAATCCATCCTGGGGAGAATCACTGGAAGTGTTCCAGGGTGATAAAGACGACTGAATGTCAGTCGCAGGCATTGTCTTTACCCTCAGTAAAGGGACGGTATGTTGGAAGAGTTCCAAGCTAGATACTGTGACATACTAGACGATAAAGGCAGGATACATCGCTACTTAAGATGCTACCAAAGAGGCTGTTTGGGTGTATATTGGTTCATAAGATGAACTATGTTCCGTCCATTGTGTGACAATGGAGTTATGGCTTATGCCATGGAACGTCCGTCCCATCAGTGATCCAGACATATTCTAAGGCAGTATGACCTGATCATGGAGATAGTTGATCTCCAAGGCTGATCGAGGTTAGGAGAGCAGACTCAGAGGACAACACGGCGGATCCACTCACGAAGGCCTATTCCCAGAGAGAGACTTTTATGGGATTGTTGAGTATGAGATACTTCGACCACTGCTACAGATGGCCCTAGTGCAAGTGGGAGATTGTTAGTTATATGTATGCCCTAGAGGCCATTACTGTACATTGGATGTATATTGTAGTGGATGCTGTGGGACATATATAGGGAGGACTTTCTTGCTCGACATGATAGTATGCTATCTGGTTGACCTTTACCTTAACGTGTACACTGATTGTCTCTCTGTTACATGTTGGTAAAGCCCTTAGGATGTGTACTTGACTACCTGGACTATGATGCGGATCATACTAGTGGGGACATGGTAGTCCATAAGTACATCCTTCAAAGTCCCTAGTCGTGGGTGTATCGAGACGGGGCATCGATATACCAGAGTAGACTAGCGTGTACCTTCTCGACCCATACAGATGGGCGATGGATGATCCCATATCCATCAGTGTTTGACATCAGAGATGATATACGGGTGCTCAGTAGAGACTGGGTACACTGGACGGACTCGCCGAGAACTCCCAGATGGTATTATACCTCACGTCAGATGGCAGTTCTCAGGTGACACTGGTACAGAGTAGTCTGTTGACCCGAGATCGTCATAGAGCCTTGTGTGGTTCCCACTGTGCTTTGATTTCCATCTTACCACGTCCAAGAGGGCGTGCAAAACGGTGGTTTTTGGGTACAGTCCCGAGTCACATGGAGGCAATGAGCGATAGGAGGGGATTCGTCTCTCCCGGTATAGGGAGTTGATGTTGCGCTGTGTTCGATTGGCTATAACAGGAAATCCCTGGCCAGGGTTGCTGAGATTTACTGGTAAGTGTTACCAGTAGTTTCTCGAAGTGTTATAGACCTCATATCGACACGACTTATCGAGCTATTGGGGTCTGACGTTTACCACCCCTAGGCGAGATATGCGACATATCAGACGATCAGACCGGACTGTATGGTAGTGTTAATGGTTGGATTCACTGGAGTGTGAGCGGGCTTCCTCGTCGATCTTCAGATCGCTCAATACCCGGGTGGCCGTTACGTTTAGCAGACCGCTTGCGGCTTGTGGGTGTTTGATATGATCATCATCTGCTGCCGCGTATTGACGAGTCTTTAGAGTCCTACACAGAGGTTTCCTGGCTCAAGCGAAACGAAATAGGAGCGCATATGAGATATTTGCGGGACCGAGAATAATGAGTGTATGTGATACCGTATTCCATTCTCGCGATGAATGTATCGAATGGTTGTATGCGATATAACCTAGTTATCGATTCAAGCGTTGATTCGATAAGCCGATACATTATATACTAGTCGGTTGTGTGTGACATGACCGAATCATTGAATCAAGTATTGATTTAATGATTTAATGCATATTTATATATTTGATATATTACTTTGCATCAACTAGTATCGGTTCACTTTAAATGGATTTTCTCGCTCAGGTGTGCGCATTGCATATGCGATATGATTTTGTGCACTTGCTTGTATCATGTTTGATGATACATGCAATACTTGGTTAAATGTATGTTTAAACCATAGTTAGTTAATGGTTAAGGGTTTTAAATGATTTATTTATTGTTTTATTTATTTTGGGCAAAAGGAAAATGGTGGCTTTATTTATTTCTTTTGTTGAAGTTTCTTGAACTTTTGAAAAGTCCACCATTTTTGTTTTATGCCAAACCCTAACCACTCACTAACTTTGGTTAACTCTCTATACTTAACTATGGTAAGTGTTATGATAAGATTGAATATTCTTTTCTTTTCCAATTAATCTTATCATATCATTTTCTTCTTCTTCTTCCTTGAACTCAAGAAGAAAAAGCTTTCTTCATCAATGGTGAATTGAGCAAATGAGTGAGAAATCCAAAACTAAAGTCTGCCCACTTCCTATTTCTTCATCCTCTACCTCTTGCCAAGTAGTAGAGTGTGTTTCCTTCACAAGTTTTTGGACTTCATGAAGTCGGAGCTTGATTTAGCGATGCCTCGACGTAGATCATCTTCGGCATGGACATCGACGACCTAGCTTGCCCATTCTCCGACGAAGCCGACACTAGAGCCCGGATTTTGATTTGGACAGCGGAGACGACTTCGTTGCGGAGCCATGGAGGTGGAGCACCGGATCTACAAAGGTTGTATTTCCGTATCTCATTAGTTAAGTTGTTAACTAGTTAGCTTTTTCGCCTAGACATCTAGCCATCGATCCGTAGTTTAGGGTTTCTCGGCACTAGAATTTTTTAAATTGGCATGATCGATGCCTTGTGAGACCTCACTAGGGTGCCTAGGAACCCTACAGTAGACTGGGTCACATCAATGAGAGAAGGTTGACTAAGTTACATACAGAAGGATATTTGGATCCGTTCGAATATCAATCGTATGCAACTTGTCAATCCTGTCTCAAATGAAAGATGACAAAGACTCCGCTCACTGGACACGGAGTAAGAGCGAGCGAGCTCTTGGGACTCATACACAGCGACGTGTGCGGTCTAATGTCTACGCATGCACGAAGCGGTTATTCTTACTTCATTACTTTTACGGATGACTTTTCAAGGTACGGATATGTCTTCTTAATGAAACATAAATCCTAGGCCTTTGAAAAATTCCAGGAATATAATAATGAAGTAGAAAAACAAACAGGCAGAAGTATTAAGGCACTAAGATCTGATCGAGGTGGTGAATACTTGAGTGTCGAGTTCCTGGGTTACTTAAAAGAGAATGGAATTCTCTCTCAGCTTACTCCTCCGTACACTCCGCAACATAACGGTGTATCAGAGAGACGGAACCGAACCCTATTGGATATGGTACGGTCCATGATGAGTAATGCTGAGCTGACGCGATTGTTCTGGGGATATGCGCTAGAATCAGCTGCCTACCTTTTGAACCGAGTTCCAACTAAGACTGTGCCTACTACGCCATGTCAGATGTGGTGTGGAAGAGACCCTATCTTAATCACATTAAGACATGGGGATGTCCATCTTTTGTCAAAAAGCAGCATGTGGACAAGCTCGAGGCACGCTCAGTACAGTGCAAGTTTGTGGGATATCCAAAGAACTCCAAGGAATATTTCTTCTATTGCGAAGAGGAACAAAAGGTTTTTGTTTCTCGCCATGCCCACTTTCTAGAACACCAGTTCATAGAAAAAGAAATAAGTGGGAGCGTAATAGAACTGGAAGAAATTCTAGAACCATGAGCTATTACTGAAAGGTTAATGGAACCAGAGGGTTCGAAAGATCAGGACATTCCCACGCCACTCCGCAGGAGTAGTAGGCAGTCTCATCCGCCCGAGAGATACTACGGTTTTCTCATAGACGGGGATAGAGAGGATTGCATCATAGATTGTGATGAGCCTACTAGCTTCCAGCAAGCCATTCAGAGCGTTGACTCGGTAAAATGGCTGGATGCAATGCGGGCCGAAATGGAGTCCATGTACACCAACAAAGTATGGACGTTGGACATTGCTCCAGATGGGGTAAAACCCATAGGATGCAAGTGGATCTTCAAAAGGAAGATTGGTGTAGATGGACAGGTTGAGACCTATAAAGCTAGACTGGTTGCAAAGGGTTTTCGTCAGAGACCTGGTTTGGACTATGACGAAACCTTTTCTCCAGTGGCTATGCTGAAATCCATTCGGATCCTTCTTGCCATTGCTGCCTTCCACGATTATGAGATTTGGCAGAAGGACGTAAAGACCGCTTTTCTAAATGGAAATTTAGAGGTGTGTCTATATGGACTAGCCAGAGGGTTTCATTCAGAGTGGGAGCAGCGGAAAGGTGTGCAAGTTGCTTAAGTCCATTTATGGACTAAAGTAGGCATCGCAGAGTTGGAACATCTGTTTTGATGAGACGGTCAAGGAATTTGGCTTTATCAAAAATCCAGATGAACCATGCATCTATTGTAGATTTGTAGCGAGAACTGTAGTATTCCTCGTTTTATACGTGGATGACATTCTCTTAATAGGAAATGACATTCCTATGCTACAATCTGTCAAGGGGCTCTTGTCACACAGGTTCTCCATGAAAGACCTGGGTGATGCCTCATACATTCTAGGGATCCGGATCTACCGTGACAGATCCAAGAGGATTTTAGGACTTTCACAGTCCAGGTACATCGACACCATACTGAAAAGATTCAGTATGGAAGATTCCAAGCGCGGTAATCTACCGGCTTGTCACGGGATCACCCTCTCCAAAGAGATGTCTCCCAAGACTGATTTGGAGAGGGATCACATGTCTATTATACCCTACGCTTCTGCGGTAGGCTCTATAATGTATGCGATGTTGTGTACCAGACCAGATATGGCTTATGCACTGAGTGTGGTAAGCAGGTATTGTTGGGTCAGCCTAGCACCACATGAAGGGTTTGGAAGCATCACATGAACCAAACAATGAATTTTAAGGTGCTAAGTTAACGAACAAAGAATCGTTCCTAGAATCGATTAGGGTTTCAAAAATTTTCCATATCAACATATGAAAGATAAGCTAGGATTTAGAGAGTACAACCTTTGTAGCTCCCTACGCTAGACTCCTCGGCTACTTGGGGGTTGAAAGAACTCCGCTTGAACTCCTCGACGTCACCGATGATCCACCCGGAGTCCGCTTTGTCCAAGCTTGCGACTTTCTCCGATCAAGTGAACGGAATCAAGTTAACACCCTAAACAAGTGGGCTAGACTTGTGTAGAATGGTGTTGTGGTTCTCTTTCTCACTTCAAAAATCCAATCTTGATGAGTATATTGCTCACTACTAAGAACTAGAGAGCAAAAGAGAGAGGTTGATGAAGATGATGGCTTTTTGAAAAAGATGATAACTACAACTCTAAATGAAAATAAAAAAATATATCAATATATATTTTCCATCTATCATCTCAAACCATGGTTGAATCATTATTGTACTAGAGTTAAAACACAAAAGGAAATTAACCAAAGGTTAAAAGGTGGGTGAGAATGGTTAGGTCAAAAGAAGAGTGTAGAAGAAAACAATAATGAACCTTTTCTTTCCTTTTATGTTTAAATATAAATACAATAATAATTCATAAATAAAACCATGGTGTGAGTCTTATATTGCCAACCATTTTCATATATATACAACCATGAAAAATGTATTTATGCATGTATGTATGTATACACATCCATATGTGCATGAAACTTGAATGAAAGAAAAACATACATGCATTCATACATCCATCCATCACAAGAAAGGGAATTCAAATGAGAAGCTAATGGTTAAATGATAAATCAACACTCGATTTATCAATCCGGCCATATCACATACGACCCCTACCAAAAGCATGCCTCCTGATTAATATATGGTATCCTATACACGCATTTTAATCGG